>JAHLJT010004567.1:202940538-203679768 GCA_031308135.1 Acheta domesticus | reverse complement strand
TTTTTATCTTAGATATGGATTTTGAATTTCCACAGAACTCCTTGATAACGGCAATGCCTATAGCTCCTAAAATTCTCAAGATTTATTAAGTTCAGACTACCACGTGCTAATTCTTCTTTACTTAAGTATAGTACTACATCAATGCTTAACTGTAGGAAGTCTTTTTAAACTTACATTATTTAAACGTTCGTTTAACTGCACAGTACCAGTACTATAACTATACCAGTACTTCGATTTCTTTCAAAAGTTTTCAAATTTACCTGACATTTTATATGATATACCGAATCTGAGTGTTTATAACGATCGAGTTATATTCAACAGAGCGGCAAATACTTCTCTGTTACAAACGTTGCTTTTGTTGCTAAAAATCAAGCATACCCAACAAAACAATTTCTGTAGTTCAAGTGGAACACTACCACGGGGATTCCGTAATTCATAACAATTTGAAACTAAGTTTGTGTTTTTTTTCTATGTTTAACTTCTTTCTCAGATATTTAGAGAGAATCAGTAGGGCGCCCATACATAATTCTTCCTTCTTTCCTTGGTCTTTCTAACGTGAGAATGGCGTTTCTAAAATTCACAGTATATCTTTCGCATATTTTGGTATAGTTTTGAAACAACATAACAGTTTTAAGAAACACGATACGAACGAATTACATACTGGAAGAAGAATCGCATTTCTTTGTCCTCTACTTCACTATAGAATGACGGCAGCGGCGTGAAATCAACGCTGCTATCGCTGTTGACTTCACGGTTGTCATAGCAACCACTGAGGCAAGCTCCGCCCTGGAGGTTGAGAGGCAGCCTTCTTCTCTTCAAGGGCCGGCGTGGCCGGTAAGCACTCATCCAGGCGCCTTCCAGAAATTTAATTGCTCGGTTATTACGTCTATGTGTCATTCAAAAATACACTTAGGTTTCTATTAACTCCAATAAACTTGTAGTACGTAATAAAGAAAATGAATTAAAAAAATAATTCTTATATAAGTAATTGGTGAAGTGTCACTTCACTTCACTTCCCCTGAATGGCCGCCCCTAACGATGCCTCTGATCAATGAGTAAATGACATGAGCGACTGCCCCTCATCCTCCACAACTGCAAACCGAAGAGTTGTCATAAAAGTACACCTATGGGCTATAAACGGCTGTATATTCAGGATTACCTAATGAGAGAAAGATACCTACGGGACTGTTAGTTACTATAAAACAAATATTCTTGTAACAAATTCGAATAGCGTAAAAAATCTTAGCGGCACTTGACATCTTTTATATTTCTTGGTACGATAGTGATTTTGACAAAAATGTTTCCGAATGTTCACAAATGAAAATCATAGCGTGTGCGTAAGTGTATTGGGTAGACGAAACTCGAATAATGTTTACCCTGTGCATTCCTGAAGATGACCTTACCAAAATGTTTCCGCCTGTTACGCAAACCGTGGGCGCGCCGCGAATCGCAGACGGCCCCCAGAGAGCGCAGGACCCACAAAAGACAGCACAGGGAAAGCGCAACTGCGAAGGACAGGGCGAAACGACAAATGAGGTGTAAACCGCAGAGGTGGTTAAGGAAGTAAATGATGAGGTGGAAAGAGGACTTCTAAGATATAACAGGAGTGATAAACTTCTAGACCCTGAAACGGTTAATTCGGATATTGAGTGACAAGAAACCAAATATTCGAAAACTATAATCTCTTGCTCGTAAATTGAGTAATGTGCAAACTATTGGAAATAACAACCTTCAGGTTTTTGTCGAGAGTAAGGATAGATTGCAGACACTCACAACAAATTACCTGGTATCATAAAAAGTGCATGTAAAATAGGCTGATAGAAAATGAGTCAGTAGGAAACGATTATATCACATTTAACGATCTATTTCACAAAAAGAATATGTGATTTGGATTTATCAGTTTTACTTTTCAAATATAAGCAATAAATGTTCTGCATTAATAGGGAAGCAATTTCATTGACCTCATTTTTAATTATCACACTCGTAACTTCTCCAGAGTTTCAGATATAAAGTGATAGTTCCTAAAGCAACCTATTGAAAATGTTTCTGGCATTTTATTACAATTTCACAAATATGAATTTAATTTTCCTACACCATCCCACTTCCATTGTGCCAACGACGAGCATTTCTTTCACTAATTTCCAACGAAGTCCCTTCGAACTGTTGAGTAAAGTTGGCCAGTGAAGGATAAGAACCCTGAATGTCCCTCGTTGCGACGAAACCTTTGCCCCGACCCAACGGCGACATTACCGAAATGTCACCGCGGCGCGGCGGCGCGCTTCTTCGCGGTGGGAATGCGGAGGGGGTGGGGGGAGGGGGAGGAGAAACGCAGCGGGGGCGGTGGGGGTGGGGGCGGGAGAAAGGGCACGCGCGAAGATAAGAAAGGAGGTCGGGCGGACCACGAATCGGAAGAAGACGCCGCACGCTGCTGGAAGAAAGTCGGCAGGCCCTCCAACGCATCCATTTGAATAAGAATGTAAAAGAATGAGTGCGCTGTGTGTGTGTGTGTGTGTGTGTGTGTGTGTCTGTGCGTGTGTGGAAAGGAGATTTATCAGAAGGAGAAAATAATGTACTATGTATTTGGTGTTATGTCCAAAAAATATACAGGAGAAAACAAATAACAATCATTTGTGAATCAAGTATGTAGTACATCTTGCACAATTCAAATCGTGTTGGAGACCAGCCAGTTAAGGAAAAACAATTATAATTAACCAAATTCGTAGCGTAGTTGTTAGCACCAGGCAGTGCTGCCATATTCCGCATTTTCTTCCGCCTATTTGAGGTCCAATCGGCAATCCGCGCAGATTGACACAAATTCCGTAATTTTTCTTCGACGATTAAAAAGCTATATTTTTTAAGAATTTCTTCGCCTTTTATCTTCTAGTTTCGCATGAAAGAAACCAGAATAATATATCGTTTTGGCTAATGAAATCGTCAAGGTAAATGAACTTCAACTGTTAGGCTTCATGCTAATTTTGGTTTCACTGTGTTCATATGGAGAATTCCGCATTTGTGCAGTCCCGATTCGTCATTCCCTCATTCGGCATCTGGCAACACAGGCACCAGGAGATGTATCAGTCCGTATACCAGAAGAGTTGAAGCAAGGAAATAGTTCGTCGGAGGCAGAATATACTCGTCGAACGCTTGTCACCACTAGGCTGCTGTCTACCTTCTGATCGCTTGTCGCTCTTCGAGGCGGCGCGACGTCACAGCAATTGACTCTCCTCGGGCTCCCGTTCCGGTGGCTGCCTGCTGCACCTAGCAAGACCCCAGAGCGCGCGCCAAAATATGGATGGTCCTTCTACATCCGTTACAGTTGGCATTTTAGTGGCGAATTAATCCAGCAGATTATGCCAGGATTGGATTTTGCCGGGAATTAATCGGATTTTGCCAGCTAGTGATGTTCCCTGGGGCCTTGCTTTTATTTATTATCCACGAATGGCGGTAAGCATTATGTGGTGAGCTTGTGTTATTAATGTGGTGAGCATTACGTATTTCCTTCAACGGATCTAGCACACTTAGCCTGCCTGAGCTTTTTTTTTGTCACATAGCTGTAGAAACTGAGACGATTGTTATGGAAAGCTACAGCCCTGTTTCTGCCCCGACCAGGAATCGGACCCAGGATCGTACGACAGAAAGCTAGCACGCATGAACCACCCAAGAGGAAATGATAATTATTAAGATTTGATTAAGGGGTCTTTTGAAAATACTCTTTAAAATATACCAGAATGACAAAACACGCATGTAGTAGATATATTTATGCATGAAAAATGTGAGAACGGAGGCAGTCACGGACAATTGAAATAACATACTTCACATTCGTTTTTTCAGGCTTTAACGTTTAAGACTGACGCGTGTTCCAGCTCCTCCGACTTTCTTGTTTCTTTCTTTAACTCTCAGTTGCCTTCTTTGATATTTATTTTTTAATGCTCGCATTACTACTCATATGTTCGTCATGAACACCATCTATTTTCCATATCACCCTTCCTCTAGGAGGTCAATATGGGGACAGTGTTCTTTACGTACACCGTAATTATCCGTTCTACTGTGAATCCTTTACTCAATCTCAGGATGATAATTTTAGATAATGCAAAAGTAAGAGATTCAGACATTTACTCTATCACATTGGTCTTAGAAATGGATCCTCTAACTATCTAGACTTTGTCGTGGCGTCATTTTACCAGAGCCAAATATTTCCATTAACAATAAAAACACGATACTTCAAACAAACGGATCCACACTACGTATGCCTTCATACACTCTGATTTAAATCCACAGAATATAGAAATGACGTTTGATCAGTTGGGACACGGTTATCCAAACGGGGTCTTCAATTTAAATAAAAATTAAGACGTAACGAAGCTACTGATTAGATTAACACACGTTCGTTTGATTGATTAATGTTTCCAGACGCGCCGCTGAGGTCATTAGTCCCGTAAGTGTAGTACAAGTTTATCGTGATCGGTGGCTGCGATCTTCCTCCGATGAATGGTCAGATCCGCCGGCGACCTACACGCCGGCATGCTTGGATTTTCCCCAACAAAGTTTCTACCTCCAGCGGGGCACCGCCCCATTCAGGACCAGCTCGTCGCCCGACTCGTCTCCCGACATGCGTGGTAGTGAAGTGCTTGCAAGTAAAGGGTTTGAATAGGACAAAGAAGGGGACGGAAAGATCGCGCATGGTCCATGGCCCGTTAATTAAGGAACCGATCCGGAATTCGCCTGATATTGGTCAGAGAAATCACGGGAAACTACCGATCAGAACAGCAGCCCGCTAGAATTCTCCTCCACTTAGCGGCAGAATTTGACCTATCTACCTAGTGTCGAAAGTCCTGGCTCCATCGGGATTCAAATCTTAGGACCTCCCGGTCAGAGACACTGCAGTGACATCAGTTGATACCCTGAGCCATCTTTGGCGGTAACACATACTCGTGAGAGTGAAAATTCTGAGAAAGAGAATGAAGCCTACGAGCTGACGGGGGACAGCCGGCAGCCGCCGAGGCGCATGACGGGCGAGGCAGGCGGGGGAGGACGGGCGCATGCCGGCGGGCGAAGACATTACCGACGCGCTTCCGCTTGCGTAAGGCCGCGCGCGGTGCGTCGTGCTTGATCGGAAGAGCCGCGCCGCGCCGCGCCGCGTCGGGAGAAAGGACGCCGGCGGCAGTGGGTCACTGATCGGACACACGGGGAAGGGGGATAGGGGATACGCTAGATTCCACAATTGGGTGTATGTTGCCGGATGACAACGGGCAGACATCACACACACTCACACACACACACACACACACACACTCACACATATTCCTAGAATTTAAATACAAGTGAGAGTATAGTCATCAGCAGCATGAGCAAAAGCGGGTGAGGAAAGGCTCAATGAGGAAGATTATGGGAAAAGAAGAAAATTAGTAGGAAAGATTTACATAGGAAAAGGGAGTTAAAATGGAAATATTTCAAGACAGAAGAGAAACAAAAATCAGTGATGAATGAATCGGAAGATGAACGAATTATCGTTCTGAAAATATTGGATTTATTTTCGTTAAAAAAGTAAAAACTGTACGTAACAATGAAGGAGAAACAGAAGATGAAGTGTTATTGTAAAAGAGGGGGGAAACATCAAAAGAAGAAGAATTGATATTGCTACATGTCATCTTGCAGGAGTTAACGGAAAGAAGAAGAATAAAATATGATGGCCAAGGAGATAAGTAAATAAAATGTTGTGAAACCGGAAGAGAATTAGGAAGAAAAAGGTAAGATGTATTCCTGCCGAGACCGCTTACCTCGTTAGAAATGAGCCTCACTCGCTAGACACTGTCATACTTGTGGGCTCTTCTGTTCTTACATTAAGATCAAGAGAACGAACATGACCTTTCATCACACGTATCAGACAAAAGACAAGGTACAAACATATCTGCCCGTGGTCCAGTCGTTTGGTTTGTAGCGTTTTTCCTCTCTTAATTTTTTCTTTTCTTCTTTTCCTTTCCTTCTTTCTTTTTCTCCTCCGATCCTCTTTGTCTCGTAATCGTTCGCCTCGTTTCTTTTTCTTTCTCAATTTCAACTTTCAACATTACTAAAAAGGAGGTTCTGACGATTCAGAAGATACGGTGAAGTATGGTTTTAGAAGTAATTATAAAAGAAAGTACGTAAGATAACGATAACGTCAATAAATATGGATGAGAAAATAATTTCATAGCATGCTTCCTTCTTCCTTTGAAACTCGTGAATTTTTAAATCGGTAATTACTGTAGAGTGCAATTTCAGTATTTTAATCGAATAATTATAGTCTGTCTTCCAAGAAGAATCGTTTCAGGAGTGGCTTCTTCTATCAAGGAGGTTTCAACAGGTTTAATTAAGATTTAAAGTTTAATTAAGTTTCGGTTCATCACCATTGCTTTACGCTGAACTTAATTTTTAGACATATTTAGCAAGTTTGTGTAGGAAAGTGAAATAAAATTCGAATTCTACAATGGAAGGTTTTAAAAACTCCATTCTTAACTGACCAAATTCTTAACATTTTAAAGCAGATAGGATCAGATTAATCATAATACTGAACTAACCAATAATAGCTTCAAAGGGATCGCTTATCTTATGCTTTGGACTCGTTCAGTCAATAAAAGGAAATGCTACTCCCCAGATAAACTCCTTCGGTAGGTGAGGTCTCTCTGTAGATGGGTTCCATCGGCAGATTTGATTCTCTTGACAGGTTGAGGTCTCTGCGTCTCTTTCGGATGTGGAATCTGTCGGTGGATTTTTGGTGGGTGGCCGCCCGTGTCAGGTGGAGACCGTTGGTAGATGATCCTTCGCGGATGGTTGGGCTTTTTCAGTAGGTAGATCCTCTCTGTAGATGAGGTCTGTAGGTATGTGAGCTCTCCTTAGTGTAGGCTGGCTCTTCGGTAGGAGGGTCACCTCGGTGGGTTTTGTCCTCTCGGTGACTGCAATCTCTCAGTAGAGGTGGTCCCTCGGTAGGTGGGGATTCCTCAGCAGGTGGGATCCCTCGGTAGGTGTGATACCTTGATAGGGGAAGTCCCCTCAGTTGTGGGCCCCCCGGAAGGTGGATTCCTTCGGGAGGTTGGACCAAGTCCAATTGACGTCAGTGACCTACAAGGGGTCCTCTCTCCCCTTCTACGTCACCAACGCTAACACTGAATTATACAGGGTATCGAATTTTATCCAGTTCAGTTGGGTTTGGTTGGAAATTTCTCCTTGGCGCGTCCCGAGCTGCCAGGTATTGGGATAGCGGGACGTGGGCCCGTCGCGTGGGCCCCGCCTCGGGGCGACCTCACCGAGCGGCTTCCGCTTACGTAAGGCGCGTCGTGGGTGCGACGCGATGTCTTCCTCGGAGGCACCGCTGGCGCTGGCCGGTGGGAGCGGCCGGAGAAATGCGGCGGCGACGGAAGAGGTGACGGTGGCTACAGGCGATGACGATGACGGATGAGCCGTAACGTCGGAGGCGGTGTCGGTGGGGATGGGGCGGTGATGTTGGGGGGGGGCGAGAGAAACGGTTGCATCGCGGGACAACGCGGCGGTGACGGCGTTGACGATGTCGATGTCAATGACGACGACGATGTCGATGGTGATGACGATGATGTCGACGTTGGTGACGATGATGCCGATGGTGATGTTGATGGCGATGCCGATGGTGGTGATGACGATGATGCCAATGGTGATGTTGATGACGATGATATCGATAATGATAATGACGATGACGAAGTTTCCAGCGACGACGGTGACGGCGGAGGGGACATTGAAGGTGACGGAGGGGCGTCCGAGGCGGCGAGGCTGGAAGCGGCGTCGATGAGGACGAAGGAGGTGGAAGCGGGGACGGCGGGTGCGGTGGGGATGACAGAATTGGCAGTGGTGACTGAAGCGACGGTGGGGGTGACAAGGGTGGCGTCGCATGGGGTGCTGCTCGGGGCGGTGTCCAGGGGTGACGGAGGCGTTGTCGGGTGAGATGGCAACGGCGGTGCTGGCGACACCGTTCGGGATGGACAGGGCGTTGCGAATTAGGCGTTAGCGAGAAACTACGCACGAGGAGTACACACGGTAATTCCAAAGGAATGATAGTGGGGTCGATGGCAATGTGACTGAAGAGGCGAAAGTTTCCATGGATTTAACGGTTTCACGATAAGATACGAAAACATGGAGGTAGGACGATGAAGAAAGTGCATTTAGGAAGGAACATGTAGAAATGCATTAGAAACAGGAATGCTTTCGTGGACAATCGCGATATGTTAAATATCGAGAAATGTCGATCGGAAAAATGTACTTGTAACATAAAATATACAGATGTAACCAATTTGTTGTTGAGAGAGTGAAATTTCAAAATAATTTCACCGGAGTGTTTAGAAATTAACAATGACGTTGTCCGTTTTATCTACGTTAACAGAAAACGCTGATCAGGATAAGTGATGATAAAGAAGTCAGAATTAGATATAAACATATTGTATGAATTTAGTATGCATGAATTTAGAATTATTTCACCAGATGTCTCGTATCTTACGGATAATCCAGGATTTTTAATTGCATTCTCCGAAAGTCCGTCCTTAGGCAATTTTTCATCTATAATTTCCCGCAAATGTAATACAAGTCAGTTCTCCCCCAGATGGTGGAATTCGATCCAGCTTCGTTCCTAGGGTAGAAATTCCGCCACCGTCGGGGCTTGAACTCCAGCACCTCCCAATCAACGATGCAACGGTTATACTACTGAGCTATCACGCCGTTCAGTTCACACGCCTCATTGCACCCTCCGAAGTATTCGGTTTCAATTTGTCGGCTAATGAACGCCTCTGACGCAAGGGGGCGGCGCGGCGTGCGCTGCGGGGCGGTATTGTTCCGGAGAAAGCGCGGCGCGCCGGGACGCCTCCGACGCGCAGCCGCCGCCGCCGCCGCCGCCGCCGCGTGCCGCAGCCCATCCCCCGCGGAAGCGACCTACTGGCGTCCCGCGCCGCTCCGTGCCGCGTCGCGATGTATGGCGGTGTAGTGCATGTGTGTGTGTGAGTGTAGGTGGGAGTGAGTGTAGGTGGGAGTGAGTGTGGGTGGGAATGAGTGTAGGTGGGAGTGAGTGTAAGTGGGAGTGAGTGTAGGTGGGAGTGAGTGTAGGTGGGAGTGAGTGTGGGTGGGAGTGAGTGTAGGTGGGAGTGAGTGTAAGTGGGAGTGAGTGTAGGTGGGAGTGAGTGTGGGTGGGAGTGAGTGTGGGTGGGAGTGAGTGTAGGT
The DNA here is from genome assembly GCA_031308135.1 of Acheta domesticus. Classification (NCBI taxonomy): domain Eukaryota; kingdom Metazoa; phylum Arthropoda; class Insecta; order Orthoptera; family Gryllidae; genus Acheta; species Acheta domesticus. The sequence continues at coordinate 203,670,558 of JAHLJT010004567.1, read as the reverse complement.
GGGAGTGAGTGTGGGTGGGAGTGAGTGTAGGTGGGAGTGAGTGTGGGTGGGAGTGAGTGTAGGTGGGAGTGAGTGTAGGTGGGAGTAAGTGTAGGTGGGAGTGAGTGTGGGTGGGAGTGAGTGTGGGTGGGAGTGAGTGTGGGTGGGAGTGAGTGTGGGTGGGAGTGAGTGTGGGTGGGAGCGAGTGTGGGTGGGAGTGAGTGTGGGTGGGAGTGAGTGTGGGTGGGAGTGAGTGTGGGTGGGAGTGAGTGTGGGTGGGAGTGAGTGTGGGTGGGAGTGATTGTGGGTGGAAGTGAATGTGGGTGGGAGTGAGTGTAGGTGGGAGTGAGTGTAGGTGGGAGTGAGTGTAGGTGGGAGTGAATGTAGGTGGGAGTGAGTGTGGGCGGGAGTGAGTGTGGGCGGGAGTGAGTGTGGGCGGGAGTGAGTGTGGGCGGGAGTGAGTGTGGGTGGGAGTGAGTGTGGGTGGGAGTGAGTAGGTGGGAGTGAGTGTAGGTGGGAGTGAGTGTAGGTGGGAGTGAGTGTGGGCGGGAGTGAGTGTGGGCGGGAGTGAGGGTGGGCGGGAGTGAGGGTGGGCGGGAGTGAGTATGGGCGAGAGTGAGTGTGAGTGTGGGTGGGTGAATGTGCAAGAAGAAGGACAGGATTTGGATGGGGAAGGAAACATCGCGCGCGATCTGTCACCCGTTTGCTACAGTACTAATTCGGCATCAGCCTGGTATTAATCGGAGTACCAGAATTATCTGGGGCGAGGGTTAGTGTGCTCGATGAAGGTACAAACCAGTTCGTTTGGTTGGAACCTAAGACACTGATGCCATCGGTTATTATTTCATATTTTAACTTTTACACAATTGTGGTTATGTGGAATTTTCATCCACAAACAAAACATCGAACACAAAACATCTATGTTCAAAAAACATCGGCTTCAACACATCAATGTTTACAACATCGATATTTCTATAGAAGCATCGATGTTTTTAAAAACATTGACATCGATGTCGTATCCCTTCACCAAACACATCGCGAGACCACTCGGGAACTTAGAACTTTTACTGGCTGGTTGGTACCCCGCTGGGGGATATATCTGTGGGAGGGAAAATCCCGCAAACCGATGAGTACCTGGAGGACTGATCTCACGTTCCAGCGAAGGAGAACCCTTACAACTTCCCGGTTATAACATGCACTATACTAACGGGCCAAAGTAGATGACCACCCGTAAAACGAAACACTTATTCACTGATGACAATAACGCCTTTTTCTATATTCTTTGTTTTTTAAAATTATACAATTGTACTTTTTTTTAAATCTCTCTTGCGTCCTTAATATTTACATTGCGACGATTTGTACACATTATTGCATTTGTAAGTGCATCATTTTAAAAATGATGTATAAGTTTCTCGAAAACTTCTTTCCTGTGAATTTTCTGTGAAAATGAGCTCAATATTGCACATTTTCTGCAACACTCGAACGATATTTTCTCAGAAACAGTTTAATTTTCCTTTAAATCCATTGAAAGGTTAGTGCTAAATCGACTGACTAATGTGACATAAACTCCATTTTGATTTATTCTTTATTTTCGAAATTACGCAAAAGTTTTTTGTTTTGTAAAAAAATGCAGACTTTTTTTGATAAATTACTGCATATGTGTGTGTAGATTTGCTTCAAATGTGTTCGAATGAAATTTCTCGAAAACTCGAAAGTTTTCTATGACAATAAGCCCAAACTTTTTAGTAACAATCGATCGATTTTTTTCTCAAAAACAACTCCAATTTGTTCAACGCTAGTTTTTATATAGGGTCAGATTTTATTCATCAACATTATACTCAGACATATTTCATTTCTACCATTAGGGAACCAAAAAAAATTGAGAAAATGTCCTTTAGAAAGTGGCAAAATATCTTGTAATAACTAATAACTCCTAAAACATAATAGTTTTTGTTTTCCGACGTTTACTGAAGAACAAAGTAATTTGTGAAAGATTGAAAATACCACAATATCACATCAAACATCCATTTGAATAAATGTTCAATTTATTGACTATTTAATGTTGAGTCTTTATCCGAAAAAAGTACATCATAAACACTACACAAGGTCCAATTATCGTCTTCAGTACAACGCGATGTCCTTCAATGTAACGTTTGTTGTAGTCGTTTGCTTCGCCAACTATTCTACGCCGGGATTGTGGGTGCGAATTACACGAAAGCCATACGTCGTTTCTACTTCTTGATTGTGAAGTCGAAGACAAAGGCAAGTCACAGCGTGCTCTAGACCCCTTAAATCATTATTCTTCATTTCATTATAGCCCAGGAAATGTAAGCCATCGTTCTTTGACACTTGTCCTTCAACATTTCTTTAGGAATATGGTACTTGAAATAAGTTCGTAGGCTTCCGCGGCCGGATTCATTGTGTTCTTGGCTGTCCGGGATGAGCCGCGTCTGAGTCGATGGATCTGACGTTTCGGCCATCTTGCTGTGGCCTTCTTCAGAGCTGGACTGCTGAGCAGTCTAGCTGGACTGCTGAGCAGTCTAGCTCTGAAGAAGGCCACAGCAAGATGGCCGAAACGTCAGATCCATCGACTCAGATGTACCTCATCCCGGACAGTCACGAACACCATGGTACTTGAAAGATGCGATTCCATCCGAGGGCAGGTCGTTTGGACGCACAATTCCTCGACATTGCTGAGGAAATCGTGAGACGGTTTATGCAGTGATTCGGTGAGGAATTATGATAGACATATAGCGGATATACGTAGCGGATTGGTATATCATACTATGTCCTAATCGGGCGATGGGAGCTACCAAACTCAAATTCATAACTCTTGGTCTCACTCAGTTTTGCTGCCACCGCAGGTGTATAAGCTTAAAAATATTATAGAAAGAATAAATATAGGATCAATGACAAAATCATGACTGACCGGACTCAGGTCTGTATAAATATGTGCAAGGTTCACACATGTGCAATCTGCCATAATAAGATAGATTTCAGCTACCCGTTTTGTTTTTGTTCAATTTGCAAGCTTGTCTTCACCGCACAAGTTACAGTAGCTGCTGTATGCGATTTCTATTATATGCATTTGAATGTGCAGTCACCCCACTGGGAGAGCAGACGAGAAAAAAATTAGAAACTAAAATAAAAAACAAGAACTGATGCGAAACGCTGTGTCTAGTCTGAAGCCGTCACATGTGGATCAACCAGCTACTGTATGAATGTGATTGACCTGTGATATGACTGTGCGATTGGCATGTAAACGTTGTCCCTAGTTTCCTTATTTGCGCTTTAGCACTACTGATGCCGCGATGAAAGAAATATGACTTCTGACTGCATGGAAGTAATAGATTAACGTGCATGAATAAATTTACCTCCTATGTTTATCTTGAGTCAAACTGTACTGAGATCAGTTTCGTAATAAGAATTACTAGAATAACGTGAATTAACAATCCAATGCCTTTGTAACTACTATCAACATCAATCTGTTACATTTCGCAGGAAGTGCATCAGGAATTCCCCGCCTTTTTCTTCCGACCGCTTCAAGGAGAGTAATGGCTTCATCGACACGCTAACCTGTTTTCCTGTAATATAGCATACCACGCGCCGGCTCACATTCCACTGTTGACCCCCCAGTCGACCCTTCAATCATCAATGAGCCTTTTCAAAATTTCATCGACCCCCAGGGGGCCTATACCGACCCCGTTGGGAGCCCCCGATGTATAGTCAAATTTCAAAGGTAATTATTATATTAAATTCTATTTTTTTTACAAAGTGGATTAAAAGTACGATATTCAGTGTATTCTGTAATTGAATAAAAATAGTTATCAAGCAGAAAATATTTTCCGTATAATTTCATCTTGTGGTTCGATTTTTGTGTTGTTTAACCGACATATGCTCTCTGCTTTCAAATTCTTTTCCTTTCTTTGCCGAAATGTCTTATAGTTTGAATAGTATATCCTTAATAGACATTTACTTGCGCATACAACCCCAAAAGCCGTGCACGGACATTTCTAAGTGAGTGCTCTATGCCCGATGATCCAGCAAGTTGCGAGTCCGTTGCAAGTACGTTGATGCTATGCCAAAACTCCAAATGCACTATAATGTTATAGGAAAAAGAAAATGTATTCTTTGTTGTGGTGATGAAAGGCGCCTCTGTTGGTACCAGTCGTATATTCAGATAATGGTGAGAGGAGAGAAGTAGTGAAAGGTCGAATGCAATCTTGCGACTCCTCTGATAATTGCATTCTGTAAAAGTGATGTGAACTTCAGAAACACTGTAAGACGCTATTGCGTCGCCGATTATAAGGCGAAGACTGCGGAAACTAGTGGTGCTAAAACAGCACGAACTTTCTCGTCCGTATTTTCGCGCAAAATTACGCAAAATGTACTAAAATTTTCGAAAAATTGTACATGGACCTTTTTTAAAGAACTATCTTTAGGGAACAGATATCATTCAGAGGGAAAATCTGTATCTTTATTATTTTAGTCGTAGGAACACGCCGAACAAATTTTGAACTTTTGCAATTTTCGAAAAATCAGGGTTTTCAAAGAACATTAGACCTGAATCATTCTCTTAAGCGTCCTTCACACTATCCAACAACAAAATTTAATAAAAAACGAAGCCATTTATTGAAAATTTTGAAAATTCCCCAGGGGTTTCCTGTAAAGTGCTTCCTGTAAAGTTCCTATTGAGTTGTATATCATATAAAAGGCCATAAAGGAAGCTGAAAAATGACACCTGTTCCAGCTCTCTATCTTAATTTGGTGAGGTTCTACATCAATTTAAACATTTTCGGGAAGCCAATTTTGCAAAATTTTATATGGCTGTATTTCAGAAACGGGTGGAAATATTTTACTCAAAATTTGTAGTTTTCTTATTCTCCATTCATACTACGTATGTGTCAAATTTCATTTGAATCTGAGATGGTGATGTAAAATGACTGTGTTGATTTAATATGGAATGACCCTTCTACAATTAGTAAACCTAAACATTTAGAGAAAAAAGAATTGGGCGACTGTAGATGGCAGCTAGGAAGTGGATGAGGCAAAACCGAACGCTAGCTCAGGTCAAAGAAATTAGGAATTAGACTAGTACGAGAAAGTCTGTGCCATTTTGTAGCACCACTAGTTCGTATTGATGTAGCATTTGCCGATCTCAGGCAGGAATGAATGGGTACTGTGCACTGGCGGATCCAAGAGAGCCATGCTTCCCCCAAAAGGCCTAGAATGTTCGTTTGTTATCTTCTTTTATTTAGCAAAAACGATATAAATATTTATTAATGATAGAATTATGTAATTATTTAAAAGTAATGTATCAACCCCAGAAGAAATTCGACCCGCTCAACCTTATCAGTTACGTAAGGTAAACTGGCCATATTATCAGATGCTAGTTACACATCTTTTACCTCCATTGCCATTACCTCGAACTACGCAGGAAATCGACAGCGCCATTGATTCACTTACTCATACCATTTTAGATGCCCTAGACTTAACGGCCCCCACAGCCCGTCAACACACGCCACTTCCAACAATACCACCTGTAGTGAAAATGCTGATGGGTTACAAACGTTATATTCGAAATCACTGGTTGAGACATCGATCCCCTTTTTTAAAATCTTATTTAAATCTTCTAACTAAAATTGTGAGACAACTTTTGGCCTTCGTTCACGCGCAAAAGATTCATTTCCAAACTCAAACGGCAAACCCATCTGATCAAACATTATGGAACATTACGCGACGTCTGCTGCGCAAACCTACCAAACTACCCACCCTTGTTACTCCAACTGGAGAAGCATCTTCTCCTTCCGATAAATGCGATATGCTGGGAAATTACTTTGCATCAACCTTTACTTCTCATCCTTCTCATAATTGGCAACACGATAATCATATTCAAGAAGTAATTTCACAACCAGAAATAACAGTTCCTGAATGCCCTAAATTTATTTCACCAGCCGAAATTATTAAGTATCTTTCACTAGCAACCCCGAAATTATCAAATGGCCATGATCAAATATCAACATTTTTATTAAAACGCCTTCCTTTAAAAGTAATAGTGCATATTACAGCGATATTTAACGCCGCCTTGAGACAAACGTACTTCCCTGATAAATGGAAACATGCTCACATTATTCCCATTCTAAAGCCAGGGAAAGTACAAAATGATCCATCTAGCTATCGCCCAATAAGCCTGCTACCCACAATGGGAAAGCTATTTGAAAAATGTATACTCTCTCGCCTAAATTCTTACCTCAGTTCGATCAATGCCATACCACCTCATCGGTTCGGATTCCAACCCCTTTTGTCTACGTATCATCAAATCTTACGCCTAACAGAAGATATCATCGAAGGATTCCATGACCACAAGCATACAGCAGCAGTTTTTCTAGATGTAGCAAAAGCATTCGATACCGTTTGGCACCCAGGGTTAATTTTCAAATTACGCAGTTTAGGTACTCCATCATATCTCTCACGCATCATTGAAAGTTTTCTTAATAAGCGTACTTTTTCTGTACGTCTCCCAGGAGTTCTCTCAGCACCATTCACCATCAAAGCAGGAGTACCCCAAGGCTCCACCCTCTCCCCCACTTTATTTAACGTTTACACATCGGATATACCAATCACTCAAAATACAGCAATAGCACTATTTGCTGATGATACAGTACTTTATTCTTCTAATAGAAATCTCGATTCTGCCGTGGAAGATTTGCAACATCACCTCACTTTATTCTCCAGCTGGGACAAAAAATGGCACATCCAAATAAATCCAAATAAAAGCCAGGCAAAAATATTCACCCTCCGTAGACCAGACGTCCCCCCAAATCTCACATACCAAAACCAAAGCATCACTTGGCTTCCTCACAATAAAACTGTCAAATATCTTGGAGTTCTGTTCGACAAAAGACTTACGTGGCAGCAAAATATTAAACACCGAATAGCTCTAGCGACTAGTAGAGTCCACCAATTGTATCCGATTCTCAAAAAATCATCCCCCCTACAGTTACATGTGGCTACTCACCTCTATAAAGCAATGATACGACCCATACTTTCTTATGCTTCCCCAATCTGGGCTGCCGCAGCCAAAACAAACATAAACAAAATTCAAATTTTTCAAAATAGATTCCTTCGAACCATTACTAAAGCTCCCTGGTACATTCCAAATGCGCAATTACATATCGAACTTGGCATTACACCCATCCCCGTCCACTTCTCCCTCTTAGCCGCAAAATTCTATCCTAAGATATTAAAGATCCCATCAGCCATTCACTTTCACATTGGTAAGCAGAATCCTCATCGAAAAAGACTAAAAAGAAAGCTTCCAAGAGAATTTTTCGATCCCCCATAATGTAGAACCGATGAGTCTTTTCTCATGACATATCACAAAGCACGCAAATGCATTATATTTAAAACTAGAATAGTGTCTCTAATGTATCCGAATATTCATGTATATATTTCTTTCTAATGTATATATCTTATGCGGCTGCAGAGGGCCAATGGCCAAGCTAGAATAAATGAAAAAAAAAAGTAATGTATAGTATCCTACATACACAACAAAATAATATTTAATTTAATAACAAATTGTCTTATTTAACAAAACATCTATGATGGCCCCCTCCAAAACCATTGGTTGGGTCTGCCCCTGGTACTTTGGTACTTTCCTCCAGCGAATGACAAGTGAAGTAACACCAAGCAAACATGAATGCGTAACACGGACAACTGAATGTGGAATTGAAGTGACATTAATATTGTGTCGTCTGGTTTGAAAAACCTACAGATGTGACATTCACGGTAAACACCACGATTTATGTTCATATTGTATTTCACTCCATTTTCATTGAAAGTATATTTTTTTCCTTTTTGGAAACTGATCAATCAAATTTCTGATAATCTTCAAGTACGATATTGGCAAATACTGTTTCAAATTGCGAAATATGTATACTTTGTAAAATTGTAAAGGAAAATTTCTCTTAGATATGTGTCTTTTTAGCTCCAGCGAGCTTAATCATATTTTAAAGAAAATACATAGATTCTAAGACTTGCAAAATAGAGACCGCCAATATCTTTAAGTTCAAGTGATTCAGTCTTTTGCATAAACTTGTAAGATCAACTGAGCTTTCTTTTCTATTTCAGTTAATTGATTTCAGTTGGACATTTTATTAAATAACGTTTTTAATCCTCGTACGGGATTGAATATATTTCACTTTTTCCTTGTGTACACGTATTAAAATACGATGTTCATTGACTTGTTTGTTAACGTTGTGAAATTTTAATTTTTATACAATTAATTAGTTGCTTTTTCTTTGATGCACACGTAACTTAATTGTAGAAATTCATGATTTGTGGATTTGACTCCGTTTTCCTTCCTGAGTATTGAAAACTTCGAAAAGTGTGAACCAACATTACTGACCGTGAACAGGAACAACTTTTCAAATCATTCGGGAATTTTAAGAGTTTACATCGAAAATGACATCTTAAGAGTGCGGGAACTTTAAGTTTGTAATTAATGGGTGTTTCAAGGTGAAAGCATGTTTACAAATTAACTTAAAATTAGTATTTCTGCTTATGTAAGCGTCTTCATAGACCAAACTGCCTTCAGTGTGGTGTGTAAGAAGTATTTCATTCCTCCAACAAGTTATTACTTTAAATGAAATTTTCGAACTTAGAGTACATTCCTAAGAGTTGATTGTACCGAGTCGCCGAGTAAGTATTGTAAGTAGTTACATATTTACTGTTCAAGATTAAAGTTTGAAGATTTGAATTCAGGTTCACCACTTGGGTTTGTTTGTGCTCTTAGGTTTATACTGAGGTGGTAAACATGTGAAACACAATTATATCTATAGGTCAGTATTCACTTTGTTGTTCCCTAAAATGCATGAGGACAAATATAAGAAATTTGCTTTTTTAACTTACATTTTTGACCCTTCCCGTTTTAATAGAATTTTTCATTTGTTGAAAGGTCAAACTGTCAGTTTAAAATAAGTGTTTCAAAGTATTTAAAACATTTTGTGCATTATTGCATTTTAGATTATTTTCAACTGGAAGAAAATTGCTGAAATACATTTCCAGCTTTTGATTAGAGAATCGTCTTCTAATTATAATTTGAAGTGTCTGGAAGAGAAGAGATTCACATCTATTCATTATTTAAATGCACAGAAATGCATTAATTGTGTACAATAAATAAATATGGGATAAACATAAGAAATAAATTGCCCATGAGCTTATGAGAAATTGCTCACAGAAAGAAAAGATCCCCGCACTCGCATGTCTTTCCTCGTTCACTGGTTGGAGCAATATCAATGTTGGAACAACAGATCGTAATTCAACATCAGTTCACAGGTAAATAAGAAAGTAGAAATGTTTTTAACGGAATTCCTTCGACATATTCTGTTGGTGATTAACGAAAATTTTGAAAGTGTCCCAGGCAGGGACCGAATACCGAAATAATTGCGGTAAAGGTATTTATACCGGTATAGAAATACCTTTACCTCTATTATACCTTTATTCAAAATACCTTAAAAAATACCGGTATAAGACGTCAAATACCGGTATTTTTAGAGGTATTTTACCTTTATTCGACGTCTATACCGGTAAAATACCTCTAAACAGAGGTATTTTACCGGTATTTTCTCATGAAAATACCGGTATTTTCATGACACAATACCGGTATTTCAGTAGAATCATACAGGTTTCGAAGGAAAACAATCTGACGTGTGGGAGCGCGAACGCGCGTGTGGGAGCGCGAACGCGCTTGTGGAGTCGTGCAAGCGTGTAAGGGAACGAACGCGCGTGTCGGGGCGCAAACGCGTGTGGGCGCGCGAACGCGCGTGTGGGAGCGCGAACGCGCGTGTGGGAGCGCGAACGCGCGTGTGGGAGCGCGAACGCGCGTGTGGGAGCGCGAACGCGCGTGTGGGAGCGCGAACGCGCGTGTGGGAGCGCGAACGCGCGTGTGGGAACGCGAATGCGCGTGTGGGAGCGCGAACGCGCGTGTGGGGACGCGAACGCGCGTGGGTTGGGCGCGAACGCGCGCGTGTGGGAGCCCGAACGGGCCACTGATCGGACATTATCTTTTGTTCCTAATCCTTTCGCCTTAAATACACACTCTTTCACGCTCTACACTATTAGACCTCAGGAGACCAGTCAGAGTGTGTTCCTATTAACGATTGAATGATTATAAGTGATTCCGAGCGCGGCAATTGCTAACCCCGTAAGTGCAGGGCGTTTTCTACGAGAGGTGGCAGTGATCTTCCTCATTGCATGGCAAGATCAGGCGCCGACGTACCGTCGATTAGCGGGATTTCCCTCAACCAGGTATCTCCCACCAGCGCCCCCCTCCCCAGCCGGCAAAAAGCTCCCGCGCGGTCTTCCGGCATGTATGGCAGTGTAATGCATGTTAGTGTAAGTGTAAATGAAGGGGTGAGGATAGGACAAGAGGAAGGAAAGATCGCGCGCGGTCTGTGGCCCGTCTATTAGGGTACTGCTCCGGCATTCCTCTGATATTGTTCGGAGAAACCAAGGAAAACTACCGATCAGAGCAGCCGGCCGCTAGAATTCTCCTCGGCCCGCGCGCGATCTTTCCTTCCTCTTCCTTGTCCTATCCTCACCCTCAAAACTCATAAATATGAAATTTAAGTGCTGTGAAGTATGGCAAGTAGTTTTTAAAACAATTGCAACGTGCCGCCTCTCGAAGTGCAGACATCGCCGCGCGTGGTCGGGCCTGCGGCCTCTGCCAGGATATGACCTTCGACATCAGTTGTGAAAGAACGAAGGCGATAGAAATCTGACATCGGTTTACAAGACTTCATGCAACGTTCCTTGGCGCATTCCGATTCTCGGAATCAGTTTCCCTTTGTAAGAACTGCGAGGGCTGCGCCGTTGCGTAGGCAGTTTCCGGAGGTCAGCGTTTCGACCCACGAGCGTCTCCGGTTCGGCAGAGGATAACGCACTCGACCTATATACTCCAAGCTATTAATTTCTTTTCGTAGTGAGTAGAATTGAAATATGAGAGAAGGATGTTTGACCGTAGGCCCCAACAAACGCTTTGCCGAATGTGTACTGTGTGTGTGTGTGAGAGAGAGAGAGAAAGAGAGAGAGAGAGAGAGAGAGAGAGAGAGAAAGAAATCGAAAGAGAACGAAAGAGAGAAAGAGAAAGAAAGAGCGAGTGTATATAGCGCGTGGGTGCATAGAGCGTGAGTGTACAGCGCATAAGTGTGTAGCGCGCGTGTGATAGGTGCAAGCGTGTGTTAGGCGCTCGCGTTTATTCGGCTCGCGCGTTTGTTCGGCGCGCGCGTTTGTTCGGCGCGCGCGTTTGTTCGGCGCGCGCGTTTGTTCGGCGCGCGCGTTTGTTCGGATCGCGCGTTTGTTCGGATCGCGCGTTTGTTCGGCGCGCGCGTTTGTTCGGCGCGCGCGTTTGTTCGGCGCGCGCGTTTGTTCGGCGCGCGCGTTTGTTCGGCGCGCGCGTTTGTTCGGCGCGCGCGTTTGTTCGGCGCGCGCGTTTGTTCGGCGCGCGCGTTTGTTCGGCGCGCGCGTTTGTTCGGCGCGCGATTTTGTTCGGCGCGCGCGTTTGTTCGGATCGCGTTTGTTCGAATCGCGCGTTTGTTCGGCGCGCGCGTTTAATCGGATCGCGCGTTTGTTCGACGCGCGCGTTTGTTCGGATCGCGCGTTTGTTCGGCGCGCGCGTGTGTTCGGATCGCGCGTTTGTTCGGCACGCGCGTTTGTTCGGATCGCGCCTTTGTTCGGCGCGCGCGTTTGTTCGGATCGCGCGTTTGTTCGGCGCGCGCGTTTGTTCGGCGCGCGTGTTTGATGCGCGCACGTGTTGGCGCGCGCATGTGTTTGGGGCGCGTGTGTTTGGCGCGCGCGTGTGTGGGCGCGCGCGTGTGGTTAGCTCGCGCGTGGGTTTGCCGCGAGCGCGTGTGGCACGCGTTTGTGGCGCGCGCGCGTTTGTGGCGCGTGTGTGGGGCACGCGGCACTATTTCCATTGAAAATACCGGTATAATACCGGTATAACCTTTATGGACGTCCATACCGGTATAGACGTCCTATAAAGGTATTTTACCGGTATAAAAGAATAAAGGTATTTTATACCGGTATGAAAAAATACCGGTATTTTACCGGTATTTTTACCGGTATTCAATACCTTTTCGGTCCCTGGTCCCAGGGGCTTAATGTAATGTATTCTTCCGAAATTAAAATTTCGATTTCAAATTCAAGAGGCCGCGACATCAGCCAGAGAAAGTAAAATGTACAAACGAAGTTAATAATATTGAAATGAAATGTAGTCTGCTATATTCCAATGATGTGACACGTAAATATAAGACACTATGGTTTATCCTCGAACACATATATTTATATATGTAATATATGTGTTCGAGGATAAGACACTATGGTTTATCCTCGAACACATATTTATATCAGGTTTGGGAGACGTTTCTCCTGAAATGATTGAGAATAGGGGAACACGGGAGATAGAACAGTTAATTTCAGATCGACTTTCGGATATTAAAAGGCAAGATATTTTGGCAGCATCGGCAGAAAAATGTTCGTTAGTGGTACAAATTCACACGAGTCCTGTATGGGGATGCGAAAGTTACGTACACACACTTAAAAGGGATGCAAGAGGGGGATACGCTTAGCTTAGGGTAGGAGGGTGGATGCAACGTAGAATGAAGGATTCGAACGACAATGGAATCTGTGTACTTTGCGGTGATAGAGAAGATTGGATCCACATCCTGTTAAATTGCTGCGCTACAGAAACTTGGAGAGGAAAATGGATGGGAATGGGGAACTATTGCTTCCAATTCAGAAACATAACGCTCGCTCAAAACATATTAGCTGATAATAGATCTCACTTCATGAAAGAATTAGGAACATTTTTAGGAAAGGTTCGAACTGTCAGGGAAACGGTAATCAGGGAATGGGAAAACAGCACTGGTTAGTAGTACGAGCGGAGCCTAGACCGGAGATGAAATAATTAATTCAATAAGCAAGAGACAATTAAGTTAACTAGAAAGGTAATCAGTAATGCTAGTCATGAATAATAAGTAGTAAGTTAGTAATAATTAAATTCGTCAGTATGCGATAATTAAGTTAATTAGTAGAAAATTGTTCGAAGAGGCGGTGGTGCGGGCGATCTTCTGTGGCGGTGTTTGATTTCAGAAGCGTGGAGGCCAAAGACTGGATGGAGAAGATGCCCACGCCAGGAAATAAATAAATAGTTTAGAAAAAAAAATCTAGTAGTTTAGCATGTACTCGTCTTCTGACGGCAGGTTTTTCCCCCTTCAGGGGTTTTTTCCTCAGCCGTACCTTATGGTCTCCTTTCCGCGGCTTTGATGCGATGAAGAGACCATTAGGGGTGAATGCCAGAATTCGAAAGGTTAGAATGCGGTAGGATGTAGGTATTGTAATGGCTTAAAGGCCTTCAGCCTAGCCACATAGCTAAAAGAACTGAAATTTTGTATAAATTTGTTATAATTACCTATTAAATAAATAAAAAAAATATATTTATATAAAACTTATCCTTGGTTAAAAGTGAGAGATAATGTTACTTTTGTATGTAAAAAAACACGGGAAATATTTACGACCAATAAAATGATGGCGGGATGAATTGTATGACCAATTTAATGAAGAAAATTAAAAAAATATCACGTTCTGACATGTTTAAAAGTATGTGTAATTTTATGTGGAACATACGTATTTTACTCGATCCTCAGACGTGCACATTGTGAATACATCGTTTAAGCCACAACGTAATAATATAACTGAGTAAACCAACTTGTTAATGTGTAATTCAAGCATACCTTCAGGCATACCTTCTGCCTGAAACGGAGTCTGAAAGCCATGGAACATAAAGGTCAAAGGAAGAAACAAATGGTCACTCTCTCTTTCATTTCTTTCTCTTTGGCATGCTATGCATTTGCCCTCGAGCAGAGAGATTCATGGCTGTAGGGCACGCAGTTCTTTTGAATTACACAATGCACCAGAGCCACATTTATTGTTTTATTCTCCTGAGTGATGTACGCAACTTAATGGACACTAGAGGCGTTTCGTACTAGAGATTAGCTAAGGTCGTAGGTTTCTTCTGGGAAAATCATCGTCTTTGTACTGCAGTGATCACCCTGCAATTGCGCCTCGAGAAACTTTTACATTTAGAAATTTAGATTACCAACAAATATAATTGGAAGTAATGGACGATTGTGGATGTTATCACTTAAAATGGAGTTATTTGGAACGAAGAGATAAAATCGAAAAAGAAAATGAAACACCTCACTTCAGTGACATTTTTACATTTCTTGTAGAACCCACATGTTGAATTAATAATATCTCTTCATTTTTTGCTAAGTTTGTCGGTGGGCATTTGGTTCGGCGATGGTATTTATAAAATGAATTTTAAAACTTTTGACTTGAAATAGGATTATCTGATGATAATTTTTAAACACCATTTATCTGAAAGGAATCTGTAACTTACGCTGTCTGTTTATTGAAGATCAATGCGTATATTAATTCAGATGTCAAATACTTTAGAAGTCATACGACGGTGGTAATTATGTCCTATCAAGGATTGAAGTTTTCCTTTCAGTACGTAGTGCATGGGTTTGGTCGATACTGACATTTTGGAATTAATTTCTTGATTTATTCTTTTCTACTTATGCAGTTAAGAACTCTGTGCCTTGGAGTTTTTGATAGCTAAATGCTTGGGGTGAATGGCTAACATGACCTAGAAGGGACATTGAGGTTAAGGAGGCAACACGTAAATGTCAGTGCACGTCAAGCTACTTCAACAGAAATCGTTAGCGCATCTGAAGTTGGAAACTTCAAAGTCAAGACCTCACGTAAAAAGCACTATCATTCACAAACATTTCTCTGTGGGTTCTTCGTAAATAGAATAGTTAAGTGTAGATTTGGGTACGACTCTAGTGACCAACAAACTAAACATTAAAATGAGTCCAGATTCTATTTTCAGTTCCCAGGACAAACGTTTTTTGCCTCCTATCTCCGCACGTACTACTGTAAGTAAATATACATAAAGAAATAATAGAGGAAAACTACTGCCGATGAGAAAACAATTGAATTGGCTTAAATAACAATGAAAGGGTAAAATATAACTTAATCTACTTACATTCTACACGATTCTACATTTTCCAAGACGTTCATTCCCTGATTCTTTCTATTTTCTAATTTGGAATAGGTTAATACGATCAAACTATTTCTCATTAAGGCTTTTGACACAATAATAAATACAACCGAAATTTATTCTTATTTTCGACTGCAAAGAATTTGATACCTGGCTTCTTCGTAGGTCACTTTAAATTTCATAAAAGTAGAAGATGAAATTCTCGATGTTTGTGAGAGCTACCCTGGGGCTATTTCACAGAAAAAGAGCGGATATTACATCCTTTTCGTGCAATGAAAACTTATTACCGTCACTAACATAACACTGGCTGCGACTGCTCAGTAGCAGCATTACCGTTGCTTATGCGACCCCTTTACCCTAGGACCCGAATGCAGACGGATTTTTGACCTTAGCTGTATAGCTAGGTCGAATTCAACTACTTGGATTGATTGTTAGTGATTTCGGGCACGTCAACTACCGAGGTCATTATTCCTGTAAGTGTAGTTCACGTTTTTTTCATCGGGCGTTGGCAGTGATCTTCCCCCGTGGGATGGCGAGATCCGGCGCCTATCGTCGACTAGAGGGGTTTTCCTCAATCAGGTATCTCCCACCAGCGGGTCACCGCCTTAGCCGTGACAAGTTCTACGCCTCGACTGTTTTCCCGCCATATGTGACAGAGATGTGTGTGTGTGTGTGTAAGGGGAGAGAACAAAACAAGAAAGAGAAAGGAAAGATCGCGCGCGGTCCGTGGCCCGTTTGTTAGAGTACTGCTCCGGCATTTGTCTGGTATTGGTCGAAGAAACCACGGAAAACTACCGATCAGAGCAGCCGGCTGCTGGAATTCTCCTCCAGACAGCGACTGAACTCGACTTAACTGAGAAGTTAGTGTCGAAAATCCTGCCGTCGTCAGGACTCGAACCTAGGTCCTCCCGGCAAGAGGCACTGCAATGACATCAGTAGATGCAGTGAGCCACCTCTTCCGGTCAATCATTTGGAAATTGTAGCGGTTGGCTACTCTGATCTAGTTTTCCATATTTTTCTCCATTACCAGGCAAATATCGGAGCACTACCTTAACAAACTGACTAAGGACCGCGCTCAATCTTTTCTTTTTCACCCGTGACCGATTCTTTTCCCTTATACACGCAAACACGTATGTACATGTATTATATACTACCTCTCATGCCAGGAGGCCACTCGGGATCCTAGAGCTGATTTCGTCCGCGGCAGTGCCTCGCTGGGGAAGACACCTTCAGGAGGGAAACTAGGAAGGTAGCTTGTAGGTCGGCACCGGATCTCACGTTCCAGTGCAGGAGGAACACTGCGAACTCCTAGAGATAATGCTACACTTTCGAGATTATTGGCCATAGTAGTTAACGCGCTAGAAACAGTAAATAATCAACCAATCATCCACCACCACATCTATAATCATCAATACTAGGGAAATAATTATTTAATATTGTTGAATTCTGATAAAATGAGATTTTAAAAAAGCTGTTCAGGAAGAGAAAAAATACTCTTTTTCTGACCAATCGTTTAAAATCGTTTAAAAAGTGGAGACAAAAGTGCTGAAGCATATAAAAAGAGTGAAAAGGTGGCAAAATGGAGTAATCTCACAAAAAGGTTCAGAAAAAGAAAAAGTTGCCGCAAATTTTGTTTATTTTGCTTCATATTATCCTCCCAAATATATTAAAATACCTGCAAGAAAACAGCTATAATTTTGAAAATGTGCCGCACCTTAAAATCCTAAAGTCGCTTATTATGTTCTGTTGGCAGTACCAGGTTCAACAATCCAGAGAACGTTCCTCTCGCCATGGAGCCATCTGGCTACACACTAGGTTGTTTCTTTGAGAAGGAAAGTCCTATTCCAATTTTATTCAGAGGAACCTTTCTGAAGATATAAAGGGCGTGGGATCGCTGTCCCCGGTTTACCCTCCTTGATGATAGTGATTGCGCCATAAATAGCACCTCAGATACCGCCCAAGGCTACCAAGCGAGAACTACCTGATCGGTGACCATAGGCAGCGGAATGTTATTGCCATTGGAATAGGACCTTGAGGAAACAGATGCTCTAGGTGTCATCTCTTCCCAGAGTGGAACTGGCAATGAAGAAGACCGGTTTATGGCGGAGGGGGTATAACCACCTATGGATCCAATGCAAGCGAAATAAAACGGGATATTACTTCGTCTTTTCACGAAAAGGACGTCCTTCACATTCTTTAACTGTCCATCTTTTTGCTTTCGCCGCTTCTCTCCTCTCTTCACACGCACATCTTGTGGAGGATGACCACCGGGCCACGAAAACTTTCGTCTGTTCTTCCTCGGCTCGTTTGGACCTCTTATAAGTGTAGACCTTTGGGACAAGATATACGGCGAAATTCTAGAAAGTGACATGTTTGATAAAAAACGAGGAAGTAAAGAACACACAAAAATGAGGTAAAGTGAACCTAGCGTCCGGTACTTTGCTTGTTGAGTATTAGCTAAAATGAAGCAAGAAAAAGTAAATGATTTCTTCATTTCTCTAGCGTGCCCCAGTCTTGCAAATAACGGAACGTAGAAGTACTTACAATTTCTTGCAATAAATACATCGAAATAATTATGTCTTATTACAATCTACGAGGAAAAAAATATGGAGGAGAGTTACAAGTTAATGATCGTAATATTCTCGCCGGTATTGCGCGGCGCCCAACTTTTCGCAAACGCATATTATATTAATTCCCGCCCTTTGCGTAAGTACACTTCTATACAGAAACCGCCTCACGCCTCCCACGGCGGGATTCTTCTCCGTAATGGTGACCGGACGTGATTCGGACGCGTGCCTGCCTGCCAGCCGCGGCGGGTAAGTTGAGTTGGGTCGGGTCGGGTCGGGCGGCGAGCGAGTCGAGGTGCCCGGAGGTGCGCCGAGGTTGCGGGGGCGGGGAGTGGGGAAGGCGCGGAGCGGGGGGGGAGCAGGGGAGTTCCCGACGGAAGCACGGGAGCTGCGGCGAGCGTCTCCCTCCCTCCCTCCCGGCCGCCGCCGCCGCCGCCCCCGCCCCCGCCGCGACGCCTGAAAGGGAAAGTCGAAGATGCCCCAGCCGCCGACGCTGGGATGCTGTTGGCCTTTCACCGCGCGGCCCCGGGGCGCTGGAGGGGGAGACCAAGTGTATGTATGTGGATTGCATCACTGGCGGCGGCCTAGTGTTCTTCTGCCTCTCAAACGGGCAGTTCGCGCGGTCCTGCGGCCACGGCAACATCCAGACACCTTCTTCTCCAGGTACGCACCGCCGGCCCGGCTGCGGCGACGGCGCGGCGCGGCGCGGACGACGGAGCTCGTCTTCGCGGGGTGCTCTGGCTGCGTCGGCGGGTTGTGTTCCGGTGTGCCAGTGTGCCCGTGTGCTCGAAGTTCGCGTTGGCTCTGCAGGCCCCGAAGTGTTGGGTGCTGCTATACTCGTGTGAACACCCCAGGACGTTTGTGTGTCGTTTTTGGAAAAACGAATAGTTTTTTAATTTTTAAGATAGCGGATGTCGTGATTAGAAGACTTCTGGATTTTTGTTTTTGAAAACTACATTTCAATCATCTTACGATGGTTATAACTTATCTGTGAATAAAAGGAACAGAATATTTAGAATATTTCAAAGTTTTAAAAAACGCTCATTTGAATTTTGTAAGCAAGTCTCGTGTTAACAAATGAGTACGTTAAACACATTTTGAAAACATGTTAAAAATTTAATTTTTACTAGCATGAGAATGTTCATGATAGGTAATGGTTCGGTTAAACGCCTTCTTTGTGAGATTTCCCGCTAAACTTTTTTGTTTAAGTTTCTCTCAGCTAATGAGACTAATTACTGTTGTTATAGTTCCGCTATTGAGCACATCAATTTGTTAGTCCTTGCTCGGCCAGTTAGTTTTCAGCCAAGTGCAATGCCGTTCCGAGCCAGTGAACTTGACGCGTTGAAAGTCAATGACTTCAACACTTCGCAGTCTTTTTACGATCTCTGTTGTGTAAAAGACTTGAATGCACAATGGCTATCGCTGCCCAGAATACAATATGAAATTCCCATTGTCGTTCGTTATGAGATGTTTAATGTTTTAATTTTCTATTAACATTAATAAAAATTTGACAATCGAATTTTGTATTTTGCTTTTCAAGAATTTAATTTCCCAGTGAAAATTAATAATAATACTACTACTAATAATAACAATAATAATAATAATTCTCAATGCTGGTATAGTATCTGTACATATGCTACTATTGCACTTATTACATACCCTCCTTGTTAAAAATGTTTTAAAATTATATTATTATATTCGTCAAATTAAATTGGAAAAATTTGTTAAACAACGTATTTTTCTTTACTTTGATGAAGATTTATTAAGTAGAACAATCTTTAGCAGTCTGCAAGATAATTATTGTTAATGATTGTCCTACTTAATACAAAATAAATGACAATTATCGCGAAATTTCATCAAAGAAATAGCTAATTACACGATTTATTTCAAGTTTTTAAAAATGATTACATTAAAATTAATATCACATTTCGCAAGCAGTAATGTTCGCAATAACTTTCCCTATCTCCAAGAAGTATCGAATATAATTAAACTATAATTGTTGTAATTGATGAACGACGGACTATCACGCCGGCGGATGTAATAAGCACGTAGAAAGGTCATTTGCCGTACAATGTTATCTGCTCAGATGTTTTCACTGCGCGCAAATTTGAAACTGCCGTGCACCAAGAAGGAGATGGGGAGGGGGGGGCAGGTGGTGCTACCCACTGACCCCTTCACCCGCGCTTTCCCACGCGCACTCATTAACGGCGCGGAACCGCAAAAAGATTCCACAAGATTTAGAAACACGCGCAATTATCCCAACGCGACAGAGTTGGAGCCGCCACCTCCACCGCCGTGGTTGTTCTGGCCCGGTCGCAGAAATTACGACACCAGCGCGCACTCGCGCAGCGGTGCTGTAAGAAAGACGTCAGAATTTATAGAAAGGTTTCGGTTCGCTTTTTTTTGCGGTAGGATGCGTCTGTCAGATTTTGTCTCGCTGCGGAGGAAGCAGTGCCACTTAACGGTTATACAATTCGAAGGCGATGACTCGTAGGAATTGGAAGAGACGCGGTGACCGCGTCGTTTTCTTTGACCTTATTAATGGTTACGTGCTTGATGTAACCGTTGTTCTTTGTGTTCTCATGAATAGTCAGGAGATGCTGAGAACAAATGCGAAATGTAAATTACAAAAAAACTTCTCTCGCGGCGAGCGAGGCACGCTTTGCCGGTTTAGCTCGGGAGTTACGTGGAGACTTCAACGAAAGTGTAAGTGACGAACCCTGGCCACGTAATGACCAGCACTTTTGGTGTAAGTCAAGGAGCTTCCTCCACTCAAGGAGAAACTTTCTTCTTTGTAAACGATATGAAATGAGACTTGTGTAAACATTTGTGGAGATGAGTTCATATGGAAGTCTATGATCCTTTTCGTATCTTTCTGACCTCTTCAGATCGTTAAGAAAAACGAAGAATCTTCTTTGTCAATTTTACTTTGTCGTAGTTGTCTTTTTTTGAGTGGTGAATTGTTTATTAAAATGAAGATATTTATGGTCTAAGTAAGGCTTTTTTTACATTTTAAGAGACAATATATTTGAAGAATATATCTTTAATGTTCTTTTAATGTTATTTGTACTCAATCGTTGGAAAGAACATCCCCATTACATTTATTTAGCCTTGAAGTCAGTTTTTCCTTCAGCATAATGAAAAACAGATTCTTATAAACGATAATGTCAACTGTAAGAAAAATCTCCAAATAACTCCCTCCCCCCTCCAACCACTCATGTAGCGATAAAGAAAAACTCATCTCATGTTTCTTAACGGGCGGATCCTCATGAAACGCTGCTGACGTGGCAGAAAGAGCGTCCTTCCCCCCGCCGACGTGTCTGCTAGGGGAGCCACTGAGGCGGTCGACTGACCCCCCCTCCCTTGGCGTCTGTTGCAGGTGCCAAGAGTGTGACGAGCAACCGACACGGCCCAGCGATCGCCATGAGGACAGCGCTACTGACTTTAGGTGAGTTCTTGACCTTTGGCGGCGTTCCGGTCTGACGCGGCGGCGCGGCGGGACGGCGAAGAAAAGGAACAGCGCGACCGCCGCCCTTCCTGCGACCTGCGCGAACGTATTTTTAGAAAGGCCGTTCATTAGGCGCAGCGATGGGTCTCTCTCGAAGCACCGATGGGGAACGGAGGATGTCCTCTTTCGCCTCTCATGCAAATCGCATCGATTTATTGCCGGAGTCTAATTCGATGTGCAATAAATTGAAGAGCGCGTCCTGTTCCAAGGTCGCCAACTGGCATATCAAGAAAGATTACAACCCATGAAGGTTCAAAAGATTGGGCGTCTTGACAAAACGTGCTGATGGTTTTTGTTTCGCAGGTGTCTCGTGGAAGGTTTTATGCTTCGCCAAACCGTAAATTATTATTCCTTTCTCTTCCGTTTTTGGAATGCGACCTTTTGAGGAACGAAGACTTTGACCCCCCGCCTACCCACGCACGCGCGTCAAAGATGGCTACGGACCGTGGGATAGGTTCTCTCTCGGCTGAACCGCTATTCTCAATTCTGCTGTAAATTTCCCTTTTCTTTCAAGATTTACAAACGCACCGTTGACAAGTGTCATGTCTTTTATTAAACTTTGTTTTTTGTTCACTTTTTTTCAAAGATGTCAAGGCTATCTAGATAGAAAAGATATCTCTGGGACACATGCGGGCTTCATTATCATTCATCTTCGTCGCAATGATCCTTGACGAATCACAGGTTAGAGAAAAAGAATCACAAAATAAAGGTGAAAGCCGCGTTTAAATCCTAGAGGTTCTATGTTATAATTCAACGCACACTGTAAATACGTGGGTACAACTACTACTTCGATTCTTCAGCGCGTATAATAAAGTGGTCCAGACAAAAGACAATGTGCCCATCATAAGAAGGGGGAGTCTCCGCTACCTCGACAAATGCCGTAGAGTGTCGCAACGCCCATGACACTTATCTCGGATACAATGAGACGATTGAGTAACAATCAGGCACGCAGCGGCTGCGACTTTCGATTCGCGTGAGGGGGAAGGCGATGGGAGCCGAGGCGCTCGGCGACGCCGGCGAGCGGCGACATGTCGCTGACAGAAGAGAGAGATGTCGCAGTAGATGTCAACGCCGCCGACGTCGCTCTTATTCAGGTCATTGAAACAAATACGGGAACTTACTCGATGACGAGAGGTGGAGAGAATTGACTAACAAGATTGAGCGAGAGGGTTATGCCATTTAGGAACTCTCTTTTCAGGTTAGGTCTCCATATCGGTGGTTCACTGTATAGAGATGGTAAAGACGATCAATGAGGTCGGTGTGATGATGAGAAATGAATGATTGTGATGATAAGGGAAGCCAACTAGGACACAAATCTAAACGACACAGGCTTAAAATCGTACATAGGCTTAAAATTGAAATTCCTTCCATAAAAGGCATTATTGTTAATGTTTTAGAAGACGTTCAGTAGACCAGTGTAATAACATTAATGGAAGAGAATGAAAAGGTACTCTATAATTATAAACAAATAACTCTTTCACTGTCCAATTCACTACGTTTAATAACAGCCCTGCCTCTTCGAGGTCAGGTTCTTTAATGCCGTATCATATTTACTACGATATCAAATTTTTAAAGAAGAATGCGTTCCTTATGAACACCAAACTTTTTAATGAGTTTTTCTATTAATAAGCTTGAATAGTACTGTGAACTTTGTTTATAATATTTTATAAAAAAATCTTTAATTAAGAGCTAATTATTTCATTTGTTACATATGATTTAACTAATCTGTGCAACAAAAAAGTAACTCTAATGCTCTGTGGAAAACTGGATGGACTCGAAACTATTCTAGAAAATCAAAACCACAATGAATTCGTAGTCAGTCATCCTTGGCAGCCTTGCTCTCTTAGATTGGCGGAGTGGGGTCTTCTCTAGGATTGTAGATTCGAATTCGGTTTAGGGCACAGAATATACTAATTTTGGGGTAGAGAATAGCAAAGTAAGTTTTCAAAATAAATATTTGAATCATTATTCGTCATTTTATAATAGTTCCTGGAAGAATACATCTGATATTAGCACATGGCCATCCCAACATTCCGTTAAGGCTGTAGAGGAAGAGACTCGTAACCTCAGCCTTGTGTGCACTCAGCGCCGGAGGGCCCAGGCTGACGATGGCAATTGCTGGCCGGAGGCGGTGCCCCCGCGGCCAGAGGAGCGAAGGCTGCACGCCGTGAGACGCTCACAGAGTTGCGTCACTCACACAGCGGCCGCCGCCAGCGCGTGTGTGTCGACCCCTCAGATGCCGCCGCCCCCACCGCCCCCAACCCGCCGCCCCCGCCGCCGCTCTCGCCGCCGCCCCCGCCGCCGTCCTCGCCGCCGCCCTCGCCGCCGCCCTCCCCGCCGCCGCCGCCGCCGCCGTCCCCGCCCCTGCCGTCGCCACCGCTGCCACTGTCACCGTGAACGGCGCCGCCACAGCCACTGCCACCACCACCCCCATCGCCACCCCGACCGCCACCGCCGCCATCGCCACAGCCACCCCAGCCGCCGCCGTCACTACCACCGTTACCGCCGCCGCCACCGCCGTCACTTTCTCTCCGCACCGCTGGCCGTGGGAGCGTCTTGCCCGCCCGCGCAGCGCCTCAGCGCGCGCCGGATCGCCCGCGCCCGCGCCCCGAGCGACTCGCCGCAACTCCCTCCCTCCCCGCGCCAGCTCTCCGCGCACCCACCCGCTCCCGCCCCGCGCGCTCCCGGACACGCCTCCCACTGTTTCGGCACCCGCCCTCTGCCGCGGCTGGCAGCCCGATGCAGATAAGATAGGGCCGGCTCTTTGATCGCGATTTGCGCAAATGCGCGGCGCTGTGTGCGGCGCCGAGGGCTCCAGAGTAATCCGTCTCGGGCGTTTTCCCAGGCGCTTACACTTCCCGTTTCTCTTTACCTGCACCCTTTGTTTCACGTAACGCACACGCCAGAGAAATTGAGACATAATGGCGGTTTATTTTTCATTGATCAATGATTATGGGATGACTTAACTAGTAAGATGCATGTAAAAAGTTTCTCCACTAACTGATGAATCCTCCTTAAGTATCTTTTAGTGATGAATTACGAATCAAAACGTAAGTTTTAGCATATTGTAGGCGAGTTATTTTGTTCACCAATAGCATTGTCATTGCAAGTTAACGTAAAACAAGATTTTTCACTTTCTCACACAAGATTTTGAAAGCATATTTTAATATCCGTCACTTTTGAATGTTGATTTTGCACGAAATGTTAAAAAATTTACGTGATATTTAACTGATACTAATGTCAATTCAATACATTGGAGCTTATATGTTCCTATAGATTGAAATTGCTTGGCCTGCTTTTCACCAAAACGAAATTCACCTGAGAAACAAATTTGTCAACGATCGCCCACGGAAACCTTTGTCTCATTTCTCGCTCCAGCCGAGCAAATCATCTTCATTCGGCCAGAGAATCAAGGTTCTTTCAAAGAAAGAGTTTTTTTTGTTTTTAATTTTCCCAACACGTCATACTTTTTTCCGTCAGTCGTTTAATGAGTAGTTTGGTCACGGTACCACAAAAATTTTTATACTAGAAAACAGGGGCGTCGAATCAATTTTTCACGTTTGGATAGTAATTTTCTGCTTATCCGAACGTAGTTACTAAATAGCCCGAAGTGATTTGCGAAGATAAGAACTTTCTCCATTGCAAAGAAGCTGCCTGAAATCTTCTCGAAAATTCACAAAATATTGTTATGCACGTGTTCTCACGCAAAACCAGTCACAAAATCTCCATGACGAGAACGGTGCCTCTTCTTCATTGGTCCAGGTGGCCAGGATGATTATCACCGGCAATCGAGCGTTAGGCAGTAGCGGCGGACAAGGTCAGCCAGGTCGTGGAAAAAATCTGCCTAACTCTTCCTTTCGCGACCTTTGCACTGACGGACGATCCTTCCTGGAAGGAGCGACGCTTTCGAGCTGACGCGCGCTTCAGGAATGGACCTGCGGTTATGAGGTGCGGAAGTTGAGGCATCGTCCTCATCACTTCTTTTATTCTGGGCGCGTTGCATCGCGGTTTAGGTTTCCAAGAGGGTTGTGGCTGAAGTTGCCATCTTTTGGATGTCTGTTACCGGGAGATTGTCAAATGGAAAAAGAGAGAGCTCAACCACATGAAAGAATATAAAGTTCAAAATCAAAATGTGCATTTAGTAGAAAAAGAAAAATAATTTTCATAACCTTAGTAAACCCTCGTTAGCACGAACTCGATTAACACGAATTTCGCTGTAGCACGAACAACACGTCGGTCCCGGCAAGGGATCACGGCATTTCTGACATTTATAATACTCGGTTAACACGAGTTTTTATAACACGAACTACGATTATTTCGGTCCCTTGGAATTCGTGTTAATGAGCGTTTACTGTATTACATTAATAATGTGTTGTGCATCGCAATTAATACTGTCTGATCATCCACAGACTCACCTGGCTAAACATTATTCATGTCAAAAAAGAAATTAATTAAATATGGTTGTTATTATAGTAATCATACAATAATGTCGACATATAAAACCTAAGATTAAGCAGATCTATTTCTTCTTTCTATTTATATAGCACTAGATACCTTAAACTAGATATCACATTTATGACGTAAAATTCATTAGAAAGTTACCATTTTAAATATAAACAAATATTTTTTATAAAGTTATTTTATTGTATTGCTCAGCGACATTTAATACTGGAACTTTATGTCTGGAGATTATTTCGAAAACCCCAGGTTTCTCGGGAAACTTGGAAACGTGACAACCCTAATTGTGACCAAGATATCTAGCAATAAAAAGTAAATTTTTCTTCTGAAATTCGAAAGAATTGGAATGAATATGACAAAATCTGTTTTCTCCTTTTGCTGTTTAGAGTGTAAAATATTTTCGCAATTCTGATAATAGAATGATATTGTGATAATATTATGATGATATTTTGATGTTCTGATAATATAATGATATTCCGATTTGCTTTGGAGAATTGATTTGAAGGGCCTAACAAAGTTTAATGGTAATTGCGTGATTGTTAGCCTTGGAAAGAGAAGAAAATGAGAAAGAAAAGAGTCGTCGATTGGGTCATGTCTAGTTAAATATCTAAGAGTAAAAAGCTTGATATTAAACTAATGAAACAGATGAAAATTCTGGATAAAAACCTTCTTTCATGTTTCTTAAGCATATCCAGTTAATTAACCAAAGCTACATTATATGTACTGAAGACGTATCAAGAAATTACTATTAACAATATATTTATTGCAAAGTAGTTGTTGACATGAATTATTGTGTAATAGTAGGCTATGTATTCACGGAAATGTATCGTCGGAGCACAAAAAGTAACAAATCTCAAGAATTGTCCGTTACAGAAGAACGTTTTTTTCCCAACCCTTTGTTTCGCGCTCAGAGAAAAAAAATGTGTACATAACTTGATACACCGGCTCTATTGTGAACTCCATTAAATTTTTACTAGTAAAAAGTTATTTTTCTAAATATATGTCCTTCCTTAATTAAATAACATTTTTTGTCACTTTCTTGTGTTCCGCCGGTATGTCTTTTAATTTCAGTAATTTACTATAGAATTCTTTGCAAATAATGCACCGTCATGTAGCTGTTCATTATATGTTTAGTATCTATGTATGCAATTTTTCAGAGAGCTCAAATGATCTTTGATGACATTTTCTGGGTGGCTCTGTGAAAGTAGCCGTTAAAATCGCAATACCTTTACGTTGACTCCTCAACATTTCCACCAAAGAGACATTCTGCGAGATAACTCGTTAAAATTTAATTATCCGTAAACTTCGTCGACTGCACATCAAAACGGAGTTCCTTGCATGAAACTCACGAGGTGGTGTTTCATTGGATGATGCGAGTCATTGTGATATTACTTTGCCCTCGGGTCATTCTTTCTCTTCTGCCACTTGGTTAATTATTACGAGTGGAGAACAGCTTTCAAAAGCGTAATGATGAACATGCATGTGGCCCGGAAGGCTATTGGAGTAAGCCACGGAGCGGCGGGGTCGCAGAGTCATCCTCGCGTCATTTGAGCCGAACGTGTTGCGATCATCATTAGTTGTCCCTTGTAAGGAAAAGGCCGTCTATTGAAGTCGGCGAGAGACCTCACGTGGGGTCCGGAAGCTACGCTATCTACCCTAGGGAACAACCGCTCTCCCTCCGGCATTCTCAATCTCCCGCCCACTCATTTAACGCTCCTAGAAAAAAAAATATCGTTCTGAGAATACGTCCCACCTCTGGCTTCAGTACGTTCCATGTGTAAGCTCGGGATGTCCTCGGGAGAAGAGAGCTGTCTCCGACAGCATGTTTGTGCACGCTGCGTTACGTTTGTTTTTCGTATTTCTTTCTAGGAAGTAACCCACAAGAAATCTACTTGTCGCACGTGAAATGTACAGACATGTCACACGCATACCACTAGAGTTTAGAAAGTGAAATCTACTGTTGCTGGCTTTCTATGGGTTGTTTAGTTTATTTCCTTCACGCAATGCCCTAAGTGACTTCCCACCCACCTGGTTCGGTTCGTGGAAGCGTATTGGATAAGACCTATGACTCCCGGAAGACTTACCAATCGGTCTGGAGGGCGAGATTCACACGCCATTTACAATAAGTCAAATCGCTAATAGAGTGTTACCGCAGAATGGACCTCCTATCCTTCCAAATCAATGCTTTTCGAGCTTGTAAATGCTGTGAATCCCGGAAGATCTGCTTAACGTGTGCGAGGCTAAAATTATCACTCATTTTTCGGGCGTTACTTCGATAATTTGTGGGTATGTCTACTGGAATCTGTGCTCATCTGGTCTAACTGGGCATTACGTCGTCGTAAATTCGAAGAGTTGGATAACGTATAAAGAACCCTTCAATTTTACGTTCATCCGCCGGTTTCCTTAATCTTATTCGTACATGCAAGGGGTTAAAGTGTTTTATAAAACAACCAGATATTCACACCTTTTTAGACATCACGTTCTTAGCAATGTGTTTTGGATGACGTCCTAATAAAAATAATTTGGTCACTAAAGTCATTCCTATCGTTTGACGCAATTTCATCAACAATTCTATTTCATCGTCCTATAATTAAATGGATTCACTCTGCACTATTATAAATTTCGATTATTGAAACATCAATTTCTCAAATTATTCACATGAGCAGCAGAAAGTGAGAGCGAATGGATGCTCCTTCTGTTGCGAAACATGTTCATCTCGTCTATCGGAACGTGTATTACAATCGCTTAATCTCAGGAAGGACAGGAAGGAAACATTGACCTCTTCAAAGATTCGACGAAACACTTTTCCATGAGAACGCTGATTGTGTTCACTCTTCTTTATCTCTATACTAAATCAATTTAAATGTAATTTTGTTAACATGCAAACTTAACGAACTCGGAAGAGACAGATATCATCGAAGAACTTTTTAGAACTTCCTCTCTCATGCAAACTTTCCTGTACCAATGGAGGGGATCGTGTAGACGGAGTTATAAGGAATCAGACAGAGTGGAATACTGAATTATAATTTACTTTCTTGAAGATATTTACCAAAGAGGTATTTTGTTCCATCAAAATTGAATGTGCAGTCATGAACATAAATCATCAGAGAGTGAGCTTTATCGAAATTAATGAAGCCTAAAGATGTCTTATAATTCTTTTAAAACGTGTATCCTATATCAAACACAAGATGGTACAATTGTAATTTCTTTTCGATCTTTTGTTTAGTGAATATTATGTCAATTGGCAAGTTTTGAACATGCTAATTGTAGAAAGTCGTATAATTTCCTTTGAAGAATGAGTGGTTTTAGGCATTTCTCTTCCACCCACGTAACATTTACGACACCGGTCATTCAATAAAGCTCGGGAGATTATTTCTCTCTAAACCCTGATGCCACATATGCTGTGGGGATCCCGTTAGAAGGTCGTCGGGTCACCCATACTACATTTATTCCAAGGTGTTGCTTCTCTTCTTCGATCTCTCTTGTTTTAAAGAGCAGTTTACTCCCACGCAAACATGCAGACACTCCCAGGTTCGATGAGCGAAAGTTTATTTGACATTTCCTCACCCACACAATTTTAACGACCCACACCCAGAGACAAGCAGAGGCCGGAAGACCTTCCGCTAGGTTCCTGGGTCAACCGTCGGGTTTAAACCGGTTTACCGGCAAATGTCTGGTTTACATGTTAAATCTATGTTCTTGCTTGCACTCCCATTAAAGGTACGTTTATATCGTGACACTCGACTTTAATAGTTCATACGTTATCCGTTGTAGAAAAAATATTCTATTCACAAGCCCACTCTTTTGTATAAATCCAAAACTTTCGCACGAACCTTGTAATTGAAATAAAGTCACTGAATTAATCAATAAGTTTTCACATTATTATTTTACAGATTCTGTATTCATTCATAGTTTACATCTACTTACAAACCTTGCAATATCACTTAAGTCAGTTAATCGAGTTTGGTTCTTCCAGTCTTCTTCTTTCAAATTTGCAGTAACTCCCGAAGAGCCCTAATTTGTTTAACGATCCAATAAGAATGGGGAATGTTGTTCTTGAAATATCAGTGCATTGATGACATGTAGTTCCAAAAGAAATACGATAATCTCAAATAATCTTCTCCAGTGGCATCTTGCTTGGGATAAGCCGCTTTACTCCACTCAGACTGCCACTCCTTTCATATAACAGGTGGTAACTAAGACGTTTCAAGCGCCTTATCCTAATAACTGTATCCTTGCAAACCGTACTTCATCCCCAAGTACTAGTAGTATGTTTATATTCACTCGCTTGACTTTTCTATAAAACTTGACTCTTCGATTTAACTATTACCTCACGCAGCACCGGAAGAGCCGATTTCCGTGTGCTCATCCTCCATATACCTTTCACTCAAACCCTCTTCGCCCATCCACGCTAACTTAACGACCGACCGCGTAAGCCCAGTGGGGCCCGGAAGCCCCGTAGCAGGGCCCGGGGGACACCAGAGGTCACCGCCGGCAGCTCGTTCCCAGCACGTTGCGCAGCCCGTTCTCGGCGCTTCACCGCCCTCCGTCTCTCCACCACCCCGCCCGCCATCCAACGCCCGCCCCGCCGCGCGTCGCCCACTACTCACCGCCCGCCTCTACTGCCCGCCCTCTACTGCCCGCCGCAACTGCCCGCCTCTACTGTCCGCCGCTACCGCCCGCCTCTACTGCCCGCCTCCGCCACCCGCTTCTCTCCACCTGCCGCCCGCCGCCACCCGCCCGCCGCCGTCCAACCGCTCTCGCTGCCGCCCCCATCATCACTCACCGCCCGCCGCGGGATCGTCTTCCCCCGCAGGCCGCCGCTAACGCTGGCTGACGCCCCGCGCGGGGCGCGACCCCCGACCCGCGGGCCAGGAGAGATCCCGGCGAGGGCGAGGGCGCCCCGTCCGCGCAGTGAAAGTGTGCGTTATCGTCTCGAGGAGGAAGACGCCACGCCGCGCGGCGCCGCGCGACGCGGAATGGCGTTCGCTTTCTTCGGCTGCCTCTGCCCCGGCAGCCGCCGGCCCCGCCGGCCCCGCCCCCGCTGTCCGCGGGGGGCTACTCCCTCTTGCGTGCGGGGCGGCGGCGGCGGCGGAGACGAATGCGGAGGCGCTGGTGGTGGCGGTGGCGGAGGATGTGGAGGGACGAGGGTGACGGCGGCTGAGGCGGAGGCGGCGGGGGCGGAGGTGGCGGAGGCGGCGGGGGCGACGGGGGCGGCGGAGGTTGAGGCGGGGGAGAATGGGGGAAGGAGAAGGGGGAAGTGGCGGGGACGAGGGTCGGGGTGGGGGCGGGGACGAAGTGGCGGCGGCGGCTGTGGCGGCGGCGGAGGTGGTGTGGGGGCGGGGGTGGAGGTGGATGGGCGGGGACGAGAGCGGTGGCGGTGTCTTGGACATAAAAGCGCTGCGCTGTGATGGAGGCCGCAATTAGCTCTGTAAGTGCAGGACACGGTGTGAAGTGTAGGGTTCTGGTGAAAGTAGCGTGAGCTTCGGAACGGTATCTATTACAGGAGAAAATGAGTTGAAATTGTTTATTTTGAGGTTTAATGATGCAGGAGAGTACAAAAATTCTTAAAGAACGGTACGTGATGTAAAACAATATTTAAGGGATAGGAATGTACTATTAATTTGTAAACGAAAACATGGCATTGTAATAAAAATCCAATGATGTTCGTCTACAGACTTTGAACGTTTGTAAACATATTTGCCGTATTTTAGATCTTCCAGAAACAAGTTAAAATCTAAATTCACTTTTACAAAACACAATGCTTATTTTTTCAAGTATCTATTTCTATGAAATTCGAAATTGTTTGAATTCATTCTCATTAGTCTGGTTCACGAATAATTTTATAATCGTCTTTTGGGCATTTACAACTCACGAATGATACTTAAATATCTTGTGCTCATATGAATAATACGAAACAAAGGACATTTTAATAAACCATGAAGTTCAAAATAAAAATGATGAAAATTTAACATCTTGAAATGCAGACTCTGTGCATACCGTATTTTTCTTGCACTACCATGTACAAATGATCTGAAAACTATGTACTCATTCTTCTAATTCTTCGTAGATATTATGGCTGAGATTGAAGTTATTTCTAGAACACCAGTCTATGTTCATGTCTACCAGTAAATTAGAAATTTCCGGTCAGTCATATGTAAGCAATGTATTGCCTGTAGGTTGGCCATTTGTAGAAACGCATCTCGATTGTATTTTCAATGGGATATCTCATTCCCGGAACGTTCTTTAGTACAAGTAGAACCACGCTCCGGGTGCCGCCGTGTGAGAGCACTTTCTTCCGATCGCTGGACACGCGTTCGCCGGCGATCTCCCACCCCCTCCCGCACGACCGCCCGGTGACGGACGGCGCACGCCCGGGATGCACGAAAGGTCCCCGTATCGGGGTCAGGCGCCGCGGGGCGGGGGAGGGCAGCGGGCGGGGGCGGGGGGCGGGGAAACCGCGAGCGTCCTCGGCGCATCGCGATTAGGTCACGTCGCCGCCGCGGGTCGCGCTGTGCAATCGACGCGTCGCACGGTGAGACTGCGCGAACGAAAATGTCAATACGTCTAACTCGTAAGTCCGCACCGGGAGAGAAGCCTCAGGGCATCAGCTGATGTCGCTGCAGTGCCTCTGACCGGGAAGTCCTAGGTTCGTGTCCCGATGGTGACAGGATTTTCGACACAGAACTGCGATTTTTCTAACTTTGCCTCTGAAGGCCCATCTTCAGGATGGAATATATCGCGGTATTTCGCGACGTTCTCAGTCGTGCCGCTAGGTATCACATGATCGCGACCGTATCAAGCAGTGCTTGCGATCATGCCACTTCTAGCGGCATGACCGAGAAAGACGGGAAATGCCGTGTGATATTCCATCGTGGCAATAAGGGCTTGAGGGGCAGTTAGAAAAATCGCACTATAGCTACAGAGCTAGGTCGAATTCAGTCGCTGTCTGCAGGAGAGTTCTATAGGCCGCCTACTTGAATTGGTAGTTTCCCGTGGTTTCTCCGATCAATACCAAGCGAATGCCGGAGCAGTCCCCTAACAAATGGGGACTGGACGGGCTGTGGACTGCGAGCGATCTTTCCTTCCTTCCTCTCCCTTATCCCATCCTCATCCTTACACACGCTTACACTTACATGCACTTCAATAACACATACTGGGAGACCGGTCAGGAGCTTAGGGCTTCACTCGGCTGGGGCTGCGCCTCGCTGGTGGGAGATACCTGGCTGTGGGAAATTCCGTTACCCGACGGTAGGTCGGCGCCGGATCTCACCATCCAACGGGCCAAGATCACTCCCACCATCACCTTAGCAGTTGACGCGCCGGGAATCACTAACCAAACAATCACTTCTAAGTTCGGGACCTACAGATTTACGTGAGCTGCTTGGTGGAACGGAATGCTAAGGAAGATCTACCGCAAAATGTGAGCCTCTAAAAATCATTCGTTCATTATTTTTATTTCATTATTAACGAGAAGCAGAATTTTTTGAAAATTCAAGCAACATTTTAGACGCGTTTGAACAATATTTTTCTATAATAAGGACCCATTGTAGGGTTTCATATTTAAAATACATTTCACTGTATACTAGTTTACGTTATTCACTAATCACACATTGTATTGTAAGGTGGTCATCGCTTTTTGGCAATGATGATGTGGTGGGAAATCTCATATAATAAACTTACACAAGGTCATTTTTAACAGCGCGTCCCTGAACGGTAGGCAGTACCCACTCACGATGTCAATAATGAGTTTTTTGTCTTCATTGTTCAGTGTTGATTACAAAAATTTCTGGACGTATTGGCCATGAGGTTTGTTGCGTGCATGGTAACCGTGATGCGCGTACTGACGCAGTCAAAACAATTGCGCAGCTTCTTTACATAAGATTTCCCACCAAATGTTCATTAGCAAAAAAGGTATTGTCTTTGACACCCCTACATGCCATCGAAGTTTGTAAAATTTATTGTGAACCATCATATCTACACAGTAGAATCTCGCTAATCCGAACCCCGCAAATTCAAAATTTCGGATAATCCGAACGAAATTCGAGATGGAGGAAAAATAAACAAAATAAATAAGATGCTTCCTAGGACCTCCCAGTTAGAGACACTGCAATGACATCAGTTGATGCCCTGAGCCACCTCTCCCGGTGTGGCGATGTTCTTTCCCGTGATGAGATCCGGCGTCGACCTACAAGTTGGGTTGCAGAAGATTTCCCCCTCTATGTATTTCCCCGTGTGGGGCCAAGCCCCAAATGGGTGAAGTTCTATGCTCTCGGCTTGTGTGGCAGTGTATCTAAATATAATAGTGTGTAACTAAGGGGTGAGGATAGGACATGGGAGAGGAAGAAAATATCGCGCGCGAATAGTTTGTTAAGGAACTACTCCGGCATTCGCCTGGTATTGATAGAAGAAACCGTGGAAAACTACTGATCAGAGCAGCCGGCCGGTATAATTTTCCTTGGGCCAGCTGGTGAATTCGACCTAGCTATTTAATTAGTGTCGAAAATCCGCCACCAGCTGGTGTCGAACTGCAGGGCCTCCCAACGAGAGGGGATTGTGGGCCGCGCCACCTGATCCCCGTGGAGGCGCTCGTGGAGGATGGGGCAGCGGTGAAGGGCGTCTCGGCTCGTTTGGGATATGACAGCTCGCTGGACGCCCGATCGCGCTTCGTGATTCACGCGCAGGGAAACATTGCAGAGGATTGGGTGTGTGTCGGCGGCCTTGGCGCATCCCGTTACATCGGCCAATTCAGGCGAAGTCGTGATGTCTTCGTCTCCTTTTCTTGCTTCACAATACGCTACGTTCATCTGTTTCTCGTGTCCTGCGACCACGCCTCCTAGGACGTAAATGCGATGCCATAATAATTTCCTTTTCTTTTGGAACAAAGCATACTCGGAAATTTTTTGTAGACGGGAAAGGTTGTTGGGTCGTTGGAGTTGTAGAATATTTTCGAAAGCTACTTTTAAGAAAAAATAATGGAGAATTTGCACAATATCCATGTTTTTTTTAATTAAAATTAAGACATTTTCACAGTGAATCGATAAGAGAAAGAAAAAATAAAGCGTTCACCTAAAAGTGATAAAACATATCTTGTAAATATAGTCAGATATTCGCCTCTTTTTATTTAATTTTGTATTGTAGATGAATATTAGCATATATAAGTCGTTGGGAGGGGTAACATATGTATTGTAAAATTACATGTTTATTGTGGTTTTCTGTTATGAAATTGGAAAAAAATCTTTATGTGAATTCTTCTTCTCTTTCTTTGCATAAGAATTAAGTTCACCCCTGAAATTAAAAATCTTTTCGAATATTACATAAGTGGAAAATGATGCTGGTTATATGTTTAATCGTCATATAAGAAAGTGTTGGTACCGTAAAATCTTCGCTCTCACGACCTCCATGAGCAAGTTGATTCTTTCTGGAACGCTGCCTTTTATTGTATGTAGGATCTGACCTCCCGGTCATGTGCGTGTAGATTCACGTGAACCACCCAACGTTGCCTGCAGCACAACTGAAAGGTTCCTTTGGTCAAGGAAGAACGTAGGAGGACCAGCTAAGCCTCCGGCATAACGGAGGAAGAAAGAAGGTCTCACTCTGATCGATTCATGCTGTGCCGTGAAGCCACTATCCATTGAAATAATAATGATTTCTCTGATTACGAATTTGTATGACAGGCCAAGATACGTTCTGACAGACAGTAGGCATTACGATTCCACGTGTCAGTGTCCATTTGGCTGTAGCACGTACTCAATAACCAGTTTCGTGTACGGACTGTGAGACATTTGTCTGATTCCTTGGATGACATAATCCTCTTCCTCAAGATGCGTGTTTCGTCATCCACAGCAGGCACGACAGTAAATAATGGAGAGGTGAAAGAGCATCCATTATTTATTGTCGGACGTTCGGTACAATGTCTGTCAAAGGGAATCCTGTTTGGAATCAAGATAACTGAGAATGGCACTAGCTTTATTTTCCTTTCGCATTCTCATGTCATTACAGTGACAAGTCAATATGTTAAACTTTTACAAATACCACGTCAGATCAGATTATGAGTAATATGAACATTTGAAATAATGCACAACAGTAGTACTTAACTAGAATAATCCCTTTTTTAAATCTTTGTAACGACCGTGAAACAACTTACCATTGCATTATTTGAGTGCTACTAGAACATGAAAATTCTGCTGTAACTCATTCACAAATTCCAGGCGTTTAGAACTCACTCGTAGTTTCCATTCAAGGAGCTTAATTGCCTCCCTTTCGCATCCGTAGGACATTCTGGTGACAAACCATTGCGTCGAATTTCTACAAATATACAGATCATTAGTTTTCTAATACTGCGAGTAATTTTCGTGGTGCTACTGTACTAGTCAAGTCTAAGCGAGAAAAACAAATTTGTACAGAATACATGATTTCTTAAGTGAAGACAGAATTGACAGTGAAAAATCAAAAGCTCTTTCTTCATATCCTTTTTCTTCTTCTGTTTCTTTTTATTCTTCCTTCTTCTTTTCTTCCTCTTTTTTCTTCTTTTCTTCGGCGTCCCAAATTATACGTTATTATATCGATCTTCATAGGCGCCCGCAGCCTAAACCAAGGCGGGGAGAGGGGAAGCACATTTATGGAGCCCTCTAGTCCCCGTTTTGCATTAAACTTTTTCATTTACATATGAATTATGTTATTAGTAAATAAATCAATCATACTTCAGAAATTCATGAAATTATAACTTTAATGACACAATTAATAATTTATTTTATATGAAACCATTTACAAGGTTGCCAGATGGTTTGAAGAGTCTCTTCAGATGATGCGTATCAATTACCCAAATTGTCTGATTAAAAAAGAGGAAAATCTGTAATTGATCATATTTACGGAAATAAAATGTTTTATTACGTTTGACTTTGGCGGCCCTTTCGAATTTTTCAGGGGAGCAACTGCCCTATGCCCACTGTCGCATGCACACAAGGATCGACCCAACTATTAAGGAAGGTGTCGATAAACCTGACACCATCGAATCTCGATCTCCCTGCCTACGAAACTTCGGTTCTCACAACTAAATCAAGTATCGCGGTATCAGTAGATCAATAGAACGAACATTTCAAACACTGATCAATTATACGGAGGCAACAAGTACTGCTGTTACCACTACTATCTGTTACCAGCACCGAATTTACTGCTCAATATGGTTACAGCCATGTGCAGAGAAGAACCTTCCTCAATTTCAAATCCGTGTAACTGCCGTGAAGCAACGTAGCATTGCGTTATTGGAGGCGCAACTACTACTGGAAGAAGCGCAGAGCACCGCAACGGACTCTAAATTCCACGGCCCGTGTGCCGGCGCGCGGCGTGCGTGGGCCGTGCTTTATTAGGCAGTGGCCGGTGGACGCGGCGCCTCTCCGAAGCGTACACACACGTCTTACGTAAGGCGCAGCCGCGGTAATAAGCAGTTGGCCCCACCAACCTGCGAAGACCGGATAAGTGGGATAATGGGCGCGGGATGCGCCTGTCCTCCCCAGCACGCAACGCCCGCGCCGCGCCGTCGGGCGCTCCTTCCCACTGGAGGAAGCGGCGCTTCGAGGGCCGAAACGACGCACGGGACGCGTGAGTGTGTTTTTCAAAGGAGCATTGCAATCTACAAAGAATGCATAACAATAGAAATAAATAATAAGAAGTAAAGAAAATAAATAATGGAAAGTATAAATAATAATTAAAACAAAAAATAACAAAACTACAAATAAACAAAAATACAAATAAATAAGAAACAAAAATAAAACAAATAATAAATAAAATACAGTTTAATAATCAATAAAAATACAAACAAATAAGCAATAAAAATACAAACAAATAAGCAATAAAAATACAAATAAAAATATATAAATATACACTTTCTTAGCCTGAATATGTGGCTTTCAATAACGTATTTAAGTTTTTTGTTCAACTTTCAACGATTATTTGGACGTGAAAAGTCTTCGAAAAGGTTATCATGCGTGGATCCGACAGGATTAAAAATGAAACCATTTTGTTGTCTCCAAATATCTCGTTATATCCATGATATTGCAAGCAGGTGCTAAGATTGAGGCACCATGAAGTTAATGTAATCTGAAAATAGACTATCAATGGCGCCGAATCGTGGGCAAGACGCATGTATTCGCTTACGTTTTCGAATTCAAACAGCAATGCACGTTACAGCAATGCATGTGCGTAACTCGAAAATGTTGCGGCCTAGGCCGTTAAAACTGTTGGTCTATGAACCACAGGGAGCACGAGTTACGTTTATCATGCATTTACGTAAAATATGATACCATTTTTTTTATTTTTAATGTAATTTTGGATAAGTATCTCTACTGAGTAACCACGTTGCCAGAAACATGCGCAGATAAGTTCTGGTATGAACCTATTTTCCCTTTTTAAAGTAATGATTTTAGAATTGCGGGACTGGGAGAGATGGCTCAGAGCGTCAACTGATGTACTACAGTGCCTCTAAAGGGGAGGTCTTGGGTTTCAAGTCCCGACGGTGGTAGAATTTCTAACACTAACCAGATAGCTATGCCAAGTTCTGTCGCTGTCTGGAGGAGAATTGTAACGGCCGGTTGCTCTGATCGTTAGTTTTCCGAGGCTTCTGCGATCAATACCAGGTGAATGCTGGAGCGGTACTCTATCAAACGGGCCATGGACGGCGCGCGATCTTTTCTTCCCATTCCTTATCGTATCCTCACCCTTACACACACAGTTACATGCACTACACTACCAGACAAGCCGGGACACCAGTCGGGAGCCTAGAACTTGTGCCGGCTGGGTCGGTGTCCCGTTGGTGGGAGATACATGGTTGGGAAAAACCCCGCCAGCCGGCGGTGGCCGACCATCCAGCGGGACAAGATCCCCGTCACATCCCGAGCATAACACGTGCACTACACTTACGTAACTCATGACCTTAGCCGTTAACGCGCCCGGAATCGCCAATAATCAATCAATAAAAATTGCGGAATGTTCGCACGTGTGCAGCTAGTTTTTTTTTTGCGCGTGCATTGTCGCATTTCGGTCCAGTGCGTGCGCGCCGCGTCGCGTCGACGAAGGAAAGCCAGAGGCGCTGACTGCCGCCGGGGGGAACGAACCGGCCGCTGCATTCTCCTGCGGATGATCCAGGGAAACTGGGGAGAAAACGTGACTGGTCGGGCGTTAAACCCGGCGCTGCGAGGCGGCGGCGGCGCCCCATGAAGTGTGGGTTGCGCGCAGCATGCGAGTGGATCAAAGGGCAGGGGGAGATGCTCCAGCCGCTTCCTTTGAACTGCATCGTCAGCGAAAGTGCACGTTTTTGCATAATTCCTTAATCAGTGAAAGAGAAAGGATTTTGTGCTAGGCTGCGATAGAAATTGTACTGTGGAACTGACATAATAATAGACGTCAGTGGCGCAACTGAGATTTTTATATAGAGAGAGCTTCAAGGGTAGTGTTCAGCCCACTTGATTTTTTTTATAAAGAAACTTGTCTTAAAAGAACGAACCTATGATTATATTTGTTCGAAGGGTAGAGCGCAGTTCCAAGATACGAATCATAAATACGATGTTTACCAACCACCAATTACATTTTTACTGATAGCAATTAACTCGTCTAAAGCTGAGAGATTGAAATGTCAAGATTGGAATGCCAATAAGCTTAATTTGTACGCAGTCACGCACTAGCATTCCACGAAAGCAACTCTTCTTCCTCTCCATCCACTTTCTGGATGTTCGAAATCGTTCCACGAAATTTTTACCCATTCACTATCACCAACGTTAGTTTTTCGATGACGTGCGCAAGAAAGTTCAGTTTATTAGCGTTTGATTGGGTCTATCGCGAGCTACGATCTACATGCAAACAGTCTTGCACGAGTCAGCTGACCGCCTCGCGCCGGAGAAAATGGATGTCGAAGGAAAAAGTATGAGTGAAACTCGAACAAGACTAAACGCGAGCATCCTTGAATAGGAAGCAACACGCTCCAATGTCGTGCGGGTTGCAGAGCTTACGGCAAGGCTACGGCTGGAAAACGTGATCGAACTCACGGCCTCGAGGTTCTCAGCTCAGTTTACTGTCTCGCCGCTTCCATTGTTTGAAAGGGTCATTTTCTTTCGCTTGTAATACAAACGAGGCGGAAGGTATTGATAGTGACGCTGATGTATGTGGTAGCTTTTCAACGTACTCCTTTCTCTCTGCTGAAAATTATGACTGTTTTCATTGTCAAGAAAATGATGTCCAGAAAAGATTTGCCGGCAATAAGAGATACTTCCTCTTTCTTCCGGACAATAAAATCTCGTAGAAAACTCTTCGGGTATAGTTAGTTCCGTGTCGAAATGGAAATTAAGAGATAGGATAGGTTTGGGAAACTGACCACACACAATGTTTTGACGAATTAATTCTTAAAAAAAGATAAAGATGAAATTAGGAACTACTGTTTATATTGTTTGAATTCACTTATCGTTTTCTCGTAGTTACGAGATATGTAGGTGTTATTTGTCTGAAATAACAGAAAATATTATTCATGACGAAGATACCATTATTATTCATGATGAAGATAGGTGATTTTTTTACATTGAATTTTGAAAAACAATCTTTAGTTTTTGTATGTTTTATTTCTTTGGTAGACTTAAAATATTTTATAGAAAAATTGACTGTTATCTTTACTCTTCATTTTCTGTTCTCTTTCTCATTGTTATCTACCTACCTGCGAGTTTTGAAAGTAATTTTATAGTATTAACTTGAGTGATAATTTTTTTCATTGGTGTTCACCGTTATGTAAGCACTGATTTCAAAGTAACTTGCTTTAAAGAAGCTGAAATTTTAACAAAAAATCTTTAGAACATCTAATAAATGGAAATAATTGTTCGTCAAATGAAATCTCTCTCCTTGGCATGACAAAAATGCATCTTCTCGTAACTATTTCATTATATGTATGTCCAGCATTGCAGCCAAGTCATGTTCAATTTCCCCGACTATTCGACACAACAACCAGCCGTTAAGAGAAAGTAATTCCTTTGCGTTACGCAACCACTCATAAAATGTTCATCTCGCTGAGGACGTTTTTTACCAACGGTCACCTCACGGATTACCCTCCCTCCCTCATTCTCTCTGTCTGTCTCTCTCTGTCTCACTCTGTCTCTCTCTCTGTCTCTCTGTCTCTCTCTGTCTCTCTCACTCGCTCGCTTAGTGTGACCCGCAACGTAGTGGCCAGCGCCGTAGATTTTCGTTTCTGGACACCGGGATTCAAATATCGGTCACTCTGAGAACAGTGCAAGTGGACCGAACTTTTCCTCCGGAGTTCTCCCAGCCGTTCCACCCGTCCCACACTCCACCGCCTATCTCCATTTAAATTCCCATTTATTTAGATAGTTTATATGGTCTGAATCTACATCGATCGGTTTATAAAAACTATTACGAATGTTTTGGATGGCAGAATCTATAATTCTACATTATGCACTACTCAAAAAGCCTACATCTAAAAGAAGACAAATGAGGACGAAGGGTCTCCTTCTGTAGCACAGCCCACAAATGTTCACAAATCACGTGGATCGTGTGAGTTCATGAATGAGAAGGAATTGTATCTGAACTGCTTTAGAGAGAGTACTTTGTCATATACGTGATACTGCGTAAACAAATCAGAATGTACAAGTATTTGAAAATGTTGCTACAATTTTACGTTTCGACTATTAGAAAAAAGTACTCGGTAGAAAGATTTATACAACTGTCATTAATTTTTCAATTATTTTATAAATTAAAGTATACTAAGTGAATGTAATGTCTTAATTAAATCGTTATTATCATAACCAAATTCAATAAATGGTTGTCCTTCATTTTTTAAAAAGTACCTCAACTATTTGCTGAAGCCACCCTTGCGCTACGCGGATGAGGCGAACTCTTGTTCACTTAACTAGATAGTGACTATATAGTACCCTCTGGTAATCAAGGATGATTCACCGGATTAATATCAATTAATTATGAAATAAACGATGAATCCAGTCATAATTTTAATTTTTTTATTGATAGACATTTTGATCCCTGTGAGATTCTCTTCAGTATTTAACAATTTGTCACTATCGAAGGTTAACATCCCTCATACAACTTTATCCAGATGAGAATCATAAAATGCCATGTTAAACGCTAATATGTATTAACACCATAAGATGTATACTTAGTATGTGTATACTGTGCATTGTTGTGGTGGAAACCCCCATAGAAAGATCACCGTAACGGTGTCGAGAGGTCTAACAGAGTGTGTGTCCTGCAGCGCTGCTGGTGGCAGCGGCGGCGGCGCAGCGGCGTCAGTCGCGCTTCTACAGCCTGGACGACATGCCGGAGACCAGCTTCGACTGCCGCGACAAGATCCTAGGTGGCTACTACGCAGACCTGGAGACGGACTGCCAGATGTTCCACGTGTGCGTCAAAGTGCCCGGCGTCGGGGTGAGTCTCACAGCTGCCTTCTCTTTCATCCGGAATAGTACAGGTGTCTCAGAATAAATATTTTATTTATTTATTTTACGCAAGAATAACTTAAAAACGGTGTATGACGTACTATGGCGACAAATATAT
This sequence comes from Acheta domesticus, assembly GCA_031308135.1. Lineage (NCBI taxonomy): Eukaryota > Metazoa > Arthropoda > Insecta > Orthoptera > Gryllidae > Acheta > Acheta domesticus. Next base: position 203,628,359 of record JAHLJT010004567.1, on the reverse strand, counting down.
TCTGTGCACGTTGTCTTATATTGCGCCATCTCTACTCTAACTCACAAACAAGTTGAATTAATGAATGCAAGTGGAAACGAGCGTTTTTGGCAAAAATTGATAAGCCAAAGATGTACAATACTTGTTACAGACATATTTAGTATTTTAAAATTACACGGTCCAAATGGTTAGAAAAACGTTAAATATCATTTTATATTACTTTTTGATGCTCGGTATACTCTGATATTATACAAACAGCTATGTTACAACTTTCTAGGGCTTATAGAGGTGTCGAAAATGATTACATTATTTTCAATTAACCTGAAGTGGAAAATTGCGTAGAACATAATTATCTGCATTTGCCTCTGACTGTTAGACAGCGCGTATGCAAATATGTTCGGCAGGTACATGAAATGTCCTTGAAGGCGAAGAAACCTGATCTGTTGAACATAGTGGACAAGGCTAAATATAAGGGGGAATGACGCATGGGTAAATCCGTGATATGAAATTTCTCACTTCATGTTCAATAGCAAAAAGGGATCATTTTTAGTTTGTAGAATTTGTCATGAGACACCTATATACTTGAATATGTCCCATTCAGGGCGATGTTGAGATCCACTCGTCATGTGACGTTTCAATGCAAATATTAAAATCTATGTAAATTTCCCTTGGTATGGTTCTGACTGCAAATCTTTCACAATCATGCAGATTATTTGAGTAGAAAAAATGTAGTCAACACTACTCTGAGACCATTGGCGAGTGATCAAATGAAATATTGTTGAACCTAAAAAAATGCTAAATTAAAATATAAGTTCAGATGCAACTTACAACTGTTTCTACGAGTCCGAATACTAAGATTTTGCGCCAACTTTATTTCAGTACCGACCCTTTGTAGTGGGTATCCCTAAATATTGCATTTTTCCTTTCACGGGACTTAGCCACTCAGAAAGCAAACACAATAATGCAAATTTCCTCTAAATCGTCGACACCTATTGTCAGTAAACAACTGCCAAGCACTGCGTACAGAATAGCCAACCTTTCCAGCCGCGACGCCGCTTCGTGCGAAGCGCCCCGTGCGCGCTCTTTCGCCCGTTCCGGGCGACTGCGCGTCGCGTCGCCCGGGCGCTTGCAGCGTTTTTCCGCGGCGTCTTCTCTACACGTTTACAGCGGCTGTAAAGGCGCGGTTTATTAGAATCGGAGGACCGCGGACGCTTTATTTTCTCAGGGCGTTTCGAAAGTGTCGCTGCGCCGCCTGTCGGCAACTTAATAACGCGGCGGAGTAGGCAAACGGTTCATCCGGGGGCGAGCGCGCGGCGGTTTCCGGGGATGAGGCTTCCATGGAAAGTCCCAAGACGTTCCTTGAATTTACCTTGGAATCTTTCTAATTCGAAATCCAAGAGGAATTCGAAATTAAATCGAAATATCCAAAATATATGAATAAAGCGACGTACGAATTTTCTTTCAAAACGTAATTTTAAATAAATATTTATCACAGCTAAGTAGTTAATGGTCTGTGCTACTTGCCATCTAGTAACGTACATGCTAATACACATTTATTGTAAATCATTACGAAATAACACCAGATATAAGTTAGATGGAATTAGAAAACGTCAGCATTTAATGTTGGTAGTTTACGATTTTCAATAACTGAGGTTTTCGACATAAATTAAAGATACTCCAAATGTGATTGAAAGCCATTTGTAATTTTTCTTCTTTCGATTCCCTTATTTTTGTGAGTTAAACAAAATATATTTATTTGGCGGATGAAACAAGTCATGTGCATTTTCTTGATAATTAAGAAGTCTTCAAATTGAAGGTGTAATTTTCTTTAATATTATAAAAATCTTCCTTCGAATAATTTGAAAGTAACACTCGAATATTTAACTGTTATAAATTCAAACGTTCCTTAAAATAAGTACTATTTCATCTGCGACAAAACTTCAAGGGACCTAGAGTTGGTATGTGTTAAATTCAAATTGTCTACCATCAAAATAATCAGAATGTTCCTTTTCGTTGTCTGAAATGTTTTTAAATTCAACTATTAAATTGTTTGTGTTATTAGACGCATAATTGTGTGCATTTCATTTATTCAATGCTATTAAAATTGCCTTTAATATCTTCGATAACTATAATTTCTAGACACATTCAAAATTTATTATTCTGCAATTCCTAAGTATCCACGTAAACAATAACCGGGAAGTAGAATTGCTTGCACACCAATGCTTTAGCAATAACTGTATGCTAATCGCCTTTCCGTCTTGCGGTTATCTGCATTTTCCTGTTGCATCTTACATGCGAAGGCCATAATTCTATAAATATTTCTAACTCATTGCGGTGCTTTATGCACTACGCAATCACTTCACGCCTGTAAAAGTTTGTGGAGATGAAACAGCATTCCTTGGCTTACAGCACTCATGAAACAGCGTATGTGACTTGTGCCCTTTAGGTGCAGAACTACAGGTTCCTCTGCCCGAACGAAACGGCCTTCGACCAAGAAAATCAAATTTGTGCCAACTGGTACGACGTTGACTGCGAGGCAGGCACTTTGTTCTACAGCGACAATTTTGACCTCTACCGCATAGGTAAGTACTTTAAGAGCTTTGCTGAAATATTGTCACTGTCGAGAAAGAAACATAAACATTGTCGAGAAATAACGGGGAATACTTGTCGCAGAGGCGGTTAACAAGCGACATGCTATTGCTGAGACCTTTCCTAAAATATGGTCATTGTTGAGAGAGTACTTTCAACACTGAATAGGGAACCCCCTTGACAGAGTCAGCTAATGTCAGCCACATACGACGTCTAAGGTCTTTTCTAAAATGTGGTCGTTTTCGAGAGAGTACACGAACAAGTGAATGGTGAACCAGCTAGCCACAACGTCAGCTAACGAGCCACATGTCGCATCCAATACCTTTTCTTAAAAGTCATTATTGAGAGAGCACTATAATACACTGAATGAGAAACTAAATATTCACTCAGTCACTCAAACGTTTGAGCAAAATAAAATTCTTCAACTTCGGTAAGCATCTTATATTTCTTTTTGTTTACTTTTAACGGACCCGTCCTTAAGCAGCGACCAGGCAAAGCAAGTCGCTATTAAACAGTGGCTCCTCTCAGCGAGATGCCTCCGGCACGCACGAAGCGGTTACGCAATCCCCGTATTTGGCCAAGGCTGCAATTGGACAATCGTGCCGGCGACGTTCCTTATCCCCCGGCGGAGATCAGTCGCTACCGAAACCGGGAGCTCCGCTGACCTACAGCTGCGGGCGTCGCCAGCGCTCCCAGCGGTAACGGCGCGAACGACCGCCGTTAACGCGTCCGGATGGGAGCGCCAGCCCAGGCGTGCATCGCGCCGTGACGTAATAGCCGCGTCCAGTTGTGGTGACGGCTGCGGCTGCCGCCTGACCAGCGCAAGGCGGTTGCGAAAGGAGGTCATTAGGGGATCGAGCCATGGGAGATGAAGAGGGCAGCATTTCGTGGGAAATGTAGCTCACCTTCTATTTCTTTCAAGTCCGACGAAAAGGAGTGGCAACTTTCCCGCCGCTTCACTTTTTTCGGTGTTCGCTTTTGTAACAAGAAATAAGGCCGCGGCTTATAAATATAATTCGTGATAAATTCATACAAACTATTTCGGTGGGGAGAATAGTTGAAATAAATGTAATTATACCTCTGATATTACGTATGCCTCTTAGAAAAATTTTGTTAAATATTTATATTTCATTAAATAAATGAAAATTCTAAATTTGGAATATAATTGTAAATTTAAAATATTTTTAGTTAAATACTTAAAGCGCAGATCACCGTAAGGATCTGATGCATACCACAGTCAATTTTGTGTTTATACCATAAAAGCTTGATCTTTAGACATTCACGCACTAAAAGGCGAACATGTCTCAATTGTTGTGCCTTAGTTTGCTGTGCAGATAATAGAAGATTCACACAAAAGCTTTCTACTGAATGATCGCATTTTCAGTCCAAAATAACAGATTTAACTTATCTTCCAATTTGTGCTGTAAGGCCTTATGTTTCTAGGTGCCCCAAGTATCCCCGACAGTTTTCTTTCATTTATAATCTTTTCGCGATCGTTTTCATCATTCTATGATATTTTCGCGCGTACTCTCTTCATTTGAGTTTTAGAGAACAAAAGGGCATGTTGTGACGACACTCCTCTTTGCGACGTCGCCGGTTTCTTAATTCGGTGCGACCTTTCTTTTCTTTCCTGCGAAGATCGCGCTGCAACCCGCATGAGCTTTCCACAGCGTATTCCCAAGTTCTTTCGCCAGGAGGTGGCAACAAGCCACTAAACGTGCAAATAGCCGCTTGACTCCCGCGTATTGCAGGGGCGTGTATGGGCCTTTGGGAAAACGTGAACATTAATTTGACAACTGTTCACGACAGTCAAACTTTCCCTCTGTCAATTGTCGATTTCTTATATAAATATTTATAACCATCCGTCGTGTCAAAACCTGATACTACAATGATAATATTAACGTCTGGGTTAAATTTCAAAAAGTAATGAAATAGAGCTCAACATTCAATTTATATCGAAGTGACGGCAAAATATTTATTGAATGGTATTGGAGGGCAGTTTGGTTCCTCGAGTAAATGCAGACTAAATTATTTAAATGAAAAGCACCTTAATTATATTCGAGTAAATGATTTACTTACAATACGGAACCAAGGGGAATTATATATTTCAATTTAATTGAAATTATATTAATATCATTAAACAAAGATTAAGTTGAAGCTTCATTTCTTCTGTTCGACCGCTCTCTGTGTCCTTCCAAAAATGTGTACTACGTTCATGTTGATTTCCAAATCCAATTATTTACTTTATAATTATAACATACTTGTCCCAATTGAGAACAAATACTCTGCCTTACTATAATTTATCTCTTTTCAGGGTAAAATTGTTGAATAAAACACACCTTTCCTTCAAATTATTCTCTATTTACAGTTTTTTAAATCAAATAATCTTTTAACTTTGACAAAGATGTGGAAATCACCTATTCTTTCTTTCGTAATCGAGATTAGTATTCAGTAATGTGTTCTTTCCTGGCCCCGAAGCTTTCTTTTTCCTTTCAATTTTCGTTGAAATACTCCATCTAGGTTATACGAGATAATAGGATAAATTTTTATCTCACTTCTGCTCCTAGAGTGCTCTCTCACAGTAATCTTATTCTAAGATCCAGCCCTCCCCCCAATAAACACTAATAGTGAACCACGATGTGTTAGAATCCGTGTAAATCATTGACGTATAACTAACAACCATTTTGTAGCAATACATTTTTTTCGTGCCTCTTAAGTCATTTAATAGCAATTAACGCATACCTCGGTTTCATCAAGAAGCTGCTTAACTTTCCATGTATCGTTCTAACTCTATTGTGCAAAGAAATGCGTCTTTCGAAACTCGCTTCTGCCGTGGCTCTCAATCAACATCTCTGTGCCCCTGGTGTGTGGGCTGAGCTAAGGGCGTGTCTCGCAGGGTACGAGCCGGGCAGCCAGCGCGCCGTGCCGGCCACGGCCATCCCGCTGGGCCCGTCGACGGCGGCGCCGCCCGTGGTGGGCCCGGCGCCGCGGCGCCCCGGGCCGCGCCCGCGCCCGCGCCCCAGCGCCCGCCCCAGCACCGCCAGCTTCGCCAACGCCCCGCGCCCCGACGACGAGGAGGACTACTTCCTGCAGCGCAGCGAGACCGGCGACCGCCGCCTCCAGCAGCAGCCCGCCTCCTCCGGCTCCGACCTGCTTAGGTGAGTTGGTCATGTTGGAATCCTCGTCCCTGTAAGCGTATCGCGTCCCATTAGTCCGGGTCCGATCTGCTTAGGTGAGTTGGTGATGTTAGAATCGACATCCGTGTATGCGTACCGCGTCCCATTCGTCCGGATCCGACCTGCGTAAGTGAGTTGGTGATGTCACCGACTTTGTAATCGAAGTCAGAATGTAAAAATGAAAGACTTCTGGTCGAACGAGAAGAAAATAATTAAGACAAGGAATCTTCCTCGTCTCTGTGCACCGCGTCCCAATCCTTCAGATCCGACATGCTTAGGTGAGTTGGTGATGTTAGAATCCTCGTCCCCGTATGCGTACCGCGTCCCATTCGCCCCGATCCGACCTGCTAAGGTGAGTGGGTGATGTCACCGACTTCGTAATCGAAGTCAGTAAGTAAAAATGAATTCCCTCGAAAGACATCAGGATCGAACGAGAAGAAAATAATGAAGACAAGGGAATTCCTCCTCATCCCTGTGTGCCGTGTCCCAATCCTCCAGATCCGCCCTGCTTAGATGATATGGTGTTGTCGGAATCCTCGTCCTTGTCTGCGTACCGCGTCCGATTCCTCCGGGTCGGACCTTCTTAGGTGAGTTGGTGTTGTCACCGACTTTGGAATCCAAGTCAGTATGTAAACTGATATCTCTCAAAAGACTTCAGGTCGAACGAGAAGAAAATAATTAAGAAAAGGAATCATCGTCCCTGTGTACTGCGATTCCTCCGGATCGGGCCTGCCCCTGACTCCTGTCCACTGGAGCCGCTGGTATTATAAGTGAACATTTTTATTTCACTCCGAAATATGAAGACCTTGAGGCAATAACATGCTATGCCACATTTCTGATGAAACTAAGATATTTGTGTATTTTGACGCCCCATAGATATATCTAGATTTTTTTATTTTAAAGATTTACCGCAAAATGGCAGTGTAATTCATAAATTAAAGTTCTTTATCCCAATGTATAGAATGCAATGTCTAAACATTTACTTTCCTTTTTCTCAAAACTTACGTATGGTGGCATATCATGTTATTGCCTCAAAGTCTTCATATAAAATGCTATGAAAACACGTTGGGTTCTCAAAACCCGTGGTCTTTGTAATACAATAATCTTTGTCGGCAAGAGGTTGAATTTTTAAATGACTAATTATCCGCTGTTTTTGCACGTTTGGTGAAATTTTCGTGTATAGCTTGAGCGTACAACGTATTATTGTGGGTTGCAATACTGCCACAACACGGAAAATGAAGTTTTGAGATAAAATGTGTTGACTGTTTTCGCTGGGGATTGAGTTTTGCAAGAGTTGAAGATGAAAGATGTTTTGGGGACCGCTAAACACGAATATGAATCAAAACCGGCTTTTTGCAGTTGTAAGGTTCAAATTACTGGATAGTCCGCGCGGTCAGCCGCCGCGTGGTGCTGAATCATCGGCACCCGCTGCACCGCCCCAGGGCAATCCACCAGTCGGTGCTCGCGTCCGCGCTTCCACTTTCACACAAAATGAAGGCAAAATGATCTAATCTCTTTGCACTGTTTTGGCGTTATATTCGTGTATATAGAGACTCCAAAACAGGAATGTAAAATGCAAGCATATGCTATTGCGGTCGGAGCCAATAGGTACTTGGCTGTCATTCAAAATTTGCCCTGAGAAAGGTTGCAGCATGATGGCCGGAACCTTGCAACTGTGCAACCCACCGTCTTCCGGATAGCCAAGTTCTAAGAGTTTCCTTTTTTTTCATGTGCCATCTCTCAGTACTCGGATACCTCTATCGCCACTCCATATTCCAACTTCAATGCCCACCGGAATAGTTCCACGTCCTTACTTCCTCGCTTTGCACTCACCCCTCGAATTAGCTCCCCAGCCTCGTCTTGAGACTTCGTAGTTTTGAGTCTCGATTCTGTGTTTCGTATCTTCTCTTGTCAAGGGATGCAAATCCCCTCATCCCGCCTACATTTGTATATTTATTTCCTACCTACATCTTCATATCCCTACAAAAAACAATTTAATTTCTGCCTCTTAATGCCATGTTTCATAATCGTCACTCCGTCGTTACCACATCCTTCTGTTCCCGCTGCATACACCTCTTCTGCTTCATCAAATTTCCGCAGTCTGCACCTTCTTCCTTTCTGCGTTATCGTCCTCTCTCAGCAGTCACCTTTCCTTCACCTTTTTCCGCCGCCTCTATTTCCACTTCGACAATTTACCACGGCCATCTGAGCTCCTAGATTTTACGAATCCATACTGCGATGCCCCCTCATCCTCTCATCTCTTCACCCCTATCGCCACTGCTGCCTCCCCCGCTTTCGCAGCACCCCACAACCTGCGCCCTCACTTCCGCTCTCGCCGTTCCGCCGGCGCCTCTGCGTTCTCCTGCTGCAGCCTGCCTCGAGGGAAAGTGCAAACACGTACTGGAGATGCCTGAGTTGCTGTTGGACCTGCTCCCAGACAGGAAGCGAGACCGGATTCGTACATATACTTAGCGCATGGGAGACGATTCGAGACCACTTGGCGGTCAATTAGTGAGCTATCGTTTATTGAAAGCGATTATCCAACGGAATTTGGCACCTCTATTAGAGTATGTAGTGAAATTGTAGGTTTGGAGAGCTCCTAAGGTGAGGAACCACACATTGAATGTACTCAAGAAATTCTAACTTCGTACAGAAATATTTGACTTCCTTCAACAGTGCATTACCGATGAAATGTTAAATCATGTGAAAGATCATGTAAGTCAAATGACGCCTAAGGAAGAGATACTAGTTCTTTCTCACTTGATGTAAAAATTACGGCTATTATAAATAATTATATAAAATCCCAGCAACTTATGCTTTTCTGCTTATTTATTTATTTATTTATTTGTCAAAAAAACAGTAAAAACTGTATATGACGTGTGGGGAAAGAAATTTATCTGCGCACATTTTCTTGAGGGCCAGAATTTTATTAAAAAAACGAAAAAATGAATTTAGAAAATAATTATTTTAGATAAATAAAGATATTTGAAAAATGTTTTTTCCCGAGTTATAGAAAATCAATTTCAACTGTAAATGAACTACAAGCAAAAGGAGTGCTCAACAGCACGTGCGCACAGTGAAGCTACATGTACGTCCAGAAGCAAAACAAGGGGCCATCTCAGCATTTGCTCAATGGATCAGGGAAACTGGACAAAAACCTGATCGAGATGCTTGTTAGATATTATTTTTTCAAAGAGCTGTTATGAGATATACTGCTGTATCCTTCTAAACAATCTCTTTATTTGAGTATAATCAATAAAGTTGAATTTATTCTGTTTGCTGAGTGTGTACGTATTAACAAAAATAACGTAAGTTCCATGAAATTGTAAATTATAATAAGATGGATTATCCGGTCACATTGTGACAATGATTTGCGGTCATTGATGAACATCAAATAAGATACTCGTAGGTTGTCTGATTATTTGCTCCAGAAAATTAGTTTAAATAATGACTGGAAGGCAAGATAACTGTAAAAATACTGTACTGTACCTCTATACCTCTACTGTAAAAATACGACTGTGCGAGTTTAGCTTATTCACCGAGGCCAAAGATTTAATGTAGATAATACTTCTTAAACGTTATTCCCTGTCCAGTTTTTTGTGTCTGGACAGTCTGATCGCGACTTATCGAAAATCAATCCTCGTTGCCTCCTCCTGAAAGCTTTTCTACAGAAACCATTATTTACAATACTTTACCTCATTCAAAGAAATTGCGAAACTTTATGTAAGGGAAATGTTAGAGAAAACGATGGCATATTCATGAATACTAAGTCCTTCGTCATGCCTTGAATGTCATTAAATAGAGAAATCGTAAACTACCCTCCAAGAACCTCATTCTCGTAGGAATTGCACACGGCTCCATTTTGAAAGTAAAATTGTTAATTACGAGCTGAAAGGTTCAAAAATTGCTGAAAGACAGTAATTGCCTTATTAGCGTCATGTGTTGAAGGTCTAAGCACAAAGAAGAGAAAATTCCGAACGGATGCCCCGAATTGAAGAATTCATTCATTTCATTCATTCGGATTATTGAGTTATTGCTCGTCCACAAATTTATCTCCCCACAAAATCAGAAATCGTAAAACAAGGCAGAGGCTACTGCATTTCTTCAGTTCCTCTCCAACATTTACGAGCACATTGTCGTGTTGTTCTTTTGTGCTGAAGAACCTGAATTGAAAAGCCTTGCTTCCTCTGCGCTCGTCCTTGCGTCGGGATAATGACCGCAGAAATCCCCACACAAAGAACTCCTCTGTAGCAATGAACACGCGCCTCAAAATAGAGAACAGCGTCCACAGAAAGGACCGCAAACAGCCTCTTTTCACCCGCACTCTCCAGAATGACTCCGAGGAATGTCAAACGCCGCCGGTGGACTTCAGTCACGTGACCAACGCGAGAAACCGAGGTCTCGTTCTCCCTCAACGCCCCTCCCCCCTCCCCGTCACCGTTTTCCTTCACAATGGACGCCTTTATAACGAGATGGACAGTCTCTCCGGAAGCCGGTGGACAAACTCTTCATAATTAGAATTTGCGTAACAAAAGGAGAGAAAACGTACGCGCCTGGGCGCTGTAACTAGAGTAATTTCCCCTAAAATGACTTGAATGTTAACTTTTTTATTACGTCAGACTTCTTCAGGTTATGCGACGTGTGTGAGTGATAATAATGTGAGAAACTCGTTAATTAAACATTTGCTTCTAAAAATATTTTTGACGTTTCGCAAATTAAATTAATTTTACTAATTATGTATTGTAGGTCAGATGAATAAAAAAAGAAGGACTCTTTAAGAAGCCTCGATGTAGTTGTTTTGTTTTCGTAATTTATTTTCAAATTATGCTTTGAATACATAAAATAATAATGTAACACATTCTTTAATTAAACAGTTCTTTTCAATTATCGGTACAAAGGTTTACAAATTATTATAAATATTTTAGTAATATTTCATTCAAATGTAATTTATCTTATATTGTAGGCAAAAACCAAAATATTTATGTGTCACGATTGCAACATTTGCACGCTTTTCGTTAAACATGATAGATAAGGAGCAAATCCAAAATAAAAATATTATAAAATCTGAACAGGTTTTGTCGGTGTAAATAATATTTTATGATTATTGTTTTCATTTTGTTAAATGAGTGTCATGAATTTGAATCGGCGCGTCTTTAATGTACATTCAGAAAATTTGAAGATTAAGAATTCACTTCAAATTAATTTTAATGAATTTTGGAGTCAATGCATTTTGATCTGTTGCTCTGCACGCAAATTGTAAACACAAAACTATCAGCCCTATAGTTATTATTTATTTATTGGGATCAACGAGCTCTTCAGTTACCAGTTTTTGTGGCTCAAAATGTGATGACAGTGATAGTGATAATGATGATGGAGAATGGTGTAATGAGGGGCGAGAGAAACAGGAAAATCCCGAGTAAACTAGCGGAGAATTCGCTAAACCCACATGGATCTGCTGTGAATTTGCGTGGAAGAAAACACGAAATCTAGACGTCGGAGTCATATGCGCCAGCCATTACGTCACCACTTCCCCTTTCAGACCTCTCTCCCGAACCTTTCGGCGTGTAAACCAGCCGTCCCGATGTTTTCAGATCCTTTGACAACCCACGTTCCGATTAAGAAACCGCGCGTCCACTAATTTCTTGACACCTGCGCGCTCCCTGCGGCGCCCGCCACAAAGAAACAAACGCCGGCGGCGGCGAGCGGCGAGCGGCGGGCGGCTGCGTGCGGCCCCACAAAAAGCTGTCGCATCTTCCGGAGCAGGTGGAGGAGGAGCCTCGCAGGCGGGCGATGACACCCCACGGCCGGTATTTCACGCTTTCACTTCGTTCGCCCGCACCCGATATTTAAGGCTTGCGCGCCCTTTCGTGGTGGAAAATGTAAGCGTTAACGCTGTGAGAATGGTTCAGGATGTCGCGTGATGAGCTGGATTGCGTTTGCCATTTCCAAACTTAGTGTTACCAGGATCCCTTCTCATAGCAATAACTTGATGGTGAACTTGCGTGTTAGTTATGAGTTATTTGTTATGAGTTGGTTGAAATTTGTCACGTAGGTTGTTGTTTCATTCCCCTTCAATCCTGCATGGATGATGGGTCATATTTGACTTGGATTCGACTTGAAATGTTTGTTATTATTTGTTTAATGTGGTCCCGCATGCATCTCTATTTTACTCTGAACATAAAGATAGCCACCATTCATTTATTAGTATTAATTTTTAACTTTCGTAATAAAGAAAATCGATCACAATTGTTTTCTTCTTATTGAAACTTTAGAGGACCCCCTGCCGTTGTTGACGCAACATAAATTAATCTTAAATCTGCCACAAACATCATCTAGATGGTTTTGAAGGAACCTCAGGATTCACACGAGGAAAATCGGTTTATAAGAAATGTTATTACGAAGAAAGTATTCGGTTCATTGATCCTCTGAATTATTCAGGGCATATTATGTGACCAATGACGAACCTGAGGTGTCGAAAATTCAATCACAAGTTTAAAATAGCCTGTAATAATTTTTTTCGTGGATAGCAAGTCACAGCGAAGTAAATGTGAAAATAAGAGTAGCGTGTTCGAAGTGTTGCCTACTTTCAGGCGCTATCGCGACTGAGCAGTTTGTCCAAATATCAGGCGATTCGATATAAGTTTCTAAGTTCCTTAAAAGTTCTGTCGCTTTTATGCGATTAAAATAGTATAAAGAATAGGGACTTGCCTGTTGCTCTTATTCTTATGCTCGAATAAAATATATGTTTTTATATCACATTAATCATGAAGAAACACACGCTGCCACAGATACATAAAGAATGCAAGGGACGAAGGAAGAAATGATAGAACGCAATGAACAAAACCCATTTCGCAATACCTACCGCGAAAAATGATTTTCTGCTGGAAAATACGAGTTCAATCTGCTAAAAAATGTTATATTAAATACAAGCGAGTAAAATTACAAATTTGTGTTTTTTTTAGCTCTGTCCTTCCGTTTATGAAAATCGTCATTTGTACAGTAGATTATTCGATAATAGACATTTCAGTTTAAGAAGGGAATAAAGGAAAATATCTTTAGAAACTATAGAACCTCAATGAACCCTATTTCACTAGTAAATTTTGATAGAGGAAATATTATCTTGTAATGTAACATGGTTGTAAGTATATTCCATCCCAATATATTAAGTAGAATTGCAGCCTTATGTTAAATATACGTACTAGTTATCCTTTAGGGAAGCTTCCTTAGGAACCAATATTTTCATAGTAGGTACCTCATACGTTCTCTCTTGCTACCGGTGGCACACCTCATAAGTTATCTCGTGCTAACGGACTCTTCTTAATACTGACTGGCCCCACTTTCACTGCGGCCTCTTGAACCCATTATAAATGACGCTGGTAGCCTCCGTGAAGTAGGTGTGGAGTGCATACTGGCGTGGTTGAGCATCCCAAAAGGGTGCTTATATCGCAATAATTGTGTCATAAAGAAGAAGAATAATGTCTATGTGGTGTTGCCTTCTCTCAGAAGCTGTTTCAACTTTATTTTTATTTACTGCCACCTTCATGGTCTAGTCGCATAACATTTAGTTTATGCACATTTTTGACATAGTTTGGTATCAGAACGGTTTTTTCTCTATGTCGGTTGTATTAGGCCATTTAGGTTACAACGTAACCTCAAATGATTCTAACATAAAAATAACCCCAGAGGAAATGAATAAAATATAGTTTGTACTCGTAGTGAATAAATAGAAGTGTCGAACAAAACTTTACGCGCTTCCGAAACAAATTATTCCTGTACATTTCGAAATCCCTTGTTAACACTTTCTAACCAATTATAAAAAAAGGTTAACAAGCAATAAAGAAATGATTTATTAAATAATTTTAAAATAGAATGAAGACTGCCCATAGAATTTTGGAAGTGTAGGACAAAAACTCAGTAACTCTGAAAACGACACTAGCTCTAGCAGGTCTCTCTACTGTTCCAGATGCTGTTCATACATTGAATAATTTATTATTGAATTATACTCGAATAAATTATCACACGTTCTTCCTGATACTCCAAACATGATTATTATATCTTGTAACCTAACCAGATGTACAAAAAGCTACCTCTCTAATCTTTAGGTACTTTCATTTTGTTCTTACTTAATATCAACGAGCAGCGTCGTGTTCAAGAGATGGCACCTGTCAAAACCAACGCGATAAGAGTCATACTTTCCCGACGTACTTTCGTATGCAATACTAAAATCGCGGGCAACCTCCAATGAAATACAATGGAATTTAAAATGGATATGTAAGAAAAATGAAGGAGATAATTAGAAAGGTGTATCAAAACTCCTTGTACGTGTAATGAGACTTCAAAGGTGGGCCTCCGATCTTTCAACCTTACCTAATTCCACTTTGTTCTCGGTGAGCATTCATTTTCATCTTACTCAATTCCTACAAGCAGCATCGTGTTCAAACGATGACACTTAAAAAACCCAGCACGTCACACTTTCACTACGTTCTTTCGTACAAAATATTAAAGACGCGGGCGACCTCCAGTGAAATAGAATGTACGCGTCGGCGGAGACGGATCGAACGAACTGGTTTCGAGCGATCCAGGTCTCCGAGTCAAGCGAGCGTCTGCCGTACCTCCTCCACCTCTTCGCCGTTAGGCAACTGCGAGGAGCGGCACAAGTCCACCTGCGGCGCTGCCTGACCTCTCCCTCCCCCTTCTCCTCCTGATTCGATACGCCAGCCAACGCCCCCGTAAAGCTGCGAAGAGCGAGGCGGCTCCCTTTAAACCAGGGCTGTCCAAATGGCGGCATGCGGCGCCATTTATTGTGGCCCGCGAAAAGTTATTAGTCGAAGTGAAAATTCTTTCCATCCATGTCGATCGAGAACATTGTAAGCATAGTCCTCACCCTCTGCCGGGGCCAACACCCCTTTTAATGTAAAAATAGGTTAAGTTTAGTTTTAAGGATTGTATTCTTGGCTATCCGGGATGAGCCGCGTCTGAGTCGATGGATCTTAGTCTAGTCGATGGAGTTTCATCCCGGACAGCCAAGAATACAATGACTCCGGCCACGGAAGCTTACGAACTCCTCTTAGTTTTAAGGATTTTTTCTAGTCAATTGAGAAATTCAAAATCATCCCAGTATGTTGTAGTTAAGCATGGCTCGACCTAATATCTCGCATGGTTCCCCCTCCCCCACCGTTTCAGAGTTCAGTGGATCGCCCGAGGAACGAAAACATGACCCGCAACAGTATTGAATGTTTTCGTTGTGGCCCTCGAGACCTTGCAAGTTGGCCACCCCTGCTATCCCGTTCGGAGTACCCGTCCGGGCGGTGCGGCGGGGCGTTGCCCGCGCGGGGCTCTCGGAATGTTGGCATAGTTCTCGCCGGAGCGGGTTCGGAGCGGCGCCGATTCGCTTTCGAATGCCGCGCCTCGCGGTTTAATTTTACGCGGTGACGCGCTGGGAACGAGCGCTGTCGGCGGCCAACGCCCGTGGAGGGGGAGAGGTGCGTGAGAATTTATTGCGAGGGAAAGCATTTACATTTTTCTCGCGTCATTCTCCTGATAGGATCCGCCAGAATGTGTTAAGTATTGGCTACATTTCTAATTTCATAATTAACGAATTTGCTAAAATTACTTGGATGAATCATTAAAAATTGGTATTAAAGTATTTTACATTTAAACAAACTAATTATTCATTTGGCTTTGCTTATTCAAGATAAATAAGCTATTTGATTTTGTTTATTCAAGTTGTTAAAATCTTTAAATGCTCTTTTCTGTTCTTTTACAATTATTTTCGAGTGAAAATTGAATTTATTTTTTCCCTTTAAATGAAAGATTTCATTCGATAATACTAACGTTCGTCGTATTAAGTATCATTAAGTGCATCCTTGCAAACCCTCTCTCTATTTTTTGAAGTTCTTAAGATTTTCGTACGTTCAGCATAGAATGTGAGAAAGGAAAGTTGCAAGTGCATTTATTTCATTTATTATATTGAAAAAATGTCATCCTTTCGATCTGGATGCAAACGATTTGTTTTATTCCCTTAGTATCTCGCTGCACAAATTTCAGTGCAGACTATGCAAAACAGTACACGTGTATTCGTAAACTTCCATTTGCGGCTACTCGTATGCGAGTCAATTTGCTGGGAATCCTAAGTAACGTCAGCGATAAACGGTTACAGAACGTTCACCAGTTTCGTTTTCCTCTGCTTACCAAATCCATTTATCTTCTAGTAGCATATACTTATTGGGAAATTGGTGGTCAAGCTTAAGAGAAATGAAAATTTGGGGTTTTATAGAATGATGAGTGGTGACTTGGGAGATTATATAGGATGGTTGATGTGATCGTTCTGTCGCAATCACAAGGTAAAATCGCCTTACGCCGAGGCTGCTCAAGTGGATGGCCCACTTCGTCTTCTCGCGCCCAGAGCTTATCAGCGGGAAACCGGTGTAATCTGCAGTTTGTCGAGCCCGATGGGAGGTGAGGAGAGAGAAGGCGCTCGAACTAATCGGTTCTAGTCTAGTGAAAGGCAAGAGGCACACGGGCAACTGCAGTAGGCTATCACGGGCAGTCTGGCCTGAATTATTGCATTTGAACAGCTCTGTGAAATTCTAACAATACACCAATACTTGTTGTCACCATCTAAACTAGTTGACTTTGGCGGCGTAGGTGGTATAACGGTTAGCGTATCGGGCTGTTATACCCTAGTTTGCGGGTTCAAACCCGATCAAAGCCCGATTTTAAGGGCGAAAAAATTCTTCGTACGCCTCCCTTCGGGGGAACGTAAAGCCGGCTGTCTCATGTTAGTAGATTTACTGCATGTAAAAGATATTCAAACCTAAAAGAAGCCTCTGAGCTAAATTCAATATCGCCTGTTTAGTCGCCCCAGTGATACCCTCTTTCTCCTCTAGATTGTGAAAGCAGCGTAACGCAATTTGCGTTGTCAGATGAAAGAGTGGGCCTGTTGACCTGAGTCTCGCAACGTAAAATAAGGCATAATTAATTGATTGATTGTTTGACTCTGCAGTTAACTGCGCTGTTTCAGTAAGCACCAAGTCCAAAGGATGAAATGTCTTTGCTTTGCAGGGGCAGCAGCAGCGGCAACTTCTTCTCGAAGAGCCGCGGCAAGGACGACGACGAGGCGGCGGCGGCGGCGGCGACCCTCAGCCCGCAGACGGCCAAGAAGAAGGTGGCGGTGCGCAAGTTCCGCAAGCGGCCCGGCCAGGACACCACCACGCCCACGCCCACCACCGCCTCCGACGCCTACTCCCAGAGCTACGACGACGCCCAGTACAAAGACAACCAGTACACCTCCAACACTCGCCAATACAACAATAACAACCAATACACCAACAACAATAACCAGTACAACAATAACAACAACAACCAGTACAACGACCAATACAATGGCAACACCAGACAGTACAATAACAACAACCAGTACAGCACTACTGGTAACCAGTACAACACCGGCAGCACCAGCAATGGATTCTCGAGCCCGTCCACCACCGCCGCGCCTACCGCGGCCCGCGGAAGTTCCAACACTTACTTGCCTCGCTACAACACGATCCAGAGGAACGCGGCGTCCGCGAGCACCACCCAGGCCCCTTACACCGAGTCGCGCGCCGCCAACTACGACGCCTCCACTGGAAGCCAGAGCAACACCTACTACAACAACAACAACCGCAACACCGCTGACACTACCACTTACGCCACGACACCTGCGCCCACCAACTTCTACAACCAGAGGAAATTCGGCTCCAGCAACAACTACGAGTCTTCCAGCTCGACTGCGTACTCTACAACCACTGCGTACCCCACGAGCAACAATGATTACTACAATAACAACAATTATAACAATGGAAACTATTACGATAATAACAATTCCAACAATAATGGCAACTACAATAGCGGTAACTACAATAATGCTAACAGCAATGCTAATAATTATGATGACGGTAGCTACAACAATGGCAACTACAACAATGGAAATTACAATAGTGGCAACTACAATAACAACAACTACAACTCCGCACAGCGCTCTACTACCAGGAAGGAAACTCCTAAAACTACTCAGTACTATCCCACAACTACTGTAGCTCCGTCCACTTACCGTCAAACTAACTACCAGAGCTACAGCCAAAGCCAGTCGACCACCAGCCGCCCTCCCGTTACCAACTACGATAACTACCAGCGTACAAGTAGCGAGGAGTACGCCAGCTACAACCCTGACAACTACGACTCCCGGAAAACTACTGGATCTTACAACGCCGAGAACGCTTACGGCGAATACAGAGAGACCGAGAACAAGGACGAATCTCTGAAGACCGCCCCAAGCACCAACTACCGCCCCAGCAGCTTCAACACCTACCAGAGCAGCTACTCCACCAACGGTAACCCGAAGACCTCCACTGCGCCCAAGAACTACCAGTACAACTCCACTTCCACCACCAACAGCTTCACCAGCAAGCAGACCGGCAGCTCGTACTACAGCAGCGTGACGCCCCGCAGCTACTCGAGCGCCTCAACGGCGACCTACACGGGCAGACAAACGTCCCCCTCCACCACCACAACAGCCGGCCCCAGCTCGTTCAGCGGCGGCAGCAGCAACTACTACCAGAACTCGTCGCCCAAGCCCTTCTCAGCCTCCAGGTCCGCGGCGTCTAGCACAGCAAGGCCCGCGTCCGTCACCCCTGGCTCATCCACGGTGACCGGCGCGCAAGCGAAAGGCGAGACCAAGGCCGCCAACGCCAAGAAGAACGACTACGATTACGCGTACTACGACGACAAGGAACCGGAGTACGAAGGCGTCGACCCCATCAGTGACCACCATTTCGGCAAGGGAGACGAGTCTTTAAGGGTGCCCAAGGCGGCGAAAGCGTAAAGAGCTGACAGACTGAGCGGCTGAAGTTTCGAAGTAGGGTTGAGTTATGCCGTTGCGTCGGTCGACAAAAATCAAATTTCATCAGCGTCAAATTGTGGAGTTGTTAGAAAGAACTTTTTTATGATGGTACCTTAGCTGGGTAAGAGCGTGTTCGTCGGAGTGAATGAGAATACTCACACATTATTCTTGTGTCATATCGTGGCAGGAAAATTCTGTCTCTCGACGTCCTTTTCACATAACGCAATTGCTTATATTTCGTCGTAAAATTTGTCAACATGTAGGGAATAGTGCCAGTAAAACCCTTGCGCGTTAGTAACTCAATGCAATGCCGAAGCAGCTGTTCAATATTAGATGTAAGTCTTTTTATGTGGTCGCCAAAAACATAAATTGATATTTGCAAAGCAGTCTCCGAAGTAGGTACTACTATCAGTGAACAAATTGTATTGATAAATATATTTAGAAAATATTTTTTCTTGAATCATGTTCGATCGTATGAAAAATTATATTATAGCCAGTCGGCATTCTTTATAAATTTTCTCTTTTTGATATTGTTTATTATTTTTGTGACTCTAAATAAGTGCATGAAACGTGGCATTCATATTCGTTTGCACAACCTGTTTACTGCCTCGACTTTCAATGCTATTTGCGGACCCTGTTACGAGAGAAAGTGCTATTACACAACGATAATTTGTTTGGTTAGCTCTTCATTCACACACATCTGCAGAAAGGTCAATTGCTGTCTCTGCAGATTACGAAACAGTGAGAAAGTTGTCAAGATTACACTGTTTGTAGTGCGTCACTTCCGGACCCATCAACAGGAAGACGCTTTGGAGCGTTCTTTAGCACAACGGAGCCCATTTCCATACAGACGTTTTGTTTTCAAACAACGCGGCACTGCAATTGGAGAAAGTGTATGGAAATTTATTCCCACTCTTTAACGTTCCAAGTATATTAAGGCCATTGTCCTGCGTTTAATGAGACCAGCTGCTGGTGCGTCAATAGTAGGTGAGGTTTGTAGGATCATGAATAATTCACACTCTTTTGTTATGAAGAGAGACGTGTTCATTGCCATATATTATTTCTTCATCTGGTGATGACCAGACAAGTTAATCGATTTTTTCAAGAACAACATTTTTTTGTATGTCAAGATGGGAAGTTGTTAGTATTTTTTGATAGTATGAATAAAAGACTTAAGAGAAAACTAATTTAATAATTCTCCTCATTAATGTATTTTGATAAAAAGTATTTAGGCACAATATGTAAAGCAAATGTTATCAAAATCTGAGAAGTAAAATGTATTACGTCCTAATACAACACTGTTACTCATGTGTTCGTTGTTGGTATGAAATAATAAAACTATTTCAAAAGCCCCCCGTATTTTCTATTCTTGCCTCGACCCCTGAAATTTACAGATTCCAGATTCTAATTACTACTACTATTACTACTACTACTACTACTACTACTACTACTACTACTACTACTACTACTACTACTACTACTACTACTACTATTATTATTATTATTATTATTATTATTATTATTATTACTGTTTGGAAAAAATACTGCATTTTCAACTTAAATGAAGAATGTTTATCTATTTAATAAAAAGATAACTTCAATTGTTTTCAATTAACATACTACGAATAGTTCAAGTGTACTTTCACGCAAGATCTCTGAAACTTGTTATGAAAACCAATTTATTAATTAGTAGTTGAATATCATTGACAGATATAACTGGAGGTAAAATAATAATCATTCAAAACAAAGTTGTGTATGCACGGCTTGTGATCAAAAAATTTCTCGCCTACGCGTCCTTTCTTCACTCACAACTTGCCCCTTCCCCTTCTTCCTTTCAAAGGGGGGGAGGATGTCGCAAGCATTTCGTAATTATTTAGGAGGGTTCAAGCGCGCGTTACGGTGCGTTACAGGGGGGAGGGGGTATTCAAAATACTCCAAATTTGCATTACGTAATTTATGGACGGCCCCTTGTGAGTCTAATCGAACAAATAAAAATTTACCATTACCTCATTTTTCCACTTCATACTCCCAAGATATAGTTAGAGTAGATTTCTAGAAACAACTGTCACATAGTTAAACTACTGGGGAAAATTTCTAGTTTTCAAACCTTGCTTTATTGGTTATTTTATTCGTCATTCAACTGAGTACAGTCAAATGATGGGGAAGGGATTCTGGAGCTCAAGGAAACGTACACAAAATCTACTATAGTAGGTTGCCATAAGGATAACAAAGAAATTCAGGACGTCCGAAATATTTTTCAGAGCAAATTGTTCATTTTCATACAACTAATCAGTACATCAAGTTAATCGTATCACAAGGAGGTAGTGTATGAAGTAAATAACTAAAGATCAAAATAAATTACATTGCACACTTTCAAGAATATCAGAGAGAACACTTTTTCTAGGATGAATTTCCCAGACTTTTCCAGGTTATCCAGATCATTTCCTTATTTTTCCATGACAATATTTGTGAAATATTTCATGGTATTTAAATAAAATATTAAATGAAGCGTGACTTTGGTCGATATTACAACTTTGTTATTGACAGAGCCCTTTTCTCCTTAGCATTCTACTTTCTGTTGCACTATCACATTGTAAGAGAGGTGCACTTCGATTCAAATCACACAGTACGGCACCTTTATCTACTTTCAAACTCTCAGATTGCACCGTAAAAATACAAATACAAGAATATTTGCTTAACAAAAGAATTAGCAGCCACAAGTTCTTTTGTGTAGCGCATAATCCTGTGAAGTAGTTCACGAGTAGTCCCAAAACGCCCTCTTTTTAAAAGGACTATATGGAATTATAACAGAGTATAAAAATCCAGGACATTTGACAGAAACAAAGAAAAATCGGTCGGGACAGGGGGGTACATGTTGATATACATGACACATCCCGCTTTTTCAGGACTTATGGTAACCCTTCCCAAATTTCACATTCAGTTTGATGAAGAAAATGAAATCAAACTGAAGATAATAAAATGGGAGTGTTTCGAGATTCCTTGCTTTTGAATGCATTATGATCCTAAATCAGAGGTGTCTGTTATTGATGGTTGATGAAAGACCCAAGAAAGGGGAATAAAGAGACGCTGAATATATTTCGTAAAAGTCTACATATCTTTTTATATCCATCTAAAAGACATAAAGCCATGTTACTGGAAAACATTTTTATAATGCATTGTTATAATAT
The DNA here is from genome assembly GCA_031308135.1 of Acheta domesticus. Taxonomy (NCBI): domain Eukaryota; kingdom Metazoa; phylum Arthropoda; class Insecta; order Orthoptera; family Gryllidae; genus Acheta; species Acheta domesticus. The sequence goes on along the minus strand of JAHLJT010004567.1, from coordinate 203,606,547 downwards.
TATTATTATATGCACTATCATTATATATAATTATACAAATTTGATATCATTAATTCTACAATGTTCTCTCAAATATTTGAAAATTTGATTACGTCAAAAATATATTACAAAACCGAGAACATTTTAAGAACAAGGATTACCCTTTTGAAATCATACGTACATATGAACTGAATGTCAATATTAACTTTTCTAATTAATTGCTGCCAAAGGCGTAAAACCCACGGTGGAAAGTTAATTTAATTAACATTTCAAAGCAACTTTAATCGAGTTTTCAGGATCGATCAAAGATTCCTCCAAGATGCGAAACAACGCGCAAAACAGTCATCACTCATCAGATTCAGTATCAACAGCTCACTTCATAAAACAGACATCTGTATATTATTGTACCACACTTGCCAGATGACATTAAACAATTCAAGTCTATACGAGTCAAATCTAGAGTAATTGTTTTTGCTTCTGCAAAACTGTTTCTATGCATGTAAAGAATACTGGCAGACTCGTGCGAGAACTCTTGCATGTTAACCCCATTCTCTTTCCAATCCTTTCTTTTATATTAAGGAGGAAAATTGTTAACGAAACGTACTTATTTGTTTAAAAAACATTTAAAGGTAACTTCCAATGTCAAGGGGTAACTTCCAATGTCAACAGAATATCAAATAAAAATAAGAACACTGCAATTTATATTTCAAACAAATTTTCTATAAAGGTTTATTGTTATGTAGACATGTTTTTGAAACAATACTGTGATATACCAAGTATTCAGGAAAAGAGTAGACAAATGGCAGGTGGTTGCTAGGGGGCTTTGTTGAAAAAAGATGAAAGTCGACTTTTTGTGAGGTAAAAAAAAAGTTCTGTTGGTTTGAAGGAGGTGATGGTTGTAAGCATATGTGCTGTGAAGTTGTAGTCGTTCACTAAAGTAAAAAAAATATAAAATTGCTGAGTGGAGTGCAGCCTGGAAGTGATCTAAGTTATTTAGGTGCAACGCCCGCTACGATCAGTCAGAAATTTGGTGATCCAGAAGTGAGAAACTAGCCACAAGCAACGAAAAATCCGCAGCAATCAATAGCCAGAAAAACTTTCACGGAGGTTTCTCGTCCCCCGTATGGCGGGCGGGTCGAGTTGCCCAGATTGTAAATTGGTAAGCAAATGGTAGATTTGATATTCAGTAGCAGTAGTATAAAGAAAAAGCAGATTTGTTACAAAATGGCTGGCCCAACGTGGGGCAAGATAATATCGCTATTGTAGGAAGTTATGATACGCGATATTAGCTCGATTCAGGAAACCTGAAAGTTTAAGATTCCTGCTACATTTATCGCTTTAAAGATAACAGAATAAGAGCCAAAACTGTTTCATCTGGCTATAAAATAGATTTGATATTTGTTTGAAATAAAGTAAAATCAGTTGTATCAGGATGGAAACTAGAAGCAGAAAAATTCGTGCCGGAAAAGTTGGTGAATCGGAAGAGGAGCTTGAATTGGATGAGAGGGAGGGACAAAATGTTATTGACGATGAAAACGCGGGTGCGGAAATTAACGTTGGTTTAGACGTGGAACCTGTACATGTGGTAGAAGAAGAAATATCGAGGGATGAGGAAGCCGCAGATCTACCAATAGCTAGTTTTGATCACAATGCATTAATCTTACAAATGTTAGCCGAAATGAACGCCAAATTAGCGAATATGAACGCAGAGATGGATTCTAAGTTAGGAAATTTAAAAGCAGAAATTAATTCTAACTTAAATGTGAAATTAGAAACTATGAATGCGGAAATGAATTCCAATTTAGATAATTTGAAGGCAGAAATGAACACGCAATTCAGTACAAACTACGAGAATTTAACTCGGGAATTTCAGAATCTGAGGGGCGAAATTCGGGAAGAAATAGTACAATTGCGAGAAGACACGGCTCTCGAATATAGTCAAATAAATATAAGAATGGATAATTTCGATGCTAAAACTGCTGAAATTCAACGGGAACAAAGGGATTGTTTTAATAAAATCCAGGAAGATTTCGTTGATATTAAACAAAATGTCGCGAAACTGGATCATGTCGCAGGCCAATCGTAGAAGCGCGTATAGAACAGATGTCACATATTTCTCAGCAACAAAATGTCAGAATTGGAAATGTAGAAGCGAAAATTGAGAATTCGGATGATATAATTGAAAATAAAATTAAACAAGGTATTAAATCGGTAAAAGAATTAGAAGAATATAGGATCAGGACAGAAACGGCGGAATTAAAGAACAGAATTTCAGAATTGGAAAAAGAGATCGCGACATCGAACTGCAGTGGCAATTCTATGACATCCGCGGCATCTTTAGTTTTGCCAGGCCATCTTAAATTCCACGGGGATGTTAAAGAACAACCATGGTCGTTTTTAGCAAAGCTGGAGAGTTATTTTACTATAAATAACATCCCCGAAGGACTGAAATTACATGTAGTGGAGCAGGCAATGTCCGCGAGGGCACATCACTGGTGGACCTCGTTAGTTCCTGAACCATCGTGTTACGCAGAATGGAAAGAAAAGTATTTAAGAAGGTATTGGAACGAAAGTCATAAGTTTGAATTGAAATATAAGTTAATGGGTGAAAGATTTAGAAAGGGCGGCTCGGAATCTATGTGCGATTTTGCCACACGCAAAATTGCCGCGTTTAAGGCATGTGAGGAGAGAGCGGACATGGGCGAAATTATGAGAATTATCATACGCCAATTACCTAATAGTATTCAAAATTTATTGTGGAACTCAATGCCGGAAAGTACAGAAGATTTAGTTGAACGATTAAATCGGTTCGATCAGACCTTGAGTGGGGAAAATGGCAGAAATGATAGTAATGGGATGAGTAATAATAAAGTTAACCTAAATGGGTTAGCAATGAAAGAGAATAACGGGAATCAAAGAAATTATGGCGCGGAAGGAAGGGACGTGAAGAGTGAGAATAGGAAAGGAGGAGGGAATGCGACGTGGAAAGGGAAGGAGGAGAAGAAACGGGACCATCTCGAAATTAATGCAATTGTTCAGGAAAACTGAAGCCGTTCGAAATACATGGGCGGGATATTTCGGACGAAGAGGAGGGCGAGACAGTACAGATTACAGCAGTAGAATCCATCTACGTATCGGAGGAGGATTTATTGAGGGAAGACGAAGACAAACGGGCAAGGACGAGCACGTGTTTAATTTTAAAGGGAACATTTAAAGATGTGGCAGTAGAAATTTTAATTGATACTGGGGCAAACGTTTGTGCGGTATCGCAAGAGTTGTACGAACGGGTTAAGAAGAACGGACATGAAATTGAGGAATTACCGAGTAAGAAACTGGATATTCGAGTAGCTAATGGCAAACGGATCGAAACGAAGAGTCGGCAGATTTGGTTGGAAGTAGAGGTCCAGGGGGTGACAATGGAGTTTCCGGCGATAGTAATAAAAGGGTTGATTCGTCCGATTATTCTGGGCATGGATGGCCTAAAGATGTACCACGCCAGGGTCGACGTTGGTAGCATGTGTGTATCGCTACGTAGCGACAAAGGGCACAAGCATTGTTTAGGGATCAAGGACCAGGCGGACGAAACCTTATATATTTGCGACGTGTCGGAATTAGTTGAAGAGACTCCTGATCCATTCCAGGAAGCAGTGGGAAACGCCGTCGATGAAAACGGGATTGATTGTAGTCATAAAATGCAGAAGTTAATAAATGATTATCGTGAAGTATTCGGGAGCTCGACAGATCCAGTGATAGGTTATCAATTTCAATTAGAACTGACTGATGAGGAGCCCTTTAATTGTAGACAGTACCCGATTCCCCAAATATTTAGGAAGGAGGTGAGAAAACAAATAAACACGATGCTCGAGGAAGGTATAATAAGGAAATCCATGACCTCGTATGTCAGCCCGATTGTAATTGTCAAGAAAAAGAACAACACGATTAGATTTTGTTTAGATGCGAGGAAGCTGAACAGTAAGACTGTCGCTCGTCGGGAGAAACCGCCAAAAATAGAGGAGATGATAAGTAAAATAAGAGGGGCAAAAATATTTACAGGACTTGACTTTACAGCATCTTATTGGCAGATTGGTGTGCACCCAGATTCGCAAAAATTTATAAGTTTTGCATTTGAAGGCAACACGTATAGCTTCCAGAGGATGGCTTTCGGCTTGAAGAATAGTGGCGCTGCTCTCATTAGCTATTTGGATGATGTTATCCCAGAAAACTTAAAGAGAACTCTTGTTATGTATGTAGACGACATAATTTTGTTTTCTAGCAATATGGATACGCATATAAATGATCTCAGACAGCTATTAGAGATTTTTCGGCAGTATAATTTGAAATTAAATCTTGGAAAATGTCAATTCGCTAGGAGAGAAATTGAATTTATGGGACATGTATTGTCAGATAGAGGAATGTCCATGCAAAATCGGAAACGAGAATTAATCCAAAACTTCCCGAGACCGAGGAACGTCAGAGAAGTCAGAAGATTAATTGGCGTTTGTAATTATTACTCACGGTTTTGCAAGGGGTATTCTGAAACGATACACCCGATAATTGAGTTGCTGAAAAAAGGGAGAAAATGGGAGTGGACTAAAGAATGCCAGGCAGCGTTTGTAAATTTAAAAAGGATTTTTGAGAAAACCTTTTTGGTGAGTTACCCGGACTTTAATAAAAGGATGTTTTTACAAATTGACGCCAGTGGGTTTGCTATAGGTGCAGTACTCTTTCAGCTAAATGAAAGAAACGAGCAGCAATTTGTAGCGTTGGAAAGCCGGGTGTTAACATCAAGTGAACGTCATTTCACTACTAGCGAACGGGAGGCCTTGGGCATCGTATGGGCCACACAAAAATTAAGATCTTTATTAATAGGAAGACCATTCACGGTATTGACAGATCATAAGGCATTGATTTTTCTTATGAGGAGTCATTTAAACAATGAGAGGTTGCTGCGGTGGTCACTGTGGCTGCAACAGTTTGACTTCGACGTACGCTACTGTGAGGGCCGCGACAACGTTTTGCCTGACCTCTTATCCAGGGTCAGAATATATGAGGATGACCAACAGTTAGAACCCGGATTGCATGTTATTGAGATAGTAAAGATATGCCCTAGGTGGACCACGGCTGAGATAGCTAAAATCCAGAGAGAGGATCCCAAGGGAAAATTAATAATGGAACAGCTTCAGACATTGGCCGCAACGGAGGAGGCAAACAGCAGAGTCTGCGACACGGAATTTGCACGGTGGAAGTTGTATAAGGGAATGTTGTTGTACCGGACCGAAAGGAAGGGAACGCAGTTTAGACCTTGGATTCCGCAAGCGAGTAGGCGGGACCTAATACAATCTACCCATGAACATTTTGGGCATTTCGGATGCAATAAGATTGAGTGTATTTTAAAGTCAAAATGTTACTGGCGAGGAATGGGGCGACAGAGTCGGAAACAAATCAGTGGATGCGACGTGTGTCAGAAGACGAAGCAGCCCAATAGAAAGTATGAGGGACGGAGAGAACCAATAATCCCTACAGCTCCCCGGGAAATATATGCTGTCGATTTATACGGGCCACTACCGAAATCTACATTCGGCAATAAGTATTTGTTTGTGATAATCGACGTGTTTTCTAAACTGGTCCAAATATACCCCATTAGAAAAGCAAACACACGCAGTTGCATCATGCAGTGTCGAAAGTTCTTTGAAAAAGCAGGCGTGCCTAAGAAAATTCTTAGCGATTTGGGAACGCAGTTTACTAGCGAAAACTGGAAAACAGAAATGAATAATCTCGGAGTCAATGTTTGTTTTACCACAGTGCGTAATCCGCAGGCTAACCCAAGCGAACGGGTAATGAATGAGATCTCGCGGCTGTTTAGAGTATATGTGTCGGAACACCATAATAGATGGATGGAAGCTGTTTCAATTCTAAATTACGTCCTGAATAACGTTCCCCATGGAAGCACGCGAAGGACACCGGCAGAGGTGCATCTGAATAGGTTTGATGGGAAAGACCCGTTTGCAGGGATAAAGATACCCTCGGAAATCAGCGGGGTACCGGACGTGAATAACGAAACACGAATTATTTATGATCATTTGAAGACAGCGGCCACGAAGAGGGGCAAGAATCAGAAGCAATGCTTTGTGGGAACATACAGACCGGGGGACGAAGTTTTGATCAGGGTGCCTCAGACGTCGTCCGTGGATAAGAAACTTTTCCAAAAGTTTTTCATCCTCTACAAAGGCCCATATGTAGTAGAAAAGGTGTTGGACAAAAACGCCGTTATGCTGAAAAATGAAGAGGGAAACCAAATAGGGACGTACAATTTTCGGAGCAATAAACCATACGTGCGGGACGATACACACGAGTAAGTGTGAAAGAAAAAGTATCTGTAAATAGTAGGATATAGTTCATAGATTAGATAGTATTAAATAAAAGTATAATATTTGTGAAAATGGTGTAAATGAAAGCTGAATATGAACAAATACAAACCAGATGAAATGATAGAAATATGTTGGCAAAATAAAGAATATTGTATTAGATTTAAGACTGGAAGAAAGAGGACCTAGTGCTAGTGAAAACATGTGAAGTACCAGTGCAAGAAGGTACGAAGTAATAAGTGATTTTTTTTTAGATCTTGTCATTTATTAAGCTAAAGCGAATGAAATGACGCTTAGGAGGAGGGAAGCTGTGATATACCAAGTATTCAGGAAAAGAGTAGACAAATGGCAGGTGGTTGCTAGGGGGCTTTGTTGAAAAAAGATGAAAGTCGACTTTTTGTGAGGTAAAAAAAAAGTTCTGTTGGTTTGAAGGAGGTGATGGTTGTAAGCATATGTGCTGTGAAGTTGTAGTCGTTCACTAAAGTAAAAAAAAATATAAAATTGCTGAGTGGAGTGCAGCCTGGAAGTGATCTAAGTTATTTAGGTGCAACGCCCGCTACGATCAGTCAGAAATTTGGTGATCCAGAAGTGAGAAACTAGCCACAAGCAACGAAAAATCCGCAGCAATCAATAGCCAGAAAAACTTTCACGGAGGTTTCTCGTCCCCCGTATGGCGGGCGGGTCGAGTTGCCCAGATTGTAAATTGGTAAGCAAATGGTAGATTTGACATCCAGTAGCAATAAAGAAGTAGAGATTTGTTACAATACACAACACTTCCTTAAAAACACTTGAAGTAATTATACAATCTCCCTTGACAATTTGTTTTTCACTTTCCTTGATTGTCACAAAAATACTAGAAAAGCTTTTTACTCTTTTACTACCGGAAGTGATGGCTCAGTGCACCAACCGAGATAACTGCAGTCCCTCTGACCGGGAGGTCCTACGTTCGAGTCGCGGCGGCGACAGGATTTTCGACACTAGCTTTTCAGCTAGGGGTCAATCCATTTAAAGTGGTCCAGCATTGGTCGCTCGACCATCTCGAAAAAATTTCATATTTTGTACATAAATTTCCTTATGTTTTGGCTGTTCAACAACATGTTTTACTTTTTTATTTTACATGGTTTACAAATGGCGGCCATTTTTGTTTCACGCCGTGCGCCATTTTTCGCGTTTGGAGACATTTACTCTTTTATAAATTACTCAGCTCTAGGTTGCTCTAGCATTCTAGAATAAAAATCATTCAATTAAGTACACTCTGGCCTGCAAATCGAAATATTATTTACCTATCTTCTTTGTTTCTATTTGGTAAATATTTACAACCAAATCTATGGAACGCGAATGAACGAAATTCGATTTTCAGAGAGTAATTTTTCGAAGAAGGAATTGAATCACAGCCTTAATTTTTTCTGTGCTTTTACACATAACAGTATAATTACTTTTTGTAAAATATCATTGGTCTATTACGTACCGCTTGAAAATTACATCCTCTTGCAAACTGGAATTTTGGATTTTTTACAAAATTTTGAACTGCAATATCTCTGTTGGGGGACCGAATAAAAATCTGAAAATTGCACACTATATACTCTCTGTTGCATACATGCTAGACCGCTGTTGTTACAAACTTCAGTAAAGTGACAACTTTTAGATTTAACTGGAAATATTTTTGAAAAAAATGAAAATTTACGGGGAAAAAGGCTTCGTTTTCACATTGAGGATACGTTGTGTCAAGTAGTAATCACATTATTTTGAAATTTTAAACTAAAAGCTACATTGGTTTAAAATAATGATTAACAAACATAAACGTGGCCTAATATATAATTTTCAACATTACATATACTTTACTTTAAAACAAACATACAACCTTACAACTACGTTTGTAATTGAAAATATGGTAATCTTGATTTTAAAAGCTGAACCGGCTAAACAAAAATATTATTTACAAAATATAACAAATAAATAAATTCAGCGTTTTGTTCAATTTTTCGCGTTTAAATTTGCCATTCTGCTTACTATTTCTGAACGTTTCTGCAGAAAAACGGACGGTTGTACCGTATTCCTTAGGTGCAATTCCCTGGGACTATTTTAAAGGGGTTCATATCTTTTTCTAAGTTCAATACCTGTTTAATGTTTATTCGCCTTTATACAAATCCCATTTTACTTACCTGTCAACTTCTAATTTTTGACTGTTGCCTCCACTGAATATTTGAGCCACTGGCGGGATACGAGAGTTAACCAGTTTTTCCGCATGAAGAAAAGTTACCTGTTGAAATGTGTTTTGCAATTTTCCCAATACTCCGACATCTGCCACAAGACTTACTTAAAAAAATGTGAGTAGGTATTCATAATTTTCTTTTTTGGATATGACAATTGGATAAGAACGATATCGTGATTTCGGGAAAATTTAAGAGTTAAGCGACGAAGTAGAACAAAGGTTAAGCGATGAAGTAGTAAGCCCTACTTCAAACCACCATTCATGCAAATTTGCTGTGGATTTGGTTGTGTAAAGAGAACAATTCTCGAACTCGGCGGAAATTGAAATAGGTGTCCAAGTCTGCATTCAGAAAATAAAGTTCAGTTACTTTTGATCTCTGCTCCTCACAATATTTGCCTTCAGGATTATTTTCATCGTCAATTTTTGTATGTTCTGTTCTAACTTTTATCTTCAATGTAAGTTTCCTTACTTTTATTTTCCCATTCATAAGCTGCATTAATGTTGCATTATATACCCCAATTAAGAACCTCATTTTTCCAAGAAAAAAGTCGTAGGTATTGTTTCGAGAATGAACTTTCAAAACACACTTTGGTAAGTTATTTGTGATGATATTGTTTGTTTCCATGATATTAATTATAATTTTTTAAATATAGACATGGGTTTTCGGTGTTTTGGGATTTATCGACTGCCTTTGTGCAGTTTCAATGCCAGTGTAATGCTGCTGCTAGTAATTTAATACAACAACCTACTACTAGTAATATAAAGCCAACAAATTCATAAATAGATTATCATATCAGAATTTTTTGTATTATTATTATTATTATTATTATTATTATTATTATTATTATTATTATTATTATTATTATTATTATTATTGAGGAAGATTATTTGCAATGAAATGTGCCACACATTCTTGTTCAATATAAATATTTAAAATGTAAATTTTATTGTCTTCTCCATGTAGGCCTATACATTATTTAATTTTAAAAATTTGCATCAAAGGTAATACTTCTTAAATTAGTTTTAAATCTGAAGTTTTTCATTGTCTGAAGCAGGTAGTGGAAATTATCTAAGGACATGATTTGCGAAAAATAATATTTAATGAAATAATTTTTAAAAAGTCATCACAGGTGAGGATTAAAATATACATTCCAAACTATTGTCCTCCATCGTAATAAAAAAAGATTGTAGTTCTTCAGGTTGAAGAGGTAAAATTTCTTCACATAAAATTTACCTGTAATGACTAAGGGGTGGATTTTGATGACCTAAAACATCACCCAAGATGATCAATAAAACAAAAATCCTTAAAATGTTTTAAAAATGCTCTAAAAGCAAAGAAAAATGATATAAATGTGATTAAAACCAATTTGGATGAACAACTCAAACTGTTGGATATGTTACTGATGTAATTGAGGCTTCTTCCATTGGTTCATGTGAACTTAGCTTGCAAACTTTTGGTATGGACTATTCTTTACCAGGAAATCTCTGTCTTTAGTTATCCTGAAATCAGCCAAACTGACAATGGCACTAATAGGTGTCACAGGAACCTTAGATTATATACAACAGCTGACATTACAATTTCTGAGTGAAGAAATCGAGTAGGTTACACAGAATTTCTGTGGAAAACATTTGTTGCATCTCGTAAAAATATTATTTGAAGCAAGTACCTTGAAAATTATATTAAAGTTGATGAATTAAGAGAAAAATGCATTAAAAAATTAAAAATAAAAAATGACTTCTTAGTTGAAATCAACGAAAATATGTAAAAGAGTAATTTTCTTTCGTCACAACAAAAATTTAATCTCTAAACTACTGAACAGGAAGTTGATACTGTTCTAAAGTGAAAAGAAAAAAATGACATTTAATTAAAATCCCCTAGTAATGACAGTATGTATACTTTTTTTTGTTATTTAAGATCCCATCAACTACGAGGTCATTAGCGACCACTATTGGATTTTATGTTATGGTATGAGAATGAAATGATGTGGAGATGATAGGGGGTGAAAGGACGAACACATATAACCATGCCCAAGGGACTTGAACCCGCAACTCCTCGGTCCGAGATCACTAAAGTGCACTACTGCCTTAGTAATCTTGGCCATGGGGCCAACAGTATGTATACTTGTTGGAGTGACCGCAGAACTTTCATGATGATATTACTACTGGGGATATTAATTGTGGGTAATTATTTTTGCGTAAGTTTCTGAATATGTTGTGTGATGTGACATTGATTTAATTTTTCTTGTCTTTCCAAAATTGTGTAAGTTTTCATTTGTATCTCAAGAGTGTTTGAAGGTAGGTTTTGGGTAACACACAAAGGAGAGCAAAATAATTTAAAACACAATATAATTTGCATATTTATTGATAAACAACTTCTCATATCACACATTTTGCTATTTTTAACACACTTCCTTGCTTTAAAGAAGGAAAAATACAATTTATTTACGCTTTATACTTTGTTGAAATACAATTCAATATAATAAAATACTAAAATAATCTCCAAACTGGAAGAGTGGAAAACCTTTACGGAAAAGCACATAGAGAAAGTTTATTCTATTTTACAGTCATTGAAAACCTTTTGCACTTTGGTTTCCTAATGATGAATTGCACTATGCTGTTTTCCAGAAAAGGTTTAACCAATCACTTCCATTACAGACTTTCAATTCATGATAACCTTTTCAATTGAAAAGATGAGTATTATTCATGTGCAATTATATTCTTTTTTCTGATGTTCAAAAAGCAATTCTTATTGACACATGATTCTTCAGGTTACAAACATAATCTTGTCGATATATGTTGCAAGTCATTTCAGTGATAATATCGCTATAAAAATGTTTAATACTTCAAAATCAGTTCATTTTTTAAATTCAAGTTACACAGTGAGTACAACCTAATTTAATCAGTCAACTAATTGTGTAGATTTCCACACAATGTTTCATCTTCATTTTCACAACGATGCGTGTCTGGGCTAAATGCAGTTCCTTTATCACACATGAACCTAAAATCCAGCAGTTGTCGACTGTGGAAACCTTGAGAACAGTAGTGGAAAAGATGGCAGTCTAATGGGTCAGGATGGTATTGGTGTAGCTCCTTACCATTACATGTGAAAGTCCCACTTTTAGTGTCTTGGTACAGATCATCAATGGATTGAGGTGTCTGTGCTTCTATTGAAGTTAAAGCATAGATCTCTTCTATTGGTACTTCACTAACAGGCAGGTTCTCAGTCACAGATTCCCATACAGTCGTAGGTACTGGAGTTGTTGTCGTTATTGTGCCAGAGGTTGTAATGCCTGCTTTAGTAACTTTTTGATCTTCTCGGTCAACAAAGAAATTTTTCCTAGAAAATGTTGGAAGAACCGAAGATGGTGTCATTCCATCATAATTTACTGTTCTGTAGTCCTCTAAAGAAGTATAACTAACTGTTTTATCAGAATTTCCAGAATTTGAATCGGAAAATGTTTTTCGGTGTAGATTTTGACTGTTTGTTTGGGGAACTTTTTCTGTTGATGTTATATGTGGCACTGTTGTCATAAACAATTCATCAGTTTCTTGTTGAGTCAATGTAACATCAGGAAAAGTAATTTTTCTGTAGATGGCTTATAAGTTGATTCAGCAGATTTGTTTTTGAATGGTTCTCGTGTGTCAACATTATTTTTAACTTTATATTCTTCTTTGGATTTTTCTTGTGGCAGTACTTGATTAGTGCGCTCATTATGAGATCTTGTTTTTTCCTTTTCTCCTTGGATTACACTTTTATTGCTAGAAGTATGAGGTTTATTGCCTCGCCTGTTAGGTCTTGGTAATCTGAGGGAACTGTTTGGACGAATAGATACTGGAGGGGGTGGAGTGGTGGTTCTCCAGGTCCTATATACTGGTCGCGATTTGTATGGATGAAGTAAATTGGAAGGGGTAGTAGAGACAGGTGTAGTTGTTTCAGTACTTGTATCAGGAGCAAGTGTAGTGTATAAAATCTCAGTAGTTGAGTCTGTATTTTCATCAGAATCTGTAAGCAAAATCTCTTTTTTGGGTAACTCATTGCCATTCTCTGTATCATTACTATCGTTATTTGCCTTTTTGTCTGTGATCTGCAAGGAAGAAATAGTAATTGCTGCATTAGTTATTGAGTCTTGATCTGAAGTGGCTTCTGAGAAATTGATTGTTCTATCTTGATCTTTCGTTAATGTTTCATGTTTGTTTACTTCAGAGGGCTCAGATTTATCAGTAATATATCTGCTATTAGGATTCTCAGTATTTATTACATGTTCAATATTTTCTGTCATTTTGTCATCTGTATAGTCAAGGTTAATTTTATCAGTGGTGGTTACAAAAGAGTCATCTTCTGCAAATGTTTTCTTTCTTTCGAGTACTGAAGTTGCTGTAGGAATATCACTTACAACTTCTGAAGAGATTCTCTCATCTGAAGGAGAAGCTAAATTGTCTAATTTTTCATTTTTATGTGGAAGTTCATATTTTTCAGAATTTTGAGATTTGGCATTCATTTGTGGTTTTGCAACATTCTGTTCTTCAGTTGTAAATTCAGGAACTTCCTTTGCTAATATTTCCTCTCTAAATTTTTCTGTTTCAGAAGAATTAGATTCATCTGAGAAATTCTTTTCTTTATTTTTAGGAGAATTGTCAACTGATAGTATCTTCTCTTTCAGTTCCTCTAGTTCCAAAAGGGGCTCATCGTAAGTGTAATAATCATAATAATCATCACTTGCATTAACTTCTATTTTGTGTATATCTTCAGCTGATGCGTTCAGTTTAAGCAACAACTCATTTACTTTAGTCTTGAATGAATTTCCTGATTCTTTCTTTTGCAATACAGTTTTGCTTTCTTCTTCCTGACTGTTCTGATGTGTGCTTTTCTTGTATTGAATGTCATCCTCTGTCTCAGAATCTTTAGTGAAATTAATTTTGCTTTTTGAGCTTTCTTTATGCACAGAAATGGAATCTTCAACTGATAGGTTTTCTTTGGTTTGAGGAACATCATGAACATTTTCAATTGATATATTTGGTTCATCTTCATTTTCTGTTTTAATTTCATCTGATTGTGTGGTTGTAAATATTCTGTCACTATGATTTGCATTATTTTTGATTATGTTTTTGGATTTACTTCCTTTGTGATTATTGCCAATGCTTTCTGCAGATGTTTCACTTTCTGTTGTGGCAACGTCGTCATCAGAATTTTGTTGTGAATCATTATTTCCTTTGTGTTCTCATTTGATGAATTTTGATGCATTTCTTCAACTTTATCATCCTCTTCCTCTGTGTTGTTCTCAATACTTGCACTGTCTTGCTCACTTTCAACACTCTCTGTTTCAGATTCTTCTTTGGAATTTAAATTTTTTCTCTTTCCTTTGTCTTCATGGCTTTCACTTTCTTGTACTTCGTATGATTCTGATTCAGATTCTTTAGAATTTAAAGCTTTTCTTTTCCTTTATCTTGATGGCTTTCACTTTCTTGTATTTCATGAGATTCTTTATCAGATTCATTTTTAGGATCTGCAGTTTTTCTCTTTGCTTTGTCTTCATTACTTTCATTGTCTTCTATTTCATGTGATTCTTGAGAACTAGATTTTTCATTGCTGTATTCTTCTCCTTCTCCTTCTTCTTCTCCACTCTGGTTTTTAGTATTTTCAAGTGGATGGGTTTCGAAACCTTTTTCTTCTGATATTTCTGCTTCTGTACTTTCATAACTAATTTCATCACTTTTTTTGGTAGTTTGACTTGCAGACTTTTTATTTTCATGTTTTCTGACTTGCTTAGGTGTATTATTTTCTTCATGGAATGCACCACTCTCTTCAGTGTGAGTATCTTCTCCAGAAGAATCATATAATTCACCATCAGAGATATCTTCGTAACTTGCTTCTGACTGGTCACTTCTTTCTGCTGATTGTATTTCATCATCAGTGTAATATGATTCAGTACTTTCTTGTTCAGCCTCACGTTTGTGTTGTTTTACAATGAGTGGATGAACCTTTTTTATGCTTCTTGAGCTCCTAGATTTAGATTTTGCAAATGAGTGTGCAGGTTGTGAGTATATTTGACAGTCTATTTCTTGCGAAGCATCACAATTGCCTTCATGCTGGTTGAATGATGTGCCTGGAGGACATATAAAAGTTGAAGCTAAATAGAGGCCATTTTTACTTTTTTGACACAAGTGGAAATATTTGCAATCTGTTTCAGTGTCAGCATACAATCCTTCCTGAGGTTTATCTTCACACTGGAAATTTGTAGCAGGAGGATTTTTCAGAGAACTTTCTTTGTAGCGAATTGCCAAATGGTGTAATTTATGTTCTGCTTTTTCCATTGATCTTTCTTTTACATTTCTTTTGTTCCTTGATTTAGATTTTGCAAATGAATGTTCAGGTTGAGAATAAATTTCGCAATCTATTTCTTTAGATGCATCACAGTTTCCTTCACGTTGATTGAAAGATGTACCTGGAGGGCACACAAATGAAGAAACTAAATATAAATGACCTTTCTTATTCTTTTGACATAAATGAAAGTATTTGCAGTTTGTTTCTGTGTCCGCATACAATCCTTCTTCCAATTTATCCTCACAACTGAAATCTGTATCAGGAATGTCTTGATCTGTATTACGTTTTTGGCGATTTACTTTTAATGGTAACTTAAATTGGACTTCTGTTTTGAGAAAATCTTTTGCAGCCTGTCTTTTATTTCTGGAATTAGATCTTGCAAACAAATGTTCAGGTTGTGAAAAAATTTCACACTCTACTTCTTTAGAAGCATCACAGTTGCCTTCGTACTGGTTAAATGATGTTCCTGAAGGACATGCAAATGTAGAAACTAAATGAAGGTGACCATTTTTCCCCTTCTGGCATAAATGAAAATATTTGCAGTTTGTTTCAACATCTGCATACAGTCCATCTTCTGGTTTATCATCACAACTGAAGTCTGTTTCTGGTGGGTCGTCCAGAGCTCCATCATCTTGTAAAGCTCCTACCAACAGAAATAGTATGTTAAGAGTTTGTCACTGAAAATTGTTGTGGGAGGCTATTCCAAATAAATAGAATTTAAATATATATTTCTAGTGTTTGTTAGAAGTATATATTTAAACATTTTTAATCTTTTCAAAATTGCTATACTTTTGCCTAATTATAAATGTTTAGATGTTTTTAAAGGGCAAGTTTCTAAGGCAGCTTAATGAAAAATGAGCCTTCAGAGTATTTTTGAAAAGTCCTAAACACTCATGCATTTTTATTGAATTTTGAGAACTCTTGTCCCCTCTGGTGGGACCAGAAGCACAGTGCTGAATTTTCTAAGAAGCAAAATTAGCACTTGCTCGGTCTCCACTTTAGTTGGGAGCATCCGTGAGTGAGTTTATTTACATTTATTATTTCTTTTTCAATGTTTTCAACCAAAAAATATTTACAAAAAATAATTAAAAAGCATGTTGTTTTACTTCAATTATCCTTCTCTGCCTTTTTTGAATTGAAAAGATCAGAGGTTCCCAACAGATGCTTTGCTTGAAGTCCCCAAATGAGAAAATATGGGACTGTGGAAGCAATGAAAGAAGTTTTATGAAATCACATAATCAATAAATTGGTAGAATAATTGAATTGGTAAATGTTTTTTACTTTTGTAAATAAATGTCAATTTTTTTTCTTCTTCTTTGAGGATAAATTGATTAAAAGAGTATGCATTTGTGCAAAATGTAAGTTGCACAGTTTTATTTGTAATACAAAAGCTGACCCTAAAATTATATCCCCCACTACAATACCATAACTTCGATTCCAATTTCACATTTCAGTAAAACAAAATTTGCAAGCTTGTCTCTTTTTTGCCCTTACTTTGCACGTGCATCTTTCCAGTTGGATTGACACCTGTATGCTGCTTAATGAAGAATTCATTTTACTTTTGTTTTGTGAATCTTTGATTTGAGGGGGAATTTATTTCATCAAACCTCCAAACTCAATTGTTTTATATCTCATTGCCCTCCAGAAATTATATGTGAATGAAACATAATCTACTTTTGAGAATTTAATACGTAGATATGTTTGAAAAGCTCAGTCATTTAAATTTTCATTAAATTTTAAATTCATTAATAATTTTGACACAACTACAAACACTGAGATTTTGTTCTGACGCTTCTACAGGATCACAGAAATTATTAACACAGATACTCATCAGAAATAATGAGGCTACACACTGAACTATGGTTTCATTAATTCTAATTAGAATCTGGTGTTCCATACACAGGAGCTGAGTGAACCAACCAGCCATTCTTGACAGGGTGCAAAACAATCTTCATGCTTCATCAAACTGAACATATGCTGTCTAGCCAGTGCGAATTGAATAAAACCGGGTGACTAGTGCTATGTTAGTGGTTAAATCTATTACTTCTATTTTGTTTGAACTTTTATTTACAGAGGAGGAAGAAGGATGCATTTAAATGCATTTGTCCACATTATTGTGCTACCCTCGTGACAGACAATATGCATGATCAATTTTTCTATTAATGTTGTGTGAAAGTCATCAGAAAGTACATGCTTGTATGAAAGTGGTGATAAAAGAGTCATGAGAATGAAAAGTCTGATATGTTTGGTCAAGTCTTCCTAAATAGTTTGTTGTGGTATTTGTATGCTTTGGAGTTATTCTAGAACAACCTCTTTTACTTGTTTAAGAAAATAAAAGTTAGGTTAATATCATAAAATTTCCCTTGGAATTGTTTTGTAACTTGAATTGAAATTTAATTTTGGACATTATGAATATTTGTATGATTTTAGAAATGTCTGTAATTTTTATTCATGTTATTAGTCACATTTTTCTCAGATTAGTAAATCTTAAGAGTGTATTTCTATACAAATGTACAGATGTTTATACAGTTTTCACCAAACCATTATTTCAACCATAATAAATAAGAAACTACCATATAAAACCAGAATTATTAAATTTCTGTCATATTTAATGTTTGATGGAAAGTAGAGTGTGAAGCCTGGAATATTTGGCATGCTACCTGTAATTAATCTTTGATCAACTACTTAGTTCATTCATGCTTCTAAGAAGAGCTACATCCACTAATATTTACATATATTTTCAAAGATATGAAGAAAGAGATATCATGCAACCGGAGACAGAATTCATATTGCAGGTGCGATCAGCAAAAACAGACTTACACATATTTGTATTTACCGGAACTTCAATCACATGATAAATGTCATAAGTCATCAATGGCTGTCAAGCTGTCAATGCTGTAAGAAGACATGGTGTAATAATTTTTAATGAGTGTGTGTGATGGTGGCGTTATTCTTGAGATGTTTATAAGCACATGAAACATGCCCATTTGTAATGGCTCTTGACATGTTAAAATGAATGTGTTATTTATTGGTTAAATAAACTTATAAGTACCATCTCTTAGTATATTTCAACTAGATTCATATTAATAAAAACAGGGATATTCTTTGATTTCATATTTTATAAATTAATCATTTATCTCTTGAAATTACTTTAAATCATCACGTACAAACAAAATAATTAGGGAATGATATGTAAAAATGTGAATGTTTTACATACACATTATTTTAAAATGTATGGGATAACATAAATATAGTTTGTCTAACATTGGAAGAAAAGTAAATTACCTTTTTGTGTTGCTCGTTTTGATACTTTATGTGACTCAAACATTAGATCAGGTACAGGTTCATCTATAAAAGTAAAAAATGTATGAGAATTAAAGGTTACAAGTAAAAACTGAAAAAGAGAAATATCAACATTATTCAATTTCTGCATTGAATAATTATTACTGATGAATGACGTTGGATGTGTGATTCAAATGTGTAAGATTACTTACTGTCCTCTGGGAAAAGATATGGCAAGTTGACATGGTACAATGATGTGGCAAGATTACAGTTCACCAAATGCTTTGCTTGGCAGGTGCGAGACTTTTGATCAAAACGTGTTCCAGGGCCGCATAAAAACTTATCATCTCGTATTCTGTAAATAAAACACAATGTACAAAAAGAATTTAAAGAAGAATTTATTACAACTAGTGGACTAGTACTACTAACAAAATTGTGTGCAGAGTATTCAAAATGTCACAAGAAGAAAAATTGTTTCTTGTTAGTTCATAAATGTAATGTTCACTACAAAGACAGTTCTTTTTATTGATTTTTATTGAATTCTAATAAAGATTTGTTAACCCTTGAGAAATATTCATACTGAATATTGTTAATGGGTAATATTTTGTTATTCATGCTGTGTGCACAAATAGGTAACTATTTTTCTCAAGATAAATATTTCTAAGAAAAATATTAATTTAAAATGTCTCTACTTTCTTTTAAATAATTCTTAACAATTATTCTACATATACATAAAAATCTATAATATATAAATAGGGATATAAAAATATAACATATCCAGTGATCCATGTATGTGAAATATGCAGTTATGTTATCTTATAATTTATTTTTGAGCTTAATTTTATATTTTTCTTACATTCCTTATGATGTAAGCAGTTTTGAAGCAAAATGTATATTTATGTCAAGAATTCTGTTTTTCTGTAGTAAACTTTTTCTCTTTCTTTCATTTCACAAGACAGGGAACTAGGGCATACTTTTTTTCTATTCATTCAATTCTGGTAAGTAAATGTAAATTCTAGAAAAAGATGTTCAAAACTGCTATTTTAGAACATTTTCAACATAAAAAAATTAGATAATCATAACAGATCACCAAACTTGTCATGACAGTAAACTAATAAAGATTTAACGAAACCTTATTTGCTTTCTTTTTCTTTTACATTTCCCTCTCTCTTTAAGGTAGTGTGTCCTAATCTGTCTGCTCTAATCTTTACTTCTAATGTTTCTGCATTTAATACATTAATATGTACTTACTTTCCATGTCGTCCAAGCACACAGATATGGAACAGCTGGCAGTCTGCTTCAGGGTCTGCATAATATCCTCCAACTACTTTACCATCACATGTGAAACTTGTTTCTGGTAGAGGCTGTCTTGTAGTTGTAGTTGTTGGAAGCTCACTTGTTGTCTCAGATAACAGTTGCTCTGTTGCTTTAGTTTGAACATTGATTGTTTGCTGCTTCTGTCTACTTTTATGGTCATTCAGGCCTGCTTGCTGAACTTGAGTTTCTTGAACCATTGAGTCTCTAGTTACACTTCTCTGAGAATCTCTTGTATTAAAAGATGATTTGCGTCTTGATGGTAATCGCCTAGAAATTTCTGTGGTTGGGGCATCTGAATTAGGTTCTTGAGAGGAATCAATATTTAGAGAAGGAGCTGTGGGAACATAATTCTGTCTTATTGTGGGATGAGTCTGTGATTGCCTCCTATTTGAAGTAATACTGCTACTTTCTTCCAACTCTGGTTGAGTCGTTTGTTGTGAAGCTGGCTTGTTTCTGAACCTGCGACTTCCTCTGGTTCGCTGAATATCTTGTGCTTGCCTCTTTCTTCTGTTGCCTCGGCCTTGTTTCAGTGAGATGCGGGGTACATCCTTAAAAAATGGATCAAGGGCCACGTCTCTTTCATGATATTCATCATAAGATGTTGGAGGTGTTGCAAGGTGTTGGGTGTCATTGGAGTGAGATTTTTCATCAGCAAAGGGTGTAGGGCTTAACCCACTGTTAATGCCAAATGCAAAGCTGTTAACGTTTGCTGGAGGATTTTGTGTATTGTGGGTATCTGGGTGTTTTATAGTTGTTTTAACACTTGAAACACTGCTTGTAGATGATACTACCGTAGACTGTACAGATGGAGTAGTGAATACTTGATGTTGGTGTGTTGGTCTGCCTGTGTATTGGAAATGTATAGGATTAGGTACTATTTGAACATTTGACTGACGTCCCAGATAGCCTTGTGAATTTTTTTGTGTTTGACGATTTCTATTTTGATCGTGGAAGAAATCAGGAGGTATGTTAGTTTGGATTAAGTGTCCAGCATTCTTCAGTGGAAACTGGGTCACTGGGGGATGAGACGTCACTGAAAAGCCACCAGGACTCTTCCCTGAAAAGAAGTGTGATGGTGCTTTAGTAGTAGAGAATATAAATTGATGATTTGAATGGCTGTTGCTGTGAGCACTCGTTCCAAACAAATTCACAGGTTTTGGTGTGGTTTTGAGTGCATGGAAAGGAGAAGAATCAGTCTGGTGAATTATTCCACTTCCGCCTCCACTCTGCAGGTTCACTTGAGGCCAGGAGCTGGAAGATGATGAAGGAGGAGGGAAGTGATCCAGGTCAGGGCTATGGCCTCCACTTCCTTCAGGAGCTGTCTCAAACACATGGTCTCCACCACTTGGGAATGTAAGGAACGAGGATGACACTGAATGCGGAGATGATGTTGAAGAAAAGTGGACTGTGTGTGGTTTTTGACTGAAAGGATGTAGAGTGGAAGATATTGTTGATATGGTTGTTGGTGGAGTGAAGGGATGGGCGGGTGTTGTGGAGGTTGGCGGAGGAGATGTTGTGGTGACTATTGTTGTAGGAGTGGTGGGAGAAGTCGTTTTCAGAGTTGTCGGAGGAGATGGGGTTGTTGGAGGTGAAGGAGAACTACTTTGGGTTTGACTGTGTCGGCTCTGCGATTCTTCATGATCTTCAGCTTCTTCAGGCTCCTCCAGGCTGGAAGAGAGACAAATATGAGTATTGACAAATAATAGTTCCAATCATTAAATAATTCATGTCATTTTGCAAAAACATAAAATTTCTGTGGTTATGTCATGATTTAACAGAACTTTCAACTTTGCAATGTATTCTTGCATCCTGTGTCCTTTTATAAAATCTAATATATTCACTTACCCATATGTTGCACCTGTGTTTCCATACAATTCGAGATTAAGACCATAGAAACCTTCGGTTTTAGAACAGTCCACTTCATCAACTCGTTCACAGACACGTGTCTCTTGATCAAAAACTGTGCCATTGAGGCAAAGGAACTTTATGTCAGTAATCTCCCCTGAAAAAATGTAATAATTTATTAGCATGTACTATCAGTAATTTATCACTTTTTCACTGAAAATACAATTGTTTCATGTCCTTAAATTTTTGGACAGAAATTTTAATGTTATATGTTGCTTGATAATCAACAATTTTCAAAGATGTGCAGAACTGTTAAAATTCATTGCCAGTTTTACAATATAACTAAAAATACTAAATAAATACAATTTGCAGAAATGCAAAATTTACAGTACGTGATTAATTACTTTATGCTTTTGAGCTACAGAAAAACCCTCCTTTGGTGTAGTGACAGGCAAGGGAGGTCCATGGAAATTCAAAAACCTCAGATAATAGAAATATTTTCATTGATTTAAATGTATTAATGAAAAGGTAAATTAAGAAGAAATGTCAAAAAAGAATATTATAATTTACAATGTTATGATGAAGGACATACCAAGTAATCCATATTAAAATAGTACATAATACAATTTTATTTGCAGAAATAATGTAATCTTTAAGTGTATATTTCCTCATTTTTCCCATTATCTGTGATTAATTAAAAATTCATTTTCAAGTCAATTGAATAAATTAAAATTATTAAATCATCTGAAGGTTGCAGGTTAGTCTTGTCCCTGACATAATTGCTTTTTTCTTCAATTCATTCCTTTAATAACTTTCTTTATGAAACATATCCTAGATAATTGGATTCCCATATAAAGGAGTTTGCACTGTATTTTAAAGTTCATTCAAAATTCTATGATTTTTCTTCAAATGAAAACTGATATAGAGCATAAAATAACCAAAATTCACTTATATTGTTAAATTACCCTTCTGACCAATGGTGCAGACGTGGAACATCTGGCAACCAGTCTCCACATCGGCATAGTATCCTCCAATAACCTTTCCTTCACATGAGAAATTTGTGTCAGGGAGGTTGTCGAAGTCCAGGTACTGTGAAACAAAATAAATTATTTAATATTTCATGTTGGATTAGATCTTAACATAGCTCCTTTGATGTAAATTATTTTTTCCAACAAATTCAGTTCAGTTCAGTTCTGCTCTTGTTATCAGAGTTCATGAATGCCCTCTGTGTTTGAGAGAAAGTCTGAGGCCCCAACATTCAAGGGCCCCCCTCCCCAGTTTTTAAAAAAAACTATTAAATCCTATTTCTTCAAAAAATAAAATTAAAAAATGTGATGTATGATTAAACTCTGTGCAAAAATTGGCATAACAGAGTGATGTGTCATGCATTATTGGATAATATTTATAATATGGAATGTTGCTGGTTGATGCGTTTCAATTTTAAATTATACAATTCAGTAATAGTTTTTTTTTTCAATGTAATAATACATATATGTTTAAATTTTTTGTTTAAATAATAATAAAATGAAAAACTAAGAAATGCTTTTAAAATATCTATTAAAAGAAACAACATACAATGTGAATTGATAGGATTTTCTTTATATTTCAGCATCGAATTGGGGGGGGGGGGTGAAATTGGTGAAAGTAAGAATAGGGGGCCCCCAAATCAACCTAGGCCCAAGGGCACCCAATGCTGATAAAATGGCCCTGTTCATGAGGGGGTAATGATTTTTTTTGATAAGGGGCCCACGTGGCAAATTTTTAACTTGCAAATACTCGCAAGAGGCTCCTAGCTCCACACATCAGCCGAGTAGCGAACGACTGCTCGCACAATCCCAGGCGGCAGCTGTGCTCGGCGAATGTTCACTTCCTTTGAAGTGGCCAAAAGACCCACATGCAATAGGTACGGCGAGCACCGAATGTTCATTGTTTGGCATTGAGACATATAAACAAGCAACCAATCAACACTATAATACTCGGGATTCGGCGAACGCTCGCTACTCGGGATTCGGAGACGCTCGCTTCTTCCGAATACCGAATGTGTGGAGCCAGATTAGAAAGGGTTGGCCTGGAACTAAAGTGGTCTATGAAACATTTTGGCTAAAATCCTGGTTATGGTAAATTTGATCTGAACAGGTGAGCGTCTGTACATTCTCAAGTGATCCATATGTCATTTGTCGTTTTAGGTGCCGCATAATAAAAGTACCGCTTTAGTATTGGCAGATGGCTTTAATATTCTGAGGCGGTCTAAGTCATATTGTACGACAAGTACCATAGAGCACTTTAGTTGCAGGCTAGCCAAATGAAGTGGGGGATACTTACTCCTGGGACGGCCCCGCAGGCGCCGCGCCAGCTGACTTGGCATCCGAGCACCAGCAGGACAGCTGCGAACAGGAAGAGGGCCCGAGGTTACCGATTTTGAACTCTCCTTGCGGAAACAATATTATCAAGCAAAATTATTGTGGCAATTCATATTAAACAACACACTAATACGCATAACAATATATTACATATCAAACAATATTTATTTTAAACAATCAGCTGATGAGGTTCGTCATCAGATTCACACTGTGAAGTCGCAATGAGATCTTACGAACTTAATGTTTTGAAATGTGAATATTTTACTAAGTTCAAAATTAACAGCAGAGTAGTAGACAATGTAAAATGAGGTAGAAATGTAAGAATTACAACACTGAACTGATGGATCGAAACAAGGAGAATAAGGGGACAAGGAAGTTTCAAATATTCGTTCATTGAATGGTTCTATCGGAACCATTTAATCCTTGAATAAGATTACAATTATTTCTATTTTTTATGTAAAAGTATTATGTATCTTTTATTTTGAAGTACTCATTACCGGGCATCCCCCTTTTCTTGATCAGCTTTCAAAATCCGTCCTTTTTCTAATGAACAAAAGGGGTCCTAATTCTGATTTTCATTTCATGTATTCTGAACGCAAGGGCAAGGTAGTAGTTATAATTTTTGGAGGGAATATTGTTAGATAAAACTTTGTCCACCTATTAAATTAAACTTAAAAAAAAGTATATCTACATTACTAATTTCCAATGCATGCAGACATTGTAAGAAAATAATGCAGCCTCCGGCCACCTAAGAGATATCTATGATTTAGTTAAGATACCCAGGCCTCCGGAAAACCCAAAAAATGTCCAAGAATATTACAAATTTCCAATTCGCTCAGAAATTCAAATAAAACGAAACCGCGAAAGAATTGCCTCGTCCGCGGCGTAAGAAATTTGCGACTTTCCTTTCCCATTTCTTATTTCTGGTTCCTGATTTCGCTTTCGAGCGAATTTAACGACCTCTTCAAGACGAGAAACGTTACCTTGAGGTCATGGGGCCTTGACACTGCGCGGTACTTTGTTTTCTACGCCCTTTGCTTTCTCCTCTCCTGCCATGGAGTAATTGGTATATAAAACATGCAGCTGTTTCTACGCATTACAGACTCACCACTGAGGTTACAAAAGCTATGTTTGGTTTATATTGCGTGTGAATCGTTAATCTTCCGAGCTTCTTCATTATTAACGAAATACCTCAATAGTTTTTCGAAATTTTTATATTTTCATAGTATGGAACAGTTTTGTTCCAAGATCAATGTTAATTACATAATGTAGGTATAACACCGTTTCGTTGGTATGTAGATCAAAGCCTTGCCGTGTCCATGAACTCGAATCGGTTCCTGTGCTCAGTGTTTTCTGCAAGGAGAGCGGGTCGGTATCACCTACATTAACAGTGAGATGGAATAAAGACCAATTGCACGTTAAGAAATATTGATCAATGAGAGGTGTATTCCTACTTTTGAATATTTCTCTTCTAATTGACATTATGTAAGGTATTTTTTTTCTTACCAATAGGCTATCATTTATACATTTTGAAACCATATTTCTGTAAATAAAGTAACTCGCCGTATAGGACAGGGAAGAGCGTTTCTCTAGTGAGAGAAAAATGCGAACAAATACGATCATTTTATCTCCGTCTACTATTTTTGGATGCACTGTGTATTTGTATTAACACTTCTGCGACTCTAATTTTGAATTGCGATGATTTGAAATCTCGTGACAAAAAGGAGATTTTATTTTAAATGTACCTTTGAAGATCTCAGAGCACTCATGCCCACAGACATACCAAAAATTCGTCGTATTAAACATTATTTGCAGAGAAGAGGCAATCAGTCTATACTTCAATGAAATGGTGTCTAGTATTAAAATGACGAAGTTGTGAGTGCCCGCAGCGCGAGTTTTGCAGGAGGAAGGTCTGTTACCATCTTCCCCACCCCCTTAAGTTGACGTCCGCTGGTAATCCGAGCGAAACCCGTGAACGCGCTTTCGATAAGCGTCGATATCCGGCCTGCGAGAACGGGGTCAGGCAGAGCACGCGCCGTGGCCGCTAGGCGGAGCCAGTCGCGGGGGACTCGAGACACAGAAAGATTTTTTTTTTTTTTAGTTTATTTCTTTTCGTTCGACATTTCTGTCTCTCTCGAGAGGTTTGAAAACAGTACAATGTATATTAAAACGTTTTGGATATGGCCATCCATAGCAAATGAGTATTCATTCCTACTCGTGAAAACATGGTCTAAGGTTCGAAGATTTGTTCAGGCTTCAAGGTTCGATTTGAGGTGTTAGGAAAGGTGTAGACACAGAAGTTACGGTGGCGTCAGTCTATCCTTGGGGAATCTTGATTTAATACGGGGCCATGAAGCACGGCGGCCCAGATTAAATATTGTGGAACAGGGAGATGAGTAAAGATTTTGAAAGAAATGGTCACCTATTTTGTTTATGTGTTCGTTTAATGACGATATATTTAGCTCGCGGTGAATTTGGGAATTTGGAATAAACCATGGTGCCTTGAGGGTCTTTCTTAGGAACTTATTTTGGAACGCAACTAACTTTTGAAGGTTACTGGGTGCTGCGCCATCCCATACTGGACATGCATAGGTTAGAGTGGGTTGAATAATTGATTTGTACAGTAATATTCGGCTTTCGATACTAGTGGGAGATCTAGAGTTAATTAAAGGAAACATTTTCGACGTTTTGACCAGATACAGAAAGATTAAGAAGGGACCGCTTTGACAGTTACTGCTTGGCCACTGCAGGCTACGTCCGAATACCCATTGTGTCATTGCGTTCCTTTACAGTTAACTCATTTGTAAATGGCTTCATCACTATCGTTTGCAATGTCATCGCCCTGCAAGATGTTCATTCGTTTCCCGATCTGTCAAAGTGGTCCCTTCTTAGAGTAGCTCCTCTATAATAAGGTGCTTCTATTTCACTTTAACTTTGCGTGAGAGCGTTAATGCCTATTAGATTAGGTACCACGTTCTAGATCCTCGTATCTCATTCTTCCCTGGATGTAGGTTAGGAAGTGTGATTTACAGCAAACAACGAAGGAAATAACGTTGGTTAGAATTCTGTGTATGAACATTATTAATAATAATAATAATAATAATAATAATCTCTCCCGGAGCTTTTATTATCTACGTTTTTGTAGAACTTCAACGAAACTTCATGTTATTTTAAATTTGCTACTATTAGGAGAAAGTTATTAACTCTTCGATTTCAAATTTGTATTTTTTTCAAAACAAAAACATCGTTGTTTGTTTGTTTCGTAGATGCTCAATGCTCTGCACACAGACACGCCCAAGGTGTAGGACGCGCTGACAATCTCTGATGTGATGCGAAGGAGTAGGACGCGCTGTTCTAAACAAAAGTAGTTCCTTATTTTGCTGTCATTCTAAAGTGACCAAGATAATACATAAAGGGTGACAGTTATTAATTGGTTTATCGTATGGCTTGTGCTATGGGGAGACTTTTTCAAGGTGTGTTCGGATCTCCCTTTCAGATGCTGCGCTGATAGGTGGTGTGTTAAACGATTTGAGCATGGTGATGGAACATATGATTGAATGAGACGCAAGAGAAAGATATTCGAAGAAACTTGCTGCAAATCAGCTTTATCTATCATAAATCTAGAATGACACGCCCGATAAGAAAAAAAACAGTAATAAATATTAAGAAATGATATTGAAGTGAATATTTCCTCACTCGAAAAACAAAAACCTTGCTGTACTAAGGTGTGATTCCAAAATATAAGATTAATAGGTGATATTTATTTTGAAATTTGCCTTTGTTCACATTTGTCACTTTTGCAGATTCAATTGCGCATTTTTATTAGTCTCGTGAGCTTAAGAATTACGTGTGAAGAATCTCTTTACAGAATCTGAATTTTCGGCAGACCCTCAGAAGTCAAATTGTGTTAAATATTACGATTTTTCCAAATATTGCATTGAAGATAAGATAAAAGAATTGTGGAGTAGTATTTTCAAGTGTTAAGGATATTTGACAAAATCAAATTTCATAAATAATTGTAATTTTATCAGTCTTTACTAGCATTTAAACCAGTTTTATTTGGTACCAACGACAATTGCGTTTCGTGACTGGAAGGAACGTAATTGAACTAAATCGCAGCAATTAAGAAGGTATTCACCCTGTGGCAACTGAAACTGTTCCATGGAAATACTTAGACAATGGAATAATGGATACCGATTTACCCACGTACTGGTTGATACGTACGTTTGCAGTATAATTGCCCCCCCCCGTTGAGAAACAGTAACTTAAATTGTACAATCGCAGTGGAGTGGAGTGGAGTCCGGCGACGTGGCTCGATCAATACATATTTAATTAGCCTACGAAATTACCACGCGTGGTCGGGGAGGTGGAGATCGTGTTGTGTCAGCCGGCGCTCTCGAGTCACGATCCACAGGCACACGATGGCCGGTCAGTCACCCGCGTGTGTCTCGTCGCGGGTGAATGTAACGCAGGCGAAGGGAAGATGTTAGAGGGCACGGCGGTGATTGTTGGCGTGCAGACGTCCAGCCCGTGAAAGAAGACGAACGACCGGTCGGAGGAGTAAGAGACTGATCCGACGAGCGGTATCGATTCCCTGGGGATTGCGGACCGACGGACGCGCTGCCGCTGAGGTCACGAACCCAGGCGGTGGTTAGGGATAGCGAGCGTGGAAAGATGCTGCGAGACAGGTAAAGGGGTTGCAGTGGGGAATGCTGCCGACAGCTGAGCTATGCTGATGGGTAACCGTCCCCTTCGTCAGGACGGGCATTGGTTCATTAGGAGGGACCTGGACGTGATGGTTTGCGTGTGGAATTATACACTCGATGGCATTCAACCTGGGAACTCGGAGTCAGATGTTTTTTAGCCATTCGCTTAAGGTGATTCTCTTACTATATGGAAGTTTAGACAAAGGCGTTGGCAACACAAAAGGAATAATTTACGAACGGTTGATCGCACGGAACGTTCCGTGCGCTGGCACGTTTTCTACCCATAAAATTAATAAAATTCGAAATTCGAAGGAATGTGAGACATCGATGTTCGAATGACCGTGATATTTGTGCGAATTGCACTGTATCGATTGTATTCAGATGTGAACCATCGTAGCTGGTCATGGTCCTCAGTAGAGTTACGGCGACCAACCGGGAAGCATTTGTCATTATCGCCGTTGCGTGAGCGCTCGGACGTTTCTGCTCCAGAATGCATTAAATTCATGACTGACATTTGATAATTTCAAGACATCGACATTTGAATGATTAATGATTAGGGTGCCACTTTAATATCACTCGAGACGAACACCTCGTTTGTCATAGATCTTATTCTGTTTTGTAGATTATTAGTTTATTGTTGAGGTGATGTTGGTATTACAATAGCTAAAACAAAGTTGTAAGAAATGGTGTAAAACAAAGTCGTTAAAGATGGTTAAAAAAATTGAATAGTCGAATTTCTGGCTTCGAGACATCTGAATATGATAGCTGAGACATCAAAAGCTGCAAACGCAATGAATAAAAGCGTTGGTGAAGACTATATATCTTTTATGTGAAATATTTGGTCGAGTCCGATCGAAGCGGCCCACGGGCGAGCAGCTTTTCAAGCGAGTGGGAAGCCTCTGTACCGCCGGACCGCGCGTTGCGTGCGTGCGCGCTCACACGTTTTCTACCCCGCGCACGAAGGAGGCCGCGAGCGCGAACGCGCCCGTAGAGACCTCACGCGCCCCACCTCACCTCACCTCACCTCGCCTCGCCTCGCATCACCTCGCATCACCTCGCATCACCTCGCATCACCTCACCTCACCTGACCTCATCCCGCCTCACCTCACCTCACCCCAGCTCACCTCACCCCGCCTCGCCTCACCTCACCTCACCTCACCCCATTTCACCTCGCCTCACCTCACCTCACCCCACCTCACCTCACCCCACCTCACCCCACCTCACCTCACCTCACCCCACCTCACCTAACCCCGCCTCACCTCAACCCGCCTCGCCTCAACCCGCCTCGCCTCACCTCACCTCATCCCATTTCACCTCGCCTCACCTCACCACACCCCGCCTCACCTCACCTCACCCCACCCCGCCTCACCCCGCCTCACCACGCCCCTCCGCTCCGCGTAACTCCACTGCGTCCAGGGCAGAGCGGGGGCGGGCCCGGACAGGAGAAGTAATGACCGCGTGCGCGGTGCGTGGCGGGCGAGGGATGTTTTATTTATGCGGCCCGACCTCTCAGGTGAACGTTCGCCCCTGGTGATCTCTCCGCAAAACAAGCTACACGTTAAATCGGGGTTCATCTGTTTTCGCTCTCTGGAGCGCGGCCCGGTTGCTCTTCGTTCCGCAGGAGGTCGTGCGGGAACCGGAGCGCTAGGGGAGGAACTTCGGGTGGCGCTTGGCGAGGAGCTGTGAGAAGTGCAGAGGTCAGAGCGAGGGTCACTGTTGCCGAACCCTCGACGCGCTGCATGAGTGACCCTTTTACCGCTTTTTTCTCTCAGACGAATCAATTTCAATATTAGGTCCGTGTCCAGCGCCTTCCGTGATACGATGTGCAATATTCGTTTACCGTACACTTTCAAGTTACTCCAAGCAAGTAGTGGGTTCGTCGGTATTCGCACTGATATTAATTTTATTAGTTTCACACACTGCCCAGTCATACTTCAGATATTCGTGTTTTTGAAGCCAACAATCCTTAATTCATCTCTGTTTCTCCTCTTTTTTTCCCGATTTTTTTCGATGCCAGAGAAAATACATCCTAATGCATGTGGAGTAGATGAGATGAAACTATACTGCTGCATTCGCTCAATCGAAAACTTATAAATGCATGATTGAAGAGTTGTTACACTGATTTGACTGTACCGTCTTCAATGCTCTCTGGCGAGGAACCGTCGATCGGTAGGCCCTAGGGTTCGAGTGGAAAATGGAATCGCTAGTAATGAATATTTCGATAGTAGCTACATATTCAGTCGCATTCATTTACTGCAGGAGAACTCTTTAAGAGTCTGGGTGCTATGAAAGGTTGTTTTCCATGATTTCTACGATCAATATCTGACGAATACGGAACCTTAACAAACGATCAAAGAACCGCGCGCAATCTTTCCTTCCTCTTCCTTGTCCTACTTTACCCGACTAGGGCTGTGACCAGCAGAGGGAGGTACCTGGAGGGAGAACGAGCCTGCGAGAAGACGTGCATATCGGCGCCGATCTCACGTTTTAGCGGAGAACACCTGCCTGCATGTAACACGCTCTAATCTTAAGAGACTTCCGACCTCAGAAGTTAACGCGTCCAGGATCAGTAACTACTCACTCACTCATCCTGACAGACCTACACCCCTTCTTCCGCACCCACCGTGAACTTCGCCACAGTTCCCTTCGCTCCCTCGGCAGAAAAGCGCTCCTCGCTCCCATCGCGGCATTCTGATGGGCCCTGTGCTAAATTCGTGTCTTCCGCTGTGTGTGGGGTCAACGAGGGCGATCGCAGCGCGGTCAGCGCCCACTTTCTACGCAGCAGGAGCGCCGTGGATGCTGGGCGCAGATGGCTGACGTCGATACATCAGATGCCGTGGACATCTCGCGGAAGAGGGATTATCCGAAAGTTGTGAGAGCGGGTTTACCCGAAAACAAATTGAGGAAAATACGAAATGATGAAAGGAAAATACCAGTGTATTGGAGACAGTGCTTATGATTTCTTGCGAACCATTTGGATATCCACATTTTTAGATGCGAGATTCGTTTCTGTGGTGATTTTGAGGTTAGTTCAGAGTGGGGTGGGTGGAGATCACTTCTCGTCGACGTCTCCGAATACTTTCCATGGCTTCTAAATAGAGCTTATCCAGAAAGAAAAATGAAATTATTTCATGGACTGTTGCATACGTTGCATGCACACATGACCCTGCCCACAGATCCACGAACTGAACCTGTGCAGACACTGATCCATGCGCAGATTTGACATTCTACCCCCTATGGAATCCAACAACATCAGAACAAATTCGAATTTTTGGTCCTCTATTTTGGTTTTTCGTCCTCTGCCGGGCATTGAGCCACTCTCGATCTGGGGAACGAGGTCGCAGGGAAAGAGGCATCTTCTAGAGGATTATAACCATGAAATTATAGGGAACTTTTAAGAGTTTGAGAAAGTTGTCTCTTGCGGTTCCTTTCCTAGCATGTTAACTTCGGCTCAACGCGGATTTTACGGCGTGGACAGTCCACAATAAATAAAATTATTAAATTTTAATTTGATAATTAGCTTTCGAAAGTATTTTTTTTAGATATGATATGTCAATTATGATATTATTAATTTTTAAATATTTGTCATAGATCACAAAAAATAATTATTTTACTTGTCGTACAGAATGAATTGTGCAAATAATATATTAAAACCGTTAAACGTAAATATTAAATAATTGACCGTGGTCTTTTCATTAGGGCTCTCAAACCTCGAGAATACATTTTTGTTCATTTTAGTTATTTTGTAAGAATGATATATTAAAACACATATAATACTAGTAGCCTGCAGCAACAGAAATGCTGCTGAAAAACACAGAAAATTATTTTCCGAAAAGTATCACGTACTCTGCTCAAGAACTACAAAAACACCAGCAATAAATTAAAATATAAATTAAATATTTTAACCAAAACAGACTTCACGAATACTGCAATAACATCGCATAGTACTTATACATTACAGAAGTTCTTTGCATAGCAAGAATATAAGAAAGGTGCAGTCCATAACGCAGCACGTGAATAGTAAATACTGTATGTAATGGTGGAAGATCTCTTCCTTGGAGTGGTGTTGTCTCATGACGTCAGTTGTGACTCACTGAGAATGATAATCCTGTCAGCGCGCACATTATAAGTGTAGGTGGCATAACATCAATTGTTTCACATTTTTTAGTCAAAATTGAAACTATTTAATTGTTCTATGTTTTTCCTGAATTCCTGGGTTCCTAACGAAACCATAGACATCTCTGACGTGGTCGGAGGCTGGATACTTTTCTTTCAATCCCTGCGCACATTGGAAATTAGTGACATAAAAATCCAACATCTGATCTTTCTTTTTCTGAAGTTCATATGAGAATACTAAATGAAAAATAAAGCTTATGAACGTCACAAAGAAATATTTTGTTTTTGCCGAGAATGTGATTGGAATTTACGTGAACGAATGTTAAATGATACTGTTGGATTGCATGAAAATTGAAGGTGAATGGAGAGACGTGTTTATCCTGCAGAAGAGACGTTTAATATTCGCAAAGGGCATCTATCGAAATACTGCGACGTATCCAGTTGAAAAGATTTACGGAGGAAAATCATCGAAATGCATGAATAACTTTCCTTTCTTACAAATTAAGCTCTAATTCTATGAGAAAATAGGGAATATTTTATACTCATTCTTTTGCAAATTTAATCGTAATTTTATTATATTTTATATCACATTCTATTCGTTCTTCGCAACCTTTCTTGGCCAAGACCCACTAATGGATGTTAAAAAATAAGCGCTATCTTGTGAAAGTGTGTTTTATATCAGGAAACCTTCTATCAATGTTACATTAAAAATGTCGTCAGCCTCGCCGTCCTTCAACTTAACGGACGAGTAAACCCATTTTTCTCCTTTAAATTCTTATTTAATGATTCGTCGGTTGCAAAGGCCGACCCTACAGGAATATAGCACGACATCGTAAGAGCATAAAAGCAACTGTCCCACTGACCTTTACAAAATCATTTCATATCAATTATTCTGGATGACAATTGGGATTCTTTTGTATGCCAATGAACTTTCTTGGTTGCTTAGTCTGTTCAAGTTGCCGTGTTAGCTCGTGATGTCGAACTGCATTCATTGAAATGGCGAAAAACATGCTCTTCGGGCGTCTTCCAGTATTTGAAGTAGTTTACCTGAATTATCGGTTACGAAACTGACGTAGAGGTATCGATATCACATGTACAATATCTTAAACCATATAAAAATACTCGTGAGTTACCAACATACATATTTAATCGATTGTTATAATTATGTGATCACTTTCATCTCTTTTTTCCATTTTCTCCTTTGTGCACTTTAAAAAAGTGTCTCTGTCGTAACTGGCATGGACGCAGAAAACAACCGTTCTAGCTTTTAATTAAAATTTTACGCAACGTAAAGTAATCGAAAAAAGAAAGTTGTTTATGAACACTGAAAGATAATCATAACAAAGTATAATTTACTAAATATATCAAAAGTGTTTGAATGTTAAGTAACATTCTCATAATTTTCTTTATAACAAATTGTGCATCGTGGTTTTATTGGTAATAATGAGATTTTAGATATCTTATGAGAGAAAGTTACGCGCCATCCCTGTACACCGTATTGAATAAAGTAGTATCTCAACATTCCTTGTTATTCAAGCAACTGCTCGTACCCTTCCGGAGTTCCAGACAGAGGCCATCTGCGCAATGTAATAAAATAAGTCCACTCTAAAGCACTAGTCAAACATTGTTTATCAACAATAACAATGTTTCATTCGTTATTAAAAGAATTATCGCACACATTATGATGTAAGTAATTTGTGCTGCATAAATCGTACCAATGGGAATTATCAAATCGTCAAGTTCGATATTTTAAGGACGCAAATGGCCTAAGAAGTAGAAGCATCCCTGAAACAAAATCAATCAATCGATTCGTTGTACTTTTTTAGTATTGATTTCAATAATATCGTTCAATGAAATATCACGAAATTGCTAGTGATCGTATTGATCGTATCCTAGTGATCGTGTTGAATGCACCAAGTAGGTTTTTGTCAACGATTATGTTGAAAGAAGAATATTGATTAGGAATTTAGGATGATAATCTAAGATAGAAAAATACTACTCCTGGATTTACTAGGGACTATGCTAATATTGAGGGAGGGGTCTTCCTCTTTTCTTCCTCGCCAGGGACGCCCGTGATAGCACTGCGGGATTTCGGACAGAGGCCGTCTGCATCGGCGGCGGCGGCGGCGGCGGCGGCGTTCCACTTTCTCAACCGCAGCGAAGCAATGTCGAAAGGAAGGACGAATTCCAGCATCCCATTCCGCGTGAGATCATCCCGTGCCCCTGAGAAAGCCAAGTACTATGCCCGGCGCGGCGCGGCGCGGCCCGGCCCGGCCCACGCTCCTCCCAGGGTAATTTCCCAGAACGAATCGCAGTTTCCATGGCCTGTACTCTGCGCCCGGCGCTAACCTCCCTCAGCTCCATTACTTTTACGCGAACGCGCTGCTCAGGCGCCCGATGACCGTCAGGTGTTTTCACCTTTCTTGAATCTCCGAGTGTCGTTTGACCAATTACACACTTAGCGGCTTCTCTGCGTGGGTTCCTTTACGCATATCACAGTGTTAAGAAGTATATTACAAGTGGATAGGATGATCTTTATGAGAAGGAGGAGTTATACGTAACAAATGAATTGAGATCTCGTATTTTCTTCTCTTACTCTATTTGACGCGATTTGGTCTTTAAAAATGCTCTACTTGCCACAGCGATGAAACGTTTTTGTTATCCTCCAATATTTCGTTATATCTTCGGGTTCATGCGTTGGGGCTTATAGAAGCAAGTGTATTATGAAAGTAGACTATCGCCCGTCCAAGTTGTGCGTATGCGCGCTTTCGTCTTACAGCGTGGGTCGGATAGGGATCTGGAAATTCAGTTCGCGCGACTGGTAAAACAGCCATAAGTGCGAAATCGAAAGGGTTAGACTAGTGATTCGTGCGTCGCCATGCAGATTTGGGGGTTATTTGTAAATTTAGATAAATCAAAGCATTTTAAAGTAGTAAAGTGAAAAGCAGTATGCAAATTTTAAAAAAATCGTTGAAAACATGCCTATTTCAAATAATTCCGCCCAAGAACAAAAGCAAGAATCGAGAAATATTCCGAAATAGACTTGATAGCTCAGACCAGTTCTTACCAAACCGAAAAAGCCCAAGAAATCATTAACAAAACGCAGGGAGTCCCGTAAGGTGGCTTCTCATATTCGGCATTCGCCGAGCAGCGAGCAACTGCTCGCCCAGTTCCGAGCACCTGATATGTTTGGGGAATGCTCTCTTCCTTTGATGTGTCCAAAAGACCGACGCGCGGTGGGTAGGGCGAGCACCGAATGTTCACCACTCGACAAATAGCAAGCAGCATATCCACACTACTGGGGACACGGCGATCGCTCGCTCGCTACTCTCCGATTTTTTTAAAAATATTTTTTTCTGGCCCTCAAGAAAATGCACGCAGATAATCTCTTTCCCCACACGTCATATACATTTTTACTGTTTTTGACTAAATAAATAAATAAATAAATTCTGAAAGTGAATAAAGAAATTCTGAAGGCTTCACCGCTTTTATAGATGAAGCTGCTGGAGCCATCTGCCCGCCGCGCCGATAGCGACGGCCAATTCAGAGGCTAGGGCGGTTGAGATCCATTCGCTTCCTCATGAATCATGCTCTAGCGTGGATGAAAGTGTTTTCAAGTCAGTGATACTTGTTGTTACGT
Organism: Acheta domesticus; assembly: GCA_031308135.1. NCBI lineage: Eukaryota > Metazoa > Arthropoda > Insecta > Orthoptera > Gryllidae > Acheta > Acheta domesticus. The sequence continues at coordinate 203,570,403 of JAHLJT010004567.1, read as the reverse complement.
CATTGATAGTGCATGTCAATGAAAGTGTTGAAACGTCAATGATAGTTTGATTTCGACGATTTTTTGACTTGAGGATCATAATATTGAACTGTTTGCAAAGAATATCCATGTATGTGATGCGCTTAAGTTTCTGTGCCCGGTGGAGTTCGCCCGCTGGAAGGGTGTGATGTGAATTCTGATTCATGTAATTACTGTAGGGACTCATCTAAATACTGTACGAAGATAACATTTTGGCGCAGTGAACCATGAAAGTAAATCATTAGATTATCTATATTACCACGAGTAATTTCCAATGCGCACTGAAATTCAATGAAAACTTTGCATCTCCGGTCATGTGAATGGTGTCTATGTTTTTGTTAGATAACCACAAACTCATAAAAATCCAAAACCAATAAGTTTCGATGTTGATTGAATAATGCGATGATTTTATTGTATTATTCCACGTAATCTCATACTGCGAATATCGACTGAATTCTCGTAATTGATGTGTCACTGCTTACGACACAGCTGATGTCATGCGACAGCAAGACTCCAAAAAAGGGACCGCCCGTTATCACGTATTTGTTCTTCACATTTTGCATTATGGACAACGTTTTACTTTCTCGTATACATGCGTATATACGGAATAATAGCAAAGTGAAAGTAATAAAATTGAGGGAAAGTGAAGTAATGCTGCAGCAAATAATGGTATCTTTTGATATTCTTGGCATATAAAGAACTGTTGTCATGTATATAAGCTACGCTATAGTATTATAGTATTTGTGAAGGCTATTTTTGTTAAATTTTTTAATTTATTACAATTTTATACAAGAGTATTTTCTTTGTTGCTCTTGTGTAACGTGTGTAGCTCTTAAAAAAAAACAATTTGTGTGGTTTATGTTCCGCCGCGTTTTTGCTACTGCTGCAGGCCACTTGTTAATAATTATTCTCAAGCCAGACGAGCAGAATGCCACACGGGAGTTGACTCGAATTATTAACATAATTCACATATCTCAGGATTTTCAACGTCTAATTCTTACCTTCCACGCCGCAAATCTAATGAAGATGGCTAAGCAATCGAAAGATGTTTATCTAAATGTCAAAAGCGTTGGTAAAGACAAAATTAATCCCTGTCATTTATTCACCAGAACATAAATATACAACATTTTTACTTCCTTGCTTGAAGTAGAGAGATTGGTGTGACATACATTTAAATCATCAATCTACAGGGGCTTAGTTCTGCACTTCGTAGAGCGACCATCCTTGCCCTATTCTCTGTTGGTCAGTATTTCGTCTGGCAAGACCTCAGCATTTGCGCCAACTGAAGTAGTACCGCGTATTGCGAAGAACACGCCATAAATTTTCGTTATAATTTTGCAGTTTCGAGTTGGCAGCCGTACGCCTTTCAGGTATGTGACATTCAGCCGTTGCTCGGGGTCGAAAGTGTGCGAGCTGTTTCGAATTCAGGAGAGGGAGAGAGTGGCCGTCGCGGTGGGACTTTTTTGACGCTCCGCCAACGCGAGAAGAAATGTGGGTGATTCACGAACGGACGGACACTTTCGTCCCGTTCATAAACTCCTCACGAGACGCGAAGCGAGCGAGTCCAGGAGGGTTTCGTTTGACCCCGCCTTCCGTGGGTCAGTCCTCATGTCCGGTTCTTATTTCAGAGACAGTGCACGACCAGTGGCGCAGCTTCAGGGAGGAGCAGGACACGGTCTCACCCCGACGACACAAGTTTAATTTGTGAATTTGAAAATGATATTATGAACTGTTTCAATTAAAATAGCATTTGTGAATTTTAACAATGATTTCATAATGAAATTCAATATTTTGTCATTGAAATTATTGAGGTAAAGTGTACAACTCTATTAATTTAAGTAAATGTAATATACTCAATATCTTCTTTGTGACCCTCTGAATCCAAGTATGGAATAATTATGTCCAACAACTTATTTTTGAAGGTCAATGTTTATAAAAATTACCGTCACTAATGCATGTGAGCTGAGTTTTATGTATTTATTATTCTCAACGTTTAGAAGTGTGAGTTCGCTCATCTTCAGTAGATCTGTAAAGTTAAATTACATTTTTATCAATGATTGAATTACATAATATTAGATGTGAATATACATTGTATTATTAAATTTCGCATTAATAGCTAATTATTACCCTGCAAAATAATTTTGACAGGCATACAAAAAAATGTTTCCGTTTTAATAAAAACATTTATAATATAGTATTATGTAACGCAAAATCTTATGAAGAATTTGGAGAGGGATTAATATCATTCAGGTCACCAACTCTAGATAGGCCACTGGTGTTTCCTAACCTAGTACGGTAGCATTAAGGAGTGCTGCCGGCCTAGGCGAGGGTGCCACTGAGTGCTACTTGAATGCGTCTCTCGGTGGCTCAGAAGCTTGGAGCACCGACCAAGTACGCGGTGTCCAAGGCTGCGAGTTCGACCCTCGCGGTCGGCACGAGTGTTTTCACCATGGAGCTGAAGCGCGATTGGCTTCCCACACCATTCTCACATCTCATCTACTCATCTCATCCATAGTCAGGATACACCTCTTTTCTTCGCCATTCTTCGTTCAGTTGAAGGCAAAGATATATCACCACTGTGGTTACCTGCGCAAGAAAAGAGGGGAGGACATAGATCTGTAAGTCTCCTCCCTCACTTACCCTCAAAATGACGTACAATTTGATAAGTAAATCACTAGTACCGAGCCTGTGACATCTATTTTGAGAATTAGTAAAACTCTCAATAATTTCTGCATCCATATTTACTGTCTGTATTCTAGCACCTCCCTCTAAGAAGATAGAGCACAGAATAGAAGTTCACTTCTAAAACCATGAACTAAACATCAACGCTCTGCTTTACTATATTTGCTTTTAACACTCTCACAAAAAGTAAGACTTTGGTTCACGCACGCCAAATGTAAGCGATCGACGTTGAGATCAAAAAATAGTAATGGGTGGAGGTATTAATAAAGAAATTAATGTAAAGTTATATATGTAATATAACTTTTTTATTTGCTATCCGTTTTTCTATATGTCTGTTTTTAAGATTTCTTTTTGAAATTAAAAGAACTGTTCGATCTGTAGGGGCTTAGTTCTGCATTTCATAGAGTGACCATTCTTGCCCTATTCTCTGTTGCTCAGTATTTCTTCTGGCAAGACCTTGCTCTTATTGCAGTAACTCTAAAATCCCTTTTGAAATGGTTAATTTCTGAATGTTTCAACTAAAGATTCTCAGATTTTAGGAAATAAATGAGCAAGAAGAGAGTTTTATCTCCTACTTCATGAACATATCTGAATTCTAACTGCCCATCGGGCTAACTTGCCCTGCCAAAACTGGTCTGTGTATGATACCCTAAGAAAATTTGGCAGTTGTGTGAGATTATACTATACCATCTACTTAAATACAATACGTATGCTACTGCCGGATAAGCAATTACCACTAGGGAAGCATAACAGATTTAAGGAAAAAACATGTAGACATTTGCGTATTATCAAGTAAATCTAGCATATGCAATCCACAACACACGTCACGCAGCAACACATGTGCATACCTCGGAAACAATGCATTCTAGGCCTTCAATATCCCTTTTCCGTTACATTAACGCTCAGACACAAAATGTGTTTATTATCCTGCGAGTACGAAATGAGACCTTTTTGGGGGATGTTCTGTAAAATGTGTGGAGTGTATTCCTACCACTAGCACGGTCTGTCAGAAATATCCTGATTTGGGTTACAGCACGAAACGGTTTTCTCTTTTAAAACGATAACTTTAAAGTGCGGAACGTTTGAACAGATCGAAGTAGTACAATAAAATATAGTATAATAATAATAATAATAATAATAATAATAATAATAATAATAATAATAATAATAATAATATATATCGCGAGTATTTTATTCGGTACCTAATAAGGATAGGCGGTTCACCAAAATATTAGACCAGCTTAGGTGGCTAAATGCATCTATTAATGTAACTGCAGTTCCTGTGACTGGGAAATCCAAGCGTTTGAGTCCTGACGATTGCAGGAATTTTGACACGAGCCACAAAGCTGGGTAGAATTTAGCTACTGCCTGGAGGAGAATTCTAGCGGCCGGCTTCTCTGAGCAGTAGTTTTCTATGTTTTTTTCCTACCATCACCAGGCGAATGTCGGAGGAATACCCTAACAAACGGGTCATGGATCGGATCCTATCCTTCTTTCATCTTCCTTGCCCCATCCTCACCTCTTACATACACACTAACAAACATTACTCTACTACACATGCCGGGAGACCAGTCGAGATCTTAGAATTTATCCCGGCTGGGGTGGTGCCCCGCTGCGCTGGAGAGATATCTGGTCGGACAAAACTCGGCAAGCCGACGTGAAGGTGTGCGCCGGATCTCGCCATCCAGCTGGGACGATCACCGCCATCTCCCACAATCAAAACTTGCACTACACTTACGGGTCTAATGACTATAGAAGTTGGCGTGCCCGGAATCACTTCATCAATAAATCGAACCAAAACGTTAGCGGGCCCGCATGACCCCTTCGCCCACCGCCATCTCCCACAATCAAAACTTGCACTACACTTACGGGTCTAATGACTACAGCAGTTGGCATGCCCGGAATCACTTCATCAATAAATCGAACCAAAACGTTAGCGGGCCCGCATGACCCTTTCGTCCACCGCCATCTCCCACAATCAAAACTTGCACTACACTTACGGGTCTAATGACTACAGCAGTTGGCATGCCCGGAATCACTTCATCAATAAATCGAACTAAAACGTTAGCGGGCCCGCATGACCCCTTCGTCCACCGCCATCTCCCACAATCAAAACTTGCACTACACTTACGGGTCTAATGACTACAGCAGTTGGCATGCCCGGAATCACTTCATCAATAAATCGAACCAAAACGTTACCGGGCCCGCATGACCCTTTCGTCCACCGCCATCTCCCACAATCAAAACTTGCACTACACTTACGGGTCTAATGACTACAGCAGTTGGCATGCCCGGAATCACTTCATCAATAAATCGAACCAAAACGTTAGCGGGCCCGCATGACCCCTTCGTCCACCGCCATCTCCCACAATCAAAACTTGCACTACACTTACGGGTCTAATGACTACAGCAGTTGGCATGCCCGGAATCACTTCATCAATAAATCGAACCAAAACGGTAGCGGGTCCGCATGACCCCTTCGTCCACCGCCATCTCCCACAATGAAAACTTGCACTACACTTACGGGTCTAATGACTATAGAAGTTGGCGTGCCTGGAATCACTTCATCAATAAATCGAACCAAAACGTTAGCGGGCCTTCGTCCACGTGCGATGTGCGCTAAGGAGGACACGGCCTACCCCGCTCGGCGGCATTGCGAGGCAGATGCGGCCCCGGGCGCGCGAGGGGGGGCGGGAGGGCGAGGAAAGAAAGCTGCTGCCATCGTTGCATGCTGCACGTGCACAAGGACACCGCACCGCCGCCGCCACTCGTACTGGTCTCTGGACGGCCTGCTCGCTGGTCAGAAGAAGCGCAGGAATCTGTGCTCATTCCTTGGGCGTTGTGCAGCTCGGACAGCCCGTGTCGTTTCTCGGCAATCCAAACCACCGCGCGTCTTCCGTAAATGACAAGTTCTCGCGTGCGATTCCTGCGAAGTTTCCACGAGTGAGCGGTGAGGATTGTCTCGCGATGCCTCGGCGCGCTTCTTAAGGAAAGAAGCTGGTGACGAGATGTACGTATATTGAAAGAATGGAATTCCCACTATCACAGTAAGTGGACGGTGTTATGCATCAATCGGCTATGGGACATCATACAAGTTTTGAGATAATCGTTTTCAAAGGTTTTATTACATTTTCAGCTCTAAAAACTATAATTTAATTATTGCATTCATTGAAGCGCCAAACTACACAAACATGAGTGGAATATCTGGCGCTTACCTGCATAATGAAAAAATAAGAACAGCAGATTTGAAATCTAGGTTTATAGCCGGGTTTTGCGAAACATAAAATCCCTGATGTGACTGACAGCGTTTCTATTTTTCATTGATTATAAGGCTATTTTTACAGATTCGACGCCAAAATTTTGCGTACACTTAGGACATGGTCCAATGCAACCGATGGCGTCCATATCTCATTAAAAAAAAATGGCGCTTAGCCGGTTGATGCATAACACCGTCCAAGTTTCCACAGGCTTAGGTGGCTCAGGGATTCAACTGATGTCACTGCATTGTCTCAGAGCTGGAGGTCCTGGGGTTCGAGTCCCGACGGTGGCAGGCTTTTCGATACTAGCTAGACAGCTAGGTCGAATTCAGTCGCTGTGTGGAGGAGAATTCTACCGGCCGCTACTCTGATCGGTAGCTTTCTGTGGTTTCTCCGATTAACACCAGGCGAATGCCAGAGTAGTACCTTAACAAATGGGCTACGGTTCGAGCGCGATATTTCTTTTCTCTTGCCTTATCCCCACTTCTTTCTTACACTTACAGTCACTGGTCTACCACACAAGTCGGGAGCTTAGAGCTTGTCCCGTTGGTGGGAGATACCTGGTTGGAGAAAATCCCGCAACCCGACGGGTAGGTCTGCGCCGGATCTCCCCTTCTAGCGGGGAAAGACCACCGCCACCTCCCGCAATAAAAACCTGCACTTCACTTACAGGACTATGACCTTAGCAGTTGACGCGCCCTAATTAACTAATCAGTCAACGGAAACAATAAGTTGCCACAATATAATGGCTCCTACAGATTTTTAATGAAATTAGGAATGACCTGATGAAGGAAATAGGTGAAAGAACAGTTCTGAACACCCAGGTCTCGCCGATTTCTGCTGTCACAGGAATGGTCTTTCAATATTTTCCTGATGTCAAATTTGAGCTTTAAGGTACATGAAGCTTTAAGGTAGATGAAGCCGAATTGTTATTGGTGGGTAGAGTATAAAACAAATCTTCAATGCGCATTGTTTTTAGATAAACTGCTAAGATTTGCATTTAGCTGTTTCAGGCAGGAGCAGGTGAAAACAAAGGCCATTGAATGTAGTGAATGCGTTTGTGAGTTTGAATCCCAAAAGGTTTAATGTGTGCAAGCCCACAATAAGGGTGAAGCGATGAGTGATTCACTACTCGTATAGCGCAAGAGGTAATGGTAAACGCATCAATTATCATTGCTGAATCGAAGCCCGTACCTCAGAGAATCGCGTTATTGAATGGAGTGGGATCCGTACAAACTTAAATCACCTTCATCACTACGGGAGGTTGAACATAAAATGGCTAGGCACGTGGTAGATTCTTCTTTCGGCGTTGATCATTACATCCTTGTAAAGGCTTCGATTGCGTTAGCACATAATAGCCGTACTTAGCAAAAGAGGTCATCAGTAATGGAGACCTTTGCGAATGACATACGTCCGCTTACAACTCGATAATCGTACTCAACTCCATCTAAGAGCGTAGCATTGTGATCTAAATGTCACTTTCTTGTAGTAAACTCGCAAATGGCATCACAAAATCACAACTATTCGGTCTCAAACTATCCATTACAAGTAATGTTACCCATGAATAATTTACTGCTCCAGAGAGCAAGCCTGAAAAGTACTGTTTAAAAGTTATAATTTAAAGGATTCACATGAATTTATTTATTTTTCGCATGGTCTCGGTAGTTTTGTAAGTACTTCGTATGTACCCGTTAAGTGACACCTAAGGTAAGGCTTCAACTATTTAGACAATTTCGATGTTCGTTCTTGCTGCTTCTAGAAAGTTTTCTGCTTCTGCTTCTAGTGCGCAAGCCAGAACTCTCAGGATGCAAGAAACGTTTTTCTGAGGAGACTCAAAATGATTCCCAAGGGATCATTTACATGTCATACAATCATAAAGCATGCGTGCTATTAATTTTCCCATCCAAACATTACATCGGTTTTGGCCGGGAATCCACGAACTCAAAAAGCTGGCACGACACCGATTACGGTTTCTTTTGCAATTGACTGCAAAAGATATCTTAAAAACAAAATAAAAAAAATGTGGAAGTGAAAATAATCAGACGCTCACAGTGACCGATCGAAATGACACACATCTATACTCCTATACAAAATCAAAATGTTACAATGTCAAGTTCATGTCATGGTTTTATTTAGGATTTGTCCTTTTTTTTAGAAAGCGATCTAACTCCTTCCCTAATTCACTTATAAATGACCCGCGTCTAGTAGTTACTTTCTGATTGTCCGGGTCTCAATGCCAGCGTCGACGTGCGTATTTTCCTCGTAGGAAACCGCTCCTCACGCCCCACCCACCACCTCGCTCTCCACTCGCTCGCTGTCCCTCTCCGTGCCACCTACCGAGACGTTGTTTGTGTTCCGCGGCGCGATAACGTGCTGTGAGCGCCTTCCTCAACGCAGGCAGCGTAGCGCTAAAAACGCGTGGAACTCCCGCGCGAGCGGCAGCGCGTGGCCGGCAGAGGGTGAGAAGCGAGGAGGCAGGCCGCGCCGGCACGATCGACGAATCAGCCTTGTTCGGAAAGTGCTTCGGGGAAGGCGAGAAACTACGGAGTAGTGCACAGCGTGAAGCACGTGTCGTTTACGATAAGAGCCCGCTTTTTAGTATCTGCGCATTCGCCAACTGTTAGAGTTGCATCGGAAAACGTATCGTTTTGTCGAAAACGTCGGAATGTTGTTTCGTATAGAGTTGTATCGACTCTCCAACAGAATTGTAGGATGTAATCACGTGGCTTGTATCGTACACGATTTTGTATAACGTGTCTTGTATCGTACACGATACAAAAAATCATATGAACACATGGTACTTTTCTCAATTGTGACGACAATGTTCGCTGCTAATTCAACATTCCCATGATGCAGAATCACGTTGGTAGGCATTTCTAGTCGAACATGTACAAATTAAGAGGATGTGGCATTGTAGGAATTTAGCGTTAGTAGTATATTCTGCCATCACAGTTCCGAGCTAACCTTAGAACCAAACAGATGAACAAAACTCTTTTAATACGTTAAACGAAACAGGTCACCTGCTTGCATCAAACGAACATTATATGGCTTTCCGATTCACCATGAAAAACTCTCTACTCTCGCATAGCGACACGAGCTGAAAACGACTGAAGCGGCTCTGCGTGTGGGAGACGCCAATGACTGTGCTTGCTGTCAATCAGACGTCGCGGGTCAGTAATGGAGGTGATTAGAGGTCCTGGACAGCACCTCCGATTACTACTGTCGCTGCTTCGCGGTGGATCGGGGTCACGGGGCCTGATGCGTGTGACGCCCATTTTCGCGCCTGTCCGTTCTGCCGCGAGGCACAGTGCGGGCAGTGGGTCGAAATTAGTCGGGCGGAGAACAGAACTTTTTTTCTGCTATCAACTGCGATATAAGCATTAACTTACACTTAACGGAAAATATGGAAGGAAAAAATAAGCGAATCTAAATAGTTTAGGACGTTCTGTGATATGGTCGTGGATTTGAATCTCTTCCCCCCTATGTTTTTGAGCCGGTATGCAAAGGCATATCGCGATTTATTATAATAACCTTGAATAATATTCATCGAGATCATCATTTATCAATAGACAATTCTCTGCGTTAGGCCACAATATGTAATTTTAGAAGGCACTAGAAGAGGAAAAAGACAAAGAAATACAAACATAAATGCCCCGTTTTTCCAATTTTTCAACTAATAATGAGTGAGACCTGAAAGCCAATTATAACAATACGTATTTCTCATTTATACAAAGAATGAACATTGCCATGTGTTCAATTCCTTTCAGTGTGTAGTTTGTGGAATCATTAACAAATTTTTTTTTCTTTGACCTATCTATCGTTGTGCTTTATTAATTCTTGAAATGCAAGTAACAACGCAATTGAAAATTGTTGAGTTTATAAACATAATTCATAGCTCTTAAATAAAAACATTCATTACATAATTATCTTTCTAGGACGTGCATTTTCAAGCAGACACTGATATTTCGTTTTTCTCGTAATGGATACCATTGGCCCGGGCACAGCTTGTCTGGATGGGTATCAGCCGCGAGAAAAGTGTTTCTGACGTTGCAGAAGTATACGAGGGTGGAGACTGTGTCGTATGAAACTCAAAGCGCATATACGGTGTAGTCCTTACAGGTTATGATGAACACGCGGAGTCACTATGACACGCGACATGGCATGAATAAAACTGGCTTTACAACTTTCCTTCCAGCGCTGGGAGAAGTGTGTCTATAAAGGAAATGGTTTCAGCTGGATTGAACGTATGAAATCATGTGATCAGGTTTTGTGCTTCAAAGGTAGGCCACGTTCATTTTACGAGTATATTTCAGAGTTTTTAAAACTGTCTTCAGTTGTTTCTGAAAAAGAATTTTCCTTTTATTTTCCTCTTTTCGTTAGTAAGAATGAATGTGAATGATCTGCAAAAAGAGATTGACTGGAAGATTTGGATGTTGCAGATTACAAGAGTTTAACAAACGACCATATTGCCTATCCATTATCATGTGATTTAATGTATTACTGTAACTAATCAGAGAACGTACTGGTTCTTGCCAAAACAGGTTTTTGACATCAAAAAATTAAATATAGACTAGTCATTGCAGTGTGAGATTAATGTATTTATATCTTGAATCAGAAACAGATATCATCGTTAAAAATCAAGAATACCTGAATGTCTTGTTTTTGCTACTGGTTTTTAACGCGCAGTGCAACTGTGCCAACAAACTGGTGGTAATAGAGGCTCCAGGGCAATCTGATAGCGCTGAGAATTGAGCGAAAGAAATTGCCGGGAGCCCAAACAGTTTCACTGATGGAACTGCGGGCATTCAAGAAAAGGAGATAAAAATAATAAAAACAACAAAGTAAAAACAGAACGAATTACCAAAAAAACATGACAAAAAGCAATTATAATAGTGGGAGATTGAGAAAGGAGATTCCCGAAGAGAAAGAAAAGTGAAGTGAGAGTGAGAGCAGACGGAAAGAGAGAGAAAGATGTGGAGAGACAAATTTAATGCTGAGAGGAAGAGATGCGATTTGCGTGTGCGTTGACTTAGTCGAACGAGATGGAAATCACGTGAATGGCGAGGGGCTAACAGAGAAGCTGAAACCTGCCGCGCCGCGCCTGCGCGAGCGGGAAGCAAGTGATCGTAGCAGGAAGGAGCGGCGGGCCGCGAGCGGGAAGTAGGCGGGGGCGGGGGCGACGCGTCGCAGGGCCCGCGGCGAGGCGCCGCCCGCGCGCCGGGACGTCGGCGCCGGGACGCCCGCCCGCCCGCCCACCCGCCCGGTAGAAAGTCGGCTAGCGGGCCGCGGCGGCGCGAGCGCCCGGTCAGCGCGCCACGCCGCTCCGCGCCACGCCGCACCGCGCCACGCCGCTCCGCGCCGGCCCTGTCATTGACCCCTGCGCCAGTTCGGGCTGGAACCGGCCGAGGAAAGCGCTCGCCTGCCTTCCCGCGCGCGCGGACCGCGCGTAAAAACCATCGCAGACTCCGCGCCGCGCCGTCTTCTCCCCGCCGGGCTTTCTCACCCGCCGCCCTTCTCCCGCCTCTCTCCCACCCGCGGCTTCTCGTCACTTCGCCGCCCCTCACTCCGTCCTTCTGCCCGTTCGCGGCGTTTCTCCCGCCCCCTACCTCATCTCGCACTCCCTTTTCCAGCTTCACATCCCGCCCCTGTTTTAAAATGGATCCCCGCACACGGCCCTTCTCTCCACCCGCTGTCGCTCACTATCCGTCCCCATCCCAAACACTCCACCCCCCTGCCTATTGTCCCCGACCCCGCTCATTCCCACCGTTCCTTTCCTCCCCCATTCTCACGTCCCCCCCATTCCCTTCGATCCCCTCCTCGCCTAATCGACTCACTCACTCTTCCCATTTCACCCCCGCCAACTCTCTCGTCCCTCTCCACTCACTCTGTTCCTCTCCCCGCCCGCTCTCCTGTCCCTATTCACTCACTCTGCTCCTCTCTCCGCCCATTCTTCTTTCCCTCTCCACTCACTTTGTCCCTCTCCCCGCCCACTCACCTGTCCCTCTCCACTCACTCTGCCCCTCTCCCCGCCCGCTCTCCTGTCCCTCTCCACTCACTCTGCTCCTCTCCCCGCCCATTCTCCTGTCCCTCTCCACTCACTCTGTCCCTCTCCACTCACTCTGCCCTTCTCCCCGCCCACTCTCCTGTCCCTATTCACTCACTCTGCTCCTCTCCCCGCCATTCTTCTTTCCCTCTCCACTCACTTTGTCCCTCTCCCCGCCCACTCTCCTGTCCCTCTCCACTCACTCTGTCCCTCTCCACTCACTCTGCCCCTCTCCCCGCCCACTCTCCTGTCCCTCTCCACTCACTTTGCCCCTCTCCCCGCCCACTCTCCTGTCCCACTCCACTCACTCTGCTCCTTTCCCCGCCCACTCTCCCGTCCCTCTCCACTCACTCTGTCCCCACCCGCTCTCCTGTCCCTCTCCACTCACTCTGCCCCTCTCCCCGCCTCTTTCGGTCCCTCCGCTTGCCAACGCGCGTTCGCTCTCGTGCGGCTGCGTTTTGCGGTGCTCCGGCGCCGTGATGCATCACTTCGTGAGTGCCGCCGCGTTCGGACTTTTCTTTTTGCCGATTCCGTTGCAGCGGTTCTTCAGCCAGACGTACAAGTGTGGGATTTCCTTCGCGGGCTTCTTGTCACGTTAAGTATTATCAAACAAGCGGTATAAAGTAAGCAGGATTTTTAAATATGTAATTAGTTGTTGTAAATGAATGAGCAAACTCTTATTTTCAGCGTAGTTTTCTGAATAGTTATTTTGAACAGTATTTTTTTAATACGCATAAACACTTAATGATCGTTTACAATGTTTATAGACAACGAAATTCAATAAGGCATCATCATCATATATTACTGTTTTTCTTTCAGTCAGGCATTTGGAACCTATTGTACATACTATTTCAAATACGCATGGCCTAGACATTCCTGTGTGTCGAAGCGAATTCATTGAATATTCAAGGAAATACGGAAAGAAACAGTTCGCTGGTTACAAATACTCGTAATTTCGGAATAATGATGCACAAAATGATCCAAAGAGTATTGCTTTGAACTTTACGAAAACTGATGCATTTATCCTCAGAAAAACACTGGACGTTTATGCAAGCAATTTATTGACGTCATTTACTTTCGAGAATCCGGTAGAGTAAATAGAAGAAACAGTGAAATGCTTTTGGATTCGATAGCAAACATAACAACTTGTCAATGGACGCACCCAACTTCACAGCAAACGGTGAAAGTGTAATGAACAGCAAATACTCACATGTACGAACCGACGAGTGTAAACGACATCCCTTTCACCTGCTTGACGTCTTTGACAACCCATAATCACTGCTTCAATAACAGTTTGAAAGAGTATTTTTGTATGTAGATCTTGTCCAATTCTAAAGACAAGTCCTCATGACTACGTTAGATGATGCAACCAAGAGAAAGGTTTTGCGTCAGAATTACCCATAAACACCCACCGAACTGGTATTAAAAATTTTCCGGAGTAATACGGCACCCATTGTCGAAAACTATTAAAAGCGTGACAATTTCGCCTCATGAAACTTAGCAATCAAAAAATAGTACAATTTCCTCGGTGGTTTTATGTAAGTGCATAATTCCGAGCAATAAATGCACCCCGGTGTAGAATTTCTTTTTTCTCCAGAGGCGACACCCAGAGGCTTTGTTCGAAGTATCAACTTTCAGTGGGGGCTTCTAGGTTACGAGCTCACGGGTTATAAAGACGCATTCAGGGCAAACATGTTTTTCAGGAGTCCGCACGGGTGGGAAAATGTCGCAACAGGTCGATGCGTTCGGAAGACGCAACTTTCGATTTCTTCGCGTGCCAACCGCGTTTTACGGCGGCGCTCAGCGATCGGCGATCGTTCGTTAAGTGGCGACCGGGCACCGCGGCGGAGGGGCACGCATTTCGAGAGTTGATGGCTTCTGGTTGGACGCGATGCGACCGAGATGAACTTAACGAGCAACGTAAAAGGAAGAATCTCGAAAAACACGTTATGAATGAAAATTCTTTACTTCAATAAATCTTTCTGTTTGCTAGGTTTGTTTTACGCATCTGCTACCCTTGTGAATTAAAGTGAAGTAATGGATAAAATGAAGGGAAAATTAATCAGAAACGAGTGCCTGCACTAAATATTGTAAAAGCAGTTTCTAATCACAGTATAAGTGTGATAAAGACAAAATAGGTTATTGACTACTAATATTGGAATATTTATTTATTTAACGTCAAAAACAATTAAAAATTGTGTGTGACGTCCTATGGGGAGAAGTGTATTCTGTGCACGTTATCTTAAATTCTGAGATTTCTATTCAAATCCTAACATAACTAATATTTTTCTGACCACAATATTTAATTGTAAAAGAAGGCAGCAGTGATAGCTGTTTTCTTTTCATTGAAGAGGAGTGTTGTGACGTTTCCCATGGAAAAACAAAACTCTGCTTTCTTCAATATTTCAATTTACTCTGATATAGCATTAGTGTGATATGGACAAGTACAATAACTAAGTCATGCAACTATAACCTAATGATACAAAAATCCTACCACAATCTTCAACAGTTTAATAAAGAAATTCTTCTTTGATATATAGCGTGACCGTGAGCATACCTCCCCCGACATATTTGTTAAACAAATACCACCTTTTGGAAACATTTCTAACTCAGCTGGAGAAATTATAAATTTACCATTATTCTTAGATTGCACGACCGGTGATGCTGGGACCATCTCGTCTAACTTTCAGCTCTGGGATCGCGATTATGACGTCGAAGGATATCATGATGGAGAAAACAGGTTCTTGGCAGGTGTTCGCAGCGGACTTCCGTTTCCACAATAACATCCAGTGCTCTCGCTATCGGCGTAGACACGGTTAACACACTCCATTTGGAAGGTTGAATAACAACGACCACAACTTAAACATTACGATAGATCAGTAAACATAGCGGTTACGATGTTTACATTTTATTGGTACATTGTCATGACACTGATCACGGATTTTTCGCGGGTTGATATGTTCTCTTTGACGACCAAGTGCAGATGAGTGATACTTAGCTCTCCTGGGGAGTAATGAGTTTATTATTGTATAGGTTACGCTTCTCTACAATCATTACCTCAATCACAAGGTAAAGCAAAGAAACAACTCTATCAATATTGCAGACATCAAGATTAATCTGATATTATCCATTATCGTTGAGTTGCAAATCATGCGTCAATTAAACAAATTAATGTCCTTGTTGAACGGCAAAACTGAGACCATTGGGCCTACCCTACTGACTTCTCTCAAAATAAATACTCGTATACATAGTATTACTCTACGAGGGTACAAGTGAATTCTGGGATTGCAAACCAGAAATCTCTAAGGACTGTTTATTCAGACCAGTCGTAGTACAATAACTTTCCATTACACAACTCATCAACAATGCCATTTTACTTGATGTTGATCTGTCATCTTTCTGGAATGACAAATTCATGGGGTATATGTTCCTTACCGTATATGTCATTCATGACGTGACCTTGTCACTGTGTAACTCGATTATTTTATCATTCAAATTGCCTGGCGCGTCACTCATCCGATCCAGTCACGGTGAGTAGTGCTTTGTGCAATTGAATCGGTAGTTCGATAAGACCACATATCCATCATCGTGTCGATACGCACACTTTGCTGCACTTCTCCTGAGGCGTTGCGTATTCAAAGGTGTCAGAGAACCACACTTCTTAGATAATATTAACAAAGGGGAGTATGTGGCATTTTCACTTGTAACAAATGTAAATCCATAATATTTTGAATACAATTGTGAGCTTAATCCATTTTTGTGAATAATGGAGATGTGGCATTTTCAATAGATCTGTACAGTAGACTCTCGATTGTACGGATTTCAGAGGTCCAGACTTCCAGATGGTACGAAATCCCAGTGGAAAAATTAAAATAGTGTGGGGATAAAAGTAATGTGTAGAAGCGCGTTTTAGAAAAGTTTATATTAATGACGAATATAGTGTACATATCGTGATGATACATGAATGATTTTTTAAATTTTCTATACAATTGTCGGTCAAAAACACTATCTCCTAGACTGAAAATTTCGGAAAACTCGATTGTGGTATCTGGATGGTACGGACGGAGTCCCGTCCAGTCAAGATGCAGCTCTCTCTTTCTGTAATTGATTTGCTTTGAATGCAGATTCAGCTTCTCTGCCCTTCCCGCCGCGGCGGCCGCGTTGCGAAGGTCCTCCGCTTGCCGCAAGCGCCTGCCGGGCGCCCGCGCCCGCGCCGGCTACCTTGGGGCAGCGCCCGCTCTCTCGCGCCAGCGCCATTTCTCCCTCGTCATCCATTAAATGGCGTTCGGCAGAAGAGCCCCTCCCCTGCCCCGCCCCGCCCCCTCTAACGGTCCGAAGGCCGCGCCGCGGAGCACGTCGCTCGCGGATGAAGCCATTAACAAACACCCGAGGATGGCCGGGATCGATATAGCAGTAGTGCCGTAGTGATCTCGAACCGGGGGGGTCGCGGGTTCGAGTCCCACCTCGGACACGGTGTGTGTTTGTGTTGGACTTACGAGTTCCCTCTACAGTTCAAAAAGTCTCAATGGGTCGCTATGTGACCAAGATGTTGAAAAGCGACGTTAAAAAAAAACACACCCGAAGAGGGGCAGGGAGAGGTGTACAGTCAGCCCCTGACTAAAGAGAATTTGGAGGTACACTGCGTCAATCCCTTCAATATAAATCATGTAGAAAGCATATTTGCCCGAGTGAACCAGTAACATCCACCAGCAACGTAACTGGTTCACCTTTTCAACTACCAGTGTCAAGGGTGAAGAAGAAGAGGTATGATAATGAAGATTAATTCACAGGAATGAAAATCTCCCCAGGAAAATCGTCAAACACCTTCACACCTTACTCTAAATAATACTGTTTAGTGGAGTAAGCTGCATATTATGGCTATTAAATTTAATATTCTTGTGTTTGTAGAATCTTTGTACAGATGATGGTACGAAAATCTCACTTCGTATATCGTTCATTGGGCCCGGGGGAACCGATCATAAAAACAGCTGTTTTTCTCGACTAACGAGGGGTTTGCTTAGAGCATGTCTCGGCTGCCGCCGGTGAGAAACGCCTGGTTGGGTAAAACTCCGCTAGGCGACGTTTAGGTCGGCGTCGGATCTCACTCCAGGAGGAAGAGACCACCGCCAGGAAAAAACACACGCACCACACTTACAGAACTAACGACCTGAACCGTTGGCCCGCCCGGAAACACGATACAATCAGTCATTATTACGAACGGTTCGCGATTTCCTCTCTATCTCGTAAGTCGGGGTCCCCCCCAGTCCTTTGCAGCCGCCAGACGCACGAACCGGGGAGGGCGGACAGTTGGTGGCCGAGTGACCGCGCAAGGCCGAGGGGAGGCCGGGAGAGAGCCCGTGCCCCGCTCAGGGCCGCGAGCTTCTCTCTCCCCGGGCGGATTGCGGCGCGGCCAAATCTTTGGCATTTAGGTGCTGGGTGAGCGTCATTCTCGACGGTTCCCCCAGCGTCCACCTCCTTGGCTACAAGCCTATTCCCAAGTGATATGACGATATCCTAATTTCATTACGCTTGTTTCATAAAACCAAACTCATGGGAGAAGACCTGTCATCAGAGTTTTGTAAGTTAATTTACACATTCATGTTATATTTTTTGGTAAATGGTAACCAAAGCGTGGGTAGCGAATGTAAAATTGAACCTTCATAAACCAGAAGTCCTGTCTTCGAAACCGATGACGTATTTCTGATTACAAATCTGACGATGCCACTCCCCAGTTGTTAATTCTAAAGGCCGATTGCTCTGACGGGCCGTTTTCGTTGTATCGAACTCCGATCGGTTGCAGGCAGATGTCGAAACACTTTCTTAGAGACGCTGCCGCGGACCGCGTACTTTCCTTCATATGCCCCAACCTGCGGCGTTTCCCAATTTGAGAATCAGGTGATGGACTGGACCATCCCCGCATCACTAAAAACTCCGACAGTACTGCGAGTTTTCGTATGTCAGGTGAAATAATATTTGTGGAAATAGAAATGTAGTCAGTATTGTACAGAATTCCGTTAGGACTGTATTATATGTTAAGAATTGAATGTGTAACTGTGTAAGAGGTGATTTAAAAACTTGTACTCGTAAATAGAAAATTTGAATGAGACACACCTATTGGACTGATATAATTGAAGGGGTCGGGGAACATACTAGTAATACCCCTAATTTAAGTGAACTAGATGAAATGCATTATTCTGGCAAATCCAGGTATTTCTCACTTTGAGTATACACTACCTGATGCTCACTTATTCTGGGAGAAATTTTAATATCTTTATTTTGTACGTGCGAGTGGTTTACCATTAAGCTACCCCGACCACCCGCCTTCAATTACTGCATTCCCGCTTTTCAAGTGCGAGCGTCGCTTGCAACGCAAACAGCTGCGCTCGTACGGGTTACCGGTTCGGTTCCGGATCGGTTCCCTGCGTGGAGCGTCCTTGGGCCCGTCGCCCATCGCCGGCTCCGCGGAAACGAGCCGGTTCACGGAATACTCAAGCGGGCGGGCGGGCGGGCTGGCGCATGACACATCGAAGCGGACCAAGGAGACCCAGATCCGCTCACTCGCCGCGCATGTGGTCCTCGGGGCCGCATGCCGATGCACGAGGTGCAACTCTGGCGGCGAAAGGTCCACAGGGCGAGGAAGATGCAGTGGAGCACACAGTATCGTCCGCACATTTCGAGGCAAAAGGGCAAAATGTAATCTTGTGAACTTTGAAATACCGTAAACCCTCATTAACACGAATTCCAAGGGACAGAAATAATCGGAGTTCGTGTTAATGAGTTATCCGAGTATTATAAATGTACGTATTAGCGTATTCCCTTGCCGGGACCTAAGTTTTGTTCGTTTTAGGCGAAATTCCTGTTAAGCAAGTGTGCTAACGAGAGATTACGAATTTACTGTGTTTAAAAGTAGACTATTTTCTAAACGTATTTACTGTACGTAGTTACTACAACATTTCGATTTCTTATACCGGGAGAGGTGGCGCAGTGCATCAACTGATTTCAGTGCAGTGCCTCTGGCCGGGCGGTTCTAAGTTCGAGTCCCGTCGGCGGCAGGATTTTCGACACTAGCTTGTCAGCTAGGTCGAATTTAGTCGCTGTCTGGAGGAGAATTCTGGAGGCCGGCTGCTCTGATCGGTTGTTTTCCGTGTTTTCTCCGATCAACACCAGGCGAATACCGGATCAGTACTCAAACAAAAGGGGCCACGGACCGCGCGCGATCTTTCCTTCCTCTTCCTTGTCCTATCTTCAGTCCTCACGTACACGCACACACACATACCAGCATGAACTACACCACCACATATGCCGGGAGACCAATCTGGTGCTTAGAGGTTGTCCCGGCTGGGAATGTGCCCCGCTGGAGGGACATACTTGATTGGAGAAAACCCTGCTAGTCGAGAAGTAGGTCGGCGCTGGATCTCCTGGCGAGATTAGATCACCGCCACTTCCAGAGGAAAAAGCGTGCACTACACTTACGGTACTAATGACCTCCGTAGTTGATGCGACCGGAATCATTAACAATCAATCAACGATTTCCTATGGGCCGCTTTTCTTGTACAATGACAAATTGCAACAAAAATTATCGTTCACTTAAAAGAAGCAAGAAAAAATGGACTGTTCTAATGGATGTTAAATTATATTACCGTTCTCACGCGTTCGTTTTTGATTTTATTATTAGACATGTTGGCCTTGATGGCGCAGAGAAGTAGGCCTCTCTGTACCGTAGAGCTGGAATCGCGATTCGGAAAATGTCTGTGGCATCGCCAGGACCACACCTCTTTACTCCTTTGCCCGCTGTGGGCGTTGCCTTGAAATACCAATACTATCACTTCTGTGGCGATTCAAGGAGCGTTCGCTATTTATTCCTCAAACCAAGTTGAAAGAGATACCCCTTAAAATCTTGCAATGGAAACCAGCAGAAAAAGGAGAAAGTATTTTTAATTAGAAACATGAATATCCTCCCATACATTATTAGAAGACGAAAGAAGGCAGAAGTAGTATTTGCCTGAAAGATTGAATAGTTTAGGACAAGTACGTCACGTTAGGCGCACACATTTTGGCGGCACCCCGGCCACGACCTTAGTCTTTCCTTATTGGGCGTGGCCCCTCTATCAACCCATGTGCCTACGGCTGCACTGGGTGGTGCCCCATCGGCCAATATTTTTAGGAGGCCTGAAATAGTCGGAGCTGCAAGCTACGGGTTGAGGCCGACCTGAGAACACGATTATTTTCCCAGTGAGATCGAAGTGGCGTTTGCTTCTCATACCATCACATACCCCATCTTTCCATTCATTTTCATCTCTTCTTCACTCTCTCACGCATGCCCGTACCATCATCTGTGCAGTCGGATGTAAAAGCAAATCACCATTCTGCTTATCTGTTTGGAAACGGAACATTATAAATGAGTTTGCATCTACACTAGCGTACGCTCAGCAAAGAGGGTGAGACGTCGTATGACACATTTCTTATGTCAATGTGTATTTGAAATGATTTATTAAATTATCCTTTCTTTTAGATATTAAGTTGTTGCTTAAACAGAGCAGCTGTTTTTCTATCTTAACGAATATGTTCAATTTATTTCGCTTCACCTTACCGTAGGTTGTCCGTCCTGATATTATTATTTTTTTACATCTTATATCGTTCCCGATTTAAAATGACGAAAAAATATTGTTTGGTTGTTCGAACATCAAAATCAATTGATTCATGGTTACGTATCCTGTACATCAGTATTTGTATTCAAATTTATATTTCAGATGTAGAGCTCAATAGAATATTCGCTCTGCCTACTTAAAATTCACTCTCTCTCAAGGCTCACCTTGGGGAGCGTAAGTATTGGTTGCGCTAAGTAAAAGTCTGTACTACCGAGAAACCTTTTTGTATCACAGTTTAGGAGGATCTCTAATTGAATGCTCTGTGTCTTGTGATTTAGTGTTGCGATTGGCTGAACGTACAAATCTTATCACGTATTTCCGTCGCCTTGCAAAAGTATAACCAGTACGGATGACTGAATCATTAAACGTTTCTCATTTACTTTCCTTCGAACTGTGTTTCCGTGTTGCGGTACCTGTCTTTCTCTACAATTGCAAGGTTGATGTCAAGCAGACGTATGGATACTTTTCCTTATATTTGTTGTAAACTCTGACATATTGCAGTTTCGTAAATTTAGTTATCGATGTCCTTTGCCTGATGGTTTGTAATATTTGAACAGACGATGAAATGCGTACACATTTCTAAGGAAGGTATACTTTTCATACTGTTAATTGAAGGTAAGTAAAAATACGACGGATAACACGGAGGATGTAGAAGCATCCAAATTATTGTTATTAAGAATGAATGTATCTAGTCGGGTTGAAGTATGTGTCCGAATACGATCTCTTTTTCAGTATTAGGGTATCTTTTAAAAATTCATGTTTACGAAAAATATGATAGTGTGTTCCAATTTTTATTACATGATATTTGTAAGATTATATGTTTGATTCTTCCTTAACTAACTACACAGATTTTATCATGGAAGCTTGGAAATAACCAATTACAGCAACATATAAAATAGAAAAATCAAGTGAAAGAAAATATCCAATAAAATAACATGAAATAAATGTGGTCTTTGGAAACGAATGGTAAATGCCATTTAAAAAGTAATTTAAAGTAAAAAGAAAGGCGAGAAAAAGTTAATTGATTTATAATACTTTATTGTCTTTTAACTTTTTTATTCCAGTAAAAAGTACACTTCAGATTCGGTAAGTTAATCAAATGAAAGCTAAATCCTAGAAAAATAAGGGAAAAAATTGATATTGTCACAGCCAGGTCACACAATACCACTTTGCAGCTTTTCTCGCATAACGGATGGTGTGAAATAAAAAATAAAAGATGACTTCTAAAATTCTCTGCTGATGGTAGTTTCATTCAACACAGGTTGTTGGGTGCCACCTAAAACCGTTTTATTTTGAATCCACATACTAAATCTTCTCGTTCTGCGACGTACCCTAAGAATAACTTCATCGTTCAATGACACCAGTTGCCTGCAAGTTATCATGTGGCGTTAAGACGTGTGGATGATTACCGGTTGTACCCTCTCATGGATGATTAATCCCGCAAACATTATTTCCCCCGGAGCTTACAATTTTCATGTCCAGAGGCATAATGAGCCCGAAAGCGTGTCCTTCACGATCTCTTGCGGAGTTGGATGTTTTAGGAGAAATTCCCACTTTCTCCGCTAGGATTAAGATTGGTTTTCCAAACGAGGCGGAAACAAGTTACCGGGACGTGATGCCGC
Organism: Acheta domesticus; assembly: GCA_031308135.1. Taxonomy (NCBI): domain Eukaryota; kingdom Metazoa; phylum Arthropoda; class Insecta; order Orthoptera; family Gryllidae; genus Acheta; species Acheta domesticus. The sequence goes on along the minus strand of JAHLJT010004567.1, from coordinate 203,548,133 downwards.
ACCAGTTCCAACCATCGGGAAGTACTCCTTCGCGGTCGTGTCATGTCATCTTTTTTTGCGGATTCGTTGTATAACTGACGGATTTCTACGCTAACGCAATACCAGTATTTTAATCAACCAGAGTAATGAATTTTTTTTATTTTCAAAAATATTAATATTGATCTGATCGTCGATTCGCGAGAATGTGAAATTGCACTAGTCAGAGTGTTAAGAAAAAAGCCCGCGAAAACATCGTTATAGAGCGGAAGGGAAAGTTTAATATAATTGAATAATGGCTGCGATCTGTCGCGTTACGCTTGATGTGTCTCCGGGACTATATTTTGAAATGAATTCGTCGCGAGATAATCGCTATGTGGAACAATCGCTGTGTGGAAAGCGCGCGCTTAAAGGTCTGCGGCGTAATGCACGGCTCTGCATCCGGTTGATCAAACAGTAGCCGGCGGTCACGCGTGCGTGGAGGGAGTGGCACTGGCACTGGCAGTGGCAGTGACGGTGACGGCGCCAGCGGCGGTGCCGGAGACGGAGAGCGGATTCGGATGCGAAGATGGAGGCGAAAGCGAAGGGGAGAGTGAAAGCAGAGGCGAAGGGAAGGTGAAGGCGAAGGCGAAGGGGAGGTGAAGGCGAAGGGGCTGTGAAGGCGGAGGTGGAGGCGAAGGCAGAGGGGGAGGCGAAGACAAAAGGAGAGGTGAAGGCGAAGGGGGAAGCGAAGGCGGAGGTGGAGGCGAAGGCGGAGGCGGAGGCGAAAGCAGGGAAGAAGGCTGAGGTGAAGGTGAAGGCGAAGGGGAGGTGATAGTGAAAGAGGAGGCGACGGTGAAAGCGCAGAGATGGAGGAGAAGCGTAGGCGAAGTGGGAGGCGCAGGTGGAGGTGGAGGCGAAGCGGAGACGAAGTCGGAGGATGGAGGCGAAGCAAGAGAGCAAGTGAGAGGCCGAGGTGGAAGCGAAGGCGAAGAGGGAGGTGAAGACGGAGGCAATGGGGTGTTGGTGGCGCGCGGTGACTGCCGCTGCGGAGGCAGGGCGTGGTAGTGGCGATACGGCGGTAGCGGCTTGAGGTGCGGAGGTGGCGAATTGGGCACGGCGAGTCGCCCAAGGCAGCGAGCAAAAGGGGCCGCGTGGAGCAACGCCTAGGACGGGACGTGGGTGGAGTCGGGTCTGTTGGCCATGGAAGTGAAAATAATGGTGGGTGAGACACAGTGTGAAGTTTGCCGAAACGCCTTGGACGAAAGTTAATTTTTGGCTGAGAGATTTCTGTCGTTTGCGACTGTTTGTATTTAATTCGTACTACGGACTCAATTCATTAGTGTTAGGACCAGAATACTTTCCAGTACCTTACATATGAGTATACTCATTTTCTTCAGAAATATCATAAATGTAATTTGAATTAGATTTTTATCTATAATGAAACTGTTTTACAGATTCTTGACATAGTTATGCATTTTACGAAGAATATTAATCTTAATATTAAAGTAGTTTGCTCGTGACAGTAAAGGGCGTATCTTTAAAATAATTATCATAATATAACTCTTCCAGATTGTGATGTTTCCTTCTTGAAATAGATTGTTTTTCTGTGTTTATATGTGGGTGTGTATTAGTATTGTAAAAGTCACGAACGTTTTCACGTGATTGTGCCTTGAATGCCAAAAGCAAACGACCACCAAAAGAAAAAATCAACCATACCAGTTCCCGATATGTGATCCACAAGGTTGCAGCCGAGATGTGGCACAAAAAAATGGCTTCATTGGGTGAACCGATAAACGCCGTACATGCGTAAATACCGCTTTGTTACATCTGTGAAGGCGAAATTCGTGCAGTGAATCTTGAGACGGGATGTATCAGGGATCCTTTATTATTAACCTCAGAGACTAGCCTCTCCGGTCATAATTGAGATGGTTTTGAAAGTCTTGGTGACAATAATACTCTTTGAATGATGGAGCAAAGGTGGACTGGAGACACAGGTACAGGAAAGGCACAGGAGAGGCACAGGAAACGGATGAAACACGAGGAAACATTACGAGTTCCCGCTTAATCTACCACAAATTATGTATGTTTCGAATCAGATTTTGGGCGTCTGTTCTCATCGGGTATAGGCTCCTTTACACGCGAGGTCCACAAACTCGAGTGGATAGAAGTGGGAGTAAGCTGCGATGTTTACAAGACGCACAAGACCGGTCGGGTGAAACCGGTATGTACCCGAAAGTACACGGACCTCTTTACCGTTTGTGCGGCCACTCGACATCTTCGCGTTGACTGGAGTCGGTCGCTGCCTGGTATATTGTTAGGCAACGTTACTCACGTGACGTGGGAAGCCTAGGCCTAAAAGGTAAAACCGGGCTTACAGTTAAACACAATTCGCTCACACATCATGCAGGGTAATTTCAGCGGGTACCCCTAACGTGTATAGACCTCTTCACGATGTCTGCGGCCACCCTACTACTTTGGGGTCGGCTTGTGGAGGCGGTCGCGCAAGGGACCAATAGGCTTGGCGGACTGCTCCCTTATTGTTCGCGCACCGCGGCACTTTACACCGAAAGCCAGCAAATCCTCAAGCGGTGGTGTCAAGCTCTTCTACTGGTGGCAGTGGCACGCGTCGTGGCACCGTAGCATGCCACTACCTTCTCTGCGCAACTAGCGTTGGGAAAAGAAACTATTAGAAACCCTGCCGTTTTACAATAGGAATGGCGTTGTCTCTGGTGGCGGGGTCATGAACTGCGTGGAGGGGCGATTTCGCCGTGGCATCGCCCTGGAGAACACGGCCGTAAAGGGTGAGACAGGGTCCCTTGCGTGGTCGAACGATTGAACCTAAGACGCACAAATCTGGATGGTTTGAACCCGAACGTGTGCGGACCTCTCTACTGTTCCTGCGGCCACTCTACAACTTGGGTCTGGGCGCGTGGAGTGCGCGCGCGAGCGGTGGACGGGGCGGGGCGGGGCGGGGCGGGGAGGTGCGGGGCAGTGCGGGGCGGAGCGGGGCGGAGCGGGGGATGCGGGGCGGGGCGGGGCGGGGCGGCGTTGCCTTGCCCGGGGCGGCGCGCGGCGCCTGGGCGTGACCGCGGTCGGGAGCAAGGCGGCGCCCAGCGCGCCTGGGGAGAGAGGGGGGAGGGCGACGGCGGCGCCTGGCTGGCCGTCGGACAAGGGCGCCGGCCGTTGGCGGCCCGGCCCACGCCCGCGGCGCGGAGGCGCCCCGCGGCGAGGGCGGTCGCAGCCGCGGCTACACAATGACCACCGCCTCCGCGCACGCGCCAGCGCCTGCCACCCTGTACGCGGGGCTCCCTGTGTGGGATGAGGAATACCTTGGTCGCAAGGGGGAGAATTTCCGGAGGAGGGGGATGTGCGAGGGTTCGTCCCAAACTATTGAGTCACATGCTATGACGGTATTCATTTTTCTGTCAGGGTCAGAATAATTACTGTTATCCCTTTCTAGGTGTCTCTTTTATAATTTTTCATATTTGGCAATGCTCAAATTGAGGAATGCAAATCGAGGAGCAATTTGGAAAAGAAAAACTTGGGTAAGTAAATAGAATGCGAAAATTTATTGGCCTATTTGTATTGTGTATCGGGCATACTTTCAATGTAACGTCAGAGAGAGGGTTACAAGGGTGCAAATTCCTCTAAGCATCTACTACAGTTGGAAGAACACTGATTTTTATCTGATTTTTCTCTAATTTTTCCTTTTTTTTTATTTTTCGCTATCCTCAGGAGAGAAGTTTTAATTCCCACCCCACACACATGATTACCAAGCGTTGACGACGGAGGAAGCTTAAGTCCTTTTCATTCCTGGACAGAGGATCACAATTCTGGTTTGCCTTTGCATTCCACTGCATGAAGGGAGATCTGATGACAAGGGAATAATTGTGACAATAGGTGAATGCTAATAGATGGGATGGTGTGTAAATGAGATGGTGGTGGTGGTGGTGTCGGAAAGCCAAATGCACCAGAATCACCTGGCGAAATCACCCATGTCTTATGCAGAACTGCAAACCGTAGCATTCGGTTTCGCGTATTTGAACGGAGCTCCAAGCCCCTCTGCTGCGGAGGCCGTTTATGCGTTAAATAAAAATATTTTGTGCTACAAGGGAAAATATGACAATATTTAAAAGAAATCACAACAACATTTGATTATTTAAACTATTATTTAAAAACACACTTAATAAATGTCATTTAGTAATACTTATCAGTAAAAACTTTTCACAAATTTTATCAATGATACGTACCAAATTGATTAATATTTCACATTCATCGTCATTAGGCACACGTCTTTTCCGTGTTTTCAAAATTCAGAAGGGTATCGATTAAATTTTTAACTTTGTGAAAGTCTTCTTAACTATTTATTTGGTCTTAGATTTTTTTCGAAATTAGTAAGCGCAATGGTTGTGACACGTGCCGCATGTTGCTCCAATGTAAAACCGGCCCCAGAAGCTACACAATGCCCACCGCCTCCGCGCCTGCCAGCACCGATTAACCCGGGCTGGCGTGGCGTGGTCTTGCAGCGGTCGCGACTGCTGTATAATATACGGTCTGCTGAGTATTTTTATTGTCTTGACACTCACAACTGACTTTTCATATTGTCAGCACAGACTATGTGTAACATGTCAGTCATGTGCACGTGTTATTTCTTTCGTCGCTTGATAGTTGCCGATCCAAGTATCTCGTAAATGTCATAACCCCGATTACATATTACTTCTAATGGGAAAGGGATGAAATGTAAGAAATTAGTTTAAATGTTCACAAAATGAACTATAAGAATTTTATTTTGTAGTTTTGGAATGCTTTTTCTTTGAATTTAATTTTTTTTGATATTTAGTTCTTGGCCCGAAACATTGGCACAATTTGAAAAATGTAAATATTGAATTTGGCTGTTATCTGTAACAATATTATCGTTAACAGAACCTCTAGGAAGCTTTTTAGTAATACGTGCTCCATGATTCATCAGTTAATAAGCGTGTACACCAGTATTTCTACTACCAGATAAACTTCCAACAGGTTTATCTCGCTTTTCGAGCGGTGCCTGATTGCAACTCAGAAATAATGTATCGACCAACAAATTTCATTCACACTCTTTACCTTGCATGAAAATATTGTTCACAATGAAATCGAAGTGTTCGTATCATTGTTAGGACTCCGAGTTTGTTTCAAGTTTTAATAAGTCCCCATTTAATCTTATTTGTAGCCTACTAAAAATGCAACAAATTTTAATGTATTAAATAGCCGTTATAATTTCGTAGTCCGTGGGCCCCTAGTTACAATCCCATTCCTTAAATTGGACACGTAATATTTCGCGTTCTTTCATCACTGACTAAAATCCAGGATATCTCAGTTTTCTTGTTAGGTTTTTCGACAATCACCTTGACATTCGGGTATGTTTCAACCGTGCTAAAATGTCACATCCCCCACTTAGCCGCAAACGACACGGAAACACTTCCCTGCCTTACCATTGCCTTATCCGCGTGCGCCCGCGGCGAGGGCGTTGTGTGTCCTGGAGTCGAAGCCGCTGCCCTCGCTTTGTCCCCGTCGCGGACCTTCACATCGCACCCTCCCCCGCCCCGCCCCGCCCCGCCGTACCCCGCCCAGCAGTGCTTCGCTCCGCCTCGCATCCCCGCCTCTCCCCACTTCGCCCCACTTCGCCCCACCTCGCCCCCACCTCGCCCCCACCTCGCCCCACCTCGCCCCACCTCGCCCCACCTCGCTCCACCTCTCCCCGCCGCACCCTGCTCCGCCGCTCCCCGCCCGGCCCCGCCCCTCCCTGTCAGCGGTGTCTCGTCTGGCCACGTCATCGCCGCGTGGGGCAGTTCACCCGCGCTGACCTCCGCCACTTCCACGTGGTCACCGGGTCTCCAGGGCGAGCTGTGGAGTAGCGGTCGACCTGCTCACCGCCAAGGCCAAGGTTCGAACCCCATCAGATCCATGTCGAATTTGTCGTGGGCGGAGCGAGTTAGCGGGAGATGGGGGGGGTCCGTTTTCCCTGCCTCTATTTCCACCTTCTCCTTCATGATCATGGTTCAAAGTACAGTAGCACATTTAATTGATGCATAGAGAAGTGACACATCTAAAAAATCATAATTTTTGTGTCTATATTTAGAGAATATTATATTACAGTGTAGTCTATAACTAGTAATGTTTAATACATTTCACAAGACTGCCAGTGTGCCAGACTGCAATCTGTTAGGAACAATAGATCTATGACATATAGCTTGCCTCATCATGCAGAATATTAAGGCGAACTGCATTTCGATATCGCCAACTACAATTCGATATCTGAAACGTGTTGAAAGTTTTGGGAATTATCTATCTTCCAAATTTAACCAAATGAACAATATTCTAAATCTTGAAAAGAAAAACATCTTTCTTCTTTAATTTTTTTGTTCTCATTTTGTACTTTTTATTAGAAATGGGCTACCGATAAGAAAAGATACCTGGAAATGTCGTTAAATACCCTTATTCTTTTCTCCCAAGTTTCGGGTATTTGCGTTATTGCTGAAGATTCTTATGATAAGAAAGCAATCTGACCAATTCTAGAAAACTGTATGAGTTATTAAAGAAAGTTATTCAGCAAAGGATATCTGCCATAACATCATATTTCAACGGGTATGAAAATTTTTCATCCAACCATTAAGATATCCTGGCGAGATACATTACTCGATGGTCATCATGCTCAAAAGAGAAAGGATTAAGACAAGAGCGATGCTCACAGTTGGATCATTTCTTAAGTTTCTCCAACATTTATCAGATGGAACAGGTGAAATCACGAAAACGATGTTTGTATATAGGTATGTGCGGAGTTTCAATCATGCAGTTTTAAGTACTTTCCCCGTGACTTCGTAGTCTTTTTCATTTTACGTGAATCCGCGATTGGAATGTTTGACTAGAAACAATTAAATGGTATATGTAAGAATCTCAGGGATATATTTATTTAAATTTGAGTAAATCGTCGTAGAAAATAAGTCTATATGGTGATCTCTAGCAGGCGTGTCACAGGGCCGCCCGGCATGGCAGGCCCCCAAAAGCTCCTTGTCCGTCTCCACGCCCGGCGCTCCTGCAAGCACAGGCCACTTCCCCTAACCCTGCTCTAATTTCCTCTCCAAATCCAGATAGGGGTGTACAGTGTATACCCGCAAGCGGAAGCTGCCCGAAACGAGGCATATTGGCTTCAAACAAAAATATTTTTGCCATGTTAGTTCTATCACATAATCGAGATTTGAATTACCTTTATGAACTTTACTATTTATTATTATTATTATTTCATGTTAATTTTCTTTTTAAATTCTGCCTCTTATAAACCTGTTTTCCAAGGGTCAGGAATTTGTTTGATTTGCGTTTTTTTCGTTGTTTGCATTTTGTGTTAATTAAATTATTGTTATTTATTGTATATAGCAATAACGTAAAAACATGAACACTTTCTACAAGTTAACAAATCTCGCTTACGGGCGGAGAGTTCTTTTAACACATGATAATTTTTTATACCTCCTTAACTGAACGTAAGTAGTTATCCAATTATTGCACTCTTAAGAAAACACGATTACAAAATCAAGATGCTTTTCTTTCAAATTGTTTAATTTTATTCGTATTGGAAATTCGTAATTGGTAAACTGACTCGTATAATTACATGTGTTATTACATGTGTATGCTTTATTATTATTATTATTATTGGTATTAGTATTATATGTTTCTGAGCGACTGTGCATTTTTATGTTTTTGTAATTAGCTGCCACCGGATTATACCTAATTGCTGTTTAAATACATTTATCTTTATCTTACATTTTAATGGAAGATTTCTTTGTTTTAGTTGAAAAATTGTAAATTAATATAGCTAATTTTCGAGCAATAACTGTCAAAAAGAGTGTTATGGACCAGGTATCAGCAGATGTACCGCACTCAGGTGCAGTTTGTACAACCCTTACCCCTTTTAAATCTCGCCCGAGTTGTTTTGAACACATTGCCCGCGAACTCTAGTGAGATAGTTATCTTTCTCGCGACCTTGACGTACCTGGTCTGTAGTATTCACTACTCTGTGTACAATAACCAGGATAAGGCTAAGCGAAATCGTGACAGTGAAACCCACTTGGGAAGACGCATTTCTGAGGTCTAAATCTTATTCAAGGGAACATTAATGGAGTTTTTATTTTTGTATATCTGAAGTATATTTCGAGAAGGTATTCTGAATTTATTGCTGCAGTCTTAATTCACATTTAATCATGTTTTAATCCAAATATCACAGATTTGAAATCTCAGGAGATCTGAAAATAATAATATCCCATCCGTACCCGTTCCCTATATAATAATATCACCTCAAACGTATTCCACGCATCAATTGGCGATTAATTGAAAGGCACTCTTGAATTTTATTTGATTTTACTCACTCCTGGATTTTTGTCCGCTCAGTTCAGCGCCTCCTGTGTCAATGAAAAAAATATTTTCTGGTCTTTTTTTCTCTTTGACCACGCAGAGGGCTAAACATTGTTCCATTTTTTTTGTCTAGGAGAAACTTTCGTCTTTCACACATTTTTCTGAATCTACGTAATTGTGCATGTGCAAATCTGCAGCGGGGACTTAACGTACGTAGCAGATTCTGTTGAATCGCGTGGCCTTTTCACCTCACGGTCGTCACAAGGCTTTCTTTCAGGTCCTTCCGCAACTTGCTACTCATGGTTGACCAGTTTATGAAAAAAAAGGATAAAATGTTTGAAGCCAGTCTGTAACTGTGAATCCTTGAGGATTAAAAAACCTACCACACCCTCTCTGATAAAGTATATCGTAAATTATCACCCCACTCATTTGGCCGAATAGAGAGTCAGGCCCAAACAGTTGAAGTTCTGGTCATTGAAGAACATAAAACCAAGATCCCTGGCGCTTAAGTCACCTGCAACTCCCTAGAAAGCTCTTTATCGCGATGTCTACTCTTGTCCTCTTCTATTTCATATCCACCTTGCAAAGTAATTGGTTACAACGTCGATTAAGTTTATTCGCAGCACGTTCAATTCTTTTCTTTCCCGTCAATGCACTTCATAAAATATCAATTAATCTTTTTTTCATTGTTTGTAAATTTGATTTTAATTTGGAGGAATAGCCCAAACAATTAATAGTGAATGGAGATGAGCTACTTTTTTTCTTATTTTGTACACCAAAACATTGTCAGACTGCCCCTAAATGACCGATAGTAGAAACGCTGGTTCTCTTTTCATAATTAAAAAAGTGCATTGTATAATTGTATTGAGTTATTAGTCAGAATACGTTTGTATTTGCATTCCGTAGCCGTGTGCCTCACAGTTCCAATGAGATTCCGTTTCTTGCCGATTCCAAACTGCGACCTTTCGAATGCCATCTCAGACAACTGCGCCAACAGGATCGTTTTCTCGAGAACCGGAACTCTCAAATTATTTACTATCAGGCTTCACAATCCCTCCGTCCGGTGACGACACCGACTCACTACTAGAATTACATTAGAATAACAAGCCGTAAAATGGGTGTACAGGATTTTGCTACTAAACATGTTTCATCGCGCCGACAGCAGAAGCGATCCGCGCGCCGCGCCGCGCAGCGCCGTGCCGCCGGCCAGGTTGTCCTTGTCACCTGCGGACCCTTCGCAGTGGAGCTCGGCGACGCTATTCACCCTTCATCCCGTCGTGGGCAGTGGGCTCTTCGTCACTGCTTTCGCGACCTTTGCCACGTCCGCTTCGTGGTGACCTCCACCCTCTCTTTCTCTCTCTCCGCCTCCGCATTTGTCCTCGCTACCCCGCGGCCCCGCACCGCCTCCGCCGCCCCGTTCCAGTGATCGGCCCCACCGCCACGCCATCGCGATTCCATCATCGCCCTCGCTACCGATGCCGCTTCGCACCACCTTAAGATGGTTTGCGCACACGCCACTTCACACTGCCTTAAGGTGGCGAGGAGATTATTGTAACACGCCTTCGGATCGGTCACTGCCAATTTTCCCACGGATATCTTCTCCGCGGGGACCCACTCCCTACATGCGATTGCTGCAAAAGAGATCTTACCGTGGAGCAAGTTCTCTTGCACTCTGGTAAGACAAGAGAGCCACCGAAGGCATCACCTTGCTGTCTCTCTAGCGGAGATTCTTAGAAATGACGAATCTTCTCTCTGCAAGCGTTGTAGCTTTTTACGAGAGACTAACTTCTACAGCCGTATTTGACAGAAGAGGATAATGCCAATTATTTGGCCTTTAGTGGATTTTAAAATGTTTAACTGGCTCTTTTCTGCCACACCCATTTTTATTTGGACAGGTCCTTTTTCAATTTATACTTAGTTTTGCTTTCCATTCAAAATCTTTTATTTTAACTTGGCACTGCCACAGTGCGCACTGGTCTTAAAATAATTTAACACGGGCGCCAATGACCTTAGCTGTTGAAGCGCCCTTAAACTCAATCATCAATCAATCAGCTGATGGCCCTGAGGCCTGCCTATGACCGGGAGGTCCTAGGGTTCGAGTCCAGACGATATGGCACGATTTTCGACACTAGCTCTTACAACCAAAAAATGGGCTGATTCGACACATAGGATTCATATGTTATCTTCTATTAGACGAGAAAATCCCCGACAAGCGTCAGATTCCAGGGATGCACTTGACAAACTGCGGACCCCGTGATACACAGACAAGAAGGCCAATGTGAATATGGAAAAGAGGGAAAGTGAGCGAGTGAATCAATTGAAAGTTGCTGCTGATAGGAATTGCAGACAAAGGTGGTTAGAATGAGTTGTGGGCGAGGCGGGGACCGGCTTAGGTGGCTCAGGATATCACTTCGGTGTCTCTGAGTGGGAGGTCTTAGGGATCGAGTCCCGACGGTGACTATTTTAGTCTCTGGCTGCATACCTAGGCCGAATTTAGCCGTTAGGAACAATAATTGTAGCGACCGGTTACTCTGATCAGTATTTTTCCGTCGTTTCTCCGATCAACACCAGGCGAATGACTGGGCAGTATCTACAAACGGGTCAGAAACCGCGCACGATCTTTCCTTCCTCTTCCTTGTGCTAGCCTCACCTCTTACTTACACACACTTATACTTACATGCGCTACACTACCACTCATGCGGGGTGACCAGTCAGGAGCGTAGAGCTTGTTCCCGATGGGGCTGTGCCCTGTTAGTGGGAGATGTCTGATTGGGGAAAATCCCGCAAGCCGACGTGTATGTCGGCGCCATATCTTGAGATCGGTAGGTGAAGATCACCGCCACCTCCCGCGATAAAAACATGCAGTACACATACGGGACCAATGACTTAAACAGTTGACGCGCGCGGGATCTCCAATCAATAATTCACCCCCCCGCTTCCCACCGCTGCTTCACGGACGTGCCAGTGACGGGCCCTCACCGATCGTTACAACCTTCGCTATCAGCTCCTCCTTATCCTCTCTGCCCCCGCTGCCGCCGTCGCTATTAACATCTTCCCCGCTGCTGCCGGAGTTCCTGCCGGCCCAGCCATCACCTCACTATGGGCACCGCCTTCACTTTGACCTACACTCCACCCCCACGCGTCGGAGGATTCGCGTCGTTCCCACGGGTTCCGCCATTGCCTTCACCTTCCCGTTCTCGGATCCACCTCTTCTACTATCTTTATTCTGGTTTTTATTTCCGGCTTCGTTCCCGTCTTCGTCCAGGACTCTGTTCTCTCTTCTGTTTCCTCCTCTCTACCCTCGGCGATCCTGCCTCCATTCCCACTTCCCATTCCCCCTCCACCTCCGCTACCGCCCTCACCTGTTCCCCTCGCCTTTTCGTCTGTCACCGCCCCTTGGCTTCCGCCCCAGCGCTCGCAGACTCCCGCGAAGCGTTGGCGAACTCCCTCGCAAACTGGGCACTGACCAGTCGCCTCTCCTTGACATTTGCCGGTGCCAGGCTGCGACGGTGCCGGTGCCAGGGGCGGCGGCGGCGGCGGTGGTGGCGGAGACCGGTTCGCTGCCCCCCGACCTTTGCGTTGCGCATCTCCGCAGCGCCGGCCGCACAGTGTCTCCCAAGAGCGTGCGTGCACATTGGCGCGCGCTGCGACCTCTCAGGATGAACGGGAATCTATTTTTACCTTGTCGATTTAAATCAGGCTCACAACAGATATATGTACCGAGTTGCATCAACATTTTTCCGTTGCGTAACGCCAAGAAGGCAAGATGATAACGAAAAGCACCTTTCTTCAAGGAATGATGACGTAGGTTTTAGAAGATTCATGCCAAGATACGTGGGACCTGTTGCTAAGTATGTCTATGGAATGTGGCACTTATTTTGTTGGAATACGATGTTTATTTCTTCCAATGATATCAAGGTACGGTAATGCATAAAAGGCCATTTATTTCTCAAATTCTCTCTTGATGACTCTGAATTTCATTCACCACGAAAACCTCGCGCTATCTGGCCAGTGCGTTGCCAAACTAGATGATGGGATCGCAGGCTCATCGACGAAAGTGATTCTGCGCAAACGCGAATTAGCAGTTGCCGAGGTATCAGGGAAGATGAACGAGCGGGGAAGGAAACTAATACTGAAAAAACTAGCGATTGTGTTCTTGCTTGGCTGATGAAAAGGGGGAAATCAGGAGTGCGGGCTGAGAGGCATGACGGTCCTCGGTCTAAAACGGAACATTCAGAACAGTCGTATTGGATTAAGGGATCGGATTCTGGACTTAAAAATAAATAGGGCGGTTCTGAAAAGAAAGAAAAGTTCCCGAAATAACGAAATTTGTAATGTTGATCAGACATTCAGATGTTCCGAATTAAAGTGCGGAAAACAGGGATGGAAAGAAAGGGGAAGGAAACAAAAAAAAACATAAAGTCTTACTAATAAAATGAAAAAAATATATCCTAGATTGGAGGAATATGAGTATTATACTCGTATCTTTTGTGTCGTATAGAGTGTAACTGATACCGTATATATCTGTTGAAGTGCCTCCGTGGGGAAATGGGCTCTCCCAAATTGATAATTTCACACTACTTCACAGCACTGGAAGTTCAGCTGCCTGAACCCGACCCTGCGACCCGGGGCAGCGGGCGGGCGGGCGGCAGAGAAACGCGTGATCCGCGAGCGTGACGGGGGGGGCGGGGGGTCCGAAGGCGATGGGAAGGAGGACGCGCGCTCGCCGCCCGCCCGGGTCACGCGGATCCTCCTCATTGGAGAGGCCCACTCGTCGCCACGCCCCCTCGCAGCACGACGCCCAAAACGTTGGGACACGGCGCGGCGTCTCCCGGACAGACAAGTAGATGTAGAACTAAATAGGCCGTTTGAAAACGATTGTACGGTGAGCAATGACAAGCATTATTGGTTTCGCGCCAAACTACAAGGAAGCTATCCTGTTTTCTCATGACGGCGACTGTACAGAAGACCGGCAGTTCTGGATAATGAAGAATGCATGAAAAACACGAACCCTGCGGCAGAGCGGAGGACATTGGTTGCGAAACGGAAGTACCAAGGCTGTGAAATTACAAAATCCAAGGAATATCGTCAATGTCTTCATTGATGACCCAAATATATTCGCTGCCCCAAACAGATGTCAGAGCACATGCTCAAAATGTCCCATGCCCCGACAATACAGGAAGCCGCAATGTTTCATTGGACAAGCCTCTAACGTTTCGGTGGTGAGGATAGTCGCAGCAGGGGGTACCCACTGTGTTGTGTGCATCGTCGTTGGAGTCGGAAAACATTGGATCCTTGTTGTAGCCCCTTAAGAAGAAATCCATGGGATTAATTACAACACGTAAGACTTAGTCCCGTAAGTGTAGTGCACGCTTTGACTCGGGAGGTGGCAGTGATCTTGCCCCGCTGGATGGCGAGATCCGGCGCCGAACGACAGTTGGCTGGCGGGGTTTTCCCAACCAGGTATCTTCCACCAGCGGGGCAGTGCCCCAGCCCGGACAAGCTCTCCCGGCCTGTGTGGTAGTGTAGTGCATGTTAGTGTGTGTGTGTGCGCGTGTGTGTGTGCTAGTAAGATGTGAGAAGGGGGAGCTAGAATTCTCCTCCAGACAGCGACAGAACTCGACCTAGCTTCGTAGCAAGAAATCCATGGGCATGAGTTCAGGCAGGCAACACAGCCGCGACGGCCCATCCAGCGATCCGCGATTCACACATCCAGGTAAGAAATAAGAGCGCCCTTCGGTAAGGTAGGGTTTTATTGTCGAGGCAACAATATAAGTATCCGTGCACAGCGTACCGTCCATCCTGCCCCGGTACAGCTTGATAAGGCTTCCGTGTATAGCACGTGGATAATCGTCAGTGAGCAGAGTTAATCGTGTTTTGGGAATGCTGACGTCGCCAATAAAAATCAACTTTTGCCTTTCCACATACAATGCTATCTTACATGTGCGGGTAAAATGTCTCTCTGGTGTATACAGATACAGAGATATTGGAAATGAAGATTGGAAGAAATGAAGAAATGAAGATTGGAAATGAAGAATTGAAGAGAATTGGAAATGAAGACATTTGTTTGAGGTAGCAATTAAGTATTACGGCTAGATAATAGTAATTCCTTCCAAGACTAATATCATAATTGGTAGTATGAAAAGCAAATTGCAATAACGAACTCTTCAAAACTTACTCTATGAATTTTCATTAAATTACTTGGAAATAGGAAGCACAGTAATGAGGTAACAATATGTAAAAGTGCCAAGATTCAATGTCCTTGTAGACGATATCGGTTGGAAATCTAACCTAGTCTTTCCGACCCACGACTGTTACACGAAACCCCAAGATCTCTGTAATTTGAGTCGGCTGTGCTAAACCTGCGATTATCTGCATTGCGAAAAGTTCTCCGGTAGCCAGTGAACTTGAACTTTTGGCTTCTGGTGGAGGCACCCAGCAATTTCCAGTTTGCTCTTGATACAGAAACGAGTCACGCTTTTATGATTGTAGAATTGACATGTTTTCAAACTCGTAATTGAAGGTAACTGATCGACATCTGGCGAAAGAGATTTCGCAAAAATGGTTCTATCACGTCAACCAAACGACAATATGTTAATCGGGCTACTTTATTAATAATATATGACGTTGTTGATCATTGAGAACATCTTTGCTCGGTAAGATATTTTGTTCCCCAGTAAGAGATATTTCGAGCTTCATGATGGAAGGAGAAGAAAAAACATTTCGATAACACAGAGATATCCTTAGTAGACCATCTTCATTATCAGCCAATAAAATTTACTAAACATCTGTTGACAATGAATAAGTTGAAGTTAATGTGAAAATCGGAATATTGTAGACCAAAATTCTACCGTTGCAGAATGAATTGATGTAATTTCATTGTACAATTACTTGTTTTAATTTGCATTTTTTGGGTCGATTTAGGATACGAGTATTCATATTTGTGAAAATAATTGTTAATTTAGTACAGCCGATTTTCAGAAACGTAACTTGGTGTTCTGCTCGAAAAATTATGTTTGATCTAAGGTTGCGTCTCATTCGTCTGCAGATGTGTTTGTTAAAATCTTATAAGAGTTAATAAATATCTTAAATACAAAATTAATGGAAGAAGCCCAAGCTGTTGAACGTTACGTTACAATCTATCCTCAATTCTTGTGTCTTAATAAAGAAACAAAAACAAAACACAACTCACTATTTTTTTTTCAATCAGTTGCGTAGTAATCCAAAATGTTTAATAATTGCATGCACAATAATTTTTGTTACATCGTTTTTATACATATTATTTAACGTTTTCGGGTAGAAACTGACTCCATGAAATATATTTCAATTTTGGGAGATAAGGGATAATCATCCATAACAATAACAGTTATAACATATATTATAACATGGCCAAAGTTAACTTTCAATAATTTCCCATCTTCAGAGGGTCTCTAACATACAAAAGGAAAAAAATAGAGATTAATATTGTGATATACCAGAACGGGACATGGTTTATTCATAATATTAGTTGTATACGGGGCGACTAAATTGACTTGTAAAATGGCGATATCCGGCCCTAGTAACGCCAGCGCAGAGGGTTGCTATGGTGCAGGGCAGGTAAATAAACTAGCTGCAAGCCTCGTAGGTGCCGGAACGCTGGCTAGATCGATATAATAAAGAATATGTGATTGGTCGAAAAACGTATGACGGACGAAGGCGCGGCTACATGGGGTTGTAAGAAATGAGCGGGTTGGCGGGGGGCAATTAGACTTTCTGGTGTTTACCGCCGTGTTTTGGAAAAATAGAACGTGAGACGCTACCGACCCATCAAGGGTTGCAAAATACAGAAAAACATGCATTCGGACTTGGAGCTTCGTTGAGTGCAGATCGTTACAGTCTGACTCAGAGTGGTGGAGTGTAGGTCGTGAACTCGGCTCTTGAGTTTCGTGGAGTGCAAATAGTGTGCGGACCTTGTAGTTGAAAGTGAGACTTATACATTTTCGTGCGAAAAGTAACAGTCGTCATCGGACTTAGAAATTATTTGCCGGAGTACATCCGCGGACTTGGGCAGTTTTGGGTGTTCACCGGACGATAGTTCGAACATTAGTATTTTATTAAACTCGTGTGAAAGATTATAAACCTAAAGCGTCGGAAAGAACTTAGCTAGATTTTATGCAGTGTGGACTGGATACTTCAGCAACCGCGCAAGATCAGAAGACAGAAGAGCGACTCGGATTCATCGGCCAAGTGAGAAGCGTCTTCGGAACGAGCGGGTCGGCAAGACGGTAACATATACTGCAGTATATTAAAATAATATCTTTTAAAAGGGGTCATGGCCATTAAGTAATCTGTTAAAATTAACATTGAATAAATTGTTAAATTTTGTTCTTTGGAAAAAGAAAAGAGTCTGTTCATTTGTCAATCATAAGCTTCTAATTAGTTGGAAGCAGAGAATTTCCATATTTCAGATTCCACGCCAGGCTGTACAGTCGGCAGATCAGGTAATCGGCTATCTTAGCGATAGCGAATACATGTAATCCGAATCCATCGGCCCAAGCTAGCTGGATGCCCATATAATTTTGACAGAATTAAATAGGGAAAAGTTAGTATTAGTTTATGTCACCTGTTCCTGGCGCCCACATCTTTCTATAAATTCGGAACAGGTCAAACTCACGACAACGTATTACGAAGTGAAGGATGAAGGTATATTTCAATATTAAGAAGCAAAAATACATAAAGCAAAATTATGAAATAATGATATAATAATCTATTTCATAATTTTGCTTTACGTATATTTGCTTCTTAATATTAATCTCTAATTTTTTCCTTTTGTATGTTAGAGACCCTCTGAAGATCGGAAATTGTTTTCCTGAAAGTTAACTTTGGGCATGGTATAAAAAATATTATAACTGTTTGTGGTTGTGGATGATTATCCCTTTTCTCCCATTATGAATTACCACAAGATATCTGCCACCACCACGGAATGTATTTCGATTTCATTCATTGCCCATTTATAAAAGTCTCGCTAAAATACGAATACTACTGGCTGGATGAAGCGGTAAGAAAGGGAGTGCCGGAGCGCGAGCCGAGAGGCGCCGCGGCGTCGGCGGGCGGCCTTTCCTCTTCCTCGCAGCGGGACGGAGGCGCGTCGGCGTCGCTCCGCGGAGCTCTTTCCTGCCGACACGCGACTCTCCTCATTGACCTCGATTTCTTGATTCGCCGGGGATATCATTACCCGTCTTCGCAGCCGCCGCCGCCTCCACCGCTACCGACACCGTTCACTCAGGCGCCCCATTCATCGCCACCGACGGCAATTGAAACAACTTCTCCGTAAAATCACCAACGCCCCCCTGATTGGTCCGAAATAATGAACTTCACTGCGATTTTGGCATTCAATCCCTAATACGATTTATGATTTTGTTCATAAAACAAATAAACCACGACTTTTTCCTCCCTTCAGCTACAAATGTAACAGCCATTCCGCTAGAAAAAACATCCTGAAGCTATTCATGAACTAAGATACCCTACCCCCAAGATGTCATAAAATATTATTCAAATTCCGGTGTAATCCACTCGACCATGGCCAAAAAAACTGAAATACATAAAATTAACAAAGAAAAAACGTACAGAAACCCAATTGGGTTAATCTACAATAGTGTTACAACTGTATGTATTGCGTTGTTTTCTGAAACCATCAAATGTAAAGCCTTGTGGCTGATCAGTGAATAAAATAAATTTAAAAAGAAACGCACTTTATCCGCTACTGCTGCCACCGCCGCCCCGTTGCGCATTCGTCGGCCTTGTCCGTCCTCTCTCCTTTCCCTGGTGGCGGCGGCGGCGGCGGCGGTGGCAGTAGTAGTGCCGGGGGCGGCGCGGCGGCGGGGGCGAAGGCAGCAGTGGCGGCGGTGGCAATAGCGGTGGCGGCGGGAGCGATGGCGGTGGGTGGTGGGGGCGGGGGTGGCGGCGGCGGTGACAGTGGTAGTGCCGGGGGCGGCGCGGCGGCGGGGGCGAAGGCAGCAGTGGCGATAGCGGTGGCGCTGGTGGCGGCGGGAGCGATGGCGGTGGGTGGTGGGGGCGGGGGTGGCGGCGGCGGTGGCGGTGGTGATAGCGGTGGCGGTGGGCGGCGGCGGCGTCTGCCTTGGCAATGCAGCTGCCGGTCTAGCGGCTTCTCTCCTGCGCGTTACTCAGTCATCGCGCTCTCGCAATTAAAGGCGTCTGAGTGTGGCGCGTTGAATGGGAGCGGGGAGATTCAATCGCATGAATGTGCAGTCCCGCGAGTATGGAGGCGCATCCGCTGTGATCGTGATTCTCCTAGACGCAGCACTCGGACATGTTTGCTTCAGGACATCTGAGTGGGTTAAGTATGAACATTGAAAGAGGCTCATTCACGTTGCTAGAAAAAAAACGACTTGTTGATTATATTCAACGATTCCGCTGTAAGACGTGTTATGTCATTTTGTTTTAAATCTTCTAAACATTACTTTTGTGGTTCATTGTTATATTTTCTTGATTTTCTAATATCTTCTTTGGCCCTTATATTTTTAACCCTTCTGTGCCTTGTTTACATTTTATGGTCCTTATATTTGTTTTTCATTGGCATTGTATTTTATATTTCTTGTAATGATTCTTTGTAATTTTAACGTATTGAACTCCTTTGAAAAGGTACTTAATATCATAAACATTTTCTGAATCATTAAAGGAGCTAAACAGTATATTAAGTTTATTTGAAAAAAATGCGATTAATTACTGAGTGAAACTTACTCAGGAGTGCTAAAATTATTACTTTGAAGGATCTCCTGCAACATTAGTAATATTATTGCATTATGAATAGAAAATGTTTTGCAACCCATTGTGGCACTTCGTTATTACATTACTAAAAGAAAGAATTATGGCTCGACGTTTTTGCTAGCGAAAGGTACTGACTTATGAGGCAGAATACGACCACGCCTCGATCTCTTTCCGGTAGCTAGTCCGTAATTAGAAATGACTCTTCACATTGAGCCAGTACTTGATTTCACCACCTCAGACTATATTAAAGCTCTCTTCTAAAACGGTTTCTTTTAAATGAAATTACATCGTCATCACGCCCTATCAATTAGTATTCAAGTACGAATGAATTCGAAAGTTAAACCATTACACAAATGTCCTCGTTTTTTTTAATACTTCAAAAGTCATTTGCACATACGGTTAACAGTTATCAGTCCCTTTCTGATCAGAAGCAACTAGTTTTCGATGCTTTCCCAAGCACCTTTGCCCAGCGTTACGAGAGAGTGAAGGGGGTTGAAGGAATAATTATGCAGGCACTGAAATGAGCGGGCTGCAAGCGCCGTCAGAGCGACCATAACTCCGGTTATGCGTGCGCTGCTCTGGTTTCCGTCGCGGACTGGCCGCTGCTGGGTTGCTGTCGCCACGCGCCGCGCAAGACGCTGCAGCTTCAACGTTCAAAATACAGTTTATTTAATACCAACGTCCAAAACCCATTTTATTGATCTATTTATTCTTAAAGTAATTTTTCGTTTCTGTCATTAGGAAACCGAAAAACTGAGCAAATGTGAAAAAAAAAAGATGTGTGGGCGGCGATAGATGGCAGATGGCAAAAGGCTGGGGCACGACCGAAAAGCTTGACTCGGCCAAATAGATTAAGAAACTAGTATGAAAAAGCTGTGTCATTCTGTAGCACCACTAATTACTTTCTCGTATACGTGCGTATATGCAGAGTAAGTGTATGGAGTAGAGAAGGTTATATGGTGCTGCGGAGGGTCGAGATTTCAGCTCTCCTGAGCTGTTAGTGTGACGAGGTCCTATCTGACTTCTGCTGCAAGTAGAACATACTCGTACTACAAGCTGTAGATAAATAGCTGTTGTAAAAATCACTACCGTAGGTGAGGAGATGACTGAATAACGAATTAATGAAGCATTGAGGTCAGTTTATTTGAAACGACTGAAATGTTAATTGTGACATTGTCATTCCAAGGGATCTACCACGTGGAAAATCTTATGGCAGAAAGCTCCACTTTTCATTTTGAAATTAGAGTAGAGGATCCAGCTGTGGCCAGTACACTAGCTGCGGTTACATTCAAAGAAACTGTCCTAAAGTTATGGTTAAATGTTCCATTAAGTGCTGGATGTAAAATTTAGTGTAGTTCCAGCACTTCTTTTAAACGTGTTAGATTGGCTTTCTTTATACTAATAGTCTCGGAATGACTACATCAGCAGGGAAATTTGAAAGAGTGATGTTCCTGTAGTATAATCGCAATAATTCATGATTGTACAATGACTAATAACATACTATTTGTCAATGGCTCGAAGACCATGAATCTGTCCCGTTATGTGTTTTTTTACGATAGAAATGCGTTGTCAATGTATTTTCTACGTGGAGAAGTGGCCATAGATGGAGAAAAGCGAAATTTTGTTTTCTTAAAGAAGTATAGAAAAACTATTTTATATACCTTATTTTTACTTCATAAATCTACTCTATAAATGTTTATTCTAACTTTTTTATCCTTTCTTCCAACCAAAGCAAGAAGTTTACAAATGATTAAGTTCAAAGTAAAGAAAACTGCTTGGAGTAGCCATAGCTTGTGCTCCTGTCGTACTTCACTATTGTAAGTCTGCGATGTAATCTTAACCTTTCTTTACAATTGAAGTGAAGATAATCGTACATACGAGTAAGTGTGTTAAAACAGCGTGCATGAAAACATTCTCAATCGTTCTGAAGGGTTATCACACGAATATACCTGTGCTCGACTATATTACGCATACAGGAGTTACAGTATTGGTAAAATTATCAGCTCTCCTCGGTAAGGAATATTTGAGTATCGGGTTTAAAGTGACCCTATCACTCTGAAAGACAGACGATTGGTAATGGCATCAAGAACAGTCGCGTCCCAGCGACCAGTCAGGCGTGCTGTGATTGGCTGGATGCGAGTCCGCCTGGATTTTCACAGCGAGGAGAAGTACGCGGCCGAGCCGAGCCGACGCGGGCCGGGGCGGGCCGGTGAGGGGTCGCGGGTTCATGCCTCCGCGCAGGCTACCGTTCGACGGGCGAGCGGCGCCCGGCGGAACCGGCTCGGGCAGGCCATGGCCGCCGCCTCTCGCCCCACTCGGACGAGGCCTTGCGGGCGCCGGGGGCAACGACGCTTGGTGGCTTCATCGGTGCTGTTTCTGCTGTTGATGTCATAGACAATAAGCGAATGCGAGCAAATAATAGTTATAATAATAATATTCTATATATTTAAACCGTAAAAGTTTTCAATTCAAAAAATAAGAATTTACTCAACCACATTTTGTGATTATTTTGTGTAAATTAAAGGTTGTGGACTCTACATGTGTTATCACTTGGTGTTATTGATACGTTACTTAGTAAAAACACTAAATTTTAATATTTTAAAATTAATAGAATAAACGCTTATCACCCATCGTTTGTTCATTACATCGTTTTCAAGACTTTCTACATTCCATGTAGTTTGTTGTCTAATCGTTTTGTTTTGCGAACTAATAACAATAATGTTTTGTAAGCTGCAGTTCCTGTACGAGATTTGTAGTTCCTGGGATTGCATCTATCGGTAACAGTAGACGATCGGTAACCGCTCTGTCCTGTTTGAACGACTTCCTCAACAGCTATTAAGATCGCTGAATGGACGTTGCGCAGATGGATACATCGCGCGTTAGCCGCCGACTGTTTGCCTTCGTCATGCTTGCCTTGTTGGACATTGTAACGATTGTTCTTAATTCAGGGGCTGATGTCCGTTGAATGGAAGAAATTAATGCCCTTGTTATCGTGGATGATTTCTAAGTGTATGAGGTACAAAATGAACTGCCAGCTTTGATGATTTCATCAAGAATTGTAGAAGGTTGCTGTTTCATTGAAGGAAACAAGGAATTTTTTAATACGTGATCGTCACATATCTATAAAATATAATATGAACGAATGAATATGGTGATAAATAAATAAATTTAATGCACTATAGTTTACTTATTGCTTTTGCTTCATATTTACGCCTTTTTATGTTTGTTTTTTTAAGTATATTCTTTTAAGGTCATATTATTTGAGTTATTATTTTTTAAATATTCCTTTAAGATTTTGTGTCATAATTTGTTGTTGAGGTTATAAATTGCTATGAATTTTATTGTTCGTGCTTGAAGTAACATCTCTTACACTCAATGTAAATTATTTTCTGTTTCGACTGGTAATCAAGGAAGCCTTTTTAACTTTGTTAATTAATTACACATTCGAAACGATTCATTGACCCATCGACATTGTGTGGAATATGTTCCTTATTAATTGGATCATTTTATTGCGAATATTATTTGGAATTAATATTCGCAATAAAAACCTTGTAAAGCAGATGAGTCCAAAAAGAGAAAGTACATTATGTTTCAGAAGAACTCTATTTTTTAGAAGTGTCTGAAAAGGGAAAGGATCACAGGTCACAACTTCAGGCTATCATTAATCAAGGATGACGGTAGAACTTTCAAGTGAGAGGCGTTCTGTGATTCAGATATACGAACCAGAGTGCTCTCAAATGGTTCCACTCTCTGAAGTAATAACATGTTTCTTAGTCAAATAAGGAATCGCCGTGATGGCTCCAGAAAATTAAGTGGACATTTCCGGTTAGTGCCGAAGATAAATGGGATGCCACTGCATGACGAAAATGCAGGATTTTTGTAAATAAATTCTATTTTTTGTTGAGGAGGTAAACTTCATTTCGCTTCTTGTTGAAACGTGAAAATGTAGAAATACCACTGCGCCGGATCTACTACACGTACATGCAGTTCCTCTCTGTCATGGAACAGAAAAAAGAGAAGCAGATTTAGATGAACGACCTTGCGTGAATTATGAGTCTTTCAAAAGATGTTAAACTTAAGTGACGCATCTAAAGCCATTCGGTGTGCAGAGAACACGAACATAGGTTCAACAAAGGGACCCAGAATGAACTGCAAGGTAAGGGGCCGTCCATAAATTACGTAACACAAATTTGGAGTATTTTGAATACCCCCTCTCCCCTTTGCAACGCACCCGCAACACGCGCTTGAACTCCCCCCCCCAAATTAATTACGTAACTCTTGCGACACCACTCCCCTCCCTTGTGAATGCAAGAAATGGGAACAAGTTGTGAGTGAAGGAAGGATGCATAGGCAAAAAAAAATTGTATCACAAGCCATGCACACGCTGGCATGGGCGAGAGTCTACTGCACCAATTTTAAATGGATTTTAGAATGAACTACACTACAGTTTTGAATATTATCTTCGCAATCTTAAAGATTCAATAAAAACTTTATAAAAAATATCTCCATTTGTGACAATTTACAACTTATAACTTTATTTTTGTTTTAAATTAATGACATAATATTTTAATGTTTTTAGTAGAAATCTGAAAAAGAAAAATAATTTCAGCAAACGTTGAAAAATTTTAAAAAAATATCAATTTTACGTAACAATAAACGAATACCCCCCTAAACATATATAACGCAGCGTAACGCTGCCTCAAACCCCTTCCTTCCCTCTTTAACCTACGTAATTTATGGCCGACCCCTAACTGAAGGAAAAAAATGCTTTGGTTTGACCCTGATCAACCCACATCCCATTGGTATGTAAATGGTGCAAATGAGAACAACAACAAAAAAAACAACAACCTTAAACAAAAGTTTGGAAGTGGTCGCCTTGTGGTGTCACTTAGATTCAGGCACAAATAAAATTGTGTGCAATCCATAATTTAATATTTCATGCTGCTTGTATTCATCTCAGTGTGTGATAACGTAACTTACGGATAGCTGATATTATTTATTTCATTTACCTTTAAGTTTATCCCTAAGATTGACTATGGATTAGGAAATATGTCTTCAAGTATACAGAACTCTTCCTTGTTGGTCTGCCACAGCGAATATCATGGCACATGAGGCCTTTGGGTCAGAATCGTTTTGCGTGGGAGTAGTTGCCGGAAGACTGGCATGATGGCAGATAGGAACGTGAGGCTGTTGACATAACACTCCCTGGAAGGTCGTGAACTTTCAGGCGCTGTAGAGAAGATCTGGCCTGTTACAGGTTACTTTTACCTTTCCAGTATGCAAAGAAAGAAAAGGCCCTCTTCTTGGATTTCTCTTCGAAATGTTAGTTGTACATGTCATTTTAACATTTTGAACAGAGACATGGTGTCAAGTCATTATGCTAATAAAATACGTAGTGACAGGGTTTAGAAAAGTTTTGCGATGATAATGCAGTGCTGGCAGAGAGGGTATTGCAAGATCGTGACTACGTGAAAGAAAAGATTGATGGATGAATTATAAATTTAAGAATTAATTGATCTATCATGAAGGGACTTAATAGTTTATCGAAATATTATGAAAGAGTTTGCGATAGGTTCTTCCTGTTATACAGTCCTTGCCCTTTCGCTCTTAGTTACGTGCACCGAAAACACGATGTATTGTGTACTCTCTGTTGATTAATGAAGACGGCGTGAGTAAAAGCAACCATCTAGAATGAAATACGATACTTGACCACTGAGTAACATGATCCGTTTGTGAAGCTGAGCGATATGGTCCCGAAGGTTAGGATTCAAAGCTAATCCTGAATCTCTCCTCTTTGAAGTATTACATTCCTTAATAAAAGTGTTCGAACAAGAGGTAGCTATTAATCCGAGAGTTATTGAGGATTTAATGAAGACACGAACGCAACAGAAGTAATGTGTTCTTGTAACTTTTTCTCATCCTTAGTGCTAATGATCCTTCTATTCTCTCTTCATTTTTTCGGGCCTCTTTTTTATTCCCTGTCCTTTCTACTGGTCTCTTGAATACCTCTATAATTACACATGTCTCTATAATATTGAATATCTCCATAATAACATATGTTCTGTAGTCAGATTTCAATCTACTTCCTCGTGCGACATTGTCATATTTGGTCATCAATAGAGCCCGGACGTTTGGCAAGGTGCCCATTTATTATTATTGTGTTTTTAAGAATTTTAAGAATAGGTATCACTTAATTATACTTCTGAAGTTGTAGAAGATTTTCATTTTGCTTTTCATGCCTATTTTAGCTTCTGATGCCTATTTTTTAAGTATTTTGTCTTATTTTCGCCATTTCTTTCTTTTTCGTCATTATTTATGTTTATTCTCCTGGTACCGATCTTCGACAAGCTGAAAATATGCCTGCAAGCCTGGACATTAAGTAGACACTGTGGCATTTTGTCTTTCCCTGCAAGCGGAGCATTTAAGGCTAGGACGTTAAAAATGAGGAAAGAAGATACCACTCAATATTTTTGAATTTCTTTCATTAATGCCAACAGCCTTCGTTTTCCCACGAGGGATCCCATCCTATCTTCAGGTATGACCTCCGATACGTTTCTGGGACAGAGCTTTCTGTACTTTATATTCTATGTTCCCTTATCAGTACTAGCGATTACACTAGTGCAAAGAACGAAATCAATAATCCCGTTTGCATTGCAGAATTCAAAAGAGAGTTCCCCGTAAGATATCGTAGAAACAACGTCGCGAAACAAATTCGTAGTCTTGATATCAAAATTTACGGTGCCACAAGAATCATTTTCAGTAGTGAAACTCAAAAATAATCTACCTGATGGGCAGAGTGTGAAAAAAAAGAGTGGTCATGTACAATAAAAATCCCAGAGAAAAGATGGTTTTCCTTGCTTATAAGTGCTAATATAAATTTTAATTAGAATAAAAATTTAAATAATTTTAATTATTTTGTTACAATAAATGGCGCTTTAAATTTCCAAATTGTGATATTTTTATAATTTACAATTATTTTCCGGATCCCTATTTTAGCCAGAATAAAAGCCATGTTGCGTGTATATTTTAGGTAAAAGAAATGCTTGAACTTTCTGGCTCTAGTCGTCAATTTAGTCAGCATCACATCAATCACTACATTTTGATATTTTAGATGGCCTTAACATGATCATTCAAATTGTTATCAATTCCATTTTCAAACCATCTTCTTGTAGCAGATAACTTGAATCCAGGATTGATGTACTTAATTAACATAAAATGAAATAATGTATGTAGTAACTATGTATAATTTTATCTAGGAAAAAGTAGATAATGTTGAATTATGTGTAGGGCTGTTGAGATTCATCTTTTTAAAATACACGTTTTCATTATTCATTTATTAACGTGGATTTAGTTCATTCAAATTCTCTTCACAAATATGTGTATATTCATTTGTGGCCTCATAATTACCACAGCCACCTTACGTCTTCCTCTCCCTAATTCCCCTCCTAGTCATTCCATTTGGCGTTCGCGGAAGGGCACACAGCAGCCGGCGCCTGCAGTCACAACTTGTGCTGAGGTCGGCGAGCGCGGACCTGGGAGAGGCCGGAGCCAAGGTATACAGCAGTTTTTCGTGTCATAATTGTATCTTGTTTCTGAGCACACGAAGTAGGTATACATACTAACATATTTGATATTTTTTTCAGGAATCGGAGCTACAAGAGACTCAACGAAATAGGAAGAATGAAGATGGTAAATGGTAGCGAGAATGCGGTGAGTACTTTTTATGACCTTCTTATAAATAACCCCATTAGGTATTAACGTTTTTAGGCCCATAAATTGTCAACCAAGTCCATTGTTATGGAACGTGTGTCGTATATTTTTCGTAATACCGTCTCCTTACAAAAAAAGAATAATATAAACAAGAAATACCATTTCTTGGAATCCGCACTCAAACGCATCTTTAGCTAGCTTATTTGTTTTGCATTTGTTAAGTATAACGGACGGCGGATTGTTAAATTCTGAGGAGATACCGCACGTTAAGAGGGCCTTCTCATTTCTCTGGTTGCTGTAAGTGGATATACCAATTACGAAAACTATTTTTCTCAGTTCTGTGCCAATGTAGGCTCCACGAGACAGTGTGACAGAGACGACTGCTTCTTAAGTCCTCTACAGTGACGCCCAACCCAGAAAAATAAATTATGGGGAACATTTCAGAAAGTATTTAAACTTACATTAAAATCGACTCATTTAATTTGTGTATACTATCAGAGCAGGGTTTGAGAGCGAATTTGATGTCCTGCACCAGCGTCAACGAATGATCAGTTTTTATAATGCGGACGCATCGCGGACTATCGCATCGCCGTCCGTAGTTGAGCATTTTAGGCAACGGAAGAACGAGGAAGAGTGGGGATATTGGGCGTTGGTGGGGGCAGCGTGTTACTAAATTTCATTTGGCAGAGTCCGTACTTATTAACTGAGAATTTCGACCATTTCATCTGATTCCATAAATTACTCTTTGCTGCATTTATTTGAGAAAAAAATCTCAATACGATGTAAGTAATATGTAAAGTAATATATGTAAAATATGTAAGTAAAATGCAAAGTACCAATTTCTGACTTTTATGAACATATTTGTATCTTGCGTTATCAAGGAAAAGTTACCCCCAGCGTCAGAGTCAAATTACCCCCACCGCGCGTTCATTAACGTTGGAGGTTATCAAACCAGGTTTAAAAACAAAACGAAAAAGAAAACGCCGACTGGTAGCCGAGACTGAAGGGCCATGGCTGCTTTGACTAGAACGGTCGCGGTTTCGAATCCCCGCCCTGTGTAAGGATGTTTCTGAGGATTCATTTAGTTCGTATGTGTTACCCGTACTGTTACTCCGAAAGACGTAAACCACGTTTCAAAACGTTCACTGATCCCTATATGAATAGACCAGTTACAAAGCGACCTTAAATTAAAAAAAAAAGATGTTTTTTGAGCGATGTATCCTTGATATCGATGTTTTCATTTTGAATATGTGGAAACACGTCTGATGTGCTCGCGACGTCGCGCCGCGTCGGGTACGCTGGCGGGGCACGCGGCGGAGCCTCCCACGAGTGAAAGGGCGCGTGCGCGTGCGTGGGAGGGGGCGTGGCGGCGGAGGAACGCGGCCAGGGGGTCGCGGGCGCGCGCGTGCTCCCCTCCCGCGCGTCTAATTGGCAGAGACCGCGACGCGCTGCCCGCCCGGGGCGGCTCAGCCAAGACCTGGCCGCACGCGCTGTGTTCTTCTCGCCGATGCAGTCGGTGTGTGTTTGTATGTATGTATGTATGTATGTATGTATGTATGTATGTATGTATGTACGTATGTATGTATGTACGTATGTATGTATGTAATGTTTGTATGTATGTGTGTGCGAGTGGGTGTGTATGTGTGTGTAGGTAGGTGTGTGTGTAGAGAGGGTCTGGCGGTCGAAGTGGTTCAAGTATGGTACTGGGGATGAATATATGAGAACGAGGTTTACTGGCAACTGTTGTATCTGTATTACTGATTTCAATTTCGCAGAGAAATTGGAAGAAAACTATACAGCCTCCGCTCGTGTGAGAGATGTCTGTGCTTTCTCTAGATACCCAGAAACTCGGGAAATATCTAAAAACAATGACAAACGTTTTCGATTTTGACTGAAAAAGGCTAACATTTGATCGTGTTATTTCGTCTTTTCTAATATTGTGCGTACCGACTACATTATCATACTCAATTCCTCGCTTCACAGCTGATGACATGGCGACTGGAAGGTTTGAAGGAAGACGCTTCCAACTTTAAATATGTATTAATAACGTGTTGCGATATGGAACAGCAATTTTTGTTTATATGCTTGGTACATAAAGAACTTCTGTATTGTGAATTCGTGTAGGGGCCCTACTATATTCTGTTATTTGCAGCGTTCATGAAGACTGATTTCGTTGCAGTGTTATACAGGAGCACTTTCTTTGTTCTTGAGCTCTGTGTGTGTGTGCTACTTTATGGGAAACCATTTTATTTTGTTCAGCAGTTTTGATGCCCCAGCCACTAGTTTTTGTTGATGATGTTGTTGTTCTTATTATTATTGTTAAAATTATTGTATTATTAGTATTACTATTCGCATTGACATTTTTTCCTATCTCTGATAACCTGGCGACCTCATGCTGCTGTCAGCAATTAATTTCGTTACATTTATTGCGCCCCAGAGGGCAGACCAGACGCCGCAATATCACGAACTAGGCAGCATGGATGTCCTATCAATAGGATCTGAGGACAGTTGAGGACACGCCTCGCGGCGCTAGTGGTCCCTCAGGACAGACGCATTAACCCGTTGCCCGAGGGATATTTCGGAGCTCGTACTCTGTAATTTACGGTAACGACTCCAGCATAAAACCGTTACATCAGGGAAAGTATACGCGTTTTGACGTTTTTCATCTAAAGCTGTGATTGAGGTATTTTGTAATAAGTAAATCTACACAGAACGAACTGCCGTACTTTCCTTCGCAGGAAATGTTATTGAAATGAACATATTCCCATAGTAAAGATAATATTATTGTTGTTCTCATTGGTTGTGATGAAATCTTCAGTGTTATATCAGACCTGTCGGTCGTGACTATTTATAGTTTTCAACTCTATTAAGTGGAAAATGAAATAATGATTTTACATTTTTCCTAACTAATTCCTCAGAGAATAACTACAAAATGAAAACAGTTCATAAATTGCAGACGCCACTGAACGTCTGACGTCCTTGACATCTAACAGATGTAAAGCAAGTAGAATACTCGAACATCGAAGTTAGGGAGGACAAAACGCGGAGAGAATTAATGTTATTTCATACCAATCACTGCTGTAGGCAATCACTGCTGTAGGCAATTTGTTAACGATTCTAAGTTCTTTCAACGACTCACTCCGACCCAGTATCACCAAAGCCGACTCCGCCATATTTTGTTGGGGGAAGATTCTTTAATGCGGCATCAACGTCTAGGCCACTAGCGACCACTGTTGGATTTAACGTTATGATAACTGTGAATATGAGATGACATGTAGATTAGAGGGTGAAAGGACGAACACAAATACAACCATGCCCGAGGCGGGACTGGAACCCGCGATCTTCTGGTCCGAGATTGCAACGGCACTACTGCTTTAGCGATCTCGGCCGTCGGATAGACTCCCGCCAAACTTTGGACAACAATAACAGTTGGAATGTTGGAAACGCACTGGGGGACAAGCACTATCCGTGTGGTGGGAGGTGATATTGAGAGCGGCGCGTACAATTCCTTGTCAGCCACTCGGCTCGCTTGTGGCGGCCCCGGCGCGGCGCCAGCGGCCTCGCGGAGACAGCGGTCCCTCGCGGCGGACGCATTAGCCCGTTGCCCGAGGGATATTTCGGAGCTCCTACTCCGTAATTTACGGTAACGACGCCAGCATAAAACCGTTACATCAGGGAAAGTATACGCGTTTTGACGTTTTTCATCCAAAGCTCTGAAATACGAGCCTTGACTTCGATATTTTTATGGTCCGTGGAGTGATTTACGAGACGTCTCCGTCGTTTAACGAAAAGGAACTCGCAACAGTGCTCTGAAAATACACCTCCTCCTCAGCATGGCAATTTTTGTGCAAACATTATTTTACCTGTGCTGTGATCTGAAAGAACGATATCTCGATATTTACTTCAAAACAAACATTAGGAAATCTATAGTAAATTTGTATGGTGAAAATATTGAACAAGAAATGTTCAGGCAGACTGAACATTGTTAATAATTACTTAGGTGGCGTCCATCTTCCTGACTGGTTTAAGCCTACTTTATTAATTACACAAATTTTTTTGAATTTTCAGGACATTATCTTCTACGTACGTCATGTTTCACGGTCAAGATTAATGAAATGAGTGTTTTGGTCAGTCGTGAGGTACTCGAAGCGGAACCAAAGACGGATATAAGGACAGATCATATCACGATTGTTCTATTTTTCTGAAATGCCTCGGGGTATGCCAAGTTGTCAAGGACGGACCAAAAACTAATAACGAAAGGATTAGCTGATTGGGATAAAGCTTTTTAAATACAGTACCTTTCCAAGAATTAAGAAATCATTCACAGTGATGTCGTAAATTAACAATTCCTTTCCCCTGTAAATCACTCTACCATCGCCAATCAAAAGATACATAAAATTAACAAAACAAAATTACAGGAGCCCAATTGGGTTCATCTCAAATATAAATACTGGAATAAATGTTATATTTATTGTGTTGTTTTCTGCAACCAACACGTGTAAAGCGAGTACTAACCACTGAATTAGAGAAATAAAAAAAATATAGTACGTTACATGTTTCTCGAAGACTATGGACGACTGTTCTCGAACAGTAATTTATTTTATATCCCCAGCGTCAATGTTATTGTGGTCGATATAATATGATCAACGAAGATCTGGTATTATTTAAATGTATTAATTTGATTTTAATTTGTCTCTGATGTGAAGAACTTCGCTATGTTAGTTTTGTATGTTTCGTTGTTTTACGTGTTATCTCGCAACAGGCCTGACATGTTGAGAATTCCGCTACTGTGTAACTGTTTATTTTACAGTGAGCGTTACTTTAGTCAAGAAATTATCGCATTAGGCTGAGAAAATCCCTTAAGAAGAAAATTGTGTGAATGATTTATCATCTAGTTTAGTCGCTCTTAAATCTTCTTTTGCAGTATTTGCAAATAAGCTTAGTCATTTCATATGACAAACACCTCAGCTTTCTGTGTGGGAGGTGAGTGGTTACTTCTGACAGAAGACGTTTCCCATTTATTTCTAAAAGGATTTTTCATTGGCTCTTTAGAAATAAGTTATACATTGTTAGTCTACATTTACTGTATACTGACAAAATTAAATCCCCTGACACTTACTTAGCTAGGAAACACATCAAGTAATGGATAAATATTACTGAGACTACTGGTTGGGTCCGTTTCTGGTGGAGTATTTGGGAGTCATAATTTACTAACAATGCTGAAAACGTATAGGATGCCAACTAGAAAATTCCTAGGGCCCCAGAAGTGTTTCCCCCCTTGTTTTAATCTGTACAGGCTTATATGTACTACTTCTGTCAAGATACGTTCTAAGGCCATATATTGCAAACAAGTGGGAATATGGTATCCATTCCAATTTACTCTTGAAAACTCACGGACTGTTTTCAGCATGCTCACTTTCCACAAGAAAACCAACAATAAAGTGCCTACCTGGGAGGTCCTTACGCACCACACACGGCTCCAGGCCGTTCACTCACTCGTCCACGCAAGCGGGGGGCGTCTGCGGTCCGACCGCACATAAAAAACGAGTGAATGCGTCTCCACCGAGCCAATCCCCGGCATAACGAAACGGGAAGCCCGAACGGAAAGCCATGTCGTGAACAAAACACACATCTCGCGGAAGCCGCGGGTTCGCATCACGCAGGGGCTAACGTCATCCGCGGCGCAGCGTGACGAGTTGCAGGGGAAACAGCGAGGAGGTCGTGAGTGCAGGCACGAAACTGAGAGCTATGAAATTCAGGAAAAGGAGTGGGAGAAAGTAGCGCTGCTGATGAAAGGATATTTGAATCGGTTATTTAAAAAAAAACGTAAGTTACTCTTTTGCATTTTCGCTTTTTGTGAGAAAATAGAAACTACAGGATGGAAGCATCGTTCCATGTGTAAATCCTCTAAATCAGGTGAATAAAATGGCCGTGAGGATACTGCACAATTTTGGTTTGGTTTTGAAAACTATGTCATTAATTTTTAGGGTATGTATGACTGTGTATGAATGTATGCTTGTATATAGTGTGAATGGCTGTGATATCACTGACAGAGATTGGTTAAAAGGGATGTTCAGTACGGAAATATTCCTAAATACTATCATAGAAACACACATTTCAAGCAACTCTTCTGTTTGATGTAGATGCTCACTGTCATTTCATATATTATAATAAATGTGCCAAATTACAAACTGAACCTGCATTATGTATTTATTTACATGTTTAGGTAAACAATTCCTGATTAGGTTTTTGAAATACCGTAAGTAATAAACTTTTAAATAAGTCCAACACACCCCGAGATACTCGACAGCTGAATCGTTCTTTAGATCTGAGATTGAGGCGAATATGACTTCATCTGTGCAGAATAGCGCTTTCTTCTCTAAAGGTTTCACTAAAAACGTGAGACCTTTATTCTAGCAGTAGATACTGACCCTGACGCGTGTCAATATTTATTCCGAGAAGAATTGGGAATAAAAGAAAAAGGAACTATTTGTTTTTTTGTATTTACTGAAAGATACTGAAGTTTCCGAACAAAAGTCAACAAAAAAGATTGAGCAGTCCCAACGAAATAAAGAATTGTTTAGCTATGGTTAATATAGAATGAGGAAGTGTTGACGCTTGTAACAGAGTAAATGTTTCTGTTTAACCGCTTAACTGGACGCTTGTAACCGTTTAAATGTTTTAGGCAGTTGTTTTGGCGAGAGCTGCATTTGCATTGAGATACATAGGGATAGAGTGGTGGGCAGAGAGGGCGGACAGTGGTTCCAGCGAGTCAGGAAGAGTGATGAGGGATGATGGTACACAGGAAAAGCTGGAGAGAAGGGCAGATAGAAATGAGTAGAATGAAAGGGGTGGGTACAGAGAGCTATAGCTATGGACAGAATTCGGCGAGAGACGACAAAAATAGGTAGGATGAGAACGGGATGTACTAGAAGCACAAAGAGGAGGTTACAGAGGAATACAGAGAGAGTTATGGAGAAGAATACACAAAGAGGTTCAAGAAGTCAGAGAGAAAGGGAGAATGAGAGATGAACAGAGGAGAGATAGGTTCTGAGAAGAATACACAGAGAGGTGCAGGTTGGTCTGAGAGAATGATAGAATGAGAGAGGTAGCCAGGAAAGAAGTTCAAGAGAGGGACAGAGAAGGTCACAACCAGAGAGATACGGAAAGATGCGTATAGAGAAAATTGTATATAGACCACAGAGGAGAGGAGAAAGAGTATTTCAGAGACGAGTGAGAGAATACAGAGAGCAAAGTGCAAAGGATTGATTATTATTTTGTGCCTCCAGGCGCGTTACTATTCCCGTAATTGTAGCGAATGCTATATAAAGGGGGCTGGCGGTATTCACCACTGGAACGTGAGAACGAGCGGCGACTTATACGTTTCGGCTTGGGAGCTTTCCACTCTCGAAGCATCTCCCTCCAGCGCGGGGCACCGCCCCAACAGGGACAAGCTCTAAGCTCAGAACTAGTCTCCAAACATGTGCGGTAGTGTATGGAAAGTGTTTGTGTGTGTGTGAGTGTATGAATGTGTGAGTGTGTGTGTGCGCGTGTGTGTGTGTGCGCGTGTGTGTGCGCGCGTGTGTGCGCGTGTGCGTGTGTGCGCGCGCGTGTGTGTGTGTGTGTAAGGGTAGAAGACTAGCAAGGAAGAAGAAGGGAAGACCCCGTTGTGGTCCGTGGTGCGTTCGAGTCCTGCTGCCCCGAGGTGTAAAGGAGTGAAAGAGAATGGCAGACTTGGAGGGTGTCCAGAGGGAGGAGTCTCGATGACGCAGTGCGGGCGGGGCGGGGCGGGGCGGGGCGGGGCGGGGCGGGGCGGGGCGGGGTGGGGCGGGGCGGGGCGGGGCGGGGCGGGGCGGGGCGGGGCGGGGCGGGGCCGGGCGGAGCCGTGAGGTGCCTCGCGCAATTAGCTTCGGGGGCGGCTCCGTGCGCGTGGCGCTGGGCGGCCGCTTCCGCAATTACTAGCCTTTCGCCCCTCACGCTTTCTTCGCCATCCCCCCACCCCCACCCACACGCCCGCCGTCGGTAAGCGAAACGACCACGCACAATGCATGGAATTGACAGTCTAGTCGGGCAAAAAGTAGACCACTCAAACACGCAAACAAAAGGAGTTATGGAAATCGCTCTTTGAACATAAGTTGTTTTTGTTTTCTTGAAAAATGTAGTGCGTTTGTAAATTAATGGTTTTTAATTTAAAAAAATATAATTAAAGAATTCTAGAACGTTCGTATTGAAGGGTTGGCAAAAAAGAATTGAAGATATGGATAATGATCGCAATGAAATTGTAATAGGATGTGACGGAAGAAGCATCTTGTTATATTCTCTTAAGATGATATGCAAAATATTCCTACAATAATGTTGCATGTCTTCTGAGTTCATTCAATACCACAAGATCATATTCATCCTACTTAAAAAAACAACAACCAAAGGCAGATACGCTTCAGTTAAAAAAGTGCTGTATTACAATTTCGCTGGCCATCGCAATTAGAAAGTTACACAAAATATATGTTAATGTGTTGGTTTTGAGTTGATATGTTTTGATACGTTAATGAGTTGAGTAAAATAGAGATGATTTTCTTTTTCCTACTTATGGTTGAACACATATCGCCTGCGGAACTGCAGGTCCCTTGCCTAAGCGGTTCTTTCAAGTGTTGTCAAAACTCTCTGCATGGGATATTGGTTCTCTGACGGTTCTTTGTCTTCCAGCACTGGCCAAGCGTGACTAATACCCGTCAGGGCTTGTTCAGTTAGGGACCACCTCACAACTCGTTTCATGTGCCATCCTGATTCATTATACCGTATTCTACGTGACAATGGTGGTAAAGCCAAACTCAGAATTTACTTACCTTCTCTGTAAAAATCACAAATTGTCACAATATACCAATATATACATTTTGTCACAATATACAAATTTTGAGGCTAGTCGCTACTGTCTATTAAATTGTGTTTCCCCTTTACTTACAGGCTAAATACCGGTAATAAATCGAAAATTTCAATTTTGTCCGGCTTCAATAGCCGTTTCGTCCATTGTGCAACGCACCTCGCGCCCCGCTGTTAATCACTTTCTTTGTTAATAGCCTCGCCCGCCCCCCGTGGGGATCGACGCGGCAGAGGCGGTGTGTCCGTTACAGTTGCGGTTCGGCGGCCTCTCGCAGTGCGTGGAGATGCGCGCTTGCGAACTGGCACCGAGAGGAGAGAGAGAGAGAGAGAGAGAGAGAGAGAGAGAGAGAGAGAGAGAGAGAGCGTTTGGGACGAAAGTAAGAGGTGCCGTGCTCCATTGTGTGCGGCTGGCGGGAGGTCGTGCACTTGCGGAAAGAGCGTTGGGCTGTATTGCGAGTGCCGTGAGTGGGTGCTCTTCTGCCAGGCTTGCCAGCTTTCCGGAGTCATTCTTCCTTGATGAGGAGGTATTCGCGGTGAGATGAGGTGGGGTGATAGGAGGGTTCTCGGCTTGTCTGTTAACTCGCAAAAGTCGTACGCGTGGATTGGAGAAAATCGGCGACAAATATGCAGGATAACGCTTGTGAAGCATCAGATCAAAACGTGTTATCTCCCAAATTAATTTCAAATTACTTTAAAGAGAATTGTTAATTACACTTGAATTTCTGAACGTACACAAAAGACGTAACAAGTCAAAAAGTATTAAGATCCTTTAAATAATGGTGAAATTTTAATTATCACGTAAAAATGTTACTCCTGTTATATGACCACTTCGAAACGTCTGCCTTGAAGTTATTTCGTATCATGTTACTCATTTGCAATTCTGAGTTGGAATAAGGAGTTGTTGATAGTAAATGGTACTTTTTCATTTGGTACACGAACCCCCCACTCTAACAGGCTTTGAACAACTTGCAATGAATACAGGACGTCAAATATTCCCATTTCAATCATTTTGATTTTTGTACCGTTTTTGGCGTTTTCAAGAAAGCTTTAAAGATAAGGGTTACAGTTTTGATTTTATTTTATTTCATTAATGTCCAAATATTAGTTCATATCGTCCGGCGCATCTGCTAACGACCCATAAAGTAATTTTCATTGTAAGTTATGAACGAAATTGGCTGAGAGCAGGATCTGGAACGGTGTGTGAATATTATTGCTTGCGTTTGCTAGCGAAGTAAAGATCTCAACGTAGAAAGCGGTAATTTACTGTTTGTGTTTCTCTGTACGTCTTACATTACTAACAGTGAACTTAATTTTCCTTGCGTGGCCGTCTCTAATTCCTTGTAGTTTCTCACAGCAATTCCCTCAACTGCCATGAGCAGGTAAAGCATTTCAGTGCACATAAAATGACGTTCCATTTCTCACATGGCACGGATCTTCGGCTTTCTCCCTTTCAGTGACACGTACATGAATATACGCACGTGCTGTGCGAGATCCTGCTGAATTACTCATTCACTTTTAATGTATTCATCACGCTGACGTGTAGTCTAGTGATCGCAATCGCTTGAGAGACCTCCGTTCACTGTAGCGACCGCATTCGTCCTTGTGTGGTCGGAGCTTCAGGAGCTGCACAACCTTTCCTTTGCGATTCCGGAGCTCGTCAACGCACATTGTCCTTGCATTCAGCTGTAGAGCGTATGGTTTTATAGCTGTATTCTATCCTTGTATAACACCGTGATTCATTGTATTTTCCACACACATTGATGCCACTGCCACAGATACGAGGACGCCAAACTAAACTGTGATGATGGTGCATGTCTTTTGAGCCTTTCTTGCGTCCGGATGACTCAGACTAGGAAGTGAGAAGAGGGTGTCAGCATGTCATAGCGCTAGCATACAAGTAGTTTCCAATATTTAACGATGATATCTTGATGCTATGGTTGTATAATTGCGGTTGTGCAATGTGATTTTTTGTAGTGAGAGTGCCGTGCCAACTGTTCTGCCTTCTAAACAGAATTGAGCAGCGGATCGGAAAGTGTTGTGTTTATTGTAAGGTAAATAGTGGTTACAATAAAAGAAACTCTGCATCAAAAAGTGTTACTTCCATTTGCGGCAAGTTTTTCCTGTTGCTTGTTATACTTTCTATTACATGATCAGAACACAATTATTAACATTTTAGCAGGTGGTACTCACGAGCATTGCTGTTGCCGAAATGCAATCTCTGTAAAATACTTGCGCACCGGTTAAGATCTAATGTCGTTCACAAAGCTTGTTATACTAGTTTCAAACTGACATTTTAATATATGAAAATGTACCCGGAAAACCAATATATTACAAATGGAAAGTATAAATAAACCTATACGAAGTTTTGAAAATTATTTTATTTCCTTTCGTGTTTGCGGTGAAGAGGAGTATGATTTAAGCTTGGAGCGCTTCCGAGTAAATACAATACCGCGTCTATTGCAATCAGAGACTGATAAACAGCTATATGGGTGACTTTTGGAGCGAGTCTAAATGGTCTGACGCAAACAGGTTGACGGCGAGTCTTTACTTATACTTGTATACTATTTCTAAATGAACGTACATTTATAATGAAATTGTTTTATCAAAATTGCTACTCGTAAGTATCATCTTCAACAAAGAAATCACCTCGACTCTGTACAGATGTTTTTTTATAGCAATACATTATGCATTGTCGCACTTATACATTGTCGCACTTCATGCAGAAAGGGTTCTTTACCGTTATGATTTCCTATTTTGAAAAACTCTTTCTTTCGACATCGAAATTGCTTAGGGAACAGTTGCATGTGGGTACAGTAGTGCAATCTCACTCCATTCTCTTTATAGATTGCCAATAATAGTGGAAAAAAAACCAGTTGCGTAGCATCCAAGACCTCACCGAACTTCAAAAGCCATGTGGAGCTGCTTGGACATGGCGCCAGCCGCAGCCCCGGTTAGTGACTCCTGAACCGTGGCGCAATCGCGGGCCGCCTCCTTTAGCGTGCGCGTAACCGACCGCGTCGCCCCGTCAAACGCGAATTGTGTACGCTCCACGGGCGCGCTATCGATGCCCTATTGCGAGACGAGCTTAGCAAACGCTTCTTCTTCGACAGCTGCCGGTCGAGCGGCGCGTACCGCACGATCGCTCCCCGCCACAACCCCCTCCGCCCCCCCTCCCCCAAATTCCCACTCCGCTGCTGTCCCCGCTTCGCCCCGGCTTCGCTGCGCTCTCAGGCCGATGGGGTCCTTCTGCCTTCCCTCCACTCTTTATCACTTCCTCCTCCCCGCCTCAGCTTCATCGCCTCCGCTGACGATAGAATCCTCACTTCCTCTTTCCAACCCTCCGCTCTCATACACTCCAATCCTAACCTACCCCGCTCCACACTATTTCGACCGACCCCACCAGACTCTTCACCCCCATCTCCATTGTTAGTGGGACCGCCACCTGCTTTGCTCCCATCTCCTCTTCACCCCTTCCTCCTCCTCCTCCTCCTTCTCCTCCTCCTTCTCCTCCTCCCGCACCTCGATTCCATTGCCTGCGCTGAAGATGAAATTCACATGACCTATTCCCCTCCCGTCTCATTTACTCCCCTGCACTCCCAGTCTCCCTGGCCCAAACCCTCAACCACCGCCTCCTCTCCCCACATCACTTCCAACCTCTCTCACTTCGCCCCGTCCCGAACAATTCCTCGTCTTCCCCGCCCCGGCTCCGCTGTCGATGGGAACGCCATCTCCTCTTCCCCTCCACTGCACTCCTCTCCTCTCCCCAAACCCCTTCACCCCGCCCCGTTTTCGCCACATCCTCCTCCTCCATCCTCCAAGTGGATGGGATCACTACTTGGCGCCCCCGCCCTCCGCCCGCTCCGGTCCCGATTCGCTCCGCCCCCGCCGTCGATGGGATCGCGCGGGAAGAGTTCATTAGCGGCGCCAGGCGCTCCGTGGAAAAAGGTGATTAGCGCTCGAATTATGAAGGAACGGAGAAAGTGAACGGCCGGCGCCGCACGCCCCTGGGCGGCCGGCGCGCCCGCCGCGGCTTCCTTCGCACAATGGGCGAGAAGC
This sequence comes from Acheta domesticus, assembly GCA_031308135.1. Lineage (NCBI taxonomy): Eukaryota > Metazoa > Arthropoda > Insecta > Orthoptera > Gryllidae > Acheta > Acheta domesticus. The sequence goes on along the minus strand of JAHLJT010004567.1, from coordinate 203,508,386 downwards.
GCACAAAACGAGTAGGCCATTTTGCCTCGCTATTATTGCAGAAGATAGATTGCGAATAAAATATTTACGGGGATTATTTCCAATCGCCCGCTTCAGTTGCTGTCTTCTTCTTCTTTTCTTCTTCTTTCCTTCTCTTTCTTCTTCTTATTCTTCTCCTTTTCTTCTCTTTCTTCATCTTCTTCTTTTTTCTCTTCTTCTTTTCTCTTTCTTCTTCTTCTTCTTCTTTTCTTCGCTTTCTTCTCTTCTCTTTCTTCTTCTTCTCTTCTCTTTCTTCTCCTTTTCTTCTCTTCTCTTTCTTCTTCTTTTCTTCTTCTCCTTTTTCTTGTGACTATAAAAAGCAATGTTTAGTCACATTTCCAAATGGAAAGTGATGGGGGATATGAGGTGGCATTTTCACGTATTAGGTGTCCGTTTCAAATATTTTGTTACACATTTATTGAATTAAGTTAAATACATTTGTATTGTGTTGTCATAACTACGTTCACATCTTATAAGGTCCTACCTTCCTATGTTATTTTAATTGCTTATTCAGCCTTCTATTATCTTCTAATGCATCGACACCCGCGAATACCTTTCCATCGTGATCAGTCGTTTAAAAGTTGTCGTTCGAGTCATGTTGAACCGCTGTGAATTTGTCTTGAAGGGCAATTGGTGGGCCTTGTAGGGTATTTTGGTTGGATGTCTACCTGTCGAGAGATAATGAAATTTAGATGAACAGTTCTTCGCGATGACATAATCTTAAGTTATATTTAGGCTAGCGTAAAGATAGGTCGCAAGATAATATTTGCAAACAATATTCCATTCCGCACAATATAACAAAAGCGAACAAACAGAAAGAATCTCCCGTTTCATGTTTTCTCTCAAAAGTAATATTGGACTGCTTGTAAATGACGAGAAGATAAGTCGTAAAAAAGTCATTTTGTGTTTACCAGAAAGGAACTTACTGAGACCTGAAATTACTTGAAATGGCTAGAGAAAACAAAACAAAAGGAATTTGAACGAAGGCCGATGCGGCAGATGTCATTAAGTACTTTTTGGTCAATTCGATTTGTGTGACGTTCAAGACTGTGTTTACGTTCCCGACGTTTCTTAGGCCTTTATTGCCGAATCATTGCATTATTCACGCCCTGAGGAAGGCCACAGGATGCCACGTGCAATACCTCAAGCTGTTCTTGGAAAACGAGTCATAGTGTTCTTGTCAACAAGTCGTCGTTCCGCCACTGCCCGCCCAACGTGTGACGCTTGTTTAAAGGTTGGGTTTTCTGGTTTCAATATTATTGTCTCAACATTTCTTATAAAAAAATCTTCTGCCATTTTTTCTTATTACTAATTACCGGATAATACACTAGAGAAGATTAATGCGTCTATTCAACAAAGATTCTCTCCTTTTTTTGCTGGTTTCGTTTGCAGAAATTTCAATACAATGTCTTTCAGCTTGCATATATTTGGGGACCCAACACAGCGAACGTTTCTCCAATCGCAACATAACTCACGATTTCGGGGATAAAACGACTTCAACCTGCAGTCAACTTTTCCTTAGCAGTTTACGTCCATTCTAAAAAGGCACAGCCCGACTGTTCCGTTTTCCTCCTTAGTGTCAGGATAGATTTCTACGTTTACTGTGGTCTGGTTAGTATTATATTGATCGATTATATTTGATACTTCCGTGGGTTTTCAAGAAACATTTGCTCGTCCTTTTAGAGCACTGCCGACGTTGCAAACCACACTTAGAATTTTGTGGAAACAGGACTTGAAACCTCCTTTCACGAGCATCTTCTTACCTCGCTGATTGAATACACGTACACAATTCGGAAGATTTGTGTTCGAGATTTTCTCTGGACTGATCGAGAACATCTAGGTTTGTGTGCTACTAATGAATAGAAACATTACACATATTTTTTCTCCTTCCAAAACTCCGGATGAAGGGAACGGGATGCAGGCGGGCAGTGCCTTCTCAAGTAACGAAAAGTGAAAGGGGATTATCTGGGAAGCGGGGATGAGGTGTCTGACTTCGGGATGCAGTCGGGCGATCCCCATTCCTGTGGAGGGGCGGCGCGTCGGGTCGCCGGCAGAAGGGAAAAGAGGAGATCGAGAGAGGAAGTAGCCCCAGCGAGCCCCCGCACATTCACGGGGCCACACTGCTCAGACTGTATCGCCCGATTGCAACCCATGGTCAGGATTCCTTATTTTGTTTTCATTTTCTTTTTATCGGAATTGTACGTTACTTAGATCAGTACTATAAAACTCTTATGTATGTGTTCTTGGTGATTTAAATTAACCTAAAACTAACATAAATCTAAAACTACACAGGGAAAGGGAGCTCATGAAGCGCCTTACTTATTCTCCAACTCTATATGTTCAAAAGAGCTTGAATTGGGAACCTGATTTTAATTCTTGTACGATAATCTGGGATTTGAACGAGGTTGAAATGTAATAGGTGGTCGTTTTGTTTGATGCACAAGAGTAGAATTTGCTAGAGATCTTGGTAATGAATGGAATTGATATATGCGATATTAATTATTTGTGCAACTGTAGATTTGAAACGAACCATTAGGCTTGAGTAATTGTTCTGAGGTATTTGTTTTGCACGATTTGAATAATTCCTTCATACCCACTTCCCAATTAAACACCTTTCAACCTTAACCTGTAGTTAAGTTTCCATTATAGATGTTCTCTTACCAGTCCAGAGAAAACATTGAACATAGGTGAGCATTGCAGAACCTTCGAAACTGTGCCTGTGTTAAGTGAGCGGGGTAAGAAAATGCGGACGTTGGTGGTTTTAAGTTGTGTTTCCGCAAATGTTTAAGTTATGGTTTCAATGTTAGTGCTTCAAAACGACATGCATCTGCTTCTTGAAAGCTAATGGATCTGAATCTATTACAAGTATAATAAAGACCAATTTGAATCATACGAAAATGAAACGGTGATCTTCGTAACACTGATTCCTACGTCAGCGGTTCCTTGTTTTCGCGAGGAAAGCCGAAAAGGATGCCTTCGTGCTATGCTGTTTCCGAGAGGTACATAAAAGGTATCGGAAATGTTGACCACGGGATGCAGTCGGGATACGCCCAGCACTGCACCCGGCTCGTTGGGCATACTTAAGCCCACTCTGTGAGAGCAGTAGCCGGCGGGGGAGCTGGCGTGCGTCGTCTGAACTTGAATCCCGTTTCTTTACGCGGCGTTAACTCAGAAAAGCGTTGGCTAGCTGGCTGGCAGGCGGGCGCGGAGCAGGCAGGCCGACGCTTTAGCCTGCGCGTTAAACGTCACCCGCGGCGCGGCGCGGGCGACCCAAGGCAATCCGGGAAGCCCGCTCCGCTCCGCCCAATCATTCCCCCTCCTCCTTCCTTCCAGTCGCCTGGCGACCGCTCGGGCGATCGCGATGTTCGTGATCGGTAGCACGGCCTCGTGGCAAAAGCGCTCAGCACTGGGTGACGCCGTGCCCTATAGAAGGAATTCGGAAATATAGAGTGACCCGTGATGCGGCCAGGCCGCTCTCTATCTCTATTGCTGGGAACGAGCTTCAATTCCCGCAGACTGCAGTGCCTCTGACCGGGAGGTCCTGGGGTTCGAGTTAGGACGACGGCAATATTTTTGATCTAGCTACGTAGCTGGGACGCTGTCTGGAGGAGAATTCCAGCAGTCGGCTGCTCTGATCGGTAGTTTTTCGTGGATTTTCCGATCACCACGAGGCGAATGCCGGAGCAGTACTCTAACAAACGGGCCACGTACCGCGCGCGATATTTCCTTCCTCATCCTTGTCCTATCCTCACCTTCTTACTTACTCAACATTTCACTTACATGCACTATCACACATACCGGAAAACCAGTCGGAAGTTTGGAGCTCGTCCTAGCTGGAACTGTGTCCCGCTGTGGGAGATATCTGGGGGTGGGGAAACTCCACTAGTCGTCGGGTAGATCAGCGTCGGATCTCGCTTTTCAGTAAGACAAGATCACCGTCTCCTCCCGCGATAAAAGCATGCACTACACTGAGGGGACTAACAACCTCAGCACGTGACACTAATCAATAAATTCCCGGTCGATCCCTGTGAAAGTTGGGCAAAGCGAGTTCGCAACAGAGGTGGCTCGTCTTACGGCTACAGTGCACATCTTATGTTTCTCCTTTAAAGTATTTTTTTTGTTCTGGTTTAAGTTCCGCAGAAATCGAACTTTCGTTGATATTCTTTGATGGTGTAACTTGTGGCCGCAGTTCGTGCACAGTTCGTGCGCTGCATTTGCTTGCCTTCAGTCACTGACACCGATAATGTGAAGGTGTCTCTGACCGGCACTGTGAACTGCGTGGATATGCAGTTCAGTACGCGCATGCGCAGGAGCCCAATGTTCGCGTAAGTTCGGAGGTCATCTATAACACGCAGAATGTGAAAATGGGGAAAATAAACTGAGTAGGTGAGAACCAGGAACTCTCAGGAAATAGCACTTGTAGCACTTCATCGATTTCCCTCATCTACTACAAAAAAAAGGGATTGGTTTACGGAGAGCGCAGGAGAACTTTCGGAAAAGAAATAGTCATAATAGTCATACCTGTTTCATTTGTTTTTGTGCACGATTCAAATGATAAAATATTTGAAAAAAGATTTCTCTCAACCGCAGGAATGTAGAGAAAACCACTCAGTATTTTCGGCTGTGGTGGTTTTATATCTTCGAGTGAAAATCGAAGATTACAGTTGTCTCATGATCAGCTCAATTTTCACACCTACTTCTAAGGTTCAACATCTGTGTTCGAAATTGCCCTGCAACATAATGTTAATAGAAGTTCTTCACTCGTCATTAGGATAGAAAAGTGCTAGGAGCACTAATGGTCTTCGCCGTGATTACTTTCTCCTTTTTCTTTTCAAAGTAAGACGGCTGCCAATGCTTTGCAAGCTTAATGGTAAGTTGCAAACACATGACGGAGAATACATCACGTATTCAATGCTGTTATAAGCCAGAAATTTGTATGAGGATACAGTAACAAACAGAATTTATCTATCTCTAGAATTATATCATTTACAATGTTTATTGCATTGGAAATATCTAAAAATTATTCAGAACAACCCCATTTTGAATATCTTCCATTATTAAGACCAAAATATCTGTAAATATTACTGAGAATACAAGGAAATGTAATCTCACTACATTTCAGAAGAGGAAAACTAGTTCAGTAAAAAGGTTTATTAGGCGGAAGATAAAAATTTAAAAATATCTCAAAGAAATTCAAAATATTGTAATGGTGTTTTGAAAAATGATACGAGGAACGTTTACGAAAGCCAGTGTTGTACTACAAAAACAAATTCAAGAACCAATGAAGAATCCTTTGACATTATTCTATGCGACTCCGATGGGGTGCAATATTAAGAGGTTGACAATCGAGCTAAAAGATCATTAAAAGCGAAGTCAGAAGAAACAAAACAAGATACAAGAAGCAGTACAGCAAGCTGAAAAACTAAAATGGAAATGAGATGGACATATCATTAGACAAAAATATTATTGATAAGAACATGCGATAAGGTCGTGGTACCTAAGATAAGGTTGGAGGCAAAGAAGAACGAACGAAAAATGGCAGCACAACTTTAAATAGACAGCAGGGCCCTAATGAAGAACACTGGCTCAAAATTAGGCCAAAATAAGTCATACATAAAAAAAAATGAAATATGATTAACGAGGCAAATTTCAATAGGATTCATTGTATCTATAAATTCGCATCGAGAGTTTTAATTATTACTAGAGCATAAGATTTGTATTGATGAAATTGCAATAACTGTTGTGAAACAAAACGGAAACACATATACAAGAATGAGGATTGAAAACCCAACTACAAGGACAACCCTTGTAGAGTTTAACTACCCTGTATTAGGAGGCCAACTGACCTTTACAGGGCCTTTAATGGCTAAAACGATCTCTCTACTTTTTCCAAGGGAACCCCGATTTGCACGTAAGAACGGCGTGGACGTGCCGGGGAGCAAGGGGGCGTTCTGCCCGGGGAAGTCGGTGGCCGGCACGAGCTGCGGAGGGGGGCGGGGGAGGGGCGGGAGGGGTGGGATAATAATCAATTCCCCCCCAGGTTGCGCGGCCGGAGCCCAAAACTTACGCGAGCGCAACCAAACCGGTTCGACCGGGGCGAGTGCAGCGCCGCGGGGGGCGGGGGCGGGGGCGGGGACGATGGCGGCGGCGGCGGGCCGCCGGTGTTTTCGCAAGTTTGCTCCTCCGCTAGGGGCGGTGGCGGCGGGGGCGGAGCGCGGGGCCCTGGCCGCCGCCGCCGCCGCCGCCGCTCGCCAGCGCTAACGGGGCTCAAGGCCGGCGAGTCGCGGCCGCCCCCGGCGACGCCGGGACTCGAACCGCAGACCCCCGCTAGGCCCCCCGCTCGTCCCACGCTTCTGGAGGCACGCGAGCGTCGAACCGCGGCCAATCGCGAGGCACGGCGCCGGCTGAAGAACGGCTCGGAGGAGACGCCGCACGTCGGGTGGTGTTTCACGGCCGCCCGGCTATTTGCTCGTGGTGTGGTGGTCAGACTGCTCATCCTCCACCTTCGACTGCCACGGTTCGAATCCCGGGCGATCTATGTGGAGTTTGTGGTGGGTAAAACAGGTTTTGCGGAACGTTTTCCGTCTCCTCTGCTCTCTCACTCCACATTTATCCATCCTTATTCACATCATGTCAACATCATTTGATTGAATTTCTGCCGGTAATAATCCTGCTATATCGCAACTGAACGGGGTCAAATGGTGAACCAATAATTACGAATTTTATTGCCATAGGTATTGCATACTGAATCACGTCATAGTGAATATTTCATAAATGAAATTATTTAGCTCTTTCTTAGTCTGGAGAGTAGACTTTTGGATGAATAAAAAATTAACTCCATGTTTATTTATGGAATTGATGTGGGGATATTTATTTACGCTTTTGCTAGTTGATAATTTACAACTTGATCTTCATATCACTTACCCAGTACATCATTGACATAGCTGCTGAGTTTTTTAAATGTACTCACATTAGTTTTCTTTTAGGCTGCCTTTATCCTATTCACTCACCTGAAACAAAATAAAAATTATAATTAATTCACTTAAAACAGAATTACATTTAAAACACCAAGGAACACTGCCTAGTAAAATCTTTAACCAGATGTTGCAACCGACGTGTAATGATTGTAATAAAATCATATATCGAGATTGAAAATCTGATTTTGTCGGTTGCAGGTCGTGACGTAGTCGAAAATAACCTGTTTTAGTGAACAAACAATACCTTTTTATGTAAGAATTTAATTTCTGATTAAATCAACATAAGAAGGTCGTTTCGGTAAAGATAAGATCAGTGTGGATATGCCCTGCGGACTCTCTTGCTGATTCGGTGTGAAGGTTAAGGATAATGATATAGAGCGGATCCAGGAAATACTACCATGGAATTACAGGCAGTACCTCGACTGTTTTTTTTGTCAGTAAGAATCACGGCCGTGTATTGGCTACAGATTTTGAAACATTTTCTGTAGATTTCAAAATTCTAGGCATGACCCTTTTAGTTATACCTACTTCTTATGATATGCATATATATTATTATTATCATTATTATTATTACTATCATCATCATTCATAATAAATATATTTAGTGCATTATTATTACAATACTTGACATTCTTTTTTAGCTGCACGTATAAATCTGATGCTATATTGAGAATGTAATGTAATATGTTAAATGAAAGTTGCAAAAAATATATTCATAATTACATAATAACTCAGCAAAATGACCTATGTGGCCTGGTGATCTGAAAGCGCAGTCAAATGAGCGTGTTCCTAGAACCAAAGTGTTCGGAGCATGTTTCAGTGCAGTTATTACCGTTTAATGGTAATGTGTGCAAATGAAGTTTGCTTGAATGTAATTGCTAGCATTCGTTAACAGGTTCTAAAATTATCCGTGCATCGCTAATAAAGATCTTGGTTATATGCTCATTTGTCAGTACTGAATAATGTTCATCCAGTACAAGAGAAGTTTGATCTGCGTATGCTTGAAAAAATGCAGATTTATCAAATATCAACAGTTACCAACTACATCAACAGATACCAAACGCCACATGTCGCTTAGTTCAATATACAAGGCCGGATATTTCCCTTCTCGGCAAAGAAGGCAGCTATATTTCGGTCTAAAAAGTAAGAGCTATGTCCACAACAATCCCGATTTATTATTATTACTGTTATTGTTGTTGTTATTATTACTATTATTATTAATATTATTATCATTAATATTATTATTATTAATATTATTAATATTATAATAATAATAATTATTATTATTATTATTAGTTTCACAGAGGGAGATTCCAGAAAAAACACCAAATGCATTTTATGCAATGATTACGCCAGATATCGTAACGGCACCTTCGTCAGTTTTAACTGAGGTGGTGCTGTACAAAAACTGCTAGCAGTCACGGAGTACAGCTCGTGGCGTTTCAATCTACAGTTTACTTGTAAATGTATTTGCTGGAGGTCTGCCAACTGTTGGAGGTAAATTCGAAACTTGTTTTCTAGTGTGAGTTCATTCACTTCTCTCTACCTGCACTACATAAATAATTTGCTGTCATGGAAACTTTCTGATATTAATTCTATTAGTAATAGTGACTTGAAGACGTTGCGGTCAGAGACGTTCAGTTCGTCGAGGCTTCGCCATGCGAGATTATTATTCAGTATTTCTTTGAAAAGAAAAAGAATGGTTACTTTGTTCTTTCTTGGAAGGCAGTTGTGATAGTGACACTGACAGTGGTCCAAGAGCCCGAATTGCACCATGAACATTTTGCAAAATCCAATACCTCTCCTGTAATGAACGATTTATTTTAGCTTGGTTGTACGATACATGCTGCAGGAACACGTCTAGTATGCAGGTGCAATTTTGTGCCCTCAGAATTTGTTATAATGTTCAGTAATTGATGGAATAAATACTCAATTGGGCTCGAAAATGATGCAACTACGATATTATAGGAATTCATAATGTTCGCATCCTCCTGATTGCCCAACTACGTATGTAAATTTCTGCTCATACAGGTAATAAGAAATCACATAAAGGAGCTCAGATATTCACATTTTCTCTTGCTACTAGAGTATACCCTGTATGTGTCAAAATTAATGACAAGTACGCATATTGTAAAACATGGTTTCCCACGCTATTATGTTTGTATTTTCTAAGGGAATATGACGATCACCCGGGTGTTATTGTTGATCAGAACATGCACACTCAATGGGAAATCTGTCGCACACGTGTCCTTCGGGGGCTTGGTTTGTTCGTCGGGGCTTCCCACGACCTGTCCTCGTGGGTACGAAGTGCCCCGTCCATCACCGTTCATGGAGTCCGTGACGTAACGCCAAAGACATGTGCCATCCGGGAGATTAAGCCAGGACAACCGTAACGAGACAAATGCTAATCGGGTGACTGGTGTCGGTGAACAACGTTCCTCCTGCCCCTGTACCTGCAGGCTGCGAAGGTGAGGAGAAGCCATTGTGTGCTGGGCGCCTACGCATCCTCTTTACATTAACCTTTGATCTCCCAGTGCCTCTTCCCGTCGTGGAAGCTCAATGCGGGTTGAGGGAAGGCGTCGCTCTTTGACCAGTTTTGCTTTCTTCATTACGAAACGAAACGGGCTCCGGGACCGGGATCTGGCTGCGCCCTGCGGCCGACTGGAGAATTTGCTGGTGGCAGAGTCGTCGGTGTGAGGTGGGCTTCGTGAAAGTGGCGATTGTCGTATGTAATGGGGATGGTTGGACAACAAGGCAAATTCGAATTTTTGTGCAAATGCGTATCATATTGTTTTTTTGTAGACCCTGGAAATGAATTATTTGCACTTTTCACGACTTAACAATATCATGAAACCGGAACAGTGTCTAAAATTATTACTTAACTATTAGAGGGCGTTCGGTCGCGTAAGATCCCAAAAGGACCATGTAATTGAAACCGTAGAGAATAGACTCGAAAGCGTTTCTGAAAAGAAAGGTACATTGAAGCTGAAATCCGGATTAAATACAAAAAAATAACAATAGTTGTTTCTATGGTTGTACTCAGCATCATAAGAGGGAAAGACAAATCATATCTGTTATTACAACATTAAAATGTGGACCAATGACAAATGTTGAAATACAAATATGCATTAAACCAATACAATTTTTGTATTTCTGTATGTTTTCCTTTTAAAATTTCACTCTCATGTTTTTCTTATAACAATTTAAAATAAAATTAAATGTCTGCGAAAAAGTTATTTTCATGTTAATTTGTACTACCTAATTAAAAAATTATAAAACATATTTTCGCCCTTAGGCGCATAATTACGAGATTTTAGAGCGAAAGAATCTCAAGTCTCAGCATGGGAACTGACAGTGAGAATGACTGTAAAATAACGGGGCTTGAACAGCCTCTGAATATGATGTATTGCAGTTTATGATGACGGTTACGATCGTGAAGTAAGCAGTGACTGCATAGCTAATTGCTAATAGCCGTATCGTCGTCAGAGTGTGGAACATGATGGAAAAAAACAGAGGAGGGTAATCAGTCAATGGTGAGTCAACAGGTATATTGTATTCGTCCTAACAGTAACAATAACAGTAGTATGGGAAATATTAACGGACATGAAGAGAAAATATGAAAAATTGTTGGGAATAGACTGCAAGGTTAAAATTTAGCTCCCATATTTACAATAATGCACTGTTTTATGATTCCTGAACAAATGAAAATTGGATAGATAGGAAGCTATCACGTACGTCAAGATATCTTAGAGTGCAAAAAAGAAATAAAATCTCTTATAGAATGCCAATATTAATGCGTTCTGATAACGTTTTAATAATACAAGAACCATATGAATCATAAGAAACGAAAGAAAAGTTATGTTAGTCGATGATACGAATATTCTTTCTTACAAAGAAACAATAAATAGGATATCAAGGAGGAAAAAATAGGAATTTTACCAATGAAAATTAAGGAATTACGTGTATCTGTACTGTACAAAAAGGACTAATCTACCTTTAACAAATGATGTACGTCATCTTCTGGGTTAATGACACTCGATCAGTTTTTTTCATCTAGTTTCCCTTGTCCATTGAGCAAACGCTGAGGTGGCTCCTTGTTTTGCTTCTGGACATAAATGCAGCTTCATTACGCGCGCTTATTGTTAAGCTCTTGTTTTGCTACTAGAGCTGCAGGTTGCTATTTTCTTGCAACATATATAATCAAGTCTGCAGTTCGTTTACCGATGCAAATAAGCTTTCTGTAGCTCAAGAGCGAACATTTCCAGTTTTCAAATGTTTTGTTGGTACTTTTATTCATCGTTCCACTACGTAGAGTTAAGGAAGAGGAAGAAATCCTGGAAGCCTTCCAAAATAGTCCTCTCTCTAAATGAACGTCGTCCCAACGTCTTGGAAGTTGAAAGTTTTGAGTGTGTGTGTGTGTGTGTGTGTGTGTGTGAGAGAGAGAGAGAGAGAGAGGGGAGAGGTGGAGGAAGAAAAGGAGGAGAAAGAATAAATAGGACGAGGTGGAAGAGACAGGAGAAAGAGGAGGAAGAGGTGGAAGAGTCGGAGGTGAAGGAGGAGGAAATGGAAGAAGCTGAGGAGAAATAGGAGGAACTGGAAGAGGAAGAGGTGGGAGAGGAGGAGAAGTGGCAGAGATGGAAGCAGGGACGAAGAAGGAAGCGGAGGCAGTTGAACGGCGGAGGTCGCTGCGCAGTGTCAGTGTGTTTGGGAGCCTCCGTGCGGCGCGGCGTGGCGTGGCGAGGCGAGGCGCGGCGCCTCCTGACCTTAGGCCCAGGAGCAGGAAACGCGGCTCAAATGCCAGGCAATCAAATGGCAAGCGGCGCGGCGCGGCGCGGCGCGGCGCGGCGACTCACGCACGATGCTTCACTGTGCGAAAGGCGCCGGCGCAAACGGTTGGCTCCCCGCGCCAGGTGTGCCAATTCATTTACGTTGAAATGAAGTCCTTTTAAAGAATGGACTAGTTGATTTATGCCTCCAATAGAGGTAAATATCTTCAATCTGGGCTGTTAATACGAAATTAAAGTCACAATTGGCCGTCTTCAGCAGCCGAAATGGCAACAATGCATACTTCTCAACTCGGATCCGAATCCCTCCTGGACTTGAATGAAGATTCCTTGTATATGAGTAATGTAACATGTATTGATGCCTACGGCCCTACGAGCCCGCAAATTTATTAGTGATGCAATGTGTAATCATCACAATCTTTGGTTGAAATGCGTGGGGGGAGTGAAGCAGGGTAACTGGCTTAAGTAGTTTAGTTGTAAAGTATTTCAGGCATCTCTAATCGTCAGAACATAAGAGGCATTTAGTTTATATTTCTACAAGCGGTTCAATTCAAGCGAAACAATTCATTTCCTGTTCAGTAAAATTTTAGTTTCCAGTAATTGCAGTCTGCTGCAAATAATTTGTATTGCAATATTTGTTTACCGCTTTCTAACACAGTTACTACTGTTCCAACTTGTACACATTAATTACATTAAAGACATTGATCATATTACTTTTCACACGATGGTAAAAGAAAATTTAGATAATAAGTTCGAAATGTTGTGGAGTGCTTCTAGGAAAATGAATTAAGCTGAGACATTTGTGCATCCTCTTTAGAAAAAGGCTTGATGATAATTAGGAATACGACAGCATTAAATCAGTCCCAAGCAACAGTATAACTTTAGTGTTATTGCTAATCTTATTATTACTTTGATTAGAGAAATCGTCCCCGCCCAGCGAACGACGGTAATCCGCAAGTAACTTGTTGCGGGAGAGAGTGCAATTGTTGGCGTTTGTCCGTGCACATTCATAAACGACCATATTGCGGAGGGGGCGGCGGCGGCGACGGCGGCGCTGTCTCGCGACAGGTTTCGTCGTTACGCAGCGGCGGCCGGGCGCTTTCGCCGCGTCGCCGGGCGTTGGAGGCGGTGGCTGGGCGGTGCACCATAGCCCACACGACCAGGCTATATCTCAGGAAGGGGTTGAGGACCGAACAACGGGTCAAGCACAGGACCGAATTTCTAAATAGGCTGAGTAGGCTGCAGCTTAGAGCGGCTAAGTTTTAGGGGCGGCAGTTTGGCAGTTTGTTCAAATTGAACCCGGATCTTCAATTACGCAAAACAAAGACATTAGCATTAAAGTATAAAAATATGTTTAAAAAGTGATCTCTGATCTCCAAGAAGTAATTAATGCAGTTCGAAACCCATTTTATTTTATCAACAAATCTTGAAAGACTATAGTGTAAAAAAAATGGAAGAACCAATGTTATTATGTAATTTATTGTGCAAACCATTAAAATTGTAATTTTATCTAACCTAAATGAAAGATTTGTGCTAATGTTTAATGTTCAGAATAGATTAAAACAAGAATGAACTCTATCGTTTCTTGTATAAAACATAGGTATTAGTCAACTATGAACAATAAAGGAGGCGGCAAATGGACTTAAGCCTACAGGCGGCATAGTCTTAAATACGACCCTGGTGAAGCACCAGCTGTCTTGAGCAAAACTGCGATTTCGGTGTTTGCAGCTGTTTAATGCAATGACTTAATGCATTAGTACGTATGGTAATGAATTATTCAATTCAGTTCAATACTACCTTGTTTTACGTGGCGAGGTTCCGGTTTACGTTCCTTTCACCGTCTAGTGGAGAAAGAAGGTATCACTCGTGACGAAAAAGGCCATTTGAATTCAGCGCGCAGGCTTCTTTCAGGCTTGAGCTTTTCACGCAGTAAATCTACAACAGTGGACAGCCAGCTTTACTTTCGCTTCAAAACAAGGCGTACGAAGGAATTTCTCTCTTAAAAATCCACGACTTTGATGGGGTTTGTAGCCGCAAACTTGGGTGTAACAATTCGGTGCGTTAACTGTTATATCACTAACGCCGATAAAAATATCTCGCGTATCTTTTTGAGACAAGAATTCGCGTTTCGTTCCGGAAAGGAATCCTCAGGTTCTCAATCGAGAATCCTCAGGCTCATAATTGAGAATCCACGATTTAAAAAAATCAAATTGCAATGTTTTCTAAAATACAATTACAGAAATCTTCTTGTTTGACAGTTTGACTTGTTTGACAGTCCAAGTAGTAAACAAAGAACATGTGTATTTGGTATGTCATGAAATTTAAATGGGAAGATCACCAATGTTGTCTCCAGGTTACAAAAACATCGTAACTCAAAACATGTTTAGAGAAAATCGTGAACTCCGTACCCTTGGAAATTATAGAAATATAATGTGGAGGTTGTAACGATGTTTATTAAAAGTATTCATACGATTGTCAATTAGGTTATTTCCTACAGAATAGAGAAACAATTGGGAGTTGTCCAAGCTTGGGAGAAGCCAAGTCCGAGCACCGGGCTTCCGAACCCCGCTTACGGGAGGTCCGCGTGTGTCACCGAGGTGCCGGCGGCGAGCGTTGTGCAATGCGGGAGGCCCGGAACCGGATTCGGGCGCAGCGCCGTGCGTGGCCGAGCGCCACAACAGCCGGTGTTTGCGGCAGGTGGCCCCGCCCCGCCCCGCCCCGCCCCACCCCGCCCCGCCCCGCCCCGCTTCGCTCCGCCCCGCAGCGCCCGCCCCTCCCCGCAGCGCCCGCCCCTCCCCGCAGCGCCCGCCCCTCCCCGCCGCGCCCCGCCGCGCCCCGCCCCTCCCCGCCCCGCAACGCCCCGCCGCGTCCCGCCTCACCTCGCCGCGCCCCGCCTCACCTCGCCGCGACCCGCCCCGCCCCCTCCCCGCCCCACCCGGCCCGCCCCGCCGAGCCCCGCCCCACCCCGCCCTGCCCCGCCGCGCCACGCCGCTGTCGTGGACGCTGTCGGCGGACCTCTCCACCGGCGACTCCGGTCACGACCAGGGCCTTGCAACTCTCCATCAAAACCGGAGACACAGCTTGAGGGTGCTACTATAGGAAGCGCTACTGTCGCTTGGTACAGCTGCAGATTTGGTTCGCTAACTTCTGCACATAACAATGGGCTGATATCTGAGAAATACGAAAAGTGTCTTTTAAATGTTCCATTATTCATAATATTCACGTATAAGAAACCGCTGAAGAAAACGCGAACATCGACTCTATTTTTTGTAGCATTTCGCGCCTGCTTGCGTCACGCAAACCTACCCAGCAACCACGCACGTTTGAAGTATCGTTGGCAGCAGTACGTATTTTAGTTCCTCTAAGATGGTAATACAGGAGAGCGAGCCCTGATGGTCTCTACCACTTTGTATGGGAGTTAGAAGGCCCTGATCACGACGACCACTGAGTGTAAGGACTTCCTCGATTTCTTCTCGCCGCGCGCCCGGCCGCGCTTTGCTGCCTCCCGCCCTCTCCGCTTTGCCTTTCCAACTTCGCCCCGGTTAGCCGCTTTTTCAACTGTGCATGATTTTGCGTGGGCTTTTTCGTTGTCATTGTAATGACAGGCCGGCGGTGGCTCGTTGGTTAGGTTGCTTTCCACAACGCAACCCCGTGTTCGATTCCCGGCCGGGTACATTATAACTGTGCGCTTTCCTTACAAATGTCCCAGTATCAATTGCTGTGTGAAGATCAGAAAGCTTACACTAAGGTTATGAAGACTAGGATAACGGTGGAGGGATGTCTTGGTACTCACCACACGGACCGCTTATTCCATGGCCGAGAGGCTGGACCACCGCTGTTCGGCCGAGGCCCGTAGCGGGTTGTCGAACCTCAGGACAGGATTGTAACTACGGCTCCAATCCTTTGGGCCATCGGCTATCTCTAGCGTTCTTCTACTTCCTCTTTTTTCTTCTTCCACTACTTCTTCTTCTACCACTATTTCTTCTTCGTCTTCTTCTTCCTTTACTTACTTTCAAAGGCCTGTTCTGTCTTCACTCAAACTTCGTCTTGGACCGTTATCTTAATGGTTGGGGGCGGGGGTCAGTAGTACAGGTGACTGTAATACTCGTACTTGTTGGAGATTTTTTCTTTAAATTCGTCAAACTTCAGACTCATTTTATAACATTGTATTATCTCTTGTACTTTTCAGTAATTATAGTTTTAGTCATGCATTTATTCACAGGTCGTACATGGGTGTTCTTTCTTTAGTTGTCGCAAGCGTGCCTCACTTTCTTCTCGTCGGCTGCGCTTCTCTTGCGTCCTTTTGTTCCCTCGCGCGCGCTCCGGTTTCCCTGTCAGTCTCGACTTCGCTCAGCCGCTTTTCTAATTGTGCATGATTTTGCATATTTCTTCGTTGTGATTTTAATGATAATTTCAAGTCATCTGGACCAACTGTTGTTTATTTCGATATAATTTAATTCTCTTTTTCTATTATTATTTTTGTTTAAATCGCTAAAATTTAAGACTCATTCGATCACTTGATTTTTCATAAATAGTCGAACTTGTCTTTAACCATGTATATTTTTAAACAATTATTTCTTACTTGTATTTCTCAATTTTGTTTCTTCACACTTTTATTTTAAATGATCTTCGTAGAGCCTCTAGATTCTCCCGGTAGATTCGGCTTCCTGAGTTGCATAACATGGCTGTATTTAGTGCTGCTTTTCGGAAGACGGTGCTCGTATTTCTCATTTCCCGTCTTACAATACGACTGTCAAATCCTTATTGCTCCCATGATTTGTTGCTAATTATTTCGGGAAACGATACGGCAAGACGAACGGCAGGACCTACCCCAGCCGTGGCGTGTTCGTGCCCTTGGGAACACAAAGCAGGATGACGACACCGTTTATTTCGGGGCTTGCGGTCGATACCCAATCTGCGGCGACTCGCGGGACCAGTTGACAACCGGAAGATTTAGGCGCGGCCGCTCAGCGAGCGGTCGCCGCGCTGCGCAGTGCCTTGGCTGTGGGCTGGAGCAAAGAGAGGAGCAAAAAAGAGAAGTGATTTTGAAAATGCAAATGGGGGATTTTTTTTTCTTCACCTATTGTAATTTTATGGTCAGTACTTTTTGGTTAACTGTTCCCTGTTTTATTAGGGAACTAGATGATGTAACTACTATTCCCCACTGGCCCATTCATGACCGTAAGCATATAATAAAGCTCATCGTTACTAGACCAACTATCTGAAAGGAACGGCATAAAGAAACTCACGACAGGATACAGCGTCCATAAACCTTTAACATGGATTCAAGCACACTTGAAAAGCAAGTACAGCAAAAACCTTCCCACTTCTATCAGCGGAAGGTCGTGTCACCAGACGTTTTCAGGAAAACAGATCTTGAACGACTCAAAAACGTTGTGAACATGGGACAGCGCTCACTTCTGCTACAAACAGTTCATATTGCGAGCAAATTGGGTGAGATGTAAAATGAACCACGATGAGCCAGCTGCAATAGCGAGTAGTCACCAGTCCTTTACTTAAACCTTCTAGACTGGTAGGTCCTACGTTACTCATTATTTATCCCCACGTGTACAGGTACTCGAAATCAGAGACCGGGAATGCACCTGCCGAACTGCGAGATCCTGTAACAGACACGCCAGGCGGCGAACGCGAACGTGGATGGGAGTGAAAGCGGGCGGGTGAATCAACTGAACGCGACAGCTACCAGGAATTACAGGAACAGGTGTCTGGAGTGAGCCTTGGGCGACGCGGGCTGTTCTTCGCCGCGCCGTGCCTCTTGAGGGCAACGCCGGCGTGCGTCGCTTATCTCGCGCACAAAAAAGGCGAGTGGGAGAGGAGAGAGCGGAGGTGGGGCCCGATTCGAAGCGCGGGCGCGGGAGGGCCTCTCCCACGGTCATTAGCGCAACGCACCGTCGCCCCGCCGCCGCCGCCGCCGCCGCCGCCGCCGCCGCCGCCGCCGCCGCCGCTGAGGGTCGCTCTGGGATGACACGCCGTGAACCGTTGCCGTGAGCTTCCAGGTGGCCCGCGCGACCCGCAGCGCCGTCATCTTTCTAGGCGTGCGTAACCATAAAAAAGGGGCAGACCTTTACGGTTACATTACTTTCCCGTATACGTACGTATATACGGAGTAATATACGTAGTATAGGGAAAGTTATGTAATGCTGGGCGAAAAAAATGACCAATTTTCGGCGGAAAAAAATTAATTGCCGGGCCGTGAAAATGAAAAAGTGGATAAAATGCACGCGTGGTCCAAGGTTGCATATTTGTGGGCAAAAAAATCTACAAGTGAATGCTTCATCTGTTTTTTAAAATCTGAATTATTATATATGAATGTAATTAATTAAATTCATTATATTTGCATCATAAGATGGGTAAAATTTATTTTTAAATATTTAAGAGATAACTAAAACACATTTGGGACTCCTAACCAGTGGGAACTCTAAAAAAGGGCTTAGACTGCTAAAGTATTTACCCATTCCAGACTGCATTGCTTGTTCTGTTTTAGAAATGTCGTTTGTGTCCCAAAGCAATGTGAAATGTGAATTCAACTTGTGATCAAAATTCTTGAGCATATGAAACTGCTCATTTCACACGCTTTCCTTTGGAACGGAAGTAAAGCAGGCCGTCCCATGACGTACATGTACGACCTGCAAAATCTTCACACCTAAAGGACGTCTCTGAGCAAAATTTGAATGAAACTTTCCTGCTCAAAGTAATACCTTGGTTCGTGGGAAGATTGCATTGTGGCGACAATTTTAGGCGCCTGCCTTACTGTATAAGGCACCCATGGTGCGAAATGGCCATATTCTCCAGTGAGGGAAGATAAAACTTTCGGAGGTTGACGAGTTGATGTTTGAAACAAAAAATTCTATGTAGAGAGTAATATTAATTAGATTTGTCAAAGACTGCCTTTTTAATGATTATAATTCTTATGTAGGTCCAATAATTTTCAGGCAGACACAACATTAATATAGTTTTATTGTACAATCTTTCCCAACGTTTCGAAGGTCATTGGCCTTCCTCATCAGGGTCTAGTAAATATAATAATAATAATAATAATAATAATAATAATAATTATTATTATTATTATTATTATTCCATTACATCACGACTAAAGATCTTATGAGTCGGCTGAATATAAAATCTACTCCAGGTTGCAACCAGCTACCTAAGGAGCAGATTCGGTGACTATCAGTGCCTCTACAATACTTTACGCAAAATGTGGGCTGTTCCAAATAAAGCAATTTCTTGCACTTCCCAGTCTTTTGAATTACCCGGGAGTTTAGACAAGTTCTTACACAAATTTTGCGGAACAAATCCCAGAGCTCCGATAACTATCGGGACGACCTGTACTTTTACGCCCCACATTCGGCTGATCTCGATTTCCAAACTCTTGTATTTAAGACGTTTCTCTGCCTCCTTGGTAACGACGTTTTGATCGCAAGGTACAGCAACATCGATAAGTAGACACGATTTTTTCGCCAAATCCCGGATAACTATATCCGGTTTGTTTGCCGCTATCGTGCGATCAGTTTGAATTTGTTGGTCGTACAATATCGTACACAATCCAACAGACGTCACCGGTTTCGGTGAGTGTTCGTACCACTTGGGGCATGTTGTTGTTGTTGTTATTATTATTATTATTCCATTACATCACGACTAAAGATCTTATGAGTCGGCTGAATATAAAATCTACTCCAGGTTGCAACCAGCTACCTAAGGAGCAGATTCGGTGACTATCAGTGCCTCTACAATACTTTACGCAAAATGTGGGCTGTTCCAAATAAAGCAATTTCTTGCACTTCCCAGTCTTTTGAATTACCTGGGAGTTTAGACAAGTTCTTACTCAAATTTTGCGGAACAAATCCCAGAGCTCCGATAACTATCGGGACGACCTGTGCTTTTACGCCCCACATTCGGCTGATCTCGATTTCCAAACTCTTGTATTTAAGACGTTTCTCTGCCTCCTTGGTAACGACGTTTTGATCGCAAGGTACAGCAACATCGATAAGTAAACACGATTTTTTCGCCAAATCCCGGATAACTATATCCGGTTTGTTTGCCGCTATCGTGCGATCAGTTTGAATTTGTTGGTCGTACAATATCGTACACAATCCAACAGACGTCACCGGTTTCGGTGAGTGTTCGTACCACTTGGGGCATGTGTTTGGAACTTCGAGGGCGGTACAGATCTGCCAGTGGAGGTAGCTACACACCCTGTCATGTCTTTTAAGGTATTCGGTCTTTGCTAGGATTGGACAAGCTGAGACAATATGATCAATGGTCTCTACTTGCTCCAGGCAAATGCGGCATTTGTCATCTTGGGAAATTTTGAGAACCGCTTTATCATAATGTCGTGTTCTCAAGGCCTGATCTTGGGCAGCTATTACAAGTGCTTCCGATTCTGGCTTCATCCTTCCCCTTTTAAGCCACATAAATGATTGATCTTTATTGATCTGCACCTTGTCCATTCTTTTTAGGTATTGACCGTGGAGTGGTTTGTCTCTCCACGATTTCTTTAACATTTTTTGTGTCTCACACTTCATGTTTAGCAGCATCAGAAGTTCAGTGTCTGTGTTATTCGACGTGTCTTGCCTAGTTTTCTTCGCAATGTTTCTTGCTACACTAACAATGCCTCTGTTTCCCATTCTTCGGTCAGATTTCATGACCTGCCTCATTAGAGGGTCGTCTTGATGGCTGACTACATACTTACCCAACCCGACTATTGCGTTGTGCCAGGAGGCCTCAATTTGTCTGAGGCCTCTTCCTCCTTCCTTACGTGCCACATAAAGTCTATGTATATCAGCTCGAGGGTGGGAAACATGATGCATTGTCAGCAGTTTTCTGGTTTTTCGATCCATGGTGCGAATTTCTTGCTCAGTCCAGTCCACTAGTCCAAAACTGTATTCGGCTACAGGTACCGCCAAACTACCTATTGCAGATATTTTATTCCTGGAATTCAGAGCGGACTGCAGGACCAGTCTCACTCTTCTATAATACTCCCTACGAATTCTCTCTTTCATTCTGTCATTCGAGATGGTTTCACATTCTTCAATGCCCAGATATTTGTAAGTTTTACCTGGCTCAAGATCTTGAATCACAGTGTGCGTATCAATTTCAATGTTCTCAGACGTTGTGAGTTTCCCTCTTTTTAAATTGATTTTTGCACACTTGTCAAGACCAAACTTCATGCAGATGTCATTGCTAAAGTCATTCACGACAGACAGCATTTGGGAGAGAATCGCTTCATTCTTGGCAAACACTTTCAGATCATCCATATAAAACAAATGTGATACTGGCCTTTCATCACCATGGAGCTTAAAACCAAAGTCAGCTTGCGACAACTGTCTCGATAGTGGGATCAAACTAATGCAAAACAGCAGAGGGGATAGTGAATCTCCTTGAAAAATACCCCTGTTAATCTGAATACTTCTTGTTTCTACTGCTTCCTTTCCGCTGTGGATTAGTAACCTGGTACTCCACGACTTCATACTAGCCTTGCAAAATTCAACAAGTCTAGGATGAAATCGATAGATCTCCAGGGTCTTCAAAATCCAATCGTGTGGTACACTATCAAAGGCCTTTTGGTAGTCAATCCAAGCCATGCTCAAATTACGTTTGCGTTTCTTTACATCATTCAAGATGACTTTATTCAGTAGCAAGATTTCCTTACACCCATAAGAGCCTTTACGACATCCTTTTTGTTCAGCTGGCATTAGATGATTCTTATCTAGATGTCTATACATTTTGTCAGCTATAGCTGAAGTTATAACTTTGTACAGTACTGGCAGACAAGTAATTGGCCTGTAGTTCTTCGCCAAAGAGCTGTCTCCCGCTTTGGGTAGCAAATACGTGATGCCGCGTGTGAGCCATTCCGGGATTTCCTTTGGGTTTTCAAAAATTTTATTAACAGCCTTTGCTAGATGAGAATGTATTGCTGTTAATTTCTTAATCCAATAAATCTGGATCTTATCAATCCCGGGGGACTTCCAGTTTCCCATGTTCTTAATTGCTTGGAAGAGGTCCTCTTCCGAGAATTGGTGAACATCTTCCACTGTTTCTACAAGTTCATCGGCAGCATCAACTTCAGATTGAAGCCAAGATGCGTCTTTGTTGTAGGATCTGCTCTCTTCCCAGATTCCTGCCCAAAATGCTTCGACGTCATCTTTTGAAGGAGTAACAGCTTTGCCATTCGGTTTTTGAGTCAGATTGCGATAGAATCTCTTCGCGTCTGTTTCAAACAACCGGTTCTGTACACGGAAATCTATTCTACGTTTGTACCTTCTTATTCGTTGAGCCCATGCTTGAATTTTCTCTTTTAGCTTCTCAACTACCATTAGCCTGCTGGTGTCATTTTCAATTTGGTATTTTTGTTCAACATTGAATATTTTTCGTTGAACTTTAGAGGTGTGCGTTGATTTAGAAGATGCCTCAGCTAAGAATGATATTTCACGCCGGGTGTCGGCTATCCGTTTCATAATTCTGTTCATCCATGGGGGTACAGAGCTGTTTACTCTGTTTTGCTGTCGGCCGTCGGTGTTCTTGGCTGGCCCCAAAATTATCTGAGATACTAGATATCCAGTTGCATATATGATGTGATTGATTTCAGTAATATCTAGATCTCTGCCTGGGGTCTCCACCACCTCATTTAAGACAGAATTAACTGTTTCTATCACTCTTTTAGCTTTGGCATTTTCGTATATTCTCCTCAACGGTTCGCGAGATTCAAACGGAAGTTGACTAACTCTTTCTATCTCGCGCCGAAGGAGATTTCGCATCATGTCCTTATCGTGTAATTCATTGCCAGATGAGTTTTCACCACTGACGTGTGTTTCACTGGAAAGCGATGAACCTTCCACGGGATCATCATTTTCAAGTTCTACATGTTCGTCATGTGGATTGTTCGAGCGAAGTACATATTCCGCATTTCTCTCAATGTCAGCAAGTTGATCTGCTGTGAATTTTCCACTGCTGAGTATGTATCGTCGTTGACTGGCAAGCTTCTTTGAGTCTAGGGTAGGTCTCATATCTGGGTTCCGCTCTCTCCATACCTTGAAAACTTCTATTTCAGAGCCCCCGTTTTTCGCTTTTGCGTAGTAAAAGCACCACATCACCTCCTTTAATTCATCCCGGGTCCATCTCTGACGATGGCTTCGAGCTACTGCCGGCTCTGGGTCCCTGGGACTAGCATCCGTGGGATGGCCAGACGTCGACAAGGTGACATTAGCTCGGTTTCTGAGCAGGTATGGGACATTGGTAGAACAAGGCACGTTAAGATTCATTACATTGCTTGTTCTATCCATTTTGCTCATTGGTTTGAATTGAAGATTCGCAGGACGCAAGTTCGAGTTCACAGATCACACTTAACCCTCGGGTTGTTTCCTGCCATCCGTTACTGCGACCCACAGTGGCCTCGGGGCATCCCCCCGCAGGGCCCAGCAAGGGGTCCCTCCGATCGCCAGTCGGCATTACTAAACCCTACGGGATTTTCACTGACTGCTGAAGGCAGCCTCCTTCGCTGGCTAATGCAAGGTTCGGGCCTCCACTCTAATCAGTGGCCTGGTGTGCCAAACCAGTTTCTCTCCTGTACCCTCTATGGGCCGACAACAGGAAGTCCAAAGGTTCATGACCCTTCCCTCTCTACTTACTTCCCACTCTCCTCAAAATGGAGTACTTCTTCGTCTGACCCCTCACCTACAACCCATTCAGCAAGGGAGGCCCCACCGGTAGCTAGGCTACCACTGACATAGCTTTAAGGCTCATGGGGGTACTCAAGCTCCACCACCAACTGCAAGGTCGTGTACTCCCTAGGTGGAGTTATTATTATTATTATTATTATTATTATTATTATTATTATATGTATTTACTAGACCCTGATGAGGAAGGCCAATGACCTTCGAAACGTTGGGAAAGATTGTACAATAAAAATATATTAATGTTGGGTCTGCCTGAAAATTATTGGACCTACATAAGAATTACAAAAAATTTCTAGCGTAGAAAATTTATTGACCATAATCGAGGTTGAATAAGTAACTATTGTACTGAACTACCTGCTTGTAAGCCCTCCTCTATTATAATGAATGCCCTTTAGGGCTACGCGAGTGGCTCTTTTCCCGAAGAAATTTCAGAGACTGAATTTGCGTTACGTCATTTAGTTAATCTCTGTAAAAGTATGTTTCACTTTCGTGTTATTCTTCTTTATTTATGTTCCCGCGCTCGTAGGTCATGTTCATCGTACTGTGGTACATTCTTTGATAAATTATTTGCAATTTACTTCAAATGAAACGAGGGGGTCCACTAGACAGTTTAATTGGCAAATGATTGAAAGTCGCACTGTGAGTTTTGATCCAGTTGTGAGATCATTATGCTGTTAACTTTGAATTTACATTGGAATTTTCATTGACTTTAAGAGGTGTATGATGTTTGCTACTCATTAAAATCCGTCGCAGTGTGTCAAGTCAATTCAGTTGTTAAACTGCTTGGAAATCTTCGAAGAGCTAGGACCTTGCAAACAATTCCTGTGAGAGCTCACCTGAAATCATGAGCCAGTGTTATATTTTCCAATTTATTTCACTTACACGGTCCTTCGTTTCTGTCTGTTCACTTGTTCATCTTGATTTTCCCAATTTACCCTCAAAATTTAACGTTATCTTGTTTTTTCTACTATTATTTTCCTTCCTGCTGTTATTGCCCTATGTTCTAAATACAGGTCGCCTTCTCTGTAGTTATTTCATCGTATTCGAAGAAAAACTCGCAATATATTTCCTTGTAACATTCATTTTCTGTAATGGACATTATAGTACTCCTATATCTGCGACTTTTTATATTCTGTAAACACTTTAATCTCTTTTTCAACAGCTCGTCATGTTTTGCTTTGCCTTTGCTTCATCCGGTTCCCAATATATTATTTTGTTCCAAATTTTCCTTTTCCAACTAGAATCCTCGTCGGTCTTGGGTTGCTCCTAAAAGCTAATTTCCAGGTATTTCAAATCTATTCCGCCAGCCCCCCCTCCCCGCTCCACCCCATTATGCCTCGTCCCTTCCCCGTTCTTCACCCTATTCCCGATCTTCTTCACCTTCCATCCTAATCCCGCACTTCGCCGTCCTCACGCCTCCGCAGCCACCCTCCGGCTGCGCCGTGCCCTCTCCCCCCCCCGCCGGCCGCGCGAGAGCCCCGATGGGCGGTCCGTTACGCAAGCGCGCGATCGCTTGGAATTAGCGCGGGCGCGCCGCGAAGACGCACTTGATCGCCCGGGCATAAATCGGAGGCGCGACGCGACGGGCAGGCGCTTGCGCAACGCGGTCGCCCCTCGACCTCCGGAGATCTCTGGCGGGCGCGCCGCGCCGCGCCGCGCCTCGCGCTCCCACGGACCCCGACACCTCGCGGCGCTTCCCGGGATATTTGGCCGCTGCGTTGGCCCAGGGGAACAACTGTCGCCATTGCATTGTTTTTGACTGGGAGGTCCTAGGGTACGAGTCTCGACGGTGGCGGATTTTGTACCCACACTAGTCTAGTTCAGTCATTGACTGAAGGAGAATTCTAGCTGCCGGCTGATCTGTTGAGTAGTTTTCCGTGGTTTCTACGATTATCATAGGTGAATTCCGCGGAAGTATCTTAACAAAATAATTAGACGTCAATATTTGTTGTGTTGTCTATTCCATCTTAAGAATCGAATGCAATTGAGTATGTCATAACGAGTCTGCCATAGGAACTTAGAGGACTGGTATGCCACTGATTCCCAGTCCCAACGGGGACAGATCTTCGGCGTCAATATAGTTACTGGATCAGATAGAGTCACTTGTTGGTTAGAATTCCAGACTCGGATGCTTTGGTTGGTTGTTTCAGATCAATTCTAGCACTATGTGGATGTCGGTAAAATGAATCACGGAACCTTTCTTTACGTCCTTATTCTTTCCTATCCTCACTCTCATACTTAGACCGTGAAATACGCTGATCATTCCTTTCCGTATGTCTCACCATAAGTCTCAAGATTTTGGGAGTACTGAGAAAATGCGGATTGGGCCAGAGTCCAAAATAAACTGTGGGTTATCTGAAAGGGAGGGTGATATACTAGTACATCCTACTGAAATCTTGTGGTCTTCCATATTTGTGTAGTTTGACATGTTATTGTAACTGCTGCGTTCGCTTATTGCTTACAGGTCTACATCGTTTATTATTATCTGAAGGAATTAGGTTCAGGTCTTGATGATGGCAACATTTTCGAGACCAACTAAATAGTTAGGACGAAAAAAGTCAGTATCTCAGGGAAAATTATAAATACCGATTGTTTTGAATAGTCGCTTTCTCACCGAACTGTACCAAACAGAAGCCAGAGTAATATTTTAACAAGCCAGCGTCTACGTAGAACCTTTTCTTCTCCATCCCCGACCCCATGACTGAAGGTCGAAATGTCTTAAGGACTCAAAGCATCAACACACAATAATACTGAAATATTAAACAAGCACAACCAAAATGAACAGGAAAAAATTAGGTATAAGTTTTGCAATTTTATACTTTAATGTTAATATATTTTCCTTAGATACCCTGGTGTTCACACACGCATTAACCATTGTGAGATGGCCCCTGAAACACACCAATACATAAACACATATGCAAACGAACCAACGCGAACTAATACATTTTGTTTAAAACAATAATCGGGCGCCCTAATCCCTTGCTTAGCCGACTTAATTCACCCCTCCTCACTTTTCCTCCCATTCACCATACGAATAAATATGGAAGATGAATTTTGTTTCAGAAATCATCCAAAACCTTCATCCCTTAAGGGAAGGTGTTTCTCTGTGCTCTTTGATCTGATCTGTCTGATTCTTCTCTTATATACTTGTAGATGATCCATTCCTGGATGGCAGGTACAGTATTCCTTCACCCCATCCAACATCGCCTGTCGACCTTGTTGGTGCGCTCAAACGCTGCCTCACTTCTTGGTGCCCCAGTGGCAAAACAGTCGCAGTGAACCGCCCGAAGAATAGCGCTCGTTGCAGTGTTGCACAACGCGTCGCGCTTCGGGGAGCAGGAGAGCCGCGACGCCATCTCACCTGCAGCGTTGGAGCTTCTTAGAAGGACGCTTAGCGCGAGCACTCGGCCCAGCCGTTTGAACAACACACTGCGAATTACGATACATTGGAAGCTCTGGGTATAAATAATGCCTGAAGTTTTGGCAAAGTCGATTGATTTATTAAGGTTTCCGGACGCGTCAACTGCTAAGGTCATTAGTCTCAAGTATGGTGCAAGTTTTATCGTTGGAGGTGGCTCTAGTCTCTCTTACTTGCAGCAAAAACTAGGTTGTGTATGCTGCCATGTTGCTGGACGTCACTTTCAAGGAACGAGTATGAAAACAGACGATCGTTGATAAACTTCTAATTTGTTCCACTTTTTTAATCTCACAATATGCATATTTGACTTATCGCGAGAGTGTTTAATTTGCAACTATTCGTTCCTGTAATGGTGTTGGTGTTCTTTTACTGACATTCAGAACAAATGTTGCTGCCATTTCTCTATAGACTGTCTTCTTTGCTAACTAGGTATCCAATTTATACGTGTTACCCAACAACTGGTGGAGGAAAATCCACCGGGATCGTTAGTGCTTCTGACCAGGAGATCTTAGGGTTCCTTTCCCGACAGTGACAGGGCTTTCGACAGTAGCTTCATAGATAGGTCGAGTTCCTCCGCTGTCTTGAGGGGAATTCTATCGGCCGGCTGCGCTGTTTGGTAGTTTTCCGTGGTTTCTCCGATCAACAATTGGTGAATGCCGGAGCAGTACCCTAACACACAGGCCACGGAGCGGCGCTATCTTTCCTTCCTCTTCCTTGAAGTATCCACACACCTTACTTACAAACACACACACACACACACACACTGACATGCACTACACTACCACACATACCAGGATACCAGTCGGGAGCTTAGAGCTTGTCCCTGCTGGGGCGGTCGGTACCTCATTGGTGCTAGGCAACTGGTTGGTGATAACCCCTCTACGCGACAGGTAGGTCGGCGCCGGTTCTCACCATCCAGCACCTCCCGTGATACAAACATGCACTACACTAACGGGACTAATGACCTTAACAGTAGCAGACGCACCAGAAACGGTAATCAATCAAACAAAAAAAATGGCAGTGTCAAAATGGGGGAGGCGCGCGGCGCCTGGCGTGGTGCGGCGGGGCGTGGGCGGGGCGTGGGGGGGCGGGGCGGGAGGGTCGTGCGCGCGGGCGCCCAAGCGAAGACGCGCGCAGGCGCCCGAGCGTGAACTTAAGCGCATACCTGCGCGCGCCGCTAGCGCCGTCGAGGTGCGTTTTTCCCGCGCGAAGTGCAACGAACGGCACGGGCGCGCCCACATATGCAGGATGCCGCGATTTCCAGGCGCTTCCGCCCGCTTGCGTAACGCGCGCTTTTCTAGACGGGGAAGGCGGGACGGCGCGCGGTAGCGATGAAGGCGGCGGAACGGGGGCGGACACGAAGGCGATGGCAGCGGTCTCGGGGCGGTGGGTTCGGTGGCACTGGAGGCGCCAATGGTGACAGTGGGAGTAAACGCGGTGGCGGAGGGAACGGTGACGGTGTTTGTGGCAGCGGTTGTATTGGTATTGTATTGGTATTAATGGCGCTGGTGGCGGTGGCCGCGGAGGTGGCAGCGGTTGCGGCGGCGGTGGAGGCGGTGGAGGCGCTGGCGGTGGCGGTGGGGGAGGGGGCGACGGCGTTTGCGGCAGTGGCGGAGACGGTAGCTGCGGAGGCGATAGCGCAGACGAAGGCAGCGGTGGCAACGGCGGCAGCGACGGCAGCGGCGGCGGTGGCGGTGGCGGTGGCGGTGGCGGTGGCGGTGGCGGTGGCGGTGGCGGTGGCGGCGGCTGCGTTTTCTAACCCGTCAGTGACTGCGGGTCTGCGCACCAGTGGACAGAGACGTAAAATGTGTCTGCTCTCCGAACGGTTCCATTCTAGAGCAGAACAA
Organism: Acheta domesticus; assembly: GCA_031308135.1. Classification (NCBI taxonomy): domain Eukaryota; kingdom Metazoa; phylum Arthropoda; class Insecta; order Orthoptera; family Gryllidae; genus Acheta; species Acheta domesticus. Next base: position 203,479,646 of record JAHLJT010004567.1, on the reverse strand, counting down.
TGAGTCGTTCTTTCGTCCGATTCCGGTGGTGGCAATTCTCAACCTACTGCCCTCGATTTTTGGGTGTGCGTGATTTGTATGCACAGAGTTTGTTCCAGAACTGATTCATTTCGTTCTCACCTGCCTTGCATTGGTGTTGAAATGTTCCAATGCATTGAGCAAAGGCGAAACTAAGAGACGTAACACTGCAGGGAAGTGAATAAGCACATCTGCGTACATTGCCATCCTACAAATGGTTTTAAATCACACTATATTGTAATTGATATTCAGCAATCTGCCAGAAACACTACAATAATATGTGAAACCAGTTACATAAACACTGACCATAAATCTTATTATTTTTTCTGAACTCAGTTTGTTCTGATTGAGATATGGAAATGCAGGTAGAAGCTTTTTTTTTCAAGGATTTAAATAGGTTTACTAATCCAGCTCCGAATTGCCTTTATAGCTTAAAAGGTAAGAAAATGTTATTGGCAGGGAAGTAAAATTTGCAGTGCTTCTTAATTACTATAGATAAGAGTATCAATATTTATGTTTTCAAAAGCAACCAAGTACTCGTAAATGAGAGTTTATACATCTGCAATAGATACAAAAAATCCGGAATGATTGCAGAAGGACTAGAGACAGGTGTGCCAATGGCGCTAGTAGCAGGTTCGAATCGCGCTTAACTCATGGATGTTTTCAGTCATATTTCCTCATGGGGACATTCTCAGCCCCTCACGTGTCGTTCCCAAAATCTCTAGGCCTCACCTCGTAAATGGGGTTAGTGGACACTATGGTAGGACGGCAATTCGAAGGGAACGGGTCCCCTAATGCTGTAAGAAGGTATAAACACGGAGGTGGTCGCAAGGCAGTCACTGCGTATTTGGGAGATAAAATGGATGCTCGCACTGGGAAAGTTAACTCAGATAAGCTATAGTAACACAATAGTGCGACGGAATTTTACTTCTCCACATATGGCAGCCGGGGTGGGCAGTCAGGCAAAAAGCAAAAGTAGTCCCGACGGATGTTAAATCCGAACTCCGGTACCGGACAGCGTAACAGAAAGGCCTTTCGACTGGAATATACCTGTGATTGGATAGTCGCCGGTTTGTCCCTGGCAGGGTGCCAGAAATGCAGTTGATGTGTTTGTCAGCGGCGTGTTAGTGGCGCCTGCCGGAATCAAATTTGCAGGTCGACTGGTCTGATCCGCGGTTTCCTTGATCATTTCCTGTCGAATGCCAGCAGTAGCAGCAGCCTATCCAAAGAGCCACGAACCGTACGCAACCTCTCCTTCCTATCCTTCTCCTCGTTCTCCTTCTCATCCTCCTCTTCCTCCTGTTTCTCCTCTTCCTTTTCCTCATCCTCCATATCATCGTCCATCACCTCCCCAATGTGGCCCGAGGTCAGGGGGGGGATCCAGCAGATCATTTGGGGGGGGTATCATAGATTCTTTATAATTATCATATTTGTTACTCTATATACTGTAGATATGATACTATACAATATTATTGTTTAAATAATTAGATAATTCGAACATAAATAAACATTTACATAAATTTTGCGAAATGAAGGAAGGTAAACGAAAACTGAGGGCCTTTTGGAGGGAGGCATGGTCCCCATACCCCCCCCCCCCACTGGATCCGCCAGTGCCTGGGACCCTGTTGGGGAGTACATCCCACCCCAACCCACTCAGCCGTACGCTGGTGGGGAGGCCTTGCGGACTGCAATGGCGCGGGTGCAGCGCTGAGGAACAGAAGAAAGAGTGCCGCCGCTCAACAAACAGGACTGAACAAACGAGCGCCTCGTCCGAGCGCTGCTCGCCCGACTGCGCTCGGCCCGCGAGGCGTCGCGAGGCGTCGCGAGGCGTCGCGAGGCGTCGCGAGGCGTCGCGAGGCGTCGCGAGGCGTCGCGCCGAGCTACCGGTCTCAAGGGAGCGGGCGGGGACCTAGCTCTTCTGCGCCCGGGAGCGCGACACTTGAACAACGCGGCGCGGAGAATCTGCTAGTGGCCCGGAGCACCCAAGGGAGGAATGCACCATCGATGTCCATGTGTTCAAAACATTTACGTTGTTTTGTTGATGGATGAAAAGACTCATAATCAGATTTTGTAGAAATTAAAATATGAAATAAGTGATGATGCCTCACTCGGTTCATGTGTTCGAATGATGCGAATGTTGTTTGTAGTATCATCGGGCAGGCTGTCTCTCGACTGAGAGACGACCCCAATGTCCTGGTATTTCCTACGTCTTTTCTTCTATTTCGAACTTTGGACGAAGAGACGGTCAAAGCATGAGCGTTAGGCGTAGGATTTCCCTCGTGTTTTCTGTACCATATAGTGAAAGGATTCTCTCACCCTTTGGCATGATCCTGAACGCTCATAATCAGTTGGATGAATTATTTTTTACTTAAGGCCAGTGTGAAATTAAATTCTCACTCGTGCGAACAAAATGTTAGAGGTTACTAAATCAGTTTTTAAAGCATCGTTGTTTTTTGAGCGATGTGTCATATGGATATTGAAGTTTTTATTTTAGATATCGATATTTTCGAACATCGATGTTTTGTTGTTGATGATGCATCCTTAACGCAGGGCGGCAAGGCAAGGAGGAAAGCCAGAGCGTTCCTCACAAAGCGCGACGCCTCCGCTCGGCAGCGTAGCTTCACACCCCAGGGCGGGGGCCTTCATCCTCGATGCTGCCGAACTCTAGGGTTCCTCGGGGCTGGATTTCCGCAAGCGATCACCATTTTCACAGCCAAAACACGTAAAATGGAAATCATCTATACGAGGAACTTTTCATTTAGGAACTCATTGGACTCTTTTACTAAAATATTAGATTAATATAATATTTAAGTAAAACTTGTAACATTAATATAAAAAGATAGTTGATAGTACAAACATGTAAGTTTTGGTAAAACGAATTTTTCTGTTACTTAAACATGAGGTTCCTTTAAGAAAACCATCAGCTCGAATGGTTCCTAGAGGTGAAAAATGTTGAAGACTCCTGACCCAGGACACATGTACCACCGAACTCTGTATGAGAATGAAAGACAAATGCGATTCCTAGATAGCGGATAGGGACATTCTTTTGTAATTTTACTCAATTTATTCAAATTAATTACCTCATATTGATCTATCATATTCCAAAGAAGTGAAAGGATTCGCATTGTAAATTATTATTTTTTTAAATGTATTTCAAGCGAACAAATATTTTTACAATTATTTCAAAAATGTTTAGAAACGAGAAAACTAAAATTATCGTCCTCCCTCTGAAACATCTGTATAATATTTCATCATCCGATCTTACAAGAGAGAGGATTCTTAAATTATTATACTGTAAGATGCAATAAAGACGACTATTACATTTTATGTTTAAGAAAAAGAATTTAAAGAAAGAATGGAGACAAGTGATCTCTGAAACGTTGTGAAACTCCAACCTGTAAAACTCCAACTTCGTTTTTCTTCAACTTTGTACGAAATATATTCAATTATCACCTGATCTGATTGTCTATAATTACTGGAACCTTTCTTTATGCTATGAAGAATAGACAATCAATAAAAACTTATTAAAAAGAATTTAAGAATAAACTTAATTTTTCTGGAAAACTCTAGGTGGACCGATGAAGAACGCCCCACAGCCTGACGTAATTCCGACGTCGCGTCGCCGCTAATTGCCTCCGGGCTGAATGGGCCGCGCGCGCGCGTGGAAGGTTTCTCCCCAATAACGCGAGCGCGGGAAACACACGCGCCGCTTCCGCGCGTCGTGGAAAGCAGACGGCGCGACGCTCGCGACTCTCTCATTTGTTTAGCTTCCACGCGCGGCGCTGCGGTGCAGTTGGCGCCTGGAATGTTGGTGTGGTTTCGGAAACTCCATGATAGCAAGTCGGGCAGTAGACAGTATTGTCGTCAGGAATCTTCGGGAAGAGTTTCGATTTTTTTAAAATTCGTGTTGAATATTTGCTGACTTCTATCTTCCTCTGGTACTATAAACTTTGGGGTTAATTATTTGGTTACAAAATGATGTGTTACTTTTTCTCATTGCAAGTAGTTTGTTTTTGTACTGTTTTTTACTACCCGTTTATGGCAGGTTTTCTTGTGCCGTCAGGCCATAATATGCCACATTTTGGCGTAATTTTCCCTCTCTTCTAAAATACAATTGCTCTCATTACTTGCTTGCTGCCTGATATTCTTTCTTTCTTTTTTCCTGTTATGTTTTCATTTTCATCAATATTTTAAGCATTTCACCCTTTTGTGCATCGGATGCTTTCAGAAGTTCACGTAACGAAACCTTGCCGAAAAGCTTTTCACTGCTTTCTAGAAACCTTTCTGGGAAGCATCGTTTATTTTTAAATAATTTACCACGTTCAAATCATGCAGTCGTGATGACTTTCAAATAATGGTCCTTCATTTTGTAAGAACTCTGCAATCAGACTGTCACCAATAATGAGTATAATTTCCTTTCCTGAAATAATGAATTATTAGTACAACGGACCAAATTAGGCTTCTTACAACGAGGAATTCATCAGAAATTACAATTACGAATATTTTACTTCCAAAGCCTGAATATATAGGAATTTAATGCACGCTATTATGTTAAAAATTTATCAAAGTGATGCATATAATTAAACCAAATTACAAAACCCCGTACTTACATCACGACCAAAACGTGCGGATTTCAGTAAAATGTGTCAATGAAACTAAACACGGCAGTTCTATACCGTTTGAACGTACGTACTTGCAACGAGAAGCAGTGCCACAGAGCTCGTACAGTTGGTCTTTTTCGAAAGTGGCGCGAGCAAACCTTCGTGAAAATCGGTATAGGTCACGGTTTCGTGGGGGCTTTGAGAGAAGCGCGCCTCAAAACACGAGTTGGCGCCGGAGCGGGAACGTAACAAGCGTAGTTCAGAGAAGCCGCGAAATCGCAGTCAGGAGCCCATTGCCTCCCGTCCACGGCGCCCCCCCCGTCGCTCGTGCTCCTCAGCTGCCATCCACGATTCTCACAGTCTCACCTCGTCCACTGCCTATTAAATAATGCAAGGCTAGAGCATGTGGTTGCTGGCAAAACCGTTGATATAGGGGTGTCCAACTTCCGAGGCATCACGGGCCACACCTAAAAACTTCAATACGACTGCGTGCCATATTTTCATTACATCCACCCCTGACTTCAATGTATTATTGATCTCGATACTTTGCCCGACTGCTCTGACACGGGGTGGGGGTGGGGGAATGGAACCATGCGTGATATCCGACCGCAGTGAAACACATTGGGATGATTTTGAATTTCCGAATTCACTAGACAAAAATCCTTAAATCTAAACTTTTTTTTTTAAATTAAAGGGTGTTGACCCCGGCAGGGCCCGTGCGCTAGGCGTCCAACATTCTCGCCCGACATGGATGAAAGAGACATTTACTTTTGACTAATAACTTTTCGCGGGCCACAATAAATGACACCGCGGGCCACCAGTTGGACACCCCTGAGATAGACTGGTCAGACACGACGGGGTGCCTTCGGATTGCAACGACTGTATATTCTGAAAGCGCTTTTAAACTTTTTATTAAATTGTATGCTATCGATATTGACCATTCCGTTTTAAATTGTAACATTTTTCTACACGACACTTGAACTCGGCACATTATTTTATTTGTATGCAGTGGGCTTGTCGGCTTTTTTAGCATAATTTTCGGCTATCACATGACCACAAGACCTGAGGGTTGAGCACCTTGGCCTCTTATCTATATCGCTCCCTCACCACACACCTGGGGGCTACCAGCTCTGAGGTTGGTCAGGGTTCATTCAGATGCATCGATTATCTCGTGGTCGAACGAATCTTGATTTCTCCACCATCTCGCAGGCGCAACCCTGGGTGAATCCGAAAGGATTGGAAATCCTGCACTGACTCACCCACTTTTTGGAGCTAAAGACGTGGGTATATACTTGCAGAGAAGCTAAGGAAGCTCGGTGGACGTTTCAAATTCGCCACGATGGCTGCGGTATAGCAGATCACATTTTATATCAAAATAAATTTAGCGATAAAAAACAGTTGTTCTTCTATGTATCATTTCAACATAGAAGTTCCCTTTGTTCCCCCCTCCTATAGAACTGTTGCATTTGGGTTGGGGGCAAAAACATGGTAACCCACAATTTACAAATGAAAAGAACAGTTATGACTAGTGCCTTGGAAATCTCTCGTGCATCGAAAGTTTTCGTCTTGGAATATGCTTCTCGAGAGAATGAAGCCAAGTTGTTCTTAAAACAAAGTTTTGCACGAAATTAAATTATTGCTTCGTTTATTATTGACGGTAGCATCGCTGTTGGTGCAAAACGAGACTCATGTGGGTTACCAGGCCCACAACCCTTCATTTTACCAATGACTTCTTCTGCCTTCGCTTCCCGCCTCTCATCGCCCCCACCCTCCGCCATCGACACGCCCCTGCCGCCCCCACCTCCATTTTACCAATGACTGCTTCTGCCTTCTCTCCCCGCCTCTCCCCGCCCTCTCCCTCCGCCATCTACACGCCCCCGCTTCCCCCACGGTCCCCCCTCCCCGCGTCGAAACGAGAGAAAAGGATCACTGGGTTCCATGGCGTCGACGTCACATAAACTGCAGCGGTGGCCTAGCTGCTTGCGAACTCGCACAAAACAATCGCGCAAGCTGGCGCTGACGCAAGAGCGTGCGACCCTCGCGGCGGCCTGCGACTTTTGTCTCCGCGCGGATTCACCATGTGCTCTGAGGACGCCGCGCCGCACCGCGCCGCCCACCCACTGAGCGCTCGTTCACTCGTTGGCTCTCGGTGACGCGCGGTTGCGTGAGGAAACAGTAGGCCAAACAATTGTGCAACGTTCTCGTGCGTTGTTTAAAGCTTTTGACCGTTCCATTTCTGGAGTGTGATATGGCGAAGAAGGGTCAAACGCTTCCCATCCTGTTGCACGCAAATAAAATGTTTCCGACCTGTGTTTTAATTTCGAATGCAAGTTTTATTATGTTTCTTTTGGAAACAGCTTGTACTGGAACGATTCACTTCTGTAGTATCTTGTGTTTTTATTTATTTGTCTCTATTTTGAACTGAATACTCGATGTGATTCATGTCACCTACAGCTCCAATTCATCTTTTTCAACAACTTCCTAATTTGCTATATAATCTAGAGTAATATTTCATTCTCATACACTCTTCTGAGTTTCTTTCATTAGATATGTTCTTATTTTAATTATATCCTTTCATCTAATGTTCTACATTCATTAATACTTGAACATATGTTTATCTTGACAATTATTCCGTGTAAATGTATGTAATTTCCCCTGTACGTTGATTATAGATCACGACGTTATTTCTCTTGCGCTAATAGGGACGTGTTATTACTCTTTCCAAATAAAGAACAACCACACATTATTGGCAATCCAATTATCATTTTCCAGCTCTGTCTTCGGTCGAAAAGATCGACCGCCTTTTTTGGATGCCTTCATGTCATCCACTCGCAAGCATATTTGGGAGGCCGGATGCCTTCTGTTGGAGCCAGAGGTAGAAATCTCATCTGCAATCTTTCGCTTTATGTAACTGCAGTTATTACCTCGTGTCGTGTTTCTCTCGTTTTCAGTTCCGTTACCCGTTGGATTTCCTTCTTACCACTCATCTGTTATTTACTTTCGACAGCGAAATAGCGTCACGTTCCGACCACAGAAAGTTGTGAATGCCTCATTGAGCGCAACTCTGGAAAAGCTGATTTGAAGAAAGGTCACGGAGCATCATAACAAAACAGTGATTCACACGAAGTATCAGATCGAAAGTGCGCTCCATCTCTCCAACTTTCGGGCGCAATTTTGTGGTCCACTGGAAACTTTTAATATGTACCGAAGCCATTGATCAGGCCTTGTACGGTCTCATAACATCTGTGTGGTTGAAACTGCCCCATGCTGGTTTTCTAAGTCACCAAGAAAGCAAATAATTGGTGAGAAAATTATTTATAAAATTACCTCCAGTCTTAAACCCGCAGGAAATGCCTACACAATATATATTTTGTTAATCCTCTTGATTCGTTGCTGGCTACTCAATGAAGGGTCTAGTTACGCGTTGATTTAAATTTTTCCACTAGATTTGTCTCCAAGAATATGAAACAAAAAGCTACATTTTACTAGGTCGGCTTTATTTTAATACATAAAATAATTAATTTGGAAAGGGGGATGGATGGAAATTTTTCGCAATGGAGGTCTCGGGATATGAGGTCGGAGAGACTAACAGCAATAGCAGTCGTCAGGTTTGGTATACATGTATGCTACATTGTTTGGATGTAGAATTTTTCGCTCAGGCATTTCAGCCATAAGAAACATTTGTACTTTACATTATTTCCCTTTAGTTTTCTTTCTTAAGAAGAAACCAATTGTCAAACTATACAATGCACTGGAAGCTTACACTCATGCGAGCTGCTGTCTCCGTGACAGTGTCACGTCAACAGAACCCCAGGTGCTTCGCGACAATACTCACGAGAAAGAAGAACACACACCCACGCGCAGAGATGGATTCGCATCCGTGACCATTGGGACCGAGGTAACGGATGGGCCGCTATGCGTTCCATCCCCTACGGGCATGCAGTCGGCTTATTCATTCCATTAAATACCACTTATTTGTAAGCGATAAAACAACATGAACATGCAATAACTTCACAAAATATGAACTATTGGCCAGTTCTTCCTTGACCCAAGTTAGAGCGTTCCTTGACCCACGTTAGAGCGTTAGATCCACGCAGTTATAAGGCCCCCTCCCCTCGGAACTTACATCCCTGCGGTGCTCCAGTCGTTGTTAGGAGAGACGATGATGATTGTTTTGCTTCTGGACGTAAATGTAGTTTCACTGTGCGCACGTTTTGTTGAGCACTCCTTTTGCTTGTAGTTCATTAACAGTTGAAATTGATTTTCTATAACTCGGGAAAAAACATTTTTCAAATATCTTTATTTTTCTAAAATAATTATTTTCTAAATTAATTTTTTCGTTTGTTTTTTTAATAAAATTCTGGCCCTCAAGAAAATGTGCGCAGATAAATTTCTTTACCCACACGTCATATACAGTTTTTACTGTTTTTATGACAAATAAATAAAATAAAATAAAAAATAAAATAAAATAAAAATAAGATTCTGATGGGAAGGAAAGAGCGCGGTTTGTGGCCCATTATATGGAACGCTGATCTGGCTTTCGCCTGGAAGGGATTACAGTAGCCGGGCTACGAATTCTTTTTCGGCTGTCGCCACAATCTCACGAATACATTACAACTAGTACATTTCTGGCATCTTGCCGGAATCGAAACTGAAACCTCCCAAATTGCTGGTACCATCAATCTGTAAGACGTTGCTTATACGCGGCGTACCGGTTTTGGATGAACCAGTTCAATTGCAATATTTAGAAACTAAAATTATTGCATTTGTAATATGATTTAATATAATATTGCTACAAATCCTGAATTTTCCGGACCCCAGATAGATGTTTTCTGAACACTTTATAAGCAATACTAACTTTTTTATCGTGTCTTCTCACTATTATCTTCGGATCACCACCACTTAAACTCGGTGAAAAAAACTTCCATGATCATGTGCAATCTTGGAACGTGACGTTTCGAGACCACTTTAAATTGTGGAATCCTCCACTCATATAAACGCGGAAACAAAACGGAGATGCACTTTCCAGAAGGTGTGGCAACGCACATTAAAAAGACGAACGAGTCAGTGGGTCACGTAGCGAGGATCCGATTCACACGCGGATCCGTTCTGCCGACTCATTTCGCATAGGTCGAGCACCGTAAAACTTCGTCACTCGGCCGCGCCCGCCCGCCAGCCGCCAGAAGAGCACCGGCGTCGCGCGGCGGCGGCTGTAAAGGCTACGCAATGATTTGTATATATTACACGTCGCCTTGCGAAAGGTCGACGCGGTAGTCGCGAAGTCGAGTGCGGCTTCGCCCGGCTGGGGTCCGTGACGCCTCAGCCCCTCGGGTCGTCCGCCCTCCCCCACTCCTTCCCACGCACGCGGCCTGCCCCGACCACTTTCAAAACGCGCTGACCCGAACCGTTGATGTACGGGATTGAATTAAGTCTTTCGTTGGGGTTCTTCGCAGCCCGGCGCGGAGGTCGTAAATATATGTTGTCATGATTTGCCTGAAGGGGGTATGGGAGGTAAAAATTGCCAACGGGAGCCTGTAACGTGCCAGATAATCAGTAATCAAATTCGGGAGAAGTTCATAACAGTAATGAAGTTCAGGACGGCTTGGGGCAGTGGATGGATTTCAACTGCCTGGCGAAAGGGAAACTGATTAATTGTGTATGAGTAACATTGCGTCTCCGTTCCGTGGTGGTAGCATTCTTTATCGTTACGTTTCAAGAATCCTGGAAATGTTTCAGGACTTAAGTGCCTATTTTAGTTTCCCATATCTGCTTTGTGCATTTTACCTGATTTTGATCTTTATCTTACTTTTCTGCCAGTATTATCCTTTCTTCTCTCTTCTCTAGCGATGGAGTCGATCCATCTGGAAACTTTCAAAACGCGGTGACCAGAACCGTAAATGTACGGGATTGAATTAAATCTCGTTCGTGTTCTTCAGAGATCGTAAATACATGTTGTCATAATGTGCCTGAAGGGGGGTACGGGAGGTAAAAATTGCCAACGGGAGCCTGTATCGTGCCAGATTCTCAGTAATCAAATTCGGGACAAGTTTATTACAGTAATGAAGTTTAGGACGGCTTGGATCAGTGGATGGATTTCAGCTGTCCGGCGAAAGGGAAACTAATTAATTGTGTATGAGTAACATGACGTCTCAATTCCGTGGTGGCAGCATTCTTAATCATTACGTCTCAAGAATCCGGAAAGTGTAATCAGGATTTAAGTGCCTATTTTAGTTTCCGACATCTTTTTTTCTGTATTTTGCTTTATTTTCACCTTTTCTTCCTTTTCTGCCAATATTGTCCTTTCGTCTCTGGCAACGGTGTCGCTCAATGTGGAGAATTATCTGCAAAATTACTGAAGATCCTTTTCAACGCTCATTGGGCATATTTCCCATGTATTTTACCCTCCGGTTGCAGCCAATATCAATACCCTTTTGTCTTCCTATGTAAGAAAAAAATAAATACCTGAACGTCCGGTCTATGATAATACAATGAAGGTAAATGACAATAATGTATGGTGATAAAACATTTTCTCATTCTTTAGGAAAATTCCATGAAAATACGTACGTATAACAAGGACGTAAAATGGATATATCTATTGTTAACTCAAAAGCCAACGTACGGAGATCATGCAGTCGCGTCGGGTACCACTCTGCGCGCATAGTTTGCGGGTTCGAATCTGAACAAACGCGCAACTGACCGCGCGCGATGTTTCCTGCCTCTTCCTCATCCCCTCCTCCCCTTCCACTCTTATTCATATAAGCTCTACAATACCACACAGGTCGGGAACTTGTAACTTTTCCAGGGCGGGCTGGGACGGTGCTCCGCTGGGAGGGATACCCGTCGATCGGCGCCGTATCTCACCGTCCGTTGCGGGAGGAACACCACACATCCGTACATACAACATGCAGGACTACAGGCCATAATACTTTACGCGCTCATAAACACCAGTCAATTCACTGCCCGGAGCAGTGTCACGCAATGGGTGATAAAAACTGTAAGGGGGAAACTCCGCTTCCCGAGGTGTAGGTCAGCTCCGGACCTCGCCTTCCAGCAGGGAAGGAACCCCACTCCCTTCCGGGATTACAACATGGACTACACTTAAGAGACTAATGACCTGGGCAGTAGACGTGCCCGTAACGCATTCCCAGTCGCTCGCACCTAGCTCCCCACTTCCCGTGCTCCGAGAGTCACTGGGTCAGCATTGAGGACGCTCTCGGTGAATCCCGCTCCCGCGCCGCGGTGTGGAGAGCGCGCGGCGCGCCTGCCGGAAAGGTCCTGGGTTTAAGGCCACGGCCGCGTGCGTGCCGCCCCCGCCCAGCGCATCGGTCACGCGGCGCGCGGGGCGGAGGTCGCGGAGGTCGGCAGGGGGGGGACAGGAGAAGGAAGCGGCTGGACGAGGCGGATTGAACGGGGTTTGAGTATTCAAATCGGCATTAAATTGACGTCCACTCCTTGGGCATATTGAAGCCATGCGACCTTCCGAGCTGTGGGAAGTCTTTGTCGAGCTTGGTTCAGTGAAGGCAAGGGTGGGATGATGATGCAAAGACCGGGTCAGGAGAATGGCAAGACTGAATTGGAAACGTCGGAATGAAGGATGTGTTAGTTATGAATGGCCAGGAATCGGCGTAGGATCAGACAGTCAATGTTGGCATGTATTTTAACTTTTGTCGAGTGCACAGATATATCGTGCGAACTCTCACTATTAGGAATGCGACATGGATGTCGATGTTTTCAAAACATCGATATTTGTATAAAAACATTGATGTGAATTAAAACCGATTTTTTTTAACCTCGATATATTGACCTCGATGTTTGAGTTGGTTCATATTTTACTTTTAAATGAAAATATACTAATAAAAACGTAGTAATTTTCAGATATTAATAAATGTAACATTTACCAGACCACAGAAATGAAACTTTAAAAATAATTTAATCGAATTTTTGTTAATAAATGTAGTGTTTAAGTTTTTGAAATAACCAATAAAATGGCAGATGTTTTACCATTTTTCTGATATAATATTTTGACTTTGTTTTGTCAGCTAAATCTTAATTATAATTAAGACTTATAATTAAAATTTATAATTTACAACTCTAAATTAATAAACACGACCACCAAGATATAAAACGCCCTTCTGCTGCATGTAAACACTGATGTTAGATATTACTAAAAGAGTTTTTAAAAAATTGATGATTTTGGGTCGCCTGTATTTTGAACACATTTAGAATTTGAACATCGTTCTTCCATTTTTGAGGTTTTGTTGTCGATATCGCATTCCTACTAGCTGTGCGGCAGGGAGTATTACGGAGGGGAGCGAGTCGATCGTAGTGGGAAGGATGTGGTTGGGTCAGAGCAAAAGGGTGCGTCCACATTTGGTGAACATAAGAAGTCAGAACTGAACGTGACATGTTGGGTCGGGATTGGTTCTTTATAGATGTGATAGTGATAGATCCGAGGAACTGGAACTTGGGGGTTTCCCTCATTTGATGAATTTGGGGAAATTCCTTCCCCAAATATTAATGAATATTTTATGAAATTATTCAATTTCTTAGTAACTATGTCAAAAGTTATTTTCTGTAACTAATTCACTGAAGTGCAGTTGAGGAAGAAAGGACGGTGCGGAACTCTGCAGCGAGACCATCGTGTAAGGCGGGTGGCGCGATGAAGAAGCTGGCAGGGGCGAAGCGGGGCGCAAGGAAGCAACAGCGACGGGGAGGACAGACGGGAAGGGGGCACTCCAAATAACGAGAGCCCCACCCCCGCCGCGAAGCATCCCGCATTGGAAAACACCGCTACCGATCAATTTAAAACATTCAAGATATGAAATGGATTAATGACCATAACAGGTGATATGCCGGGAAACATACATCTGCTATGGTCATTAATCCGTACTACAACAATAAACCCGCCGCGAAGAAAGAGGTAGGGAAACGGAACCAGCGACCTGAGGCAATGAAGAAGCCCATGAGTCAGGCCAGTCCAGCCCAGATTAGACCAGGGCGAGTCGAAGGCAGAACTCCAAAGACATACACGGGGCGGGGCGAGGTAGAAGCCGAAAGGTGAGGTCAGGCCAGGCCAAGCTGGGGCGGGCCGGAGGCGGAACTCCAACAGGGGGCGGGGTGAGGCGCGAGGTGACCGGCGGCGGAGCCCTGCGAGAGAATGAGGCATCAAATCGGCGTCGGAGCGCGTTTCGGCCTCCCTTTCTCCCGAGCCGCTCTGCTTTATGGCCGTTGCGACAGCGGGAAGCGCGCGCCGGCGATCGCGAAATGGCCCAGGCCGCGCCGTGGGAGCGGGCCTTCCTCCCAGCTCAGCGGGGAATCTTTCAAAGCCGTTAATATATGGCATTTACGAAAGTTAGTTCAGTTATTACAAAGTAGCAGAAGTACCCGGCGTTCACCAAGCGTTCATTTACCACAATAAGCTGTTAGAAAGGAAAAGAAAGGAATTATCTTTAGTATCAAATTGAAGTGCCGTCGTGGATAGCGGAGGTGGCTTAGAAGGTGTACCGACTTTGGCCCGAGGGGGAGCGGATTCGAGTCTCGCCTTGGACATGGTTGTTTGTCCCTTGCCTCTCTTTTATGTGTTGTCGCGAAGGGCCTCGAATTCTGCTGACCCCAGATGAGAGAAGCCCGCAAGTGTGTTGGAATCTAGTGTATGGTCGAATATGCGCCCCATCTGGACGTAAAGGGTAACCGGCTGTCGGCTGGATAAACACCATAGTAAAAAAGTAAAATCGAAGTAATTTTATGTAACTACTACCATGTCCACTACTCCATGCCTACCATTTACCACTACTCCATGTCCCGGCGTTTCCCCTTCGGCTCCGATCTCTCTCTCTCTCTCTCTCTCTCTCTCCCTCTCTCTCGCCCATCTCCACACTACCCTCCTTTCCCCTGACCTGTCATAACCTGCCCCTCCCCATTCTCTCTGCCAACACCAACCCTTCCCCTCTCCGTCCTGCTTCTCGCAGCTTCGCTCAGATCCACCCTGTTCCGCGTCATCTTGCCTCGTATCGCCCCGCTTCGCCCCGCCCCGCCCTGACCGTGCCCTGCCCCGTCCTGCCGTGCCTTGATTTGCATTATATGGACGGTGAATGAACTGGCTCTAAGGTATCGTGTCAGTTTTGGCATCATCTGGCGGGGCGTAGATGAACTACTCGCGTGGATAAACGCCAGAATGTGTGATGGGACGGAAGGATAAAACACTCTTATTTTGCAAATAAATATTTACGGATGTATAAACATAATAAACTTCGTAAACAGTCCAGTAAATGGATTATGCCAATGTCAATAAAACGCCATACATTCAAACGAAGTTATCACAAATGTTTCGTTCATTCAGTACTTTCAGATATTAGTGCGTACAACCTAACACTACCATCTTTATAAATTAATATAAATTATGACAGTAAACACATATCCTCCCAGCGAGTTGTTTTAAAATACTTCAGAGAGGTTAGTAAGTCACTATCTCTCGCATTGTAGTTTCCATTTTTTCCTGACTTTCCAATCGTCTTTCATCTCCTCTGGCGTCCTCCTAGAGTTTCGTCGACCTTCCAGATTTCTTCCTTGCACTTACGTCCATTATCGAACTCAACTCCACCCATATGGTTTATACAGTTTCCTTAGCCTGTTTATAAAACCCACATTCCATCATCTCAAATAGTTAATCTATAGTATATCCGCGTATAATTATTTTCCTCAGCATTAATGTTTGCCTGACATACTTTTCTCACGTCGTTTGCTCCATAAATAGCAATACTTTCAATCGGATGTTTGAATCTAAGTAAATTTTCTTTCTTGAAATATCTGTAGGAGTTAAAAAATAATACACCATTCAGTATTTCCTGAATTTTTTATACTTTATTGTAACGATTATGTAATTCCGTAGGAATTTCAGTTTCAACTGATAACTACAGACACTTACTTTCCAAGTTCATAAAGAAGCATTTTTTGTAGTAATAATTTCTTTTCAACTATGAAAGATAATGGTCAGTTTTACACGCTCTATTAAGTGAATTTCCGCGGTATTTACTTTTCTTCTGATAAATAACGCTAAAGGTGAAGCCTATATTGTTTATCTTTTACAGCCAAAGCTCTTGCTGTATAATATAATAAAATGGGTTTGTAACTGACCGCAAAAACTAGGGATTCCTACGTGCGTGATAATTTGTCATAACTGTTTACATACTGATTACTGTAGCCATGAAAATGTGCGGCTGCACTTAACGAGCCACATTTGTTGATTGATTCATAAGATTGTATTTGTACTATTACGAAGTTGGATGAAAAACTCTGTCAATGTTATCAAATAAATCTAGGAATCATCACTTTTGTTTTGAGCACTTTGTCTTTAGAAGAATATTATGTAGAACTCGATGAGTGAAATTTGTTCCGTTTTGGTATCATATGTAAAGAATATTGTGAAAATCAGCTACGCCTCCAGTTCACACTTATGAACAAACTATGCAAGTGCCATCCTAAGTAAAAATAACTTTCGATATACACGAAACATTAATAAACTTAATAAATTTTCCAAATTTCTGAAATGTCAGATTTTACCACAAAATGATTAAGGATACTCATAAATAAAGTGTAGACTAATCACATCGAAACACGTTCAGTTCTCACTTCACAGCCTAATAGTTTGCGCAAAACTTTTAATATGACTACAATTACATAATTTTGTATTTTATGAATAAACATTTTGTATTTGACCATGTAATGTATGGACACGAAGCCCGAACGCATGTTTATACAAAGAGGTCTTTTCGAAACCCACATTTTAGGGGTGCGGATCTCTGCGGTAAATGACAAACTCCGCCGTGCAGCAACATTGCGAACGCGTTTCCCATGCACGAGAAGTGGGCAGAGGGGAGAGGAGGAGAGGGGAATGGAAGGGCGGAGCGGAGGTGGGGGCGGGGGCAGAGACAGCCACGGGCTTTGCGACTGCTTGTGCAACATGGCCTCTTTGTTGTGTTCGCTCGAATTCTCCTATGGGCGTTGCCGCCGCTGCTGCCGCCCCACCCCCACCGCCACCGCCACAAAGCGGATTTCTTGCAAGAAAGTTCGTTAAGGCTGGGGATGGAAGTGGCATGTCCTTTCGTCGTGTACATTCGAAGAAAATGAGTTTGATAATATACAGTTTCGTAACTAATAGTTTTAATTTGTCAGTACTTTTAAGAAAAACATATTTTTATATTCGTTTTTGGCCCTTTAATTGGTTTGTTATTAGAAAGTCGTACGTCATCATTAAAAATGACCATCAGGCTTCGCAGACCCTTGAATTGGTAGTGTGGAACACTTTTGGTCACTTATTTTCTCGAGCGTTGCTGTCATATGTTTTAAAATTACAGCA
Source organism: Acheta domesticus (assembly GCA_031308135.1). Taxonomy (NCBI): domain Eukaryota; kingdom Metazoa; phylum Arthropoda; class Insecta; order Orthoptera; family Gryllidae; genus Acheta; species Acheta domesticus. The sequence continues at coordinate 203,462,672 of JAHLJT010004567.1, read as the reverse complement.
AATTAATTGTAAGAAGTTTGTCTTTTAGCTGCAGTAAGATGTACCCAGCTCTCTAATATGCAATCTGTAAGTGTTGGAAGGTTTATATTATATAGAGTAGACTAGAAAGACTACGTTCGATTATATTGCACTCTAGATGAATATCTTTCAGTTGCTCTGGTATTACATTATTGTGTTTATTCGGAGATGAAGTGAAACAGAATTATGGCAACATAAACAACTCTGAATGACTACAAATAAGGTATTCATTCTCCACCGCTGTTATTTTATCTATGTTCCAGTTGTAAGCACACATTAATGGTAACTGAAAAATTCATTTCCAGCATTTAATATCTCTCGAAAACTTCGAAGATTTATGTAAAAGCCCATTGAATATTGACCCATTTAATATTGCTTTGATGAACAACATTTATACGTAGAATATGTTTATGTAAAAGGTGATATATACTGAGAAATCTCAATTCTTTCGACGATGAAAGAGTGTGATGTGGCCAGTTTTGATTCTGATTAATCGTGAACTCTAATTTCACAAACAAGCGGAGTATTTTTGTAATGTTAAATGAAAATTTGAAACATTAATGTATCATTGCCATTGGTCGTCTCCAAATATAGAGAAGTTTTACCAGCATATTGTAATGACATGACATCTAAAAGACTGGTCAATTATGAACGGCGCGTAGAAACTGTTTACGTACACAGTGTGTCCCACTTCCGTTAGGACTGCTTCTGTGAAATTCCATATAACAATGGTATCTTTCAGCGAATAATGGCATTACGATCATTGAAGTTTTAAAAACAGTTGTAACGAATGTCAAACCGCTAGCATCGCTTCAGCAGTCGTCCTGGTTCGCGAATGTAACAGTACGCGTCCGACACTCGTTGGAAAATGATGTTGGGGCAGCGATGCAACGAAGTTTTGTGTGAAGTTAGGGAAATCAGTCAGTGAAACATTTGATATGACGAAACACGTTGATGGTAATGACTGTCTAAGCCGTTCAAAAGTTCTGAGTATTATATCGATGTCCTCCGTTGTTTGTGGGCGAGAATTCGGCTAGTTCGACTCGTAACCGAGAGGCGGGATCACAGTGGCTCCTCCACGACAAAGTCCCAGCCACAAAGCGAGGATCATACGCGAGTTTTTGGCCCGCTGACGGATCACAGACCTTGATCACCCACCGGATTTGGCCCCAGCCGACAACTGGTTGTTCCGAAAAATGAAGTTGGCAATGAAAGGACACCTTTACGACGTCGTTAAGAACATCCAAGACAATTCTATAGTAGTACTAAATGCAATTAAAAATCAGGACTACTAAGGCTGTTTAAAAATCTTTTATGACGATTTCAACTGTGCATTGATTCAGGGAGAGACTATTTTGAATAATTAAAGTTATTTTGTGTACATTATACATGATTTTTATTTTTCATAGTAACAGTCCTAACAACTGGGACACACCGTGTATGTGGAAAATGTGATCAGCAGCTCATGAATAATTCTGCATATATCGAGACCTATCTTCTTCTCTTTTTAGGATTAATGGAAGGATAAGTCCACAAATAGTCATTTCAGGGACAACAGCTTTCACATTTTAAATACAGATCTGCTTTTTATGGTTTTCAGATTCCTCTTTTCCTAAGCTTGAGCTAGTAATTTGCGATACTTTGCAAAAGGACTTATCTCATTTAAACACTTTTTAAGGCAAATAACAGAACAAGTAAAATAATCTTTAAAAAATTACGACTAATCTTTTATAAATTAGAACTAATTTAAAAAAAATAAAACATTCAATCACTATTTCGTAACTATCGGTGCAAAAATAAAACAAATAAAAGAGGGAAAAGACATACTATGTCGTATGAGTCATTGTTGCGAGTCTGCGACTGTAGCTTCATACTAGATCGGGAGGTGATAGGTTCAAGTGCACTGATTGTCATTCACTACGCAAGTGAGTCGAACGATTCAACAAGAATCCTGAAGGAACCTTAAACATTGAGTCACTTACTGTGCGTGATTTGTACTTGCCCATCGTTTCCGCATTTTCATCCTTAAGAGATGGCGATTGTCTGATCCGTCATCCTCATATGTTTGGTTTTTCCCCGTAATTTAGGAAATTCTCTGGCCGAACTGCGGCTAGTGGGCAAATATTAGTCTTGCAATGCCGCGGTTTCAGAATGACAAGGTTTTGTCTAGCATTTTTGGCAAAAATGTTTTTTCATGTTGAAACACTCTATTAGCAGTTCGACAACATGTTAATAGAATCTTTAAATCATATTTGAAGAAAATCTTCTAAGAAAAAATGACATAACATGTTGTATATCATTATTAGACCTCTCCAAAGATTCCCGTAGGGTCCTCGTGTAAAATTTCCTCAAAGTCGATAGAACCTTGCCATTCTCTGTCCGGGAAGTGCCCTAGGACGGAGGATACGATAAAGAATATTTAGACATCGATATTGTAGCCAATCAGATAACTAATTACTAGATATCGGATGTTTAGGAAAGTGTCTATTTTAATCTATTGGTTTTATTAAAATGCATTTAATATTTGTGCACATATCAAAAAATAACCATTCTGACGACGTTTTAATTTGCCTTTTGATGTAAATACTTTCTTAGACATATTTATCTTTTCAAGTTGCATATTTCTTAACTTTATTTACATCTCACGTAAGTATTGGTAAAGAATAACCGTTTATTACACCCTCATGTTATATACCCTCATGTTCAATTTTAGTTTTTACAATAGGTATCTTCCGGTAAAGAAACTCTCTTTTTGGAGGCTGTTGTTGTTGTAGTTATATGATAAGGTATGAAGGATCCGTTAATTGAAGGTATTAAACGTTGTCCCCCGTGTGTTTAAATTGAAGAATTGTAACATAAAATGGAATCAAACTGCAATTTACTCTAGTTATTTTTAGACGTTTACAAAACGAGTAGGCACTTTTTTTAGGGGAACTGCATTTATTGGCATCATAACTTTTATTCTTTGTTATCACATGTGTACGAAATATGATCAATATTAATTTGGATTATCTATGTGAAAATAATAATAATAATAATAATAATAATAATAATAATAATAACTCCACCTAGGGAGTACAAGACCTTGGAGTTGGTGGTGGAGCTTGAGTACCCCCATGAGCCTTAAAGCTATGTCAGTGGTAGCCTAGCTACCGGTAGGGCCTCCCTTGCTGAATAGGTTGAAGGTGAGGGGTCAGACGAAGAAGTACTCCATTTTGAGGAGAGTGGGAAGTAAGTAGAGAGGGAAGGGTCATGAACCTTTGGACTTCCTGTTGTCGGCCCATAGAGGGTACAGGAGAGAAACTGGGTTGGCACACCAGGCCACTGATTAGAGTGGAGGCCCGAACCTTGCATTAGCCAGCGAAGGAGGCTGCCTTCAGCAGTCAGTGAAAATCCCGTAGGGTTTAGTAATGCCGACTGGCGATCGGAGGGACCCTTTGCTGGGCCCTGCGGGGGGATGCCCCGAGGCCACTGTGGGTCGCAGTAACGGATGGCAGGAAACAACCCGAGGGTTAAGTGTGATCTGTGAACTCGAACTTGCGTCCTGCGAATCCTCAATTCAAACCAATGAGCAAAATGGATAGAACAAGCAATGTAATGAATCTTAACGTGCCTTGTTCTACCAATGTCCCTTACCTGCTCAGAAACCGAGCTAATGTCACCTTGTCGACGTCTGGCCATCCCACGGATGTTAGTCCCAGGGACCCAGAGCCGGCAGTAGCTCGAAGCCATCGTCAGAGATGGACCCGGGATGAATTAAAGGAGGTGATGTGGTGCTTTTATTATGCAAAAGCGAAAAATGGGGGCTCAGATATAGAAGTTTTCAAGGTATGGAGAGAGCGGAACCCAGATATGCGACCTACCCTAGACTCAAAGAAGCTTGCCAGTCAACGACGATACATACTCAGCAGTGGAAAATTCACAGCAGAACAACTTGCTGACATTGAGAGAAATGCGGAGTATGTATTTCGCTCGAACAATCCACATGACGAACATGTAGAACTTGAAAATGATGATCCCGTGGAAGGTTCATCGCTTTCCAGTGAAACACACGTCAGTGGTGAAAACTCATCTGGCAATGAATTACACGATAAGGACATGATGCGAAATCTCCTTCGGCGCGAGATAGAAAGAGTTAGTCAACTTCCGTTTGAATCTCGCGAACCGTTGAGGAGAATATACGAAAATGCCAAAGCTAAAAGAGTGATAGAAACAGTGAATTCTGTCTTAAATGAGGTGGTGGAGACCCCAGGCAGAGATCTAGATATTACTGAAATCAATCACATCATATATGCAACTGGATATCTAGTATCTCAGATAATTTTGGGGCCACCCAAGAACACCGACGGCCGGCAGCAAAACAGAGTAAACAGCTCTGTACCCCCATGGATGAACAGAATTATGAAACGGATAGCCGACACCCGGCGTGAAATATCATTCTTAGCTGAGGCATCTTCTAAATCAACGCACACCTCTAAAGTTCAACGAAAAATATTCAATGTTGAACAAAAATACCAAATTGAAAATGACACCAGCAGACTAATGGTAGTTGAGAAGCTAAAAGAGAAAATTCAAGCATGGGCTCAACGAATAAGAAGGTACAAACGTAGAATAGATTTCCGTGTACAGAACCGGTTGTTTGAAACAGACGCGAAGAGATTCTATCGCAATCTGACTCAAAAACCGAATGGCAAAGCTGTTACTCCTTCAAAAGATGACGTCGAAGCATTTTGGGCAGGAATCTGGGAAGAGAGCAGATCCTACAACAAAGACGCATCGTGGCTTCAATCTGAAGTTGATGCTGCCGATGAACTTGTAGAAACAGTGGAAGATGTTCACCAATTCTCGGAAGAGGACCTCTTCCAAGCAATTAAGAACATGGGAAACTGGAAGTCCCCCGGGATTGATAAGATCCAGATTTATTGGATTAAGAAATTAACAGCAATACATTCTCATCTAGCAAAGGCTGTTAATAAAATTTTTGAAAACCCAAAGGAAATCCCGGAATGGCTCACACGCGGCATCACGTATTTGCTACCCAAAGCGGGAGACAGCTCTTTGGCGAAGAACTACAGGCCAATTACTTGTCTGCCAGTACTGTACAAAGTTATAACTTCAGCCATAGCTGACAAAATGTATAGACATCTAGATAAGAATCATCTAATGCCAGCTGAACAAAAAGGATGTCGTAAAGGCTCTTATGGCTGTAAGGAAATCTTGCTACTGAATAAAGTCATCTTGAATGATGTAAAGAAACGCAAACGTAATTTGAGCATGGCTTGGATTGACTACCAAAAGGCCTTTGATAGTGTACCACACGATTGGATTTTGAAGACCCTGGAGATCTATCGATTTCATCCTAGACTTATTGAATTTTGCAAGGCTAGTATGAAGTCGTGGAGTACCAGGTTACTAATACACAGCGGAAAGGAAGCAGTAGAAACCAGAAGTATTCAGATTAACAGGGGTATTTTTCAAGGAGATTCACTATCCCCTCTGCTGTTTTGCATTAGTTTGATCCCACTGTCGAGACAGTTGTCGCAAGCTGACTTTGGTTTTAAGCTCCATGGTGATGAAAGGCCAGTATCACATTTGTTTTACATGGATGATCTGAAAGTGTTTGCTAAGAATGAAGCGATTCTCTCCCAAATGCTGTCTGTCGTGAATGGCTTTAGCAATGACATCTGCATGAAGTTTGGTCTTGACAAGTGTGCAAAAATCAATTTAAAAAGAGGGAAACTCACAACGTCTGAGAACATTGAAATTGATACGCACACTGTGATTCAAGATCTTGAGCCAGGTAAAACTTACAAATATCTGGGCATTGAAGAATGTGAAACCATCTCGAATGACAGAATGAAAGAGAGAATTCGTAGGGAGTATTATAGGAGAGTGAGACTGGTCCTGCAGTCCGCTCTGAATTCCAGGAATAAAATATCTGCAATAGGTAATTTGGCGGTACCTGTAGCCGAATACAGTTTTGGACTAGTGGACTGGACTGAGCAAGAAATTCGCACCATGGATAGAAAAACCAGAAAACTGCTAACAATGCATCATGTTGCCCACCCTCGAGCTGATATACATAGACTTTATGTGTCACGTAAGGAAGGAGGAAGAGGCCTCAGACAAATTGAGGCCTCCTGGCACAACGCAATAGTCGGGTTGGGGAAGTATGTAGTCAGCCATCAAGATGACCCTCTAATGATGCAGGTCATGAAATCTGACCGAAGAATGGGAAACAGAGGCATTGTTAGTGTAGCAAGAAACATTGCGAAGAAAACTAGGCAAGACACGTCGAATAACACAGACACTGAACTTCTGATGCTGCTAAACATGAAGTGTGACACACAAAAAATGTTAAAGAAATCGTGGAGAGACAAACCACTCCACGGACAATACCTAAAAAGAATGGACAAGGTGCAGATCAATAAAGATCAATCATTTATGTGGCTTAAAAGGGGAAGAATGAAGCCAGAATCGGAAGCACTTGTAATAGCTGCCCAAGATCAGGCCTTGAGAACACGACATTATGATAAAGCGGTTCTCAAAATTTCCCAAGATGACAAATGCCGCATTTGCCTGGAGCAAGTAGAAACCATTGATCATATTGTCTCAGCTTGTCCAATCCTAGCAAAGACCGAATACCTTAAAAGACATGACAGGGTGTGTAGCTACCTCCACTGGCAGATCTGTACCGCCCTCGAAGTTCCAAACACATGCCCCAAGTGGTACGAACACTCACCGAAACCGGTGACGTCTGTTGGATTGTGTACGATATTGTACGACCAACAAATTCAAACTGATCGCACGATAGCGGCAAACAAACCGGATATACTTATCCGGGGTTTGGCGAAAAAATCGTGTTTACTTATCGATGTTGCTGTACCTTGCGATCAAAACGTCGTTACCAAGGAGGCAGAGAAACGTCTTAAATACAAGAGTTTGGAAATCGAGATCAGCCGAATGTGGGGCGTAAAAGCACAGGTCGTCCCGATAGTTATCGGAGCTCTGGGATTTGTTCCGCAAAATTTGAGTAAGAACTTGTCTAAACTCCCAGGTAATTCAAAAGACTGGGAAGTGCAAGAAATTGCTTTATTTGGAACAGCCCACATTTTGCGTAAAGTATTGTAGAGGCACTGATAGTCACCGAATCTGCTCCTTAGGTAGCTGGTTGCAACCTGGAGTAGATTTTATATTCAGCCGACTCATAAGATTTTTAGTCGTGATGTAATGGAATAATAATAATAATAATAATAATAATAATAATAATAATAATAATAATAATAATAATAATAATAAAGGCATTTGCCTGCAAATCCGTGAGTGTGCAGAAGTTGCCAGCGAATGCGAGCGTGCGTGGCGTGGCGGGGCGTGGCGGGGCGGGGCGTGGCGGGGCGGGACGGGGCGTGGCGTGGCGTGGCGGGGTGGGGCGGGGCGGGTCGCAGCGCGCCCGCTCGCGACCTTTATCCGCGCGGCGTCTCGTGCGCGGCGTTACTCACGGCGCCGCTATGGCAGGAATGCAAGGCGTCTGCGCCTGCGCCCTCGGCGGCGGCGGCGGCGGCGGATCTGCGAGGGCGCGCCCACGGCGGCGACGCGGGGCTTCCCGCCACAACCCCGCCTCCTCGCGCCTGGGCTCTGACCTCGGCCACACGCGCCACCCATGCCACACATGCCCTCTTCCGTGATCACTGTTTGCCGTCTTCCGTTCACACGGCTTATTGTCGTGCTCCTTCTGCATCTCCTTCTTCTGCTTTTGCATCTGCTTCTGCTTCTTTTTCTTCTCTGGCTTCTTCTTCCCTTGCTTCTTCTTCTGCTTCTTCCTTTGCTTCTTCTGTTTCTGCTTCTTCTTCTTCTTCTTGTTCACAAGAATCAGAATCTTCAACGTGTAGCGGAGTCTATTTCGTTCGTAGATACTCATCTTAAAGCTATAAATAAACTCTATTCTTTCACGTGAGCGATTACTTAACACTAATTTCCCCCAAATTATTGGGGGGACGTAGTCTGTGTGGAACATGGAGAAATTATGTGCATTCACATTAGATGACTGGAACCAGTTGCATAATGATGGTCATTTCGATACAGTTTTCATTATGATACAGGTTCTTGACCAATCACAGAGTCGCTTACAAACCAATATTTTCACTTCATTAATCATTGAGAATCTTTGCAGTAAATGTTTCGTTCGAGGGTGTATATTAAAATTGCATTTAATATTATTTTATGCTTCTCATTCTTAATTTCTTTTATTAGTAGTGATTTTTACGTGAAATATTAGTTAAAATAAATTGGATTGTAATTTCACTTTGATCGTATTTGACTAGCGCAGTGGTAGTTATTACAGAGAACATTTGAGTGACGTTAAGATCTGAACGCGAGTCATTTTGTGTTATTTGCTGCTGCCGTGTGGTTGTTCTTAAAAACCGGCCAATTCTTTGGTTTAAAATATTTAGTGAATGGTGGCTCTTTCTGGTGGTGTTGACATTTCAAGAAATGAAAGAAAATACGAAAATGGTGACGTCGAAATATTAATTCCGAACCTTTTGAAGTCCCTCGCAAGCGCTCTGGTAAAACAAAGCCATCTGTGCGTGTAGGGTAGAGAGGTGCCCGCTAGGTGGCCTTGGCCGAATCTTGAGTGTCGACTGCCAGGAAACGATTCAGTGGAGAAGTTTAACTTATAAAAGTTACCATAAGTCGCAGAAAAAGTACCGTATGAAACTCGATGTAATGGGTATTAATACACGAGTGTGAAATTACGATACGAGCGAGGAACGAGCGAGTATCGTAAACTTCACACTCGTGTATTAATACCCATCATTACATCATCGTTTCATAATGTACTATTGCCCAATGATTTTGTAGGTAAGGTTTCAATGCTGTTACGGAATGTCCTTTGTTCCAGAAGTTCCTGTTTTGGGATATCAACACGAAATATGTAAGACAGGAAATGTAGATCACGGAAACGCTTCAAATAGCTTTAATATTTTTTCTTTGATTACAGATTAGCGCAATGTCCATATTCAGAGAGGAAACTTTTATTCATATAGAAATAAAAACAAATGCACTTAGTAGTAGCTTCCAGAAGCTAGTAAGCCAGAATCGCGATGAAATTTCTGGAAGTAAATGTGAAAAATTCGAGTGTACAACTGTGACAATCACACTGTTCTAAAATAATACGTACGAGTATAATGCCTTCGGAAAATACGAGGCCTGCTAAGAAAACAAAGAATGAACCTTAACCAGGTAAAAAAATTAGTATAAAATTTAAAGTACGAATATTTTGGAGATGTAGTAAATTAGATAGATGGAAAAATTTCATAATTTTTAAAAGTACGTCAAATTTGCCACTCAAGGATTCTTCTCTTAGAATACTTCTCTTCTTTCACATCGTTCTAACTCTCGAACGGAACATCACAAAAATCATTGACGCCATATCGAAATATTTAGTAAATGTGCAAGAGAATAATACATGTCGTAAATATCCTCCCATGCCAGTGTAGGAAAGATGTAAATTGTTTTCTTACCACTCGATGACGTCAGATTGCACGAGGAAGGTGAAAGGAACACAATAAATCATTAACTAATGATATTTAATCTCGGCTGTAAACATCCTTCTGTGTATTTATAGATAAATTAGTACTCTAGTTCTCGCATTCTAGTTTTATTGTTGTAGTGATGAAACAAATCTAAATAAAATTCCTACAATTATTGAATGAGAGATTTATCTAACATTTCCACATTAAAACTTGTAGTCTTATTAAGGGATGACTGTTCTTTTACGAGCATTCCAAACCATCCTTTCTCTTTCGTATCTTTCTGTAAATGTCTCTACCTGCATTTCCTCTCACGTTTATGACTCTCCATTCCGAAGTGGCCGATGAAGCAAGGCACGGAAGGGTAAAAGCTCGTTAGAAAATAACCCAGGATGCCATCAGGGCGAGATGCGAATGTCAGAAGTCAGCGACCACTCAGCTTCGGTGCAGTGGCTTTTCAGCGTTCGACGTTAAGTGGTGAGGGTTTCGGTTCGGAGACATGTTCCCTCGCTGTACATATACATAAACTCTGCTGAGTCTGCCTCATCATTTGGAGACGGAGGCAAATTCAGGGGAAAGGACAGAACTTGGGAATGCGGAATTCGAAGAGGACAAGAGCGAGGAAATAATGACGGTCATGGAAGCGTACATCGATAGTCACAGAAGGGGAAGCAACGAAGGAGAGAAAGGGGGCAGGCAAAAGAAAATTGGTGACGAGAGGAGCAGGTGGAATACAAGGCGGGGTTTTGAGCACGGAAGTGATTAGCTACATCGCTGAGTCCCGACACGAAAGCGATGTCAAAAATGATGACGACAGCAAGATAAATGATGACGAATATGATTTTGGGAAGAAAAAAAATTAGGAACATGAATGTCGCAGGAGATAGGAAAGGACTGTGTGAGATAGACGAAAATAGCTGCGGTGTCAATGAGAATGGAACAATAAATACAAATTAAATTACAACATTCGTAGCTGAGAATGTGAATTACGATGTTCAAAAAGACGGAAACCAAAAAATCCATTAAAAAATCTGCGGACATACAGGAATCGGAATGCTAAATTGGTCGACTTCTCGTGATTTGACTCTTCGACTTACTCCATCATATAGTTTGTCATATGGTTCCTTGAGTACCTTAATATGCCAAAACAATATTTTCATAAGTATGCCACGAGAGAACAGGGATTTTTTATGAATTCATGACCCATGCATCTCCGAACCTCCAGAATGTATTTCACGAGACTACTTCGGAAAACGTTAGTTTGTGAATTCGAATGGAATAAAAGTTATGGGGCGTGTTCTCACTTAATTATCTAAGAAGGAGCCTTATTTGATTTTAATAGAAATCGGCATATTTTTACCGAATAACGTTCGGGTTTGGAAAAAGTTCCAGCCAGTTCCACTGCTCCTATTCTATTAGCGCGTGGGCAAAATGCAATGTAATATAATAGTTCAATTTGTGAATGGGGCCACGTTGGCACGATGGCCAGGAGCGTCGTCCAATAGTCGGAGCCCGTGTAAGGCTTCTCATCATATTATCGCGTTCTTCATCCATATAGCGGCTCCAGAAGACCTCTGTTTTCATAACCCCAACAAAAGGAGACACCATAAGCCGCCTCCCCCGCCTATGCTGAGAAATGAGCCTGCGTGTCATCGATCAGTGCGCATGCAGGCAATAGGAACTTTGGATTTTGGTTCCTCTCTCCACAATTTCGTTCAAGGAAAATTGCTATCGAACATGCATTTGTTTTTAAAATGTCGTCTACTAGAACTTAATGTGAATATTCCTTTGAATGCGATTCTATAGCTAAGTGTAAGTAAAGTTACAAAAAAGTGTACATTTGGGAGGAGCAAGCCCCTCTCCCTCTGGATTTACCTCTGTTCGAAGGTGGCGGAACGGCGACGGCGAAGAGTTATGACTCATTATGATACCAGAACCCATCTTTATGACCAAACCCAGAGGTGGATGAATGATTTTGATGGTCAGGTGATTAATAAGACATGTTATGGTGATGAAGCAGTGGTGGAATGAGCGATAAAACAACGAGAAAAACCCGAGAAAACCTGCCGCGAACCCGCTTTGTCCACCAGTGTTCGAAGCCCGGTCCCACCAGTAGAAGGTGACCGGTCTGACCACTCCCCACAAGTCTCCCGATTAGGAACTCCAACAATGGTCAGTTGCGAAATTCGTGACCTTATTTCCAAGTGATTAATCCATCTCCATGAAATACTAGTTTTCAGCAAGAGAAGGTATTCACATTCAGCATTTTAGTTGAAGATGAAGCGTTGTTTAGAATACCTATAAACCTAGGGGAAACGCTGTTTGGAACACATCATTTCTTAACTTGTTGGAGACGTGTCTTAAGAATATATTGATAAGTAAAAGATGAAAATAAACGGTAATAGAAATACGTCGCTTTGAATTGATTGACTGTTAGTGATTCTGAGCGCTTAAACAACTGAGGTCGTTAGTCCCGTTAGCGTAGTGCATGTTATTTCATCGGAAGGTGGCCGTGTTCTTCCCCCGCTGGATGGCAGAACCGGCGTCGACTTACCGTCGACTAGCGGGGTTTTCTCCAACCAGGTATCTCCCATTAGCACAGTACCGTCCCAGCCGGGACATGCTCTAAGCCCCAGACCGGTCTCCCGGCATATGTGGTAGTGTAGTGCATGTTAGTGTGTGTGTAGGGGGTGAGGATAGGACAAGGAAGAGGAAGGAAAGATTGCGCGCGGTCGGTGGCTGAATTGTTAGGGTACTACACCGGCCTTCGCCTGGTATTGATCGAAAAAACTACCGAACAGAGCAACCGGCCGCTAGAATTATCCTCCAGACAGCGACTGAATTCGACCTAGCTGACAAGTTAGTGTCGAAAATCCTACCATCGTCGGGACTAGGACCTAGGACTTCCCGGTCAGAGGCACTGCAGTGACATCAGTTGATGCACTGAGCAACCTCTCCCGGTGTCGCTTTGGAAAAAGTGTTATGTTCATAAAATAAACACTGCACGCACATTTAACAATTGTTTATTCATACATATGTTACAATCACAATCGGCCTTAACGCCATTCACGGGCTATCTCCATTGCCGTCTCTCATACCCCGGGCAATCACCAATGCCCTATTCCCTGCATTCCGGGCAATCACCAATGCCCTCCGGGTGCTACGTCTGCCTCTGGACGCTCCATGCTGCGGCTGCTTGCCGTTACTCCATGACGGCTTCCGTTCGGCGGCTGATTCTCCGGACTCGGCTCGTTCACTCCATCATGCCTTCAGGGCTCACTCCCAACTGCCGACTGCTTCTCGGGGTGCCGACCGGCTCCTTTTAAAGGGGCGGCGTCCGGCGGCGAGACTCGCTTCATGGCTCGAGCCCGCCGAACCGTGGCTGCAGCTGGTTGCTGCCGCCGCCGGCTTCCGCCCGGGCGCGCTGCCTTGGCGCTAGCGCGCCACATCCAAAGTTATGTGCGCGGCGACCAGGCGCGACATAACAAAAAGCACTTCAATCATTGCGCAAAAACGAATGTTTTGGACCGTCTGCGTTAGTTCAGCCAGGATCTCTAAAATCTCTGCAATGACTCTGGCCGGGAGGTCCTGGGGTACGAGTCCTGATGAAGGCAGAATTTTCGACACTACTTACTTACTTATCTAGGTCGAGTGTATTCTCTGTCTGAAGGAGAATTCGAGCGCTCGGTTGCTCTGATCAGTGGTTTCTCCGATCAAATGCAGAATGTCCTATCAAACGCACCAGAACCGCGCGTGTCATCTTTCCTTCCCTTTTTATCCTAACCTCTCCCCCCTTTCCCTAATACTCATGCTTACATGCACCGACTATATTACCGCGTTCGAGGGGGACCAGTCGGGAGGTAACATCTGGGGAAGATACGTGAATGGGGATTTCCCATTTTCAGGTATCTCCCCCCGCTGGGGTAGATCCCATGCAGTGGACATGCAGATCGACGGCGGGCCTTGCCATCCAGCGACGGAGAAGCACCGGCCTTGGACAAAACATCCTCCACCCCAACGGAACCAAAGCCCACGGCAGCTGGCGTACCCGGAAACACCGAAACTCAATAACAGGACGTTTCGGCCGAGCGAGCTTTTCCCCGCAGCGCGTCGAAGGAAACCCCCGGGGGGAGGGGAAGTGGGGTGGCGGAGGGGGGGGCGGCGTCATCCCGCGCCGCGGCGTGACGGAGCGCCGGCTGTTGCTTCACTGTTACGTCGCCTTGAAGCGGCTGGTCTTGAAAAGGTCGGAGTTGAGCGCGGGAGTGAGGAGGGCGACGCGGGCGCGGGCGGGCGAGCGCGTCCCGTTACTCGCGTGTGCCAGCGCTCCTCGCCGCCCCCAGCGCTTCCTAAAAAGAAACGCACCCCCTCCCAGACACTCTATATCAAGGTGGCCATGTTAAAAAAAAAACAGATCATATTAACCTTTGCTCAACGAAAAAAGAGCAACAAAGCTCTCTAAATATTGTTGGTCATAAATAATGTTAGAAGCTAATGAATGAATGAATAAATTAATGTAACTAACATACTGTAAAAGCATTCAATTCACGTCAACCAAAGAATTCTTCTAGAATATGTTCGTTCAGTATTCATTAATATTTTTCTAATGAATGTATTTTCTTTAGTTAGTCATGTTTATCACACAACTTTTTACGAATCCTCCCTCTTCTACAGTGTAGGGAGTATAGTTCATGTAAATATCTATGGATGGAAGGATGGACGGACGAACTGTCTTTTCACGCATACCTCTGCCCCGAAGATTGGAAGCATTTGAACTGAAGTGTGGTAAATACTTCAGGAGTTACATCATAGTTTCGTTCTGGAGATCATTAACATATCTCACCGATCTAGTTCCGTTCCGTGTTGTTCTGGAAATCATGAAATTTTGGGGGTACTGAACATAAAGCGTCTGTGACATTTTCAAGATTTTCTGAATAAGGTCTGCAATTTTTTCTTCAATATTTCTGATGGAATAAAAGAACTAACGTCAATGGAAGCGTTAGATCCAGGTGAACATAGAACGTCGCTGCACAGTTGTCAACAACAGTACCATACGAATTGTTTCCAAGTGCCTCCAGAGATCCCATCCCACATACTGCGCACATCGCAGAATATGCATGCCGATTATATAGTAAACAGCGGATGTTGCATCGTCAGTTATCTTGAAATGTTTTATCACGCTGTTATAAACATGAAGGAGTTTATTATGACTATTCCATTCATGGAATTAACACCAGTATACCATACCAGTTTTAAGAACACATCTGGAATCCCCTTCAGTTTATTGTTTAAAAATTTATAGATTTTTCGATACGATTTTCCTTAACAATTCTCTTTAAGCATCTAATTCAGAAATTTCTATGTTCTGTAATAGCTGTGACAATAAATCAAACTTTTATGTCATATCATATTTTATGTCATTGTTATCCTTTTACCTGGTACCGGCTTAGGTGGCTCAGTGCATCGGTGAGATGTTACTACAATACCTCGGTTGGTACAGTACACGACCGGGAAGTCCTATGGTTCGAGACCTGGCGGTGTCAAGATTTTCGACACTAGCTAGGCTACATAGATAGGTCGAATTCAGCTGCTGTGCCGTCTGGAGGAGAATTATAGCGGCCAGGTACTCTTATCGGTAGTTTTCTGTGGTTTCTCAGATCAACACTACGCGAATGCCGGAGCAGTACCTTAACAAACCGACCAAGGACCGCGCGCGATCTTTCCTCCCTCTTCATTGTCCTATCCTCAGTCCTTGCTTTACTCTGTCATTTACATGTTGTTACACGTGCTGAAAGACCTGACTGGAGCTTAGAACGTGTCCCGGCTGGGGCGGTGTCCCGCTGATGGGAGACACGTGGTCGGGGAAAATCCGTCAAGCCGACGGGTAGGTCGGCGCCAGATCAGGCCATCCAACGATCCAACGATCGGGGACGATCACCTTTACAGCCTGCGATAACAAGCACTACACTTATGGGACCAATAGCCTCAGCCTTTGTTGCGCCCAGAATCATTCAATAATGAATCAATCAATCTGACCTGTTTATGTTATCTCTTATGTTAGTAATAGATACCATCAGGTCGGAGCAAACTCTCCGCCCTCTAGAAGAATTACAACCTGCGTGAAGCGCAAAACAAGGAAGTTGGGAGTTCAGCTCGACCGCAGACCTCGCGCTTCTCATGTTCCGCGTTGCCTCTTCACCTTTTTGCCTTGGAGACTAATTGTAGAACATAGCGTTGAAAAGTACGTGACTGGTTACGCTTGGGATGGACACGAGCTTACTTATTCTTTTTGTCGATTATTTCTTGTTTTAAATGTATTTTTAATGTAATTTTTATTTTTAATATTTTAATTGAAACATTTGTTCACAACTACAGGCGATTAAACAAATAAGACAATTAAAGAATTGCAAAATACGTTTATTGGACTGTTAATTTGTCGAAACATGTGCACTTATTCTACGCTTTCTCTATGTGACTCTTGGAATTATATACTGTATTTCGTCATTAGGACTTCGAACATATATTTATCGCTTAGCTTCCACGAGTAGAAAAAACGATAATGCCTAAAAACTGCTGAAACCTTGCAACTGAGTCTCCTTTACTTTTGTCGAGGTGGTTTGTTTCCTAACTCACTACAATTCATAACTTTATGTTATTGTCTTAACATCCGCCGATAATGAGTGTTCAGATCGAGATCTCTTAAGCCTAAGTGAAATGTGATCAACTTAATTAATTGTATCTTCCCCTCAAGTGCCTGTAACATCTACTCTCCTAGTGTAGTTCCACTTTAATATCGACCCAAATCCTTTACTTAAACGAATATTACCTCCACTCGAGAAATGTTTCAATTACCTCTCATCCCTTGTGAGCCAAAATTGACATCACAAAAAAGAACAGAATTCAATTTTACATTGCTGTAATCGTATATGTATATACAATATGTCTTTTGGTATATTTTCAGTTCCTGACTTAAATATAGAATTATATATAGTATTCATGCACGCACATTTTATTTAAAAGCTCTCACATTTCCTTCTCTCTTGTCCAGTCCTCCATTTCCATACATTTGTACTCCTTTCTTCATTTCATCAATTCCTCATGGGAGCGGTCAGCCTCAGAATATCTTCAAGGGTTCTTATGATCTTCGTTGCACTGACCTCAACAACGGAAGCCACATGTCCTTTTGTATTTTTTGGGGGATATTCTTATATATGACATTTTGTAACAGAAATCTCTTCGTATCTGCTATCGATGCTGGGACATGTATTTCTTGTACCATTCGCACTCAGTCATCCAACCATGTCTTGAACGTTTTTTGCACATTTTCGCCTACCCCTTCACGTTACAAGAGATGCCGCGAAACTTTCTAACCAGTACCAAACGTACTCGACAAAAAGCCGCTACCGCCTTATGAGATGATTTGATCTAAAGCTTATTCTTTTTATACTTTCCCTCGATATTTATGCGACAGGAGAATATAGGACTCGCTGACTAATACTTTCAGGGTATGTAGCACCTCATGTATGTGGAATGATCGTGACTTGCACTGTCTCGGAACGCTCGATATTCCCTGGGGCCAATAGGACTTGCGATCTAGTCCACGATTTCCTTGGAGTTGTACACTGAGTTATGACGTTGCAGTTATTTCGATCTTCCCTAGCATATTTACCGTCCCGAGTAGGATTATAAGACGAGATGGGAGATCAGAAATTATGGTCGACAACTTTGCGGAGAAGAGCGGATGATTTCACAATTTTCTGTTAAGCATAATTTATTAACAAGTTATTTTTCTTTTTCAGGTTCGATGTAGTGTGAGGCAAGAGTATAACGCCCTCAGCCTTGAAAACCGGTCGCGAATTTACTGGGAATCTGTTGGGGAAAAGACGGAGAAAATACTGTTTCCATTGATTCCAAGAAGCAAGGTGCAACTCTTCCATAACATACCATAACAGGTAACGGCACAATCGCTTCGTCTTTTTACATCCTATTTCATTTCGACAATGATAGGTGTGTTTTAGATATACGGACACTGAGTACGAGTCTATTTACAAAATGCAATGTATTTTTTTTAAAATTATGTCGAGGCGTTTTGTTCACTTGAAGTTCAGATGAAACTGGATATTGTCATCAACGGAAATACTGTTGAACGTCTACTAAAGGGATTCAACATATTAATTTTATCTTATATTCACATTCATAGTATCATTAGAAGATTTATTTTCGTGAGTTGAACAAGCAGGAATGAACACTTTTCATTGTAGAGTTTTCCGAGATCATTTTCCGCACGATGTGATTAAAATCCTTCGTGTTAATAGGTAAAATAATTTATTTCTATCCTCTGGTCTACTCTTTTTCTTGCGTCACAGTATTGAAATAATATTCAATGAGAGAAAAATATAAAATAGTAAAATTGCCAAATATGTTTTACATTATTGTGTATTAAGAGTTTTTAGTATCAAAATTTTTTAAATGTAGAATGTATTTTGAGCATATATTTTTTTTCCAAAAATTGTGCAAAATAAATAATCATTTAATTAACTTTCACATAGTATTGTTTTCACTTAAGTTTTTTTTATGTATTTCAGTGGTTTGAAACTGTTTTGTACTATCGGAATGCAAACAATTCTTTCAGGAAAAAGAAAGTCTGTTATGTAGCATAGCAAAGAGAAACCAGAACAAGAATTCAGGGAGGTCTCACTTGGCTTCAGGCATTTCGAATATTTTGGGATGTAAACAGATGTAAGGAAGGAACTATCAGCCCGGGCCAGAGCAATTGTTATTTTCGTTGGCAGATAACAGCAATACAGAATGTTTCATAATCTCAATAGCCTTCAATTAGCGAAAATTAGCAAAAAATATTTTGAATCTAATACGATTTTGAATTCAATTTTTATGCTTCAGCCCATCTCAAACGGCATACCTCCAACGATTTTCGATTTGAAATACCTAGTAGAAGACGCGAGACTTCAATTTTCCGTCTTCAACTGTTACCTGTTAACCAGTATGATAAATGAATATAAGAAAGAAACTTCAAATGAAATAGTTGGGAGGACGTACGTAATGGTTCCTGGACAGATGGCCTCGACGGAATCCTAAGAAATGCTAGTAGTAAAATCGAGTCGTGACATGGGTGTGTGGGAGAAAGACACCTGCAAGGGCAACAACATAACTTGTGATGCTTCTATCCCGCCAACGTAATCTCTATGGAATATACTGTACATGTAATATTGCTGTTGCATCTTAAAAATATGAGTTTCACTTTTCAAAACATTAGTTCCTTTTGGATTAAATTTTGATGACAGAAGGTAGCACTATGGCGTACAAGAATTCAAAAATCAATTTTTTTATTTTGTAGATTCATGAAATAGCCACTAAGATAAATGAGAAAGAATAGATTGACGCATTTCATATTGAAAAAATATGATAATTAGATAACAAAAGAACTAATACAAATCGTAGTAGGCCTAAATATCGAATTTCATTTTGAAACTCCTTATAGTTGTATGTCTTTTTGTTAATGTTTTGTACTAATTTTATATACGTGTGCTTAAATTATTAGAAGTGCATTTCACAAATCCCCCGAATCTGTAAGTAGTGCATTGTTTATTTAACACAACCCAAGACAATACTGTCAAGAACGTATTGTTTCGCTGAGTTTTTCACGAGATTGCCATTCAGATCACACGGGCGCCAGCTGTTTAAGGATTCAGGCGGAGGTGCAGGTTCAAAGACCAGCGGGAAGACCTGTCTTCGCGCGCTCCGCTGACGCTTTTCCTGCCTCGGTCGTCTCTCGCATGCGAGGATATGGTCAGGTTGCAGCTAGCAGCGGCTGCTGGACGAGCTACCATTCAGCGTTTAGGGCGATATAACCCTTTTAAGCAACGATGTCATACTCACGGGACGAAACGGTTTCTTGCACTTTTTAAGAGGGGGGAAAACAAAGAAGTCAAGTGTAAACTACTTCAAATGAAGCGTGCAACAAATTAGAGTGCATGTGTGGATGAGAAAAGTGAAAGATCGGTCAATTCAGACCGGCAAAGGTGACTCAGGATATCAACTGATAGTGCTGCAGTGCCTCTGATTGGGAGGCCCTGGGGTTCGAGTCCCTTCGGTGGCAGGATTTTCAACACACTTATCACCTAGGTCGAATTCAGCCGCAATCTGGAGAATTTTAGCGTCAGTCTGCTCTGATCGGTAGTTTTCCATGGTTTCTCCGATCACGGACCGCGCGCCATCTTTCCTTCCTCTTCCTTGTCTTATCCTTACTCCACGTGAGTGTAAGTTCACACATACACTACTCAAAGTCTCATGTCGGGAGACCATTGGGAGCTTAGAGATTGTCCCGCGGGGTGCCTCGGTGGAGGGAGATACCTGGTTGGGGAAATTCCCTTAATTCGACATGGGCCTGTGCTGGATCTCCCTAGCCAGCGGGGAAAGATCAACGCCACCGCCCGCGATGAAAAACAAGCACTATGCTTACGGGACTAATTACCTAAGCTGTTGACGCAAAGGAATCACTAACCAATCAATAAATCAGTTCAGTTTGCTTGTTCACCGGGGCTTCCGCCAGCCCACATTGCGAGATTGCAGCTGCTCTCACGTCCGGACGCGACTTGGTTCTTGCCGACATTGTTCGTGTATGACATCGCCTACGTCCCGTGACACGATGATGAAGTTGAGACACCTGTAAGTGTTTTATAGTTGGAGTTCAAATGAGAAGATCATCTTCCCTTTGGCTAGATAGTTAAAAAATGTTTCTTTTCTGACCGCAGGAGCACTGTAAGATAAGGACGATTAACACAAGAGAGGAGAAATAGCTGACAGTCCCTCCTCAGAGCGATTTAGATAATGTTCCCCTCGCGCTGTTATAAAACTCGATCAAAGTGAATTTTGTCACAGCTATCAACTAAAAACTTATATGTTATACTTATAAATATGTTCAACGTTTACATATCTCAAAGTTCAAAACAAATATTTATTTGGTAATTGCATTCAAAAGAAGATAATAATGTGGGAACTTTACTCAATTGTCTTCCCTGAGAAACTGCCCCTGAAAAGGGCTTCATAATACTTCGAAATTTTTTAAAAAAAATTTCTGCGGAACAAAGTTAAGAAAATCTGGCGAATTTGTTTTATTCCCTATAGAGAACTTCGTAGATTGTCGACTCGCAAAAAACGAAAAATATGGTAATGCCGCTGATTTCCGATTGTTGTAGACAATTCTCTATTTATAAAGTGGACTCGCAGAAATAATAAAATATTTGAAAACAAATTATCGCAGTCTAAGGAAGAGACGTACTACTCCTACCTTGAACCCTTTTATTAGCTATGAACTCATCATGCAGAAACTGCAACTTATAGAACCTTGACATGTGAATTGAGGTGTACAGCTGGATTCTCGAGTTGCCTGACACCTCATGCCGTGTCATCCCCATCACCGTTCTCATCACCTCCGTCGCCCGCGCCTCCGTCCCTGCTCCGCTTCCACCCCGCTCGTCTCCGCATGAGGTCGCCTTCAACCGTGCCGCCACCGCCCTCGTCTCCGCGCTCCCCGCCCCGTCCTCCGATTCCGTCTCCAGTGCCCCCTTCCTCGCACCGTCCCCGCCTCCTCTCCTCCCGCTCCCCGCCCCCCTCCCCCATCTCGTCCTCCCGCGGCGCCGCAAGGCCATTACCTTTTTTACGGACAAAAAGCTCTTGGTAGTGTGATTCGAAGCAAAGCTCGTCGGAGGCTTTCACTGTTCCGACGGTAAGACCGGAGACAGTGGAGCAGAAATCCGGAACCCGGCGCGCGACGCCGCCCGCGGCGCCCGCTGGCGAGCCAGCGCTAGTGATGGCAAAGCTTACAAAAACATCCATACATCGATGTTTCGATACATCGCTAAAGGGTTTTCGATGTCGATGTTACCATCGACAAAAAAGTATTGATGTCTATAGCATCGATGTTTTGAATATAGACTAATAAACATGTTTTTTTCCTATCCATTTTTAAATACCGTACGCAAATGGGATATATTTTACTGTCTGGTTAGCAGCATGTTAGTAGTAGGCTATTACGCTATTAAAAATATTATTGAATGTAAAGAAGAAATTTAAAATTAAAGACCATCGTGCTTCTCTGTTTGATTATCTTAAGCTTTTAATCAATATTCTACGTATACCACACAAAATACCACAAAAATAATGTAAACATTATTTAAAGGTATAATAAAGCATTGCATGAATTACCAACTCAAACATCGATGTGAAGAAAATATCGAAAGCAAGATATCGATGTTAATATATCAATGTTTCTGGTGAAAAACATGGATGTTTTAAATAAATCGATGTTTTTTGTGCCCTCGCTAGCCAGGACCGCTGGCGCAGCTCTCGCGGGGCAATTGTACCGCTCCGGCGCTCACCGCCGGGGTGAAACCGCTGCCGCAGCGGACGGTTTGCAAAGCGCCGCGCCGGGATGTGAGCGCGGATCTTTTCAAACGGCGAGAAACGGCGTATGTGCACTTTCCACGCAGTTTACTCGCAAGGAAATTGTTCCTTCTGTGGACGAGTTTCTTTTCGCGTCGGCGAAAGAATGTGGCTCTCAGTTTAGATCTCGAATCCATGGACTAGGAAAGTGACATATCTAAAAAACAAATGTTTTTTGAAAGGGAATGGTTTTTATTCCAGCAGAACCGTGCATATTGTTTTAGTCAATATGGGGACTGCCGTTGAACTATCTTCATGCAACTTGTGACGGTTAAAATGTATCTCTTCCAAACATATTTCTTCACTTAAATTAAATATGACGATTGTGGGGTTTTGGTTACTATTTTCATGTACCGATGATGTTTTCAATCTATTAGTATTTATCTTTTATTTTTCCTCGGTAGTATAAAGGAATACTATTACAATAGGTCAGAAAATTCGAGGTCGAGGTTTTGGGTACTAAAATCCATTTGAGAGTCCCTTGAGGCGAAAAATCTGTTTTTACCATTTTGCCTTTATGGATGTGTTGATGAATGAGTGATTTTGTCTTGCATGTTCCACTTGGGTAGATTAAAAGGTTTTGAGCTCTAGCTTTGAACACGCGTTTGACATACGATCTGTTCCGTGCAAAAGAGAAAAAAAATTGTAAAAAAGTTTCTATTTAGTCAAAAGTACGGAAGCAGGTAAAATGCAGTAAGGAATCTTTTTCATCCCCCATCCTGAACACACTTCTCCTGGTGCCCATATCACCCACAGGTCTTATATGTTAGGTACTGTCATCTGTGCCGTCAGGCCCTGGATGTCACAGGTCCTTACGACTTCGATCTTCATTTTTTTTAAAAATCAATATCTACATTGTTGCATTTATTCCAGAACGTTACAATATCCAAATTCCGCATTTCCCAAGAGTACGGCGAGGAAAATTTCGGTGTGCTATGCATTCCCTCGTTTATGATGCGACTTTGCTTAATCCCAATTTATGATATGAATATCATAAACGCCGCACGACTTTCTAATACTAATTATTACTACTTCATATGTTCAGGGGTAGATGCCGTAAAACTAATAAAACTTTCTTCACGTGAACACAGATTATTGCAGGTTGTAGAATACACATTTAAGTGTGAGGCACGAATGTAAATTCGCCCTCCACGCTAATTTAATTAAATTATATGCATAATGTTTTTTATCTTCATACAACATGGATGTTACATTTTTTATGTAACATTTTCAAACTATGAAAGTAGCTAACTTTTTATGAGAAGCATACAATGCAATCCCATAATGTCACTGCCTCACTCGTTCATTCGAATGAACTAATACACAATAAATAAATATTATAAAGTAAATAGAACTTTCCGCCATTAGATATCTAAAAAGTATACCTATTTACACGTGTGTAACCCATTAAAGTGAAAATTAGAGAAATAATATTGGCATAATATTGATTCACTCTTGTGTACATTGGAACTTTCCCTAAAAACTTTCCCTATAGAGAATTATCACTGTTCTAGTAGATTAGCTTTGCTAAAGTCCAAACCCTTCATTTTTGACTTTTCAAATAATGTTCTCTAACGCTTACTGTATATGTGGAGTAAACTTGTGAAGCGTTCTTCAGTGGATAAGTAACGAATGTGAAAAATCATATTAATGGTGCTTCTTCCATTGCAAAGTCTTTAGTATCATTTTCTGTAACCTCTTACGAGTAACTCTCAGTAATACTTCATGACTCGACATTTACCAGCATTTGCGATGTGGATACCTGAGAAACTATTCATTTTTAACAAGATATCTTGTGGCCTGTCAAAGGCCAGGCGTGAAGAAGTTGAGTACACATTCACCAACAGCCACTAACACAAAGATAAGCATTTTACGCGTGTTTACAAACTCTATGGGAATGTTTTCAAACCGAAACGCGATACAAAAGCACGTATCGAGATTTGAGGTAGATTAACTGCTGGGACTTTCTCTCGCGGGCACAACGTTTAGAATTTCGTTCCTGCAGGGCTGTCCATGTAGCAATTCGCAGCCTTTGTTTTTATTTACGCATTGTTACCAACTAGTAAACCTTAAAAGGTATACCGGCTCTTCTAATCGAATTTAAAATGATCAAATAGAATATTAATTCTCAAAAGTTGCTCTTATTCATATTACTTGAAAACTATTATTTTAAAACAACTGTTTTTTACAAAGCTCCTTTGAGCAGATATCATTATTGTTTTCGTGTTAACGACAAAAAAATTTCTTGAAGACAACTGGATAAATGTATATCTTATAGATATAGATTTGAATGTGAGGGATGTTTAAATCCAATCATTGTCATGACTCATCAATTGATATCGCATCATTTCCGTACCATTGATGTCTTGAGTTAATCTTGATTTGTAATATTCGAACTCGGAATGCTCATTACACGCCAAAAATAAAAGCAGTTCATTTATCAAGAAATGGGCAACAACTAGAAATCATAGCTTGAGAAATCCTTTCATACATTTCACGCAGAGGTATTAGTTTGCAACAGAATGCCCAAAGATGAAACTGGCATATTACAGTAGTCCCGATTGGGAACAAATTATTTTTTAAGGACAAAACTAAAATCAATGGCATTCTTTATTGCGTGGTGGTTACGTTACATTGGTAATCTTGCTTTAAGGCAATGCGTAGCTGTATGACATGTTCTCTTCTAGTTTATCGAATCAATCGCTACCAACGATAAGTAACACCACTAGTATCCGGTTGTGAATCTGTCGCAATTGTTACCTACACAATTGCGCGTCCCGTGCGGAGGCGAATGATTTAGTAAAACGAGCGAATGGCGCCTGCGAGCCGGGCTTCCTTGAATCTGGGTGCCAGTCAACAAAGTCATTGCCACCTATGGAGAACCGATTGGAGCAAGGTTTCAGGGCCGCACTCGTTTCTATTTGGGCGCAACAACAACAAAAGTCGGTGCCACCTGCTCCTTTGGGCGAACAATGCTGCGGCAACAGATTAACGCCCGGCGGCGCAAGCAACGCGACGCTCGTGAGCCGGACTTGTTCATATGGATGCCTTTACAACGAAATTCGTACATTGTTGCCTGTGGCATGTTGCGAACAACGCGGCGACAACACATTTACTACCGGATCGAGCGCTACTTGAGAGTCCGGTTCGTTCATACTTGATAACAAGTCATTGCTGCTTGCTCCATTTCGCGAACAACGCAGCGGTGACAGATTTCGGACCTCCTCGAGCCATGCTTGATCCAGAAAGAGTATTTTTATTACAAACGTCACTGCTACCTGCTCCATTGTGTGAACAATGCGTCGGCGAGATTTGCTCACACTCAACGCGAGTGACGTTTGAGGGCTTGTTCATTGATTAGTTATTCCGGCCGCGTCAGTTGTGGTAGTGCATGCTTTTCCTCGGGAGTAACGGTGAATCCTCCCCCCCCGCTTGATGGTGAGATCCGGCGCCGATCTACACGTCGCGCCTAGTAAGGATTTCTCCAACTAGGTATCACACATCATCGGGGCATCGCACTAGACGGGACAAACTCTAGGCTGACGACCGGTCTTTCGACAACTGTGGTAGTATAGTTAGTACATGTAAGTGTAAGCAAGTACTGCTTGATACGATCGTGCGATATCTAGCGGCCAGACTGTGAAAGACGCGAAATACCCTGACATATTCCATCGTGAAGACGGGCCTTGAAGGGCAAAGTTAAAAAATCGCAGTATAAACGAGTGTGAGGCACGGCTTTGAACTGGACAGCCCTGCGTGCTGTTCTTAGCGGCGGCGCGGGGCGGGGGTGGGGGCGGAGGGTGGGGGCGGGGCGGCGCGCGGGAACGCGACCGGCACGAGGCGCGACGCCTATCAGATGGGGCCGCGTCGACAATGGGCGCGATATTGTCGTTCGCTTTGCTGCGCCGGACTTATCGCTGCACCGCGCGGTGCGGGCACCGGTCTCCTGTCGCGGCGCGCCGCCAGTTACCAGTCGGCCTGAGCGACGCGGCGCGGCGCCACGCGATGCGGAGCGAGATGTTGATGGAAATGATTTGAAAGTCTTGTTTGGGGAATGTCGAGTTGCAGTACGATGTGGATGTTGTGTCAGACATTTCCGATGTATGTTATCACACTTGGTTTGTGTTATGCACTCGAGACTTGAACCAGTGTGTTCGGAAAAAGATAATGCCCTAATGCATTGTTTATGTTATTCACTCAAGACTTGAACAGTGTGTGCGGCAAAAGATAATGCCTAATCCGTATTTGCACTCGAGACTTGGAAGCAGTGAGTTTAGAAAAGGATAATGATCTAATCCGTAGTTTATGTTATGCACTTGAGACTTTTCCGAACCAGGTCATTTAGAATAGTTAATGACCTAATCAGTTCTCTTGGTACAAATTCCTGATTGATCACGTAATTTACACTTTCTTTTACTTGCTTCGAGGAAACGAGAAAATAAAATTTGCAGCGATGAAATACGTTTATTTTAATATTCTTATTAAAATACGTGCTGCATCGTTTTTGCATATTGCATCGTCTCTTTAGAATTCAGTTTCTAGGTTCGCATTTGCCGCGGGTAGTGTGCTGCGTGAAGGGGCGCATTTGCATCTCTGCGTAATTTCAAGGCTAATTCCAACTGTACTTTTTCGTACCTATGAATTATCGTGTAAGTAGATATGAAGTTTGTTTCAACAGTGAACACTCTCAGCTCATTTTTCAATGAATGTGAATTGATGATTTTTAAGAAGCGTATGTTATTACAAATCTTATATTTATTACTCGTAAATATATTGGAGTCACAGAATAATTATTGTTTTGATCTTGAGTAAAGTAATAATTGTTACTACATATTTAAATGTGAGTGTTTGATTAATCTTATCATATTTATTACTCATAAATATGTTCGAAACAGTCACAGAATAATTATTGTTTTGATCTTGAGTAAAGTAATAATTGTTACTACATATTTAATTGTGAGCGTTTGATTAATACACTTCATTTTATTGCGAGACGGGAAGCAAATCCTACCTTTCTGCATTACTATTACGCTTTTACTTTTGTCTCGATTGTTTTATTTCACACAGATGTACTTTTGTCTATATTGATCACCGAAAAATACGCTATCCAGTTTTGACAGCATTTCGTGACGAAAGTTTCAAAACGTTGCGGTGCATTCTCGTTAATAGCCTTATTAAAGCCTCCGGCCATGCCGCTGGCGCGTTACTCAAACGAAGCATAAATTTTCGAGCTCCACAACCTTTGGCGGAGCGTTATTGCGAAGCGGGATGTTCGGGTAACACCTTTCGCACGAGAAGGTTTACGACGCGCCGCGAAAATACAGCCTGTGCGTGTGGACGCTCCCTGGACCCTCGCCCACTTACACGGCGGTCACGCTGGGGCCGATTTCGGCCGAAATTTCTGTCAGCCGTTTATGCGCGGCGTTCCGGATTCGTTCAAACACGTGAAGGTAAACACAAAAGGTCGTAGTCGTAACATCTTCCGACGGCATAAGAAAACATCGGCTCTTGGACGAAGGTCTGTTTCATTTTGTTTTGTCCGTGCGACGTCGGTCGACCAAAATTTCACCCTAAATTGGCTCCAAGTCACCGATGCCTTAGGTTATGGTCAAAGTGCAGGCGAAATATCGGTCTTTCGCTATCGGACGCGACCTGCAAGTGAAATCGACTTATTTCATCCGAAAGAAACACCCAAATATTGCCTCCGAAATCATTCGAATATATGGTATGAAACATTTTCGAGAATCACGCTCAAGACCGTTCAGCTGTTTTTGAGAGAATGAAACCGACAATCAAACGAAACAATGTTCATCCAACAGTCCATCTTTCCGGACACCGTCGGCAGAGGTCATTCGGATTCAACATCCATTTTGTAGCATGTGATTGAACGAATCGGGCATACGTCGGCCGACCGAAATTTCGGTCAAATTCGGCTCCACTGTGAGCACTGCCGTAGACCCGCTGTACACGCTTCCTTTTGAAGAACGCTTTCGGTTTCAGCGATCGTGTGCATGCGCACAACCGCTCTTCCGACCGAGAACCCGCTCTGCGCATGCGCGCGTTCGCTAAAAGACTTCAAAAATCGCTCGTCAAAAGGAAGCGTGTAAATGCCAATTTAGGGTGCAGTCAGAGAGGTTCATGACGTTAACGCAGAAAAGTTCTTGAAATGACTCGAAAATTATCTAAAGAACAGTCTAGTTTCGGTTGCTAACTTGGGAATAGTAAGGGGAAAAAAACTAATCGCTCAAAGGGACGTTTCGCTCATCTCAGTATTTGTAGGCCCGTGGACGCATGACGTCACGAGTGATGGTTGTTGGAAAATTCAAAATACAGTTTTTTGTAATTAACGCTAACGAAAAACCGAAGTATCAAAAAGAATGTAGAATTCATCGCTGTTATAATTGTATGAAAACGAGATTTAATCACTAGAAAAGCAATGCATGAAAAATGTATACAACCATGAAAATACGTTTCCTTTTACTTTCTGTATGTTGGTTGCTGATGGAACCAGACTCACATAGGACTCTGGAAATGCCCGCCTATTGAGACATATTGATCCACATCATGCAAGGAGTGATGACTGAGTGATGTGGGTTACCGAAACTGTAAATATTCTACTAACCCTGTCCGATGCTTTCGATCAGCCCCTACTACACTTGTTTGGCTAATAAGCGATAATGAGAACAATGTACCGAATCATTCATATCACATTCGACTGTAGGGAAAGTACGATGAAGCCAAGTATACGATTCCGACAGCTGCGATTTTCGATCGTCTGATCTCTTCTCCCGCAAGGTTTGGGAGGATCCAGGACGATTTTGGCAATGTGAGTTTTGCCATTGATTTCCTCACCGCTCACGTCGAAGTGCCAACTGGTAAACAAATGAAACCTTTCACAGAACGAATGTCATTAGTCAACACAACCCGTACTCGCTGCTTCTCTATTGCTCCCGTCACACAGACTGTGACATTTTTCGGCCCCGATTAGTCCCAATGATCGCCCATGCCTACATTCTACAACGCAAGTACTTGCAACTCTTCCTGTCCATGTTCATCAATTACTCCGATCAATACCAGGCGAATGCCGGAGCAGTATCTTAGCAAACGGCCCATGGACCGCGCGGGATTTTTCCTTCCCATTCCCTGTTCTATCCTCACCCCTTACTTAAACACACACACACACACAAACACATGCGCCTCACTACCACACATGTCGGGAGCTTAGAGTTTGTCCGGGCTACGACAGTGGGAGGCGCCTGGTTAGGGAAAACCTCTTTAGCCGAGGTGTAGGTCGCCCGCCAGGAAAGATTACAATCACCAACGTCCGAAAAAAAAAAAAAAAACATGCACTATGCTTACGGGACTACTGACCTTCGCAGTTGACGCACCCGAAAGCAAGAAATAATCATTGGATCAATAGTTCATCAGTGACTATGGCCAGTCGCTGGGCGTGAGGGCCTTGCCTCAGGACTACGCCGCCGCAGTCCCTTCGGACCAGTTGAGCGTGGGAGAGGGGGGAATGGGAGGGGGCGTGCCCCGGGCGCCGGCCTCCGCGGCCACCTGGCCACCTGGTGATCGGGCGCCGGTTCGGAGATTCGGATGTTGCGCAAGGCACCCGCTGCCGCCTGCCGCTGTTGCCGCCAGCACTGCCTACGTACGCACCCACCGCCACGCTGTCTTCTCCGGCATGCTGCCCTGCACATGGTGTGATAGCTAGAGCGTACCTCGTAAAACATCCACGATTCATTCGATTTCCGGACATGTTTTTAGGCGGGCCCAGCGAAATGCTGCTGGGCAAAACCGCACGAAATGGTTTTCCAAAAAGAAGCGAGCACACTGCTCGAGAACAGCAAACAAAATACTTTCGCATAAAGCTGCGATAAATTTATGTTTTGACAAAAACATTATACGTATACTGCAGTAAAATAAATGGTACAATATACATTTAGTAGAATAATTCTTTACTTACCAAAAAATATCAAACATGGAGCTGTTCCATTACGCAACACGTAAGTAACAATTAATTAATGGCGGACAGACTATTCCTTGGAACCTTGCTGCCTCAGCTGTGTCGTTAGCATCAAACGTTCTGAGTAATGGAATTCGGTCGGTTCACGTAGGCTAAGAATAGGCGGAATAACACATTCTATAGCATTTTCCAGTCAAATTCACAACTTGTTTCATGGTTTTGGATTTTTCAGAGTTTATGGGTATCTAACAAAACTACTAATAGACGTCTCTCTGAAGGTCGGAGGCTGAATAGTTTTCTTTCAATTTGTGGGTGCGATAGAAAATAGTAATCGTGATTAGTATCTTTACTTTCCAGAATTCATGTGCTGCTAACACAGCTTGTTTGATGTTTACTTGTAACCGTCAAAATCACTGGCTATGTTTGGGACAAACATGGTATTAGTTCAACGCGGGAATTTCTCGACAACATATATGTCAAAGAGTAAATGAAACGGTTGCCCTTTCGTTAAGAGATGTTTCGCGATCAGCACATGAAAATTGAAGTATCACAGTAAAGCAAATTCCAAAACATTGTGTAGACCAGACTTACAAAAACTTCATACGAGTATTAAACGAGTGTCTTGGCTCATGCTCTACATATTTCACAAAATTATGCATTTGGTATCAGCACTAATTCTAAGATCTCTATCGCTAAACGACATGGATTGTAAAAACAAAAATCGAGGTATGTGTTGGGAAAACTTCTCACAATATTTTCAAACGTTTGATTGACTATTACTGCCAGGCGGTGAATGCGCTTTTCCAGTTTTATATGCTTGTCCGTTGCAAGAATTTTTCCGCCTTTTATTTCCATTCGTGAGGTAATATTAAATGGCGAGCGCAAAATGACAAAGATCCTTGAAATGGCCCAGTGTGCGCCGTCGGCGTACCCGTCCGTGCCGCTCGGAGCCACGCCGCGCGCACCGGCCCGCGACCTACTTCGGCGCCCGAGGAAGTCACGAAAGGCGGCGGCGGTGCGCGTCGGCCCGACGCGCCCGCCCCCGCCCCCGCCCCTGCCCCCGCCCGCCCAGCCCAGCTCGCCCCCCGCTCCTGCCCGCCCAGCCCAGCTCGCCCCCGCCCGCTCAACCCGGCTCGCCCCCGCCCGCTCAACCCGGCTCGTCCCCGCCCACCCGACCCGGCTCGCCCCCGCCCGCCCAACCCGGCTCGCCCCCGCCCTCCCAGCCCAGTTCGCCCCCCGCTCCTGCCCGCCCAGCCCAGCTCGCCCCCCGCCCGCTCAACCCGGCTCCCCTCCGCCCGCTCAACCCGGCTCGTCCCCACCCGCCCAACCCGGCTCGCCCCTCCCCCTCCCGTCGTCGCCCGTCCACGCCGCCCGCCCCGCCCGCCTTCGCCTGCCCTCGCTCGCCCCCATCCGCCACTGCCCGTTTCCTCGCGTCTCCGCCCTGTCCATCCGCCCCGACCGTTTGCCCCCACCCCCCTGTCCCTGTCTCTGTCCGTCACTGCCTGCCCTCACTCGCTCCCACCCGCCACTGTCCGCCTCGGCCCGAACCCTTCCGCCTCTGCCCGTTTCCTCGCGCCTCCGCCTTGCCCATCCGTCCCGCCCACGTCTACCCGTCTGCGCCCGCTCGCCCACCCGCCCTTTCCTGCCCGCCACTGCTCATCCTCGCTCCTATCTGCACGTCCCCGCCCCCCGTCGCCCAGTTGGACCTCCCCTAACCCCTCGCCACTCTCTGGCCGCCCCTCCTGGCCGCTCGCCCCGTCTGCTCATCCCCCTCCCCACCCCCGCTCAGGTTCCTGCGACGCCCCGTGCTTCCTCCCAGCCGTCGCGCTTTTTATGACAAAGCCGCGCAAAGGCTCTTCGATCCATGTTGCTGTACACACTCAGTCGAGCTGAAATTTATTTCAGTTCTTTTGAGGAGTTCGCCAGAAAATTAAAATATTAGTATGTTTCCTTCTAACACCTGCGATATATTTTCATTCGAGTCATCTAAGCTTCAAATAATGTGTAGTATTTTGTGGGCTGTTACCATTGCGTTATAAAATGTATGCTTTCAGATTATTGTTACAAAAATGAAAATATGGATTAAGATAATATCCTGCTCTACTGCTGAAAGTGTCCGTGTTCATTTGTTGGTGTAAGACCTGACACTGGCCACACACTAAAAAGCCGACTGCGTAGAGAACGGTTCCTGAAATTACTGTCTACTATTCTTTTCGGGGAAAGAAAATTAATAAAGAAAAAAATATACATTATTTTGAGATAATTGATATGAAAGTCGTTTATGTAAAAAAAAATTTTCCGCGTATTTTGGTACGCGTGAGAACATATTCGTGTGGGAAACGAATATGGCAAACAATCAGGTGCTTGATTGTTCAAACCATGTTTCATAATTAATGAAGAATAATATCGAGGACAAACAATTGATAACTTCCGAAAGTTATGGTTCCATTAAAAGAAACAAGTGATTCGCACATTTCTAGAGTTACGATCTTTCAATTGAAACCATCAATCACAGTGCAAGGCGAGAAGTCTACAAATGAGCGCCACGATTGAGTGTGATGAACAAGAGCTAAACACATGTCAATATTAATTGGAGCGTAGCCATGCGGCTACATATGGCTCTTGGAGCGCTTTCACAGCTTGCACAACAAATCAATCAACTCAGGAGAAGTCAGTGGGTGGTTGCGAGTTCGGGTCTCACCTTAGCGGCGACCTGTCGTGGTCAGCTCTGCCTACCTAACTTGGGATACCACAGTTCAAATCTTGGTCGAGTATTGTGAAATTTATGGTCGACAAAATGGGTTCAAGGCAGATCTCCCCTGGCCGTTCCCGGTCCCCTCCAGTTTATGTCACGAATTACTCCCTCTTCATTCTCATTACTCCCGACATCACCCTCTATATTGACGAAGAATAACTGTTTTTTTTTTTGTTTTGTAAGATACCATAAATACAAAACGTGTATGTGTGCTACTGGTAGATAGTGCGCTATAGCTGGTATTAAAGCGACTATTTTATTTTCTATGCAATTTAATCTCAACGCTTAGAACATTTGAAGGTGTTTTTAAAACAACAACCATAGACTAAAAACACAATTTTTCAGGAGAGTGAAAAAACGTTCCATGACGAAATTGATAGACATTTGAAGCATGAAAATTGTTGGGCACTTTGTCAAGCTATTGCAAATACTGAAGGAGGCTTGAGTGTAGGAAAGGAGACAAAGGCATTCCAAAAACTGGGAGGAATGGAAGACTGGTGTCGTGAATATGTGTTAGCTGGGACAGAGGGTGTGGTTGGTCGACTACGAATACAAATGAAAAAGCTAAGTTCAGTTTCAAGGAGTAAGGAATTGATAAAGCTACACAGAAATTATTTGCAGGTAATTACGAAGTAGATTAACTGCAATTTATGGGGGAGGTGAGAGAGGAAGGATCAAATTGTAAGGATGCGCACCTAGAATGTGGTTGGAAATGAAAACGCAGTGTAATGTTGTTATGAAGTAAATGTATTTGTCAAATAAAACAGTGCACATTCCTGCATAAATAACGGCTCGCTTGTGCACGAAAGCGGAGGCGGCGGGGGCCGCCGCCCTATTCGGGAAGTCCGGGGCTTGAATTTCGCGGCGACCGGTCCGCGGCCACCGACGCTTTCCCCAGTTCCCCTCCACCGCCTTCACCCCCCCACCCCCGTCCCACCCCACCCCAACATCCGCACGCCCCGGTCCACGCCCCGCCACTTTGCACATCTTGTGTTACGTCGTGGGAATACTACGGTAATCACAGACCTGAGCTCTTGCTGTATACAAGTTTATTGTACAGCTATTTACACACACATTGTTCTCACTGCTCTGGAAGACCCCTTTTTCCCCTGATCACTGAAGCAATCCTGAGCCGATTCGAGATCGGTCTGAGTCGTGGCCCTCGCCACTCCTCGAGTGCCCCGCACACAGCGTAACATTCCGTGACCGCAGTCACACGTGGAATAACTCTTCCACAACGGCGTTCCAACACGTGGATTGCCCTCACGAGCCCCGCTCGCCACCGCACCGCCCTGGGCGCAAGTTTGGTACATCCGCACCTCGATTCGGCTCAAACCCGAATACCTGGTCTTTTCCTTCGCTAGCCTCTTTTGCGAGAGAGCACATTGCCGACCTCAACGCCGGCGACCCGCAGCCCGCGCCTTCTCATTAGAGGTTCGGGGCCCGGGCGCAGCTGTCCTCATCGCCCTCTGCGCCCTGCCCCGCCCTCGGCGCGACCCTTCCCAGGAAGCGAGGGTGGTCTGGCCACCGCCAGAGTGGCGCCTGCGAACCAACCCCGCCCCCCTCCCGGCTGCTCTCCTTGTGTGGCCGGCCCAGCAACATGCGGTGACGTTACACTTGCTCCTCCGAATGTCCCCGACGATCAGTGGCGGCCGGTGGGTGGCAAATGAGGGGGGGGCGACATGTTTGTTCAATTTACTTCTTTAAAATATTTCTTGAACGAGCAAAACCATGGCATGTAGAATACAACCGATGTGCACGTATCTGGATTTTAATCCTTGTCTAAGATAACTTTTACGTTGATAACGGAAGATACAATTGTGCTCAAGGGAAAACAAGAGTTTTTTATAAATATACATTTCCAGCATACAAAACAGTTATTTATATAATCAGATCAAAGGGTCGGTATTCTCAACTTAGTTAATAGCCACGAACTCTGCCAAACAAAACCTGGGGGAGCAAAAATAGAAGCACTCTGCCCCCACGTAACGCTTCCTCAAGCTTCCATTGCCTTGCATGCGCCAGGTACGGACGGACTCTCGATAGTCCACGATGCTACCCATCCCAATAGCATGTATCTTTCGCATAATCCGGCACTTGAAACTAAATTTGTCCTCACAAATTGCGCTGGTGCTATGCGCAAATTAAACGAGTCGATCAATTGCAAGTTTAATAGTTTCTGTAACTTTTCTTGACGTTGGTTTTCCTGTGGTGGGCGCAGCCCTAGAACCCTTACGGAGCAGCCGCCCATAAAGAGTTCAATCTCCAACCCACAGCTCAGCTCATCCTATGCTTATCCACCCAGTTCTACTCCAACTTAATGCAGATTCCAAATTTAACCGGATTCAACCTAGCTAGAAACCCCACCTATTCCACAAGAATCAGAAATAAGTAACCTTTCCATATATTCCTAAAGCAATTTTCCGAATTGGATCCTGATTAGAGGTGACTATTAGGTTTCCTCAACAGCAAAGCTAGCTGTAAGTGTAATTTTATATTAGTAAGTCAACAAACATATGTATAGTGAATATGTAACTGAACTATGTATTGTCATCACAGGTAAAACAATAAGAATAAGACGGAGCAGCCGCCACAGTTGGCGATTGCTCAAAGGTGCAGTTTTGTTTTCACTATGGGCTTTGTTTCTTCTCGTCCTGGTAATTTTCAACCAATCTACGGGTTTGGAGTGTTAATTTCTTCTGATCGCAGGGCGTGATTTGGCAGGGGAAGGTTTCAAGTCAAAAGTTTTAATGTCTACTTTCTAGGGATAAAATTAATCCTTATTACGAGCTTCGTTTATGAGTGACGCACTTCGCCTAAGCGTTTTTCGAGAGAAGAGGGGAGTAAAGGTTCCGAAATAAAATAATAGTAAGGTTATCTTAAAATTAACTTCTAGATGACGTGAATTAAAATGAATCCAGGTACAGAAAGACGCTTTGGCTCGTAAATTTTGTCAAATTTTAAACTTTTTAAATTTTAGACTTTTGACTGTGAACTTTTATTTTCCCCTGCCTTCTGTTCTTCATTTTGCGTACTTCGTCTGTACATAAGTGACAAACATAGTGTCTTGCTGATGTCTATGAAAGTAGACAAATTATATTTAGATGAGACCTCAAATTATATTTAGATGATCGACGGATCATTTCAATTGATCTATATTCTGTGATGAGTGATGTTCAGTAAGCTACACTTCTTTACACAACAAAACGGTCTTGTACCGGTGTGAAAGTTATCTAGAATATAATACAAGTCACTGAAGAGTGTTGACTTGGAGTCGATCGCACAACTGTCGCAGCCCTCCGGGCAACTCGTGTGCTACTCACCTGCGAAGAGCACCAGGCGCATGCTGACATGTGGTAAGGCGTCGGCGCTCGCTCGGCGGCCTGCAACACACGCACGCAAACATTAGGAAGTTGTAGCATGCTACAAGGGGAAGGGTAAAACAGTACATTTCCTTCGTGAACAGAAAAATAACAACAAAGAAAAAAACATCAAAATACAGAAATAAACAACTAGGGCTAGCAGGAACAGGACGCGACTCCCGGAAGCAATTTTAAAAATATGCTGTAAGAGTATTTGGCCGATTTAGGGTCGGAGGGGCAAACGAAGGATACAACTCACTCAAAACCTTGTTGTTACAGATTGTGTACTAGAAGTAAAGCAAAAAAGGAGTAAATGATAATAAAGTGAGATTCTGCGTAGAGTAATTTGTGAATTAAATGAGATGGTTAAATGATCGCCAAGAACTTCTGCCTTCAACAAAATGTCAGTGACGATTTGTTTTAAATCCTCAATCAACTATGAGCTTTCGTATATCGTGACGAAATAAAAAACAAGAAAAATCGTAGGAGCCTTTCAATTAAATCTGAAATCCTCCTAATAAGCATCAGTGGATTTATTTCTTATTGCTTGTTTCTATTCTGAAAGTGTAATATGCATTTCGATTTCTGAATTCTTTGTTGTCTAATTTTTAAGAGACAGGTTGTTTAATCTTGAATTGCCGTAAACATGACCGATGTAGAGGTAGTAAAGATCTAATTACTTAAAGATGGAGAACACATTATTTTATGCTGTAGCTGTAGAAAATGCGAAACGAATAGGGAAACAGGGCACAGTTTCATTGCTCGATTATTTCGTCAAGTTAGAATCAAAGAGAGAGCAATTAAAATGCATGTTGAGCAAAGGTGCGCCTCCGGGGCAGATGGAGCAAGAGCGGTCGAGCCACTCACGTTCCCGACTGCAGCGAAGGACATTAAATAGTGGTTGCAAGCCTCTCGTGTGAAGCGGTGCGAGATATGAAGAGGAGAAACGGAACATACACACAGCCAGCTCATGCGCGGAGAGCATTATAAGCACTTGCGCGTGACGAAGATGTTTCAGGGATTGAAGCAATGTGTGTGGATTATACGAACACTGCAATAGGGGTATCAAAATATTTCGTGCTGCAAGTTACTTTAATAAGCTTGGGTACAGTATATGTCACGAGGTTATTTTCAGAAATAAATGATCAAGAATGTAGTGGTAACAAACACCTGCGTATATTGTTATTAAACGCTATTCATTTAATTCGCGCTGTGTTTATGCAAAGTGGAAATGCGTAAGATCGTCGTAATGCAAATTCGTAACATTAAATATTTACATTTCTAATTAAATTTGGCTATCGAAATTGAAGACTAGTTACTTTTGTGACTTTGTACATGATTGTAATTTTTTCAGGATCTCTCTTTCACAACTTCACAGCAAATTTCCACGTATTTATTTTTAAAAAAATCCAAAATAATGACACTTTGATCTAGTGCTTAAGAAACTTTGGAGACGTATGTATATGTAATTCCAGTGACAATTTTCAACATGTCCACAAACTTTTGGAAAGCGTGTATAATGTGAATAATATATTATATGTATTACATATTATAAGTATCATTATCATACGTTATTTATGAAAATAAAACCATCTCGTTGAGGTAAGCGGGTTTACAGATATCTAAGGACCGATCTTGCATCGCTGGAGTTGCTTTGTAGCGATAGGATGTGGAGGATCGCGATGAAAAACATGCGATGAAGTGGTTGCAAGTATCTCGTTGTGAAGAAATGGAAGTTCGAAGAAGAGAAACGGAACCGGAAGGACTCGGGGAGTTCTTAAGCGTTAACACGTGCGACAGCTGGCATGTTGCCTGTAGCATTATTGTAAGCGAAATTAAAATCATTGAAAACTTGTACGATTGAACAGATAGAATGGTATTTTTAAAAGGTATGTCCACTTTACATCGCAACTACTCGTATGGTTCAATGTGACCTTGGTATAGAATGACCTTAAATAAATTTTAAAAAGTGGTTTAAGAACTGCTCCAAGC
Source organism: Acheta domesticus (assembly GCA_031308135.1). Classification (NCBI taxonomy): domain Eukaryota; kingdom Metazoa; phylum Arthropoda; class Insecta; order Orthoptera; family Gryllidae; genus Acheta; species Acheta domesticus. The sequence goes on along the minus strand of JAHLJT010004567.1, from coordinate 203,424,587 downwards.
ACTCGCTGAGTCTGGGAGTGTAATAAAAATATCTACGGAGAATAATTGTCCGAAGGTAGTAAGCGATTAATAATCATACATAAGTGTCGACTGGAAGAGGATCTTGGTTTTTACCATTCGTCGTAATGCGTTGAACCGAACGTAGCAATTAGCTCAGTTTTAGGATGCAAACATAGGTCATGTATGATATCTTTGTGCACACAGAATATTTTATCATCAAAGTTGCTTAATGGTATAAGCCTACAGATCATCTTGACCATTGTTAGAGTTAGAGTGAGTGCGTAATGCCCCTCTTTTCATTTGACATTTCTTTCCGTTTCATTTTTACATTTACATTTTTTATTTGACTTAATCATAAGGAGGTCCTGAGGAGGAAGTAAACTGCATTGTGTGTTAGTGTTACTCGGCTCTCCAGATCGAAAATGTTTAAAATGTTTATATTACTGATGTGCAACTACGGCCGTTGTTTGGTGTTAATCTGTGTGGGTAGTTGACGCGGGTTGGTAGTTGCCTCACCCCCTTTAATCTCCCACCGAAAATGTGTATGAAAGGGAAATACAAATCAAGTTGTTTTCAAATGGTCGTGTTTATCATTAAATTGTCATCAAATTGTTAGCACATTTATTTGTCATCACATTCATTTTATGTATCTTCAGAACAGTTCATTTTTGCAATGCAAAAACAGCATTTTTTTTACATAAACTCACTTAACAATTTTTTAAAATCTATTTTGTCGGTCGTCGCTATTTAAATGTAAAATCGGAATGCTGTCTTGCAATATAGGTCGCAGATACGTTTTGAGTCGACGCAATTCCAAGAAATTTCGTTCATATTTGGAATTTGACGTTTGTGGAATATTCCTCTCAGCCCAAGTCGCGAGCGGGTACTTAACCTACCCGAAATTTCTGGTGTGGGTATAGCTACCCACCATTCCCATCGGGCGTGTGTACCACACCATTTGGTTAGTTTAAATTTTGCAAATAGTTTTTTTTACACCGAAGCGAATATCTTCTTATAAATTCTTGCCAAAAACGTACATTTGCGTCTGTATTCATAATTCAACTTGTTGTGGGTAAGGGTAAGGATCCTAGAATTTAAGAAAACGTCCACAGAATACACATATCCCAATTGTACGTCGTACATAGTTTTCACGTTTGTTGTTGTTGTTGTTTTTTTTTTCACGTTAAGTAAATAAATTCTTATAAGCGTAAAAATGTACTGAATTGTTTACCGAAGGAGTAAATAAAAAACTTATTGTTTCTTTAAAACGTAATATAAATATTGTTTAAAACTATGCGAGAAAGAGGATATTTACTTCCCTTGAGACTATGATTTGTTTAAAACTACCCCGAAAACACATGAGCCCTCGTTTTTTAAATTACGTCATTGCGACAAGTAGTAGAATGACTTGTGAATTTATTATTTTCATTTTAGCGTATACTAACAATGTGTTGACATGTGTATCAATTATATTCGCTTTGCAATCAATATTAGCATTTCATTATGTAGAGAGCAGCATTTGTAAACAGGACATATTGCACTGATTAGTTTGGCTGACCATCTCAAATTCAGTCGAGAAGAAATTAATTTTCTTGCGAATTCTCGCTTTCGTGGGTGGTAATTTTATTCTCAGATGTTGAAATAAATGCCTACCGAGATGAATCATCTGTGATTAAATGAATAAAACCTTGCCCCGGGTGAGGATCGAACTCACGACCTTAAGATTATGAGACTTACGCGCTGCCTACTGCGCTACCGAGGCAGGCGAAAATCAATGATTGGATGCAGTAATATAAAATACAATGTGACTACAGTACTGGTAGTTAAATAGGATGTTGTTAACACAATATAATTAATGAAATATAAATTGTATATGGTATTTCATGGAGAGATCCCTGTTGCGGACTGACCTATATTATGAAAATAAGGCGTTTTATCAGAAACAATTTCATGAAAATTGTGTTGTAAATAACCCGGATTTAATAATCAACGATTAAATGCATAACCTGCAACGCCATCGTAATTATAACTAAATAACAATACATTGACAAAATAAATACGGTTCAGAGGTTCCGTTCCAACGTTGTTCAAGTTCTTATGTCATTTGAGGCGTTAAAATGCATTGGAAATTATGGCCAAAGCACGAAGCTTCTCAGGCAACTTGAAAATACCGTGCGAAGTGAAACAATTTGATCCTGCAATTATTTTGCGTGAGGGAAATTAAGTTTGGCATGGCGTGTCCATGACACCCTATTAAATAATTTTAAACGTCTTTGCTGGACATTTTCGTAGAATTCAATTATATAGTTATATTTTTGGATCTAAAATGAAATTATTTTTTTATATATGAAGTAAGGGTCGACTTCACTGCGGTGGTGTAGTTACGTTACATATTTTACTGCCCCTTTAAATTTTGTAGAAGAGCATGTTCTCGAACATTGCGATTCCAGTAATGAAAATAGTAAGCATCTTGGCATCTAATCTCTCTCTATAATAATAATAATAATAATAATAATAATAATAAATCATGATTACATGCCGTATTGTTAGAAACCACCTGAATCTCTAATAAAGTAACCGCACACCTGGCCATCATACTTGTGAGTGTTTGGCATATCGGCCACTAAAAACTGTAAAGAATAAATAATATAATAATAATAGTAATAATAATAATAATAATAATAATAATAATAATAATAATAATAATCTTTAATGTAGCGCTGCTCAAGCCATAAGACCCGCCCTTGCGCCTAACGCTTTCAATGAAGATACACTGAAGTTACAAAATTTAAATAGTACGGGGAAGGAACAGACTGTGGGAGTACAATGCAATGCACCATCGCAGTATGAGTCTTTAGTGAGGGAGTCAATCCAAAAAAACGTCTATCACATTAGCAGATTAAGACGAAACATAAACCACGATAGAATAAAGAAAATACAAGTGAAACTGTTCTCCATAAGACGGGAGCATAAAAGAGGAAATATTGAAGAACTTAAAGGAGGAAGAAAGAGAAGAAAAAGAAGTAATATGCAAAAAGAAATGTGAAAAAAAATATTTTATAACCTTATTAAAATCACTTTTATTTTCATTAAGTTTTTGAAGTTTTGAAACTATCAAGAGCGTGGGATTTTGTGTTAAGGAGTCTGAGACATTGTCGTCTGTTATCCAAAGAACGCCAGTTCAACCAACTTCAGAGACGCGGGAGTTTTGGTCCGTATTATCTCCTCGATTCCCATATGGAGATCAAAATATTCCTTGAAACAAAATTTTATTAAGGGAATCATATTTCAGTTTTTTTATTAGATACTGAATTATAATATCACAAAAATTATATCTGTTTGTTTGTGCTGTGGTTACTTTGACCAACACCATACGAATGCCTGGCGTAACAGATGGACCGCGCGCAATTGTTCCTTTCTCTTCCTTGCTATACCCTCACTCCTTACTACCGCACATGTGGGGAGCTTACAGCGTCTCGCAGCTGAGGCGGTATCCCGCTGGTAGGAGAAATATGAAAGCCGACGTAGAGGTCGGCAGCAGATCTTGTCATCCAGCGGGCTGAAGAACACCGCCACCCCTAGTGATAAAATTATACACCACACTTACAGGATTAATGACCATTGTTGACGCGCCCGGAAACACTAAATCATTCAATGAATATTCACTTATTCGATCAACTGCACACTTAAGTCTTTTCAAATATAATATCCTTTCTGAATACAATCCGCTAAAAAAATATGATAGTTTTTTGTCATTTATAAGAAACTATCGACACAAAATGAGATCGTTTTGGACGTTACGTTACGTTTTTGGAGGGCTTTCGCACTTCGAAGCATGGCTTGTGAGAAACGTTCGAAATTTGGTTCGTCCAAAAAACTATTTTCACTTTTAAAACTATGATGATTGGCAAAGTGCGATATTTCCATTCGGGACCGCCTAGTTTCTGTTTCATATTCCACATACATTTTGAATTAAGGTGCCCGGTTGAAGCATGACGCTTGCCACGCCATCTTCACCCCACTTCTAGACATACGACCATCTAAGAGAAACCCGTTACATTCTTCTATACAGAGGGACTTGGAAGTGGAAATGGAGATAAACCGGAAAAATGGCTGAAAGAGGAGTCCTAGCCTCCTCTAACCCTAAGCAGGATAATCCTGCAGCACTGTAAGTGTAAAGGGTTAAAAAAATTGAATTAAATGTCTCCTGAGTGAATGTCCCGTAAACCGCGACACCGAGCGCCCTCTCCATTAAACTTCGCGAAACTTCCTAGTGAGAGACATCCCTAAGGCGCTTCTTAGAAGAAGAGAATAGCCTGGCAGATTTTAATGAGTTCAGGGAAATGTTTTCTTGTTCACCTTAACGTTCAGCAAAAAGTATCCTTAGAAATGGAAAGTGATGGCGTGTATAGATTCAAATGAGCGAGAGGGCTGGTCGAAGTACAATGACTCGAAGTAGCACCTACTCAAACCAGGATGCATTGTTAGTATCGTTAAACGCCACATCCACTAATTGAAGGAATGACTTCACTAGTTCTTTCCTGCGAGGAGGTCAAGTGAGAACTCCAGAAGTGAACATTTTCTGAAAGGTACATATTAATAACTGAACATTTGTGACAAAACTGTCGGCTACCTTTTTGCAAAACATTTCACGACACATGAATACGAAATTCTGTAACTTTTCCATCTCGGCGAAATGGAATGTGTTTTATTTTATTTTTTACGTAGTTGTTAATCTCAAAATGCAAAATTAGTTCACTTAATATCTTCACTCGCCAAAAGTCTTTATCGAAAACCAATGGCACAACACCAAGCAGATTTTGTTTTTATTTCGTGAGCCAAAAACTCTCCATAGCTACGTGCGTAAGAACAGTGGCTAAATACGAGAGATATAATTGTTTGTTTCCTGGAAATGCCAACTTTTAATTTCACGTGTGTGATTAATAAGGTGAAGTAAGAGTTTGCACCAGTGCATTTTGAAGTCATTGCTCTCAACGCAGCAAATTCTCTTATCTGGTTTCATGAAGGTGTCCTTTACTTTCACTGATAAAATGCCAGTCTTGCGTCGCGCGAGTTATGTTCTTGATTTATTGCCTACCTACTAATTAAGGTCAGAGCACTTCTTATGAGGAAGTCCTGCGTTCTAGTTTATTGCCTTCCGGTTTCAGCCTAGTAATATTAAATTACAAGTCTGACGAAACTTGAATGACGTGTTGACGTGCGTTTGAAGTGTACGAAAAAATGCATTCGGATCTTAAAATAATTTTTTTTTAATTCTACAAAATGAGATCTTTTTGAAGATTTGGTAGCATTCCGCAGCTCGGCACAGGGTCTCCGAAATATATATAAAATTTAATGGAAGATAAAAGACAGTAATAATCTTGCACGATAAAATTATAGGAAATACTTATTTGAATTTTTGTACAATTTAATATCAGTGCTTACCAATTTTAAAATATTTACTCATGACCAGGATTCGAGTTGTAATGCCGAAATGCACAAGTTTAGGTCTGGCTGTTAGAAGTTTTTTTCCATCATGAAGATACTATTTTCACTTTTATCACAATGATTTAGAAAATGCTCAATATTCTCATAAGTCCGCCGTACATTTCATTTCACTTAGGGACTCATCGGGTAAAATATGACTGAAGAGCAGTATGAAACAAACTTACAGAAATAAAAACGAGAACTAATACCATTTAATATATTATCGCGCACTACATTGAAAGAAATGGTAGACACAGCTGGAGAAGCCTAGATTGTGACGGCATGGAAATAATTGTTCAGCGTGAATGATCACCGAAGTGGTATGAGTATTGACAGGATGACAGTTTCCATTGTGTGCACAGACAGTGGCTATGGCTGTGGAAGGCAACAAACGCCTGCTCCACAAATCACATAATTTAATGGTATTATCATTAGTATTAATTCGATTTCCGCGGTGGATAACTGTACTCCCGGAAAGTGGTAGAACGTGGAATTCACTGTGCCACTTTCGCGATAGTTGTTACTGACAAGAATTGTTCTTGCGCTTACCTGTCGATGTTTCAGTTTAGGTACTGTATTATTGGCAATAATAGCTACAACACCAATAACAAAATAATAAACATTTGAAACTAAAGTTTAATGCGAATTTCAAAATGTATTTGCCGCAATAATTTTCGCAATTGAATGCCGATGTTCAAAGCTGGCTGGTTCTTAACTCTCACATTTTATTACTTCATAATACGACGGAAATATAATTTCTCAGTAAACTGCGGATTATTAAAGTTTTTGGCCCCACCTCTCGTGTGCGGCGTGCCTGGAGCTTCTGCTTTGCGATCGACGCCATCCGCGCAATTCGGGAAAGGCGTTCGCGTGGCGCGGTGAGGTGGGGTGGTGAGGGACGGGGTGGGGAGGTGAGGGGCAGGGCGGAGCGAGATGGATCGGGGCGGTGCGGCGGGGTGGGTGGGGCGGGGCGGAGCAAGGCGGGAAGGAGTAGCATGGGGCGAGGCGAGGAGGACGGGGGAGGGACGGGGTGGAGCGGGGCAGGGTGGAGAGGGGTGGCACGGTGAGGAGCGGGGCAGGGGGGAGCGGAGCGGAGCGGGGCGGGCCGGAGCGGAGCGTGGCGGGACGGAGTGGAGCGTGGCGGGACGGAGTGGAGCGTGGCGGGACGGAGTGGAGCGTGGCGGGACGGAGTGGAGCGTGGCGGGACGGAGTGGAGCGTGGCGGGACGGAGTGGAGCGTGGCGGAGAGGGGCTGGGCTGGGCTGGGCTGGGTAGTGGGAGCGGGGCTGGGCTGGGTGGGAAGAGCGAGGGGGGGGGGCGGAGCGGGGCGGGGCGGTGGCGCCTGGTACGCGAGTGAGTGGGCGAAGGCGGCGCGTGGCGGCGGCGTCTCGCCTTCCGCCGGAAGTGGGGCTACCCGCTCGGCGCCGCGCCGCACGAGTGGCCCTGCCTCGCCGCCGCCTCCCTCGCCAGTCCCGTCCCCGCCTGCGACCCGCCCGGCACAGTGGCCCCGAATGAGGCCAGAAGGGGCGTGGCCTCATGATTTCGGGCGTGATCGTTCTGCTAGCGGTCGGTCAACGACGACAAGAATCCAAAATTATTGTTGTTGCAATGTAATGTAATTATTAGAAGGTAATTAAAATCACCACCAACGACACCAACAAATAAATGTAACACCATGTAGTAAATGTATATATAAAGTATTATCCATATTTAAAAAAATATATTATAGGGGGCTCGTGCCATAATGGTCGGCGCGTTTGCCGTCCATCCTGGGGCTCGGATTCGATCCACTGCCAATCCATGAGCAAATTGTGGTCAATAATGCGAGCTCTCGGTAGATTTTGTTTGGGGCTTCTCCTGTTTCCCTTGTCTCCCATTTCTCCATCATCGTCCACCTCAATATTGTTTTTATCGTCGCTATCATCTTCGCCATAAGATAATATCCCCTCCTCAAGACTCAATGACAACGGAAAATGTATAATTTTATTTCTTATTGATACGTTATTGCCTTCGATGCCGAGGTCGATACACTCCGTATAACTTCTTAAATCGAGAGTATTAGGAGTGAAATATGAAAATAGTTTAATGATGCCATATTTTCTCTTATGAAGGGAATTACGTGAGGAAAATATGAAAAGACAACCCGTGTGAAGACAATATCTACTTACTTAGAGAGTAGAGAAGTGAATCATTAAAATTAATTTAAAAAAATACAATGTGTCATGGGAGTTAACTGGTTGTAATGATCTCGGACGATAAAAATCCTGAGGGTTTTTTGTCTCCGCACAATCATTAGAACCCTTGGCTCCCAGGCTGGATAGCCGAGCCCGTTAAGGCCTAAGGGCCGTATTTGCCTTGGCTTGAAGGTAGCGAGTTCGAATCCCACCCCGGGCATGGATGTTTGTATATGTAGTTAGTATGTGTTCTCTCACCGTTTCTCTAGAGTTAAAAGTTACTGTGTTCACTATGTGATCGAACAGTTGAAAAGCGACCTTAAAAAACAACTTATACCGCCCTTCGTGCATGAATAACTATTACTGTAAACCCTCGTTAGCACGAACTCGCTTAACACGAATTTCGCCGTAACAGGAACAAAACTTCGGTCCCGGCAAGAGATAATTTTTATAACACAAACTCCGATTATTTCGATCCTTTGGAATTCGTATTCGTATTAATGAGGGTTTAGTGTATAATGTTAATTTTATATTTTGTAATACACTATCATATTAATGGATTCGGATTCGATGGTGTGACGGTTAGCGTGACTGTTATTCCCGAGTTCGCGGGTTCAAACCCGATCAAAGCCGTGGATTTTTAAGGGCGAAAAAATCCTTCGTACGCCTTCCGCGGAGGGGAAGTAAAGCCGGCTGGCCCATGTTAGTAGATTTACTTGCATGTAAAAGATCCTCAAGCCTAAATGACGCCTCTGAGCTAAATTCAAATCGCCTGTTTCGTCGCCCGAGATAATACCTTCTTTCTCCGCTAGGTGAAAGGAGCGTAGCGAAATTTGCATGGTCAGACGGAAGAGCGGGCCTGATGGCCCGAGTCTCGCCACGTAAAATAAGGCATTAACAACTATATTAATTTTGCTGTTCGTCGTTTGCTTGGGCGGCCGTTGGGAGCAGAGCGCGCCGCCGCGGGCGCGTTGGCAGGAAAGGGGGCTGCCCGTCGCCGCGGGAGAAAAACGCAGTTTCTCTCCGGAGATCGAACGCCCAGCCGCGTCGTTTTGTTGCTTTCGGCGCCCACGTCGCTGCAATGCGGTCGCGCCAACTCGTCACACTATTGTTACTCGTGGAGGTGTGCAAACAGGGGTTTCACTTGCTCGGGCTCCTTCTTACTGTTTGTGAGGCATTTCATTGTTTACCTGAAACAGCTTCTGGGTTTGAAATGCTCATGGTGGATTATTTCCATGAAATTAGTGAAACGGGTCTTGTTTAGCAACTGGTCGTCTGGGTTGGTTTTAAGAAGAATTATAAATAGTTCTAGTTTGCGATGTACGTTGAGACGCAATAAGTGTGCATCAAGCCTGATGGCCGTAATTACAGAGATTTCTTTGATCAAAATACTCAATGTTGTCATTGTTACTAGGAAGTCGTCCCTCTCAGAGTTCGTAAGCCTGCCAAATACCAGTGCAGGTCGCGATGCGCTCCAATGAGGGGGACGATGTAAAAAATAGGTCAAGTGTAACTTCGCCAATGAGAGGTGTTCATTGCCGAAAAGGAATCACTGTCTATCTGCATACGTGCTCTAGAAGCTTGTAAAACATATTCTACAACAATCTGTATGGACGTCTTACACCTATCGTGCGATGATGCATCTCCTTCACCCTTCGGAGGCTTTCTAGATCAAAAGGTGAATAGACATGGAGAATAGGGGATCAACTATCGCCAGACCCTAAGGATGGGAGTCGACACAATTTGAGCAAAGAAGAACGTGTCCGTGACCCATTACTGACCCTTGCTTCAATTGGTTGAAAAGAAACATCAAAAACGCCCTATCAAAGCAGTCGTTCTCTTTAATTCTCATCCAGGAAGATGTCGGATTGACTCAACTAGTAAGCTGATGTCGAAGATCCTAGCAGCCTTTGAACTCTTACCTTGCACTATGAAGCTTGTGTTTTGAATTTCCAAGTAGATGCACGACCGCTCCCTTTGCTTATTCTTCTCCCTCCACAAAAAAAGCCATGCTCTCTGCTTTGGACTTGAAGAGCCACCGTCAACAATCTCCTCTCCTGCTATCTTGCAAAACTCGTGACACTTCACACACTTACTTTTCCTGTGGACGGGATGGATAAAGAGGGATCGCGCGATGGTAGAAGCCTGTTGTTTGAGGAAGTACTCCGGCAACAGGTCATAACTGATCCATGAAAATCTCAGAAACAACCGACTACAGCAGCCAGCTTCTCGAATTCCCTTCCAGACTGTCCGTCTCGACTCGCATATAAAGCTGGTGTCGAAAAACCCTGGCACCGTCGATACTCGAACCTTGGTTCTCCGGATCTACGAAACCAGCTGCGAACTTGCACCTGGATACGCTATTCCACTCGGTATTTCCCTCGTCGATTGATTGATTAGTGTTTCTAGGCGTGTTAACAGCTAAGGTTAGTTCCGTAAGGGTAGTGCGTGTTTTATCGCAGGAAGTGACGGTGAATTGCCCCCCCCCCGCGTTCGCCTTCATGGCTGAGGGCCGGCGAGATTTGCGCCATCCTACACTTCGGCAAGAAGGGTTATTCCCAAACAGTTACATCCCACCAGCGGAGCAGTGCCCCAGCCGGGACAAGCTCTGAGTTCACGAATGGTCTCCCGAGAAAAGTGGTCATTTGATGCATGTAAGTGCATGTAAATTAAGGGTGAGTACAGGATAAGAAAAGGAAAGATCGTGGGCGGTCCGTGGCCCGTTTGTTAGGGTACTGCTCCGGCACTCGCGTGGTGTTGATCGGAGAAACCATGGGCAACTACAGATCAGTGCAGCCGGCCGCTAGAATTCTCCTCCATGCAGGGGCTGAATTCAACAGCTAATGTCGTACACTGTCGCCGTCGGGAACCGAACTCTAGGACCTCCCGCAATGCAGTGACATCAGTTGATGCCCTGAGACACCTAATCCGGTTTACCTCTTCGAGTTATCTAATTTAATTGTCTCCGTTATTTTGCACTTTTGTTTCTTCCACGTCCGAGTCTGCGACACGACGAGTTCTCCTGAGCGGGCGCGCGTATCTGCCGTGTTGCTGCGGCGGAGAATGCAGGGCGTGAGAGTGTTGTCTGGCAGAGGAGAGAGATGCGATTGTGCGATGTTACGCGGCATCGAAAGCCTTGTTCCAGCTCCAGATGACTCTCGCCTTTTCTTGTTTCGTCGCCATTGCTTTCTATCTTCACGAGCAATCGCGGAGCGATTTCTGCACAAAGGAAAGTGTAAGAGATATTTTCAGTAATGTTTGTTACTCAACTCCGTTGGAGTGGCTTTCAGTCCAGCCGAGCGTCAACGGCATGCTCGCTTTTTTTTAACTCTCCATTCGGGAATTTAGGACTTTGTTGTTTATTGTCTTGTTGTTTTTCGGCCATTTTCCTGCATGTGCTTTTTTAACTTGGCAACGTACACCTGTATGTTTACGCAAATATCACCAGATGAAAATAAAAGTCTAGGGAGGGTTTACGTGACGAGAAATCTTAAGTGGTTGTTTCCCGCTGATTATTTAAACAACCTCTGTGAAACATGTATAATTCATCGCTGTAACTGTATAATCTTAGTGAACGAAACACACATCCAGTCGCGTGGATTTACTCTCATGTTCAACAGCTGATGTTGGATGTGGAGCAGACGATGTTTGCGCAAAGCGACCAAGTCTTGATTACATAGCGCTTCTCAGTACCAAGAGGTGGAGAATATTATTTGCCTTGTAAGTACACATGTAAACGTGATTGCTTTTGGCGAACGTAATAGGGAGCTTCCTTGTTATGTTGACTCGGAACTCCCGTCAGACATTTATATCTAATGACGTTCTTTGATAGATCACGCTAAAATGTACGATCTCTGGTTTTAAAAACTCGAAAATGAAAATACATAATCTCATTATAACATACTCCATACTCTCTCAACAAAATAAAAAGAATCGTTATTTATGTTCTCACTAGTTCAGCTGCGAAAGGAGGGACTCATGGCATAATGACAACCGCGTTCGCCTTCCATGGCTGGGGTCCAGATTCGATCCTCGGTCGATCCACGTGGAATGGTGGCCAAAGCGATCTCTAGGCAGGTTTTCTCGGGATTCTTAATTTTTCCATGCCTCTCATTTCATCATTCCTCGGCCATCCTTCATCGTCATTATCATTGCTCATTAGATCATCACTTATGTGCATTAATGGCCTTTGTAGTTGAAGGACTCTTAAAAAAAGCAACAACCATAATCCAAAAGCATAATTTTTCAGGAGAACAAAAAACGTGGGGTGTGTATGGACTATGGTGTTTTTTTTTAATTGAGAAGGACGGTCGTTCTTTTACCATAGAAGATTCTGGACTGAGGTTCTTTAATCAAAATCACTCAAAATTTCGGAGTTAATAACTATGGACAGAGGCTTTGTTCACAACGGCACAGTCAGCAGATAGCGGCTACGAAGCTCTAGCAACAATTCAAGTATCTAAAAATCTCCCTTTTTGAGCTAAGGTGGTGTTTTTGAAAATCCCTTCAATTGATTGTGCGACTTCTGGAATCTATGTAAAATATGAAATTGACTATTTAATCCTGAGCAATTTACTCACACGGGTCCAAGGCTGTTCAAAAATTCTTATTAATATGAAACTATTTTCGTTTTAAAACAATGATTTACAAAATGCGGAATGATTGCACGGGCACAATAAGAAATTGACACATTTCACTTAAACATTAAATGTTTTCTTTACAACCATGAATTAAAAGTTGTCTACGACTATTACTTTGAAATAGTGTGAATTTAAATAAGAAATTAACATTTAAAATATTTCTTCAAAATACGTTGTTAGTAGTATTCCAATAAAGTCACAAATATTGGCGCCATAGCTCTCTTCTGAAGACTCCCTTGATTTAGAGAAAGACGTTTAGAGATATTTTGGAAACAAATCTGTTTGCCATAGCTTCCTCTCACCAAATTTGCACATGATTACGCTATGTAACTTTCAATACCTCATTTCGCTCTGGTTCCAACGTCTCTGACATTAAAACAAACATTAGAACTACCTTAGAAGATTTCCAGGTTTGTTAAGAGAACATTATTGTAAAGTCAAGATGACAGAAGACAAACGGAATATAAACTCACGAATACCGAAACAGCTTTTCAAACCGAAACAGTCAGCTTTAGAGATTCAAAATTACTTGCAATTTGAGTCACCAAATTAGACAAAATGCGAGATGTACTAAACTCAAAATGCAATTCGATTAGTACTTTTCTCAACAAGTAGTTTGCTTGTTCTCGCTTTGTTTTTGAAACAATACCAAAGACATTTAGGGAAGAGTATCAAATACGTGTTATGTAGGAGGGTTAGAGGTCGTTAGTGGTTTTATATTTGGAAGTTATATATAGTTAGAAATGCTAGGGAGTTATGAAATGCATGGGGGTCCACATAAAGATTGGAATTGTAAATTCCATTCTTTAGGCAGATCCCTAAATCGGGTGTACGTGTGTAACTGTTGCGGCTGCAATTATTCGTTGCAGACAAAGTGTCGATATTTGACGAGTACTATTTACATGACTGGCTTCCACCCTAGGCGTTGGCCCGGTGGCGGTGGCGTCCAGGGGATACGTAACTGTGGGTTTCACCTTTCCAGTGGCGCGGTCGCCACGTCCGCCAAAGACAAACAGCCTTCGAAAAGCCGCCTTATGCAACCGGACTGGCACATTCTCCCGGGCGGGGGGGGGTTAAGCGGGGGCGGGGTGGGGGTTGGAGGGCGGGGGCGGGTCGGAGGCAGAGACGGAGCGGTGGCGGCGCGCGGGTGATCGGCGGTTGCAGTGCTGCTTGCAACGGAAGCTCACGATGCAAGCGCTGGACTAGAGAGAGCAGAATTGAATTGCGATTGTCTGAACTACAGCGGGTGGGACGTGAGCTATAAATCCCATTCCCCATGCTGGCCGGCTTATTTGAATTGGTGCACGTGTGAAATGGATGTACATGCGGTAGCTGCTGTTGTGTCTTTTGCAGTTTGTGCCAAAACATCTATATCATGCGATCAATTTTCTTTTCTCTTTGAAAAAAAAATGAATTTTTCCATTTTCTAAATAATATAACCACCAAAATAGTAATGTAAGAGAAAGACTACGAAAATATAAAATTAGGAATGGAAATATGGCCGATAATCTTTCTCGTCCGCCTCTTCAGTTTCAACTTTATCTTTTCCTGTACCCCAAAATTAGGGCCTACTACAACCTTTTACACAGGACATGTTACAAAATATGTTCTTTACGAGCCGCAGATTACTGAGTTCACATAGAATGTTTTGTGTTCACTCTGAATCTAACCTAAACATTTTCTGAGCAATCGCGCGCTGTTATATGCTGCATAAAATTGCGTAATAACGTTTTGTACCTTGGATCAATGATCAAGAAGCAATCTAGAAACGAAATTGCTTCTTAACTGACCACCGGCAGTTAGTCCGCCGTTCAATTCATAATCTTCCGCTTCTTTTTGTTTCTTGCTTTTTTTGTTCTTTTGGATTATTTGGGCCCGGGAATACTTGCAATTGATGTGAGATATTGTACTTCTTGATGTGATACAGTTTTTGCTATCGATATCATGAGCAGGGTAAAATATAGCCGAATCTCGACCATCTAAACTTCCTATATCGACTGTTAGTAATATAGCAAAATACATATATTATCTTTAAGATAAAAGTAGTTTTCGTGGTATGTTAAAAACTTGTTTAAGTCAAACTTTACGAAACTAGAATGAGTTTCGTAAAAAGAGTTGTCAGAACACAAATGGTTTAATAATCGACTTTAACTACCATCAATATTACATTTCGCTGACTTAATAGTCAGATTTAAAAGGAAAGTATAGTTAATTGGAATTTTTGTCAAGTGAATAAAAGTTGTACGACATTCGCACCGCAGCATATTACCGATTGGTTATCAAACTGTGCCTAACATTCACATTTGCCAATCTTGTATGGTAATAAGATGTAAGTAAACAACGAATACATTGGTGTTAATTACGCTTATTTTCTATGCGGGTTTTTTCCCTTGCGTTATATCATCCGTGAGATGCAACATACACTATTGAAAAATACGAATTAGTTATGACATTCATTTTGAAACATTTTATAATTTTTATTATGAACAGAACTCCTACGAAGTTGTTTAGTAATTTTTACGTCTTGATGCCCCAGTTACAAGCGTGTGATACCTGTAATTCAACCAAAAAACTTAAAACTTTTAACAAGTTTACCTCGAAACATTCATTTTTTCGAGTTGTACCAATATTGCAGCCCATACACGATATCATTCTCGGTGCGTTACAGAAAGTTCCGAGTGTTTATTGGCGGATGTAGCAGGTGTTTACCCTTCTCGTTACAGCATGGCTCCAGCCACCGCGAATCGAATGCCGGTCGGTCGGCCCGGGGACGTTTCGTTCCGCTCCGGCGCCGCCGGCTGCTCCGGAGTGGGCTGCGCAGCTGCACGCTTTCCGCGTGTTTGGCTGCCGGAGTTTCCTTTCCTCGCGCCCGAAAAAGTGCCATCGACCAGGATGCACGCCTTAACGCGAAATGCACCAGCATCATAACCCCGTTGGAGCGGGACTTTCACGCTGGCCCTGCCTATTTCCGGGATGCGTTTGCTGTGGTCGTAGACAAACACGGCACAAGGAGGAGGTGATTCTTTAGAAAAAAAGTCTGCGCTAATTTGAAATAAAGAATTTAATGTAGATTTGTAGATTTTAGAATATGTAGTCCGAAGATGGGCAAATACCGATTCTTAGATATTAATTTTACTCTTAATTACTTCAATCAGGGCTTGATTTCTGGCGAAACGCACCCGAACGGCATTCCGGTACATCGGAAATAATTATTAAATTATATTATAAATATATAACTATTTCTATTAAAGTAATAATTAATTTCGGGCGCGTTCCGGGACCTAAAATTTTATAAATCAAGCACTGACTAAAACTGTGGCTTTTGTTTATCAAAGTGCAGCTTTTTATTCTCATAACCGTTTTTCCATTATATTTATTCCATTGAAAAGCATCATTTATTTCAAGTATTTACATTATAAATGTCCTCCTGATTGTTTTATAATGACCGCATTGAAGTACTCATTGGTACCCTTAGTGGTATCATTTGGGGGGAATTACTTTTGCAGTGAAAAATATTCTATTAAAAATAGATTGTCTCCCCGAGTTTGTATTGTATTCATGCTGTTGAGAAAGAAAAAAGACGCGTTGGCTACTTTATGACAAACGTTAGTGACACTTCGGAAATTATCGATTAATCCATGGGACGTGAAGCGGTGAGCATATATCTCGGATTTTCTCAAGTTCGATTGGCATGTAGTAAGAGTATTGCATGCGTAAAAATAATAAATAGGTTGAATAATTGTTATAAACGAATCCTGAAACTCGAATGCGATTCACAGAGGAAGTTCTAAAACCGTAGTATTCGTAATTAAAGTATGAAATAGTTTCTGAATGACCTAATAATGTATAAATAAGTGGCACATGGCAGCTGGGAAATATTGAATGAGGGATACTTTTGCGTTTCGTGAACAGATCGGGAACAAAAATCTTCGATGAGAGCAATCGCCATCGGCCTTGAGAACAACCTAATCGTGAGGTCTTCTGAAAGTGGGGCGGTCTCGCTGACCAAATGACCCAAGAATCCGCGGTCTGTTACATCAGTACACAAACGGGCCCGGTCTACCAGTGTGGTTAAGAATCTCTCTTCAAACACCTTCGTGTGTAGGTGATCAGGAAACCGCGCGGACTCGAAAAAATTTGAAAAGGCAGTTCCCAAATATATGCATACACTGAACTTTGCTTACTCGCCGTGTTCACCTCTGCGAACTCGCTACCGCGAAGTCTTTAAGAACCTGCTAATCCCACCGCCACTTAAACTTTACCTTCTTTTGTCTTGCTGGCAAAGTTCATGTAGACCAGGGAGGCCATAAATTCAATTACCACGTTGTATTTCTGGTCTCTCCCAAAAAGTTATGTAATTTTTAATCAATTCATGTTGATGAAAAATGGGTTATAATAGAACGGGCAATAAAGGTAATAAAAAAGAAAGTTATAAGAAAAATGTTTGGAATGTCTTTGAATTTATTAGTCATTTAACAGAATAATTAAGTATTTCATCAATTAAATAATTTATTTACTTTGTGAGAACATTGTTACAAGACATTGTGAAAGACACGATCGATATGGGTAGAGCCTACGGACTGACTTCTTAGCCCAGACCGCAGTTGACACTTTCGCAGTTGATAATCCGTTCCTTCGAGCCCAGTTAGCACTTTCACTTTCACTGTCTGCCCATTGCATTAACAACTATGGGATCCGCCACACAGAGGCAGCCTGTTTCAATACTCGAGAAAGAGGAAGCGAACCATATTAACGTATGGCAATTTTATATGTAAAAATGCTGTAGTTAATTAATATAAAAACAAACACGTACGTAAGAAGGAAGAAGAAGAAGTAGTGGAGCTGAATCGTGTGGAAACTTCTGCAAGGGAATAGTTCTGAAAAGTTGGCAAGAAAATTTAATGTGTCAGAATTCACGAAATACAGTGAAAGTCTAATGGAAGGACTACCAGAATTAGTTATGATTCTCAGTGTTTTTTTGAATGTAAAACTCAATAGCATTTCAGAATTGCTTCGTGCGGAAGACGAAAAGGAGACGAGGGAAACTCATGAAATCTTTTCTTTCAAGATTACCACATGAAATGGGATGAACAGGTTTTGAACCAAGTACAGCATGGAATACGATAATAAATGACTTCTTTGCTTCATTCTAGATCTTCGTAGGTTCTATTGGCTCGACATTCATTACCAACTCCTTAACAGACGACATTGAAAGTGTAAGGCACGAAATGAGGTGATATATCAAATAAAGAATTCTCTTCTGCATCAACGATTCACATACTATATTTTAAATACGGAAAAGTTATTCATAAAAATGACATTGAAGCGCTGTTTGTAATTAGGTAATCTGGCCATCTTTTTATTACTTAAGGACTTAAGTATTGTTAAGTTTTTCTGAGTACAACGAAAAACTACACTGCCTTCCATTTAGAACAAGGGAAACACTATGGTTGTAAGAGAAGATGGCGTGTGAGTATTCCTGTTGAAAGCAAAACTATATCTTTTTTAAAATATGTTTTTGTTATAAAAAGTGATATTACAGAAAGCATTGAATGGCACGCCCTCGATAACTCACAAAACGGATTGTAATTAATAATGTCATTAGACCGTTAAAGAGCAATTTACCAATAAAGTTTGTTATTTGCATTAGCGGCCGTATTTTGTTCAATACTTTTGAGTAACATCAGTAATACCTTATCAGGAAAACCAATAGAAATAAGAAATACATTTTCGTAGAATAGGAGTTCTCAAATGTCATCATTTGAAAACTCTAAGAGGTTCTAGAGTTCGAGGCCCGAGAGTAGTAGGATTTTCGACACTACGTGCGTACATAGGCCGAATTTAGCCGCTGTCTGGAGGGGAATGCTAGCGGCCGGCTGCTCTGATTGGTAGTTTTCCGTTTGTTTTTTTTCTTTTCGATCAACACCAGGCAAATCCCGGAGCAGTACCCTAAAAAACAGGCCACGGACCGCGCGAGATCTTTCCTTCCTGTTTCTTGTCCTATCCCTGCCACTTATTTACGCACACACTTATATGCACTACACTATAAAACATGTCGGGAGACCGGTCGGGAGCTTAGAGCTTGTCCTGGCAGTGTCCCACTGGTGGGAAATACCTAGTTGGGGAAAATCCGGCTAGCCGGCCTGCTATTCAGGGAGGGAAGAACATTGCCTTCCCCCCGCCGTAAAAAACATGCACTATTCTGACGAGACTAATGAATTTAGCAGTTGACGCGCCCGGAAAAAACAGTCAGTCAATCAATCGATGTAATCGTTTATCGCCAACCACTTCAGGGTACATACTTCAACCGCGTCCGTTCTTTCCACTACATCGACCCAACAAATGCCTATTACAACATTTCTGTGGCCACGGGGTAAAAGTTCTTAACGCAGTTTAATTTCAAACGCGTTTTTTAATATTGTGAATGTCCGCCTAAAAAATCAATGGCCCTTCCGAAAAATTAAAAGTTCGTAAGTCAGTTGTTGTGTGAAATTGAGTGAAGTATTGAAATTATAAGTGAAGTATTAGTATTTTATTTTAGTAAAACGTCTGAATTCGTCTTGTCCCCTTAATGACAAAAAAACCTTGGTAAATCCATATTAAATCAACACAGTTTTAACTAAAATTCACACTGCAAAAAAGACACTCGCCCCCAAAAAACACTAAATTAATAATTTGTATAAATTAGGGCTTATATAATTTGAAATATAATGCATTTTAAATCAGTAAAATCTAGAGTAAGTAAATATTGTGCATTTTAAGTAAAGATTACCATATGAACCCATTGCAGTCCCATGTTTAAACTTGCTCGATCTGTTTGGAAACATACGGATTATTTTTGAATTTTTTTTTCAATTTTTTTGAAGATAAGCATTTTTTAAAAAAAGCAAAATCAAAATTTTAAATTCAAATTTGAAAAACTTTTTAATCCAACCCTTATTAAGTTGTATATCATATAAAAGAGAGCTGCAAAATGATACCTGTTCCAGCTCTCTATCTTAATTTGGAGAGGTTCTACATCAATTTAAAAATTTTCGGGAACCCAATTTTGTAAAATTTTACATGGCTGTATTTCACAAACGGATGTAAATATTTTACTCAAAATTTGTAGTTTTCTTATTCTTCATTCATTCTACCTATGTGTCAAATTTTATCTGAATGAGAGATGGCGATGTAAAATGACTGTGATTTAATATGGAATGACCGAGCTTAATAGGCTTAATATAGCGTACGGTTCAATAATCCATCCCTTGTTTCGTCCAAACTAAGATGATTGCTTTGAGAACTTGTGCCCCGCGCCCGTGGATTCGCTGGCTCGTGCAGGGCCGTGCGGGGGGCGCGTGCGTGCGCGGGGTGGCCGTCGCGTGCGCGGGCGTTGCGCAGCGCCGCCCCTTCGCCGCCCGCTCGCAGCCAAGTTCGCGGCCGCCCGCAGCGCGCAGGCGCCCCTTCGTGCATTGCGCAGGCGCAGCGACGGGACGGGGCTGTTCTGTTTCGGAGCTTGCGTGCGGCCCCGGAATGGCAAAGGTAATTAAATAGGGTTGCCAACCGTCCTTCGTTGGACACAACAGTCCTGTATTGACGTCATTGTCCTCTCGCCCTTCTTTGTAATTTAAATATCCCTTTGCGTGCTTCACGGGTTTTGGTCCAAAACCCGTGAACCACGAAAGTGGAATCGTGGCAATCTGACATACCTTATTATCTTGGATCAAAACCCGTGAACCACGCAAATGGGATCGTTTACAGATGGTCCTCAAATGCAGCAAATTTAAATATCCTTTAAGTAATTTTTAACATTTGTTGTCATTTACATTATCTGATGACTAACATCCGCTACGGTGTATCGTTTATTGTTTAATTTAAAATAGAAAACATCCTCTTTCTGAACGCTGACACACGCGTGCATGACAGTGTCTCTATAAACAACTAAAATAAAAAAGAGACGCTCAGACCATCTTCGTCGGCATTTTGTGAACGATTTTTTTCATTTGAATCGCAAATGGAGAGAAGAAAGAAGTAGAGTTGACGTTAGTCTAAATTATATATAAAAATAAACATGTTGATGCGGTTCTTTTGGTCGAGTGTCCTCCCTTTTATGTGAACATTTTTGGCAACGCTATTGACGAAAACGGAATCGCTACTGTGCGTTTGGTGTGGCTCTGAATCCTGCGCAAGCCATCAAAGTTTAACATTGATTCTGGATCGCAAAACCAAACTATCCCATGTTTCGTACATCTACGTTATCATTCATTGTTTCGTAATTGTCTACTACAGCTTATTATAAGGAATATCTCTGATACTACGTAGCTCGAGGTATGTGGCACTGCAAGAAGAAGTATCCTAATTTTAAATTTCCGTTTTCCATTAGTAAGTAACCATCACTTTTCTTACCTCTTGTAATAAATAATGCAACATGTTTATCCTTCATTCAGTGTATAATTTATCGGTTTAACGTCAAGAACAGTGACTAAACAGTCGACCTGGATAGCAGAATCCGCTAAGAACTCAGTGTTATGGCATGGTATAAGGCATGAACGATGGATATCGTAGCAAGGTCAAGATATTGTAGGTAAGGACGATGGATATCCTAGCACACCATGTATTGCCTTCGAACTTAACCTCCCCTCTGCCTTCCCCGAGGGTTACGTGGGCGTGAATGAGACCAGCTCGCGATGTAGGGGCTTACGGGAAGCACCGTCAGAGCCATCCCGATATGGCCCGGCTTCCTTCCTCTAACACATGCTTCAACGCAAAGGGTTCCGGAGCTACGTTTATCCCATCGAGTGTTTGTTCAATGACCGACACGAGTTCACGAGCCACATGGGCGCGGAGGATGAGACTGGTAGGTAGCACGGCGACCGCATCTGGAGAAAACAATCTCAGCCGTGGGGAAGGATGTCTTTAGACGGAACGGAGGAAATTCAGTGGTTTAGGGTATGAGTTTCTCTTTTCGAAATTGTGAATTAAACATGTATTTATAATGCATCTGTGGATGGATTTGTGTGGAAAATAAATAGTTGGATACTAAAAACAAACGTATTACAGGTCGTTTCATTCAATTTTTTTCAAATGAGCAACGAAGGAAAATATATTTTTCCCTTGTGATATGCAAATCTTCCTCCCATCAGATGGACAAACCATTTATAGCAGATGTAGGTTATTTAGAAATAGTACATATATAACACGACGTGACGACGACAATCAAGGTGATGATTAATTATTCTAGCTGTAAAATGGGTTGTCAAGGGGAAAAGGGCCATCCGGAGTAGAGCTATCGCCATTATCGCAAGCTGCCCTAGAAATGAGGCGAGTCATTCAAAGCCTGATGGGTTTGTAAAAAAGATGTTCGTGACTCCGCTTTGCAAAGCAGACGTCCTTGCAATTTAGATACCGAGGGAAGGGAAGAGAAAGGAAAGCGAGTAGATGAAAGACAAGCGATTGGCTTTCTCGATGTTCAGACTACTGAGAGAATTTACCGCTCACACTGCCCGCTCAGATGTGCGGCGATACGTCAATGAAATCGAGACTGCGATCTGGCGCCGCATTGTGAGGGTGCTTGATATTGCTTAGAATGATAAACAAAATACGATCGGAACAGATCAAATAAAATCCGTTGTAAGAACATTTTGATCGTCCTTTATCTCATAGAATTCTAGCTGAATTGCCCCACGACCCTGGGCATTTTTACCATAGTCGTTATTAGGCAGGGAAAGGAATAAATTCTATCATGAGTGTATCCTGCCCTGGTTTGCCCTGCTCTACCTTGATCCTCCCCTTCCCCTCCCTTTACTGCCATACCCTACTCTACTCTACTCTACCCTTCCCTTCTCTGCTCCTTCCCTGCCCTACACCACCCTGCCCTGCCCTGCCCTGTCCTGCTCTCCAGGGACCTCTGCTGCCCTGCCCTGCCTTGCCCTGCCCTGCCCTGCATTGACCTGCATTGCACTGCACTGCGTTGCACTGCTCTGCCCTGCCTTGCCCTGTTCTGTCCTGCACTGCCCTGCGTAGACCCTCCTTGTTCCTTCCCACCGGCCTTGCCTTGTCCTGCTTCGCCTGGCCCCGCCCCTGCCCGCTCTCCCCAGCCATGTTCGGTACGATTGTTGCTGCGACGGGCAGCTGCACACAGATACATTGTTGCAAACTTTTAGTAACAATATTTGACCTTCAATTACTCAAAGCGTAATGACCCTATTGGGATGAATGAAAAAGCAGTTAATAGGAAATTGTATAAGCTTCAAGAAACTTTAAATACAACTTGATGGGTCTCCTCAGCCTTTTCCAAATATTCGCAAAAAACAGAGTGCACACTTATATTTTATATGAGCGATGAGGGAGGCAAGTATGAGTAATGTTTACGAAATCTCATGTAGGCAGTAACTTTTCTTTTGTTTTGAAGGTCACGAATACAAAATATCACTAAGATAGGAATGAATGTCCAGAAGTGCATGACAAACAAACATTATTTTTATAAGAGAAGAAAATAATTTGAAAAAAGAGTAATCTAAATTATGTCCGCCAAAGTACGGTACTCGACGTCTCAGTTAAAAATGTAATCCAAATAGGTTCCGCCATTCCAGAGATTACCCCGAACAAACAAACAAAAATCGTAAAAATGATTCACTTCGTCATCTTAAGCATACACAATTATAGAAAGAAAATTATTTTGAAATCACAGTCACTCCAATTTTATTTAGAAAGAAGAATATGAAATAAATTTCGAAACATAGAGGAAGGTATTACAGCTAACTGATAAAATAGTTTGAAGGTTATTAAAAAGAATAGTTAAGTAGTTCGCTTTTCAAAATGTGTACTTTTGCAAATCCCTTTTATATTTACAATAAACCGACGATTAAATTCACAATCGATAAATTCACAATCAAATACACAATCGATAATACGATCGAAAGTGAGTGAGGTGTCAAATCTACGATTTGACCTAATATTCGATCAATGGTAGAACTGCTCCGACCACGTGTATAATTTTGTAATGTACTAAATATCCGGAAGATGAGAAAGAATTGAAAGTTGCTTATTGTGTAATAGGTCCTGAATTATTGAGGCAGTTACTGTAACGTGCTAATTCTGTTTTTAATGTGCCATGGTGGTAACAACTTAATATGCATTCGAAAGCGAGTAGGAGTGAAGGTGGTCGTTAGAGATGAGTGATAAGTAAGCTGTAATTAAAACCTTGTTTTCATCAGAGTGTTTCTGAAGGATGGGTAGCTTGTCCATAATTGTAGGTCCTATCGAGATTTTACACTTGAGAAAAATAGGGAGTCTCTGCCGTCCAATATTTGGGCACCGTGTTTAGTTCTACGATTCACACTTATTATTACCATCTGTTACTTTGATAATATACATTTTATGATGGAAAATACAGGTTCAGAACTAAGGTAATTACTTTTAAAAATAAATACGTTATAATTTCGAGCACTTTCTAAATCTCCATCGAAAGTCAAAGCAACTCGAAAGTTTCTTCTATAGTTCTCAACGAGGAAACAATCAAACATTTCTTCTATTTATTCGTCCTTCTTCCTTAAGTGGCAAATTTAATTGGGATACAGAAGCAATTGATTACAGAGCCTTAATAATTTCACCCTCGTTTAAAGCGTTGGTCACATCCATTAGTATATCGACGACTTCGACGCAGAAAAACTTGTTTCACCTCTGAATTGAAACGTTGCCAGATTTGGTGTTTTCCCTGACATGCTACATACGTGGATATGCGGACATATGTCGTACACTTCCACTCGTATCTGTTGTCGCCAAACTCCCGAATTTTCTAGTTATTTAGGAAGTAATTAATGATGCACATATTCAGGTAATTGTGACATTTATATTTTTATTTCTTAATTCTTGCTGTCATTGTTCCTTCTCTCCCAAGAAGTGTCGTTATTCGAGTTGAAGAAATATAAATATGGTGTGTGTTTGGAAATGCAGACTACAAAAAAGTGAAAAAAATATAGTCGACAAGAAGGTTATGAAGGAATACTAGGGCGTGTACAAAATGAGAGAAGTAACGCCATTTTAATTGCTTGAAAGCTGTTGTGCTGAGACTATTGAGTTTCTCATGTTGGTGGTGCGAGAATTCATTTTATGAACCAATTCAATCTTCCAATCGACATCAGTGCTCGCAAGCGAGTTGAATCTCTAATTGCACAGCCGCCTCGTCCTCTCGTACCCACAATTCCGTTCAACGCAGCGCAGCCTTCAATGCCCGCCCGCCGCCATTCGGCGAATGACTCTACCTTTCGTAGAAGTTTGCTTTCTACAATTGATGAAGTGTATATCTGAGAGACATCTCTGCAAAGTCATTTCATACACATAAATGCCACCGTGATGCTCTTAATGAACTCTGTCTTGCTCAACCCGTATGCCTTCACTCAATAAGTTATTAAACACTCTAGCCAGAACTATTTAGTAGAAGAATGTTAATGGAGCCGCTACCTAGAAAGGGCGGAAGAGCGTATGGGAAGGCGTAAATGGCTTTGGCTTAAGACTGAATAAAGGCTTAAGAAACTTCTGAAATATTTTTTTACACTTCGTCGTTTATATCTCCCAAACATTCCCAATGCACGTTCGTGGCAATTTACTTTTCAATAGAAAGAACTCTTTCCTAACCTAACGCCGTTAATGTTTATGCTCACTCCCTCATATCTCGCATAACAAGAGTTTTTGTTAAAAATTGGCCCTTGTATTTTTTATTCTAGCTACGAGTATTCTCGCTACGAGTATCTTCCACTCGGATATTTAGTGACCAATGACATGGTATAAACAGAAGAAAAGGTTAACTCCAAACATTTGTTGTAGATAGTTCAATTCATCGACTTGAAACAAAACACATGTAAACACAGGAGGGTAACATAAAACCATTATTTTTTTGTACTCGGAATTTGATTCTATCAGAAAACGCGGGGCGGGGTGGTGTGAGATGGTGCGGTGCTGGGTGTGGGGGTGGGGCGGGGCGGGGCGGGACGGGGCGGGACGGGATGGGGACGGGGTGGGTTGGGGGACGCTGCCCGCTGCCCCAGTGCGCCGGCCTCTCGCCCGGCAAGGCTGTTCCCCTCCCTCCCCCCGAACCCACCAGCGCCTAATTGCACGCGTGGCGCCGCGCCGCACTGCGCTGGTCGCTCAGGCAACAGCAACGCCGCAGCCGCCGCGCCGGCGACAGGAACAATCGGAGCGTGATATTTTAGAGCCACCTTGCTTCTAAAGGTCCTGCAACTTTTCAATGTGGTATTCTTCCCTCTGTCGCGTTGTTCAGCACACTTGCTTTCCAGGATTTTTACCAATCATTTTTTGAACATTGAGAATGTATCGCACTGTATAAATATCCACAATTTAATTTTTTAAATAAGTTTCGATGTTGAAAGATTTTTTAATGTTTGCTAGTGATAATAGTAATTTCTAGTATAATTAGTAAATGTTTATTAATTATTAATGTAGATAGCGTGAAGTTTGTATTCATGGAAGCGTGATTTGATTCAAAAGTTTTCATTTATTGTTTCTCCGAAACTAAAAATATGTTAACAAGACGATGAATGAATCTAACACAATAAATTAAACAGGAAGTGAGATACAGAGTGTCACGCAGCTGAAACCTGCGCTCTGTTTTTGATAACGCACAACGGAGAGGAACACGGTTTCATTGTGTTGTGTTAAATGGTTGTCAGCTGTGGGCGCGGCGTGAAAGGCGGTCAGATGGCCGAGGGGGTGGGCGTGGCCGGCCCTGACGGCGGGCGGGCGGAGGAACGCGGAGGCGGGCGGCGGTGTGAAGGTGTCGATTTAAGAGCTCCGGCGTGGAAGGGCATGTGGCGGCGAGCGCCTTGTGGCAGGAGGAGCGACAGGGTGGCGACGAGACCTGGCGAGGAAGAAAGCAAGCCGTTTGATCCCAAAGGGCCCTTGTTCACGGTTGATTGATTAGTGTTTCCGGGCGCGTCAACTACTAAGGCCATTGATGTGTAATTGTAGTGCATTTTTTTAATCGGGGAGGTGCCGGTGATATTCACCCTCTGAATAACGAGATCGGGCGCCGACCTACGTCGACTTGCGAGGATTTTTCCCTAACCAAGTGTCTCCCACCAGCGGGGCGTTGTGCCAACTGGGTCAAGCTCTAAGCTCCCGACTGGTCTCCTGGCGTGGGTGGTAGTGTAGTGCATGCGACTGTAACTGTGTGTAAGTAAGGGGTGAGGATAGGATGAAGAACAGGAAGGAAAGTTCGCGCGCGGTCCGTGGCACATTTGTTAGGGTACTGCTCCGGCATCCACCTGGTATTGATCGGAGAAAGCGCTAAAAAACTACTGACGAGAGGAGCCGGCCTCTAGAATTCATCTCCAGACGCTGCTGAATTTGACCCAGCTATATATCTAGTGTTGAAAATCCTGCCAGCTTCGGGACTCGAACCCTACGACCTCTCAGTTCATGTGGATTTGGAGGTGGATAAAGTGGGTTCCTAACGGGTCTTCTCCAGGTTGTCGTGTTTTCCCCTGCCCCTCATTCGACCATTGAATGATCGTCATTCGAGGAGGTCGTAGCGTAACAGCTCGCGCATACGCCCTCCATCAGTGATATCTGTTTTCGATCTCCGTTAAATGCACATCACTATCATCACTCTCAACCTCAACGCCGTTTGAGAAAACTCACTACGCGATGTCTTCGTTGAGATAGTCTGCAGAACTGTTCCTCGGTTCCCCGCCGGAAACGGCAATCGAAAACTAGGTCGGTGGGATTGTATGAACGATGCGGAGGAGTTGATAACTCACACTTTGAGAGAAAAAAATAATCTTGTGGATTATTGCAGAGAAAAGTAGTGGAGAATTAAGAAGTGTGAAATAACTTTCAATGCTGCCCCTCAATCGCAGAAATAGTCCGAAATTAATGGGTCACGTATTGATTTCCTCCTTTCACACGTCAACACGAGCGTCAAATCAATGGAAGGATTGACTCAGATTCACGCTCACAAGCGAACGCTTTGACATGGGAACCGAGGAAGCTGGATGTGAGAGCAGGCGGAAGAAAGGTGACTAATGAGAAAGCACATAGTTTCGTAATGTGAAGGACGTGGGGGAGAGGGTAATTTAAAAATTCACGCTCTGATGATAAAATAATCTCCTACATTACATAATAGAAGTGTTGAGTTTTCAGAAGATCCAAGTAGCTTCCAAATTTCCCTCTCAGCCGCGGAGATATTCTCAATGTGATAAGCCTCACGTTTCTAAATGTTTCCATCGTTAGATTGGAAATTGTTCCGTCTTTCGCTCAGAAAATTAATACGTTTTTGTCGTTTTGTCATACCCAATGAGCAATCAGTTATAAAATTTTTCTCACACATCCCTTTTGAAATTTTGTTACATTAATGCGGCAATAACGATGACGCCAAGTGAGAATCTACGGGATTCACCAGACTTAAGAACCCTCTCGAAGAAAACGATGAGTTATAATGATGTAATGCAAAAAATTGAAGGATAATTTGAAGGTTGTCTAAAAATCATGCCCTTGATCCTGTTTGAGCTCTTTCAATTCCTTGTGAAGATATCATTTTTTGTTCCAAAGCTTTGTGCTTAAAAGTTACTCTTTTTTCTCTCTTGGGATGTCCAGCAAAAAATGGGAACGAAAATGCTTGCTCATTCACCTTCCGAATATGATATCACAATAATAAACATAGGTCTCACGATTTGTTCACATCCTTACATTGAATAGGCCTAGTATTTGGTTGTAGAATATGGACATCTGGGTTCTACCTCAGGCTCGACAGCTGACA
The DNA here is from genome assembly GCA_031308135.1 of Acheta domesticus. Lineage (NCBI taxonomy): Eukaryota > Metazoa > Arthropoda > Insecta > Orthoptera > Gryllidae > Acheta > Acheta domesticus. The sequence continues at coordinate 203,396,530 of JAHLJT010004567.1, read as the reverse complement.
AGTAATAAATGAGAGCTTCTTGTAGAAAAGGGAAACTGACAACCCGCATTTTCTGTGTAGGAAAATACGTAGAGGAGTGATTTGCTTGCGGGGTATGGGGTGAGTGATGTACAAAGGTGCGTAATAACCTGAAGTAGTTTTTCCCAATCTTTTAAGCTTCATTGTACTCTTCATCCCGCTTTTGATATCTCGCCGTGCCCTGCAGGAAAACGCCATTTAAAAAACGTGACTTACTTTCAGATTTCGTGTTTCATGAGCGGTGTAATATCGGATGACTGAGCGTTTATGCTTGCGAGTCCGGGACTGGGACCCGAATTTATAGTCACCACTTAAAATGAAGGTGCCTTGAGTGAACGATTATTTTTCATAAACAGCCCTTAGCTCAACCCTACGAGTGGACAATGAGTGATCACTCATCCCTATAAAGGAGCTTGCCGACCACCCTAAGTATTCCTCATTCGGTCTCCTCTTAAGCGCTTCAGGTTGTGTTCTAACCAGCGATCACTTCTACTGTAGAAAACTAGGACATGATCTTGCAAAATATTTTGAGTTGTATGTGCTTCTGACTACGAAAAGTTTCATCAGAAACATGGAGAATCCATTGAAAGTAGACAATTAGAAACTGTATCAAAATGGTCCAAATCAAGTTGGACATTCTTTGTACAATAAATATGTAATGTGAACACTCCGTGGCCATGCAATAGCTGTTGCTGTTGCCACTTAAGGGAGCATTCCGTATTTCCACGAGCACGACCAACATTAACTATATTCACACCTCTATTGAAGATATTTTATTTTAACAAATCACTTACTGCTTAACTATTCTCTAATTACTTATGTATCGAATACGAATTCGGTCGTAAAGTTTCTTACACCGGAAGGTTCTAGATTCGAGTCTCGACTACAGCGAATTGGGTGGAAATCGAATCTCTTTTCTTAAGAAACCAGTCAAGCGTCAAGTTTGATAATTTCAAAACAAAAACTAACAACAAACAAATGTCTAGCATTAGAGTCGATTTTGTTGTTTCTTGTGTCTGATGTATATTACGCAATAATTTTTATCAGAAATATTATGAAGTATTTTGTAGGAGAAATAAATTACTTACATCCATTTTAGAAAAACATTGCATTAGCTCAATTTTCGTGCTTGAGTGGTTTCTGAATTAAACAATTCAATTCCTATGGTTTTCTCCAATCATTTCCATGCGCATGTCCGAATACTAACTTAGGCAACAAACTGCCAGTACTCCTTCCTCCAACCATCTTGCCCTCACTCACCCCCTCTCTCGCGACAGGGCGATGCGCGATCCCCTATCTCCACATTATTCGAAAGATTCAGCTGAAAAGTGAGTTCGCGGCTGTCACACCAAGGCCCAAATTCATCATCACCATCATCATCATCCTAAAGGCAAGAAAACGCCTTGTCGCTGCCGCCATGACATTCTGTCCTGCGCTGTCCTCTCCATCTCTGCATAGTTTTTGAAGTGTAATTAGGTTTGAAGTTTCTCCAAAGATTTCATTTTAAATCTCCCTCTTCCTCTTCTTCCAACTATTTTACAGTCGAAAATTGTGCTTAGGAATTTGTTATGTCTGAAAATGTGTCCAAAGAAGTTTCCTTTCCTGTTACAAATGGATTTTAGGAGGAATCTCTTCTCCTTCACTTTTTCTAACATTACATTATTTGACAATTTTTTCAGTCCAGGAAACCTTCGGTATTTTTCGCCACAATCACATCTCACAAGCTTCTAGACTATTATCCGTTTGTAAAAGCGTCCATCCTTCACACCCAAATAACAGGACTCTCCAGATATAACTTTTCAGAAATTTCTTTCTAATATCCAAATGTAGGTTGGTACTTGTGAGGAAAATTATTTTATTTAGGAACGATTAGGAATATTTTATTTTGTTTTTAGGCTCAAACGGAGTGGTGTATTTCCAAAAGTGACATATCTCTTTCCGTTTGAATTCTAGTTTTACCAAGATACTTCTCCACGTTCCCTTCGAGAAAAATTGAATTTCTTGGAGATAACTCATTTTGGACATAAGCTTTTCAATTCAGTGGGACAAAATGCATTATGGTTCGTTTGTGTTAAGTTTCTATTTATTCGTATATTAATGAGAAAATTATCGTAACCTGAACTAATACTTGACTCAACAGTATTTGAGCATTTCCTGGCCGAGAAATTACGATTGAACGGGATAGTGGAAACCTTTTCTTATTTCAAGGACGTAGCTAACATTCATCCAGTGAAACCGCATGCAAAGTAAATAAAACAAAAAACGCAAATGATGCGAACGTAAGCAAATAAGTTAATTCTTACCGATAACACTTTACCAATTATTATCTCACAGCGAAATTACCACAATGTCAAAATTAGTTTTCTTATGCTAATCGATGGCAAATATATAACCACGTAAAACTTTATTATGAAGACTGCACATTATGATTAAAAAGAGGAATGTGAACTTACGGTAGCATATTCCTTAGGATAAGGTAATTTTCTCCTTAGTATACTTTTCCAATCATAGTGTTTCTCTCTCCCTAGATTCTAGAAATAGTCGCACGGGGGACCCATTACCAACACATTACTGCCGGTTTGACTAAGAAAACAGTTTGTATTTTCAAATGTACAATTAGAAAAGTTGTAAAAATATTTTATTACTCTAAAATACGGATCGTATGTTTTCTTTTTACATTACGTTACATTACATTATGTTACATTGCATTACGTCACATTTCATTGTTATTCCCAAGGTGTATCGCAGGGTTGAAGTTATTTATTTTTAGTAGAAGTGTAGGCGAACCGTTAATCTAATCGCATTGCTCGTAATGAGCGCCTCTGCATCCTCTCTGAAAGGGAAAGGTACGTGAACGTGGTACTCGAAGATAAATCACTCCAACATTGTCTCTAAAGATTGTACGCCGGACGCTGCTTTCCCTATTACTTGTTCGACTCCCTTCTCCAATACTATTTAATGGTCGTAAATGTCGCTGTTTCCAACAGAAAGGCGTACACTATGACTTAGACCAGGTATGTGCAACCATGCATGTTCGAGTCACTTGCCCGCCTGGAACGCTCCTACCACAATGGGCCGCTTCCCCTTACTCCGCTCTTGTTTCCCCTCCAAATCCAGCAACGGGGTGTACCTGGCAAAACTGTTTGCCTGATTTATTCTAACAAACAACCGAGATTTGTGTTATGTTTACATTCTTCTCTACATTTCATGTTCATTTTCTGTTTATATTGTTTTGTATAAACATTTTTGCTAAGTGGCAGGAATATATTTAAATGACAAAACCTCTCCATGTTGTTTTGTCTTATGTTTTATTAAACCAGTCAGTTATTTGTTGTAAATAGCAATAATTTTGTGAAATAAATTCAAGGTTTTTGAAAATTACCAATTCTCGTATACTAGCAGGGAGATCTTTTAACAGACAATAGTCTTTATTAAACCTAATCTGAATGCAGAATGGTAATGCAGTTACTGCCTTCTTAAGAAACTGACGTCTCCAAATGACTTGTCATGGGCGAGGTATCCAGTGATGGACCGCCACTCCAGAGTTAGTTTTTGTACAACCATTACTTTTAAATCGTGTGCCAGTTGATCTGGACGCAGTGCCCGCGAACACCAGTAAGCTAGTTATCTTGCCCGCAACCTTGAAATGCGTGACTTAGACGATCAAAACTTAATGTCTGAACATAAATAAGAAGGGCATGGATTTTTCATTATTATTGAGAGCAAAGTTAAATTGGAAAAAATGCAAGATTCATTGATTATTGTGCGTTTCCGGGGCGCGTCAATTGTGTGGCCATTAGTCTCTTAAGTGTAGTCCATGTTGTAATCCCGGGAGGGAGTGGGCTTTCTCCCCTGCTGGAAGACGAGATCCGGAGCTGACCTACACCTCGGGAAGCGGAGTTTTCCCTTCAGTTATTTATCACCCATTGCGTGACACTGCTCCGGGCAGTGAATTGACTGGTACTTACGAGCGCGCTCCAGCTGGACATACTCTAAGCTCACGGCGTGAGTGGTAGCATGCTGCATATAAGTGCATGCGCGCTCGTATGTGTGTGTGTGTGTAAGGTGAGAGGAGGAGACAAGGGTGAAGGAAAGATCGTTCACTGTCCGCAGCCCGTTAATCTTATTACTCGTCAATGAATGTCATTCGCCTACTAGTGCTCGGCATGAGTGGTAGTTCAGTGCTTCTATGTGTGTAAGGAGAGAGAAGGCAAGGATGAGGGGAAGATCGCTTGCGACCCGCAGCCTATTAATTATTGGCCAGTAGATGACATTCGCCTGCTAATGTTCGGGGAAACCATACAAAACTTCCGATTATAGCAGGCACCCTCTAGAATTCTCCTCCAGGCAGCGGCTAAATTCCACCTAGCTATCTACCTAGTCTCGAAACTCCCTCACTGTTGGGATTTGAATCCTAGGTCCGAGTCGCTGCAGAGGCAACAATTGTTGCCTTGAGCCACCTAAGCCGATGTAAACGATTCAAACAATACATGTCACGCTCCAAGGGGCGCGATAAGCAACATGCCACTCTGGAATATACTTGTGTAGTGTGGCCCGTATTAGGGAGATATTTTTTGAAATGGTACAGATAAGCATATTTTTATCACAAAAAAATTGGAGATATAATTTCAACATCATACTACAAGATGCACAACCCGAAAGAAATGTCAATGTTTTACTAATAAATTAAAACATTTGTTCTATGTACGAGTAAAATAATGGAAATACATTTTAGTTGATATAATTGTGAAGATGATATACGAGCTTCCTGCCTGCCTTTGCCACAAGATGGAATCTGTCTTCGAATTAAATGGACCTATTTTACTTTTTCGCATATAATCAAAATATCATTAAGTAAACTGCAGTTTTGCGATCTCATGTTCTTTTAATTCCATGGGGGAAAGTTAACGAACTGAAGGACAGCATTGAGAAAGCTCCTTTCGTCATTCAGCTTCATCTTTCATGAATCAACGACCTTTTTAGAGACTCTTACAGACTTCTGAGACAGTAAATATTGCTCTTGCTGTCATTCCATTTTATCATTCAAGGTGTGACAGTGCACGAGTTTTTTTGAAAGGAATAAAAAGCTATTTGTGTTTTTGGCAGGAAATTTGTTTTCTTTCAGTGGCGTGTTCATTCGTAAATCATAAGAAGTAGCAATTGAGATTGGGTCTAACAAGGTACGTAAACAATATTTCGAAATGCTCTTGCTTCATATTCAAGCACGGAATTCAGTAGGATGTGGGTGTCGACACACTCGACCCACAACGGCGCCCATTCAGTGACTTTTAAAGGGCAAATGTAACACGCGTTCTGAAGCAGAATTTTTCAAGAGCATGTGACTCATTTGCGAGTTCGTGTATGTCCTTGCCACAATACGGCTACAAAAATAACTTTTCCTTATCGTTTTCGACAAATTATCGACCGTTCAGAAAAATATCTTAATCATATTTGAGAAATGCTTTCTGAGCTATGAAAATCACTCTCTTACATCGTGCATCGAAGTAATTGTTAACTGGTCGAAATTATTATTTTGTTTAACTAATTCCCTAATGATATTAGTGGCGTTTTCAGGATATTTCCAAGCGGACGGAGGGCGCTGTGGATGTGTCTAGCCGACTTGATATTTTCTTAAAAATAATATTTCATTTCCGCTGGACTTAAAATTTATTTTCTATCAGGGATTTACAGATATTATAACGTATAGTGGAGGGAGTGCTCTAAAGTCGTAAGAGCCCCCTTTCCCCCTGATTGGGGTCGTCATAAATGATTCTGTCGCAAGTTTGCCATAATTTTATAAATCATAATTCTTTGGACAACGTAAATTAAGATATTATTCCGCTTATGTTGTACGTGACAGATGGTCGTGCATGAGGAGTGAATTGGGTAGCGAAATATTTTTTACTTCATCATGTGTGTATTAAAATAACTACGTATTGGAGTATAATACCGTATTCTGTTGAAATAAATTCTTGAAATAAACATAGAATGTGAAAAGTGAATATTTTGTAATTTGAACAAATTTTAGATTTTCTTAGATGTCACTAGTATTTGTCCTAAGAAACAGCTGGGTGCAGATTATTTTGAATGTTTACCATGCTTTTTCGAGTTTTTGAAAAGTAAGTTTTAATTAATTGAAGAAAACTTCGAAAGAATATAACCACCAAAGGATTTTGTTTTGCCTCTTTAACGTCTCGAAATGTTTTCCGTCAGTTTGTAGGTTATTGCCACAGTATAGTGTTGAACTGGAAATTGTCAGCTTTTGGTACGTTGGATATTAAATCACTTTTAAATGTATTGTGTTGTCAAGTGTGTCTTTTCTTACCTGATCAAAGATTTTAATTTCGGTGAAGGTCAGAAAAATTTCGTCGACACTAGAACATGGATTTCATTTTTTGTGAGATATTTCAGGCCTTTGGATTTTGTGAATCGGAAGTCTGAACTGGTTGAAAATTTGCATCCTGCCATGTATTTGACTCTCCCTCCTTCATTCACCTTGAATATATTTTTTACTGTTCATCGTGCCAGTGGTATGAGGATCCAGCACGGGAAACAACCTCACAACATTTTCTTTTCTAATCACCTAAATTAACTGCAGAGATGCCCACCATGAAACATTAAATATCTTTAAAATGAGAATGTTCATATCAATTTACACAACCCTTTCATTTATTCTTACATCTTTTTATAAAGCCACCCTGTTCTCTTGTCAATGACGTCTTGTGTTTGCGTCCACCCATGAATGAACACACACACCACCTTACGAACCCGAAGAAATTATGCAACGCACGCTGAACTTCTTCAACGCCAGGCCTTCGAGCACAGCGGGAGTCGTGTCGTGTATTTTCTTGGCGATGTGTGAAAGTGGCGTCTTTGGAGCGAAGCGGCTCGCGTCACAAAGGGATTCTTCACCCACCCACCCGCAGGGTGACGCGTCGCGGCCGGGGACGTGGCCGTGCGGCGATGAAAGTCACCGCCAAAGAAACTGTCTCGCATTTTTGCATGAGCTTCGAAAGTTTGCGCGCCGAGCACTACCTCGTCTTGTTCATGACTTGGCGCGAGCGCGCGCTGCGGCTGCACTACACTTAAGGGAGTAGCTTTAGAAAACATTCGCCGCGAGGAGGGAACATTCAAAAGTTTTAAAGGCGACACTTTTTATGTTGTATTTGTGACAAAAATTATGCATTACTTTGAATTTGCATTCTTTAGTCTTTATTTATAGAAATTATAAAAGAAAATATTTATGGGAATTCTACTTTCTACTACAAGCGGTTTGAATTTAAATGTGGAGGAATTCAAAGTATTATTTTTGTAAATACTGTTTATTTTATTAAAATAAGTTCATGAATTATAAAAATCCACAAACAAAACCAGTACACGCTGCTCATTTAAAAATAAAACAAAAATATGAGGGAATGGCCCTCCCCTCTCGATCCGCTCTTTGCAGCGGGTCATCTCCAAATTCAAGTTTGAAAATATTGTTTCGCATATTTGTAGCTTTTCACCTTCTTACCGAAGTATAAAAGGCAACAGATGTGCCATATGTGAAATGTGCCTAATGTGCCTAATGTTGAAATGTCAGCAACGTTAAATGTAGTGGTGCTATTTTGACCCAAAAGCCATTTGATATTTCGAATTCTGATGGTAACTACAAAAGTAAACTCGTGTAGAACTCTTGTGAGGCCCGGGTACTCTACAGAACACTGTCTAACATTCTCGTAAGTTGATGAGAGGAGATGAGATGGTTTGAGAGAAAGGACTTACGAAAAATAAACAGCTCGTGGCAAGAAAATCAATGTTCGACACTGAGAAACTTTGAGTGAACCCTATAGTACGACTGACAAAAGTTCGCTGAAAAAAATCACCGTAAAGCGTTTGTTTGTTCGACCAAAAGGCAAGAGGCTTCTAAACGCAAGAGAATTGTTGTGATATCGGTAGTGACAATCAATAGTGAAGATTCGGAATCAGAAAGTGGTAGATCATAGGCTGGACATAGCAGGACAGACTTACGGGAAGCCAAGACTCTGGAATTATTGTGCTGTTGCTCATGATGAGGAGGACGAGGAATGTCTTATCATCCCTACCATCGTAGTGGCATATTTTTCATCCATCAAAATTACTGTGGACATCATCATCGATGTAAAATTTACCGACATGACTTAAAACAGGTGGAGTGTAAAACTGAGAATCTTTCCAACCGACACATGTAAATGCATTTCTTAGCAACATATAGTTGGATTCAAATCAATTTCCACTGTTACACAGAATATTTATTTATAATTTTATTTCATATGAAACATTCACTTCTTTAGGAATATTTTTATCTCACGAGTGGCCTTTTTGGAATATCTGTTTTTTTAAGTGGGAAATCTCTCTTCTATTTCTTTTTCAGTTGTCCAAATTAATTTGAATTTCTGTATTACGCAGATTCTTCTTGCCTCCAGTCATGTGAGAGGCCAAATTTATTGACGTCTAAATAATTACTAATAATCACTGCAATAATATAATTTTACTATTAGGCCAATATTTTTTTCAAAATTTTATCCTTAACTGAAGTTAATGTTCAAGGCGATGCGATCGATTCACTATCACAAAATCAGTCGCAATATGAATAGAATGTCATAGAGATGTAATATCACAGTAATTTAAAACCACTCCACGGGCGGACAATTGAAGGTATTAGTCACGATGTAAATAATTCTCCGGATCAGACGGACTGATATTCATAAATGAAATATTCATAACGTAACCCTCAATAAGGCGGTTACTATGTGTGTAGGTCATGGACTCAGAGACGGAGATCACGATTAGTCTCAAAGGGGTCTTGCAGTAATTATCAGGTGATTCAGCGCATTTGGAGATGCATTCGCGGCTACTAACATCGCGGTAAACGTCTTGTGAGATGTCAAAGAGATACAAATACGCCGAGCAGAGAGAAATAGATTATTTTAATAAAATAATTTCTTGCTAATACGTGAACGTGCCCTTCGTGTTCGAGCATTTACTTATAAAAAATAAATTAGCGAATATAAAAGACAGTAAAAGAGAAATCAGTCAGACGAATGTGATACTACGCGAAAGAATAGGGTTTTTGACCTTTTGAAGTGGGTTCCTTCTCAGGAAATTGTCAATAAAGAACGAGGAAAAATAAAATGAAGAGGGAGTGGAGGTCAAAGCAGCCTACTCGATAAATACTTGTAGTAAACAAAATTCATAAGAATCTATTATTATTTTTTCGGACGACAAAATGTAAATTTAGGCACCGAACTATGAAAATCAAAAACTAATAGAGCGCATTTGTCTACATAACGTCTCCCACATTGTCTTACGTGAAACCTGTATTCGATTGTTACATGTTAATATTGCACACTACTTTTGCGAATATATAATTTAATAAAATTATTTACTTCTCAATTTCAATTGTAGGAGTCATTTCAGCAACTGTAGAGTTTAAAGAAGGGAGAATTTAATTTTTCTTTTCTAAAATCTGTTGCGTCATCGCAACTCCTCCTCCAGCTGTTTTTTGGGCATTCAGCTAACTTGGAGTGATCCTCCTTAAAGTATTGGTCTTTTTGTGGTCACGTCGCGGTTTGCTAGTACCTTTTATCCATTCGGCCAGGAACTCGGGGTCTTTCCATTTCATACTCCAAATAAACAGAATTTTCTGTGTGAGTATAGCCATTCATGTATTTCACAGAATTGATACAGCAACATCAGTACTTATATCATTGAATCTCTGACTCCGCCATTTCGTCTTTACTCTAATCCGGTTGTGCCGCAGTTTTGGGACAAGTATCTCAAATAGGCAGGACACGACAAAACATCCACGCCCCAAACTTGTTGTCACCTCCAAAACACCATCGCGCGGTCACCTTCCTTACAACACCGCCGCCCGACTCCATCTACGCAACCACTGCCGTCACCGTCACCGTCACCGCCACCGCCACCGGCCAACGCCAACGCCACCCTTGCTCATGCGCCCAGCCAGCCGACTTCACCACTGTCCGCCACCGCCAACGCCTCTGCCGACTCCCTCACGGCGCCCGCCCCCGCCCCGCTCTTGCCCAGCCAACATCATCACTGCCCATTGCCCCCGCCCCTGCCTCCGGCCCTGCCCCCGCCCCTGCCCCCACCCTTACCTCCGCCCCTGCCCCCACCCTTACCTCCGCCCCTGCCCCCGCCCTGCCCCCGCCCCTTTCCCCCGCCCCTGCCCCCGCCCCCCGCCCCTGCCCCCGCCCCAGCCCCTGCCCCAGCCCCTGCCCCCGCCCCTGCCCTCGCCCCTGCCCCCGCCCCTGCCCCCGCCCCTGCCCCCCGCCCCTGCCCCCGCCCCCGCCCCTGCCCCCGCCCCTGCCCCCGCCCCCGCCCCTGCCCCCGCCCCCGCCCCCGCCCCTGCCCCCGCCCCTGCCCCCGCCCCTGCCCGAACGCCCAGCCAACGTCATCACTGCCCGCCATCACCTCCGCCTCTGCCGTCTCCATCATGGCCCAGACCCCGACCCGCCGCCCTTGTCCGTTCGTCCAGCCAATGTCACCACTGCCCACTACCCCCGTCCCCATCCCCGCCCCCACCCCCGCTCCCTCCACCGCCCTTGCCCAGCCACCGTCACTACAGCCCCCCGCCGCCACCGCCGCCTCCGCCGCCTCCGCCGCGCTACTCCGGACACCTCTAACGCCTCCCGCCTCGCGCGCGCGTCCAGTGAAACGCGCGCAGGAAAGGCTGGCGGCCGGCGCGGCGCAAGGCGGCGGCTCCACACGCCGCCCGCCGTACAGTTGTGTTTGTGGCCTGCAGCCATGTGAAAGTTCTCCCGCGCGAGCCAAGGCGAAGGGGGGGAGGCGAAGCGGAGTGCCTCGCGCCGCGCCGGACGGAGACCGACCCAGGGAAACCTGCGCGGCTGCCGCGCCGTCCTGCCTCCCGCCCGACCGCCCGCCCACCCGCGTGCTCCACGGAATATCGGTTACCAGGGGACGTCGCGCCTTCCTGGGGCGGGGGCTGGCGAATTGGCGCTTGCCGCAGTGGTGGATTCTCACAATCCAAATTGAATAAATGCATATATATGCTTTGATAAATGTGACGAAACTGTCAAAGTAAATGGTCAATATTTCAATTCCTCCTCCTCATCCTTCTCATTCTTCTTCGTCTCTTCTGTTGCTGATGCTGCTGCTACTTCTGTTACAAATTAGTCTCAATACCCAACGTCAACCTCTTGCGTCCACATTTCCCTTGGTCCTCAAGGTGATTTTTCGTGTTATTAAAATGTTTTCTTGGAAATTAAAAAATAGATTAATGTAATCGAGCATTTCATAAATTTAAGGTAAATTTTAGAATTTTTGATAGAATCCTTGGGCATTGAATTATTTCAGAATTGGGAGATCACGCTGAACGACCTGTCCCTGCTCAACAGTCAGATGAATCCACTACTAATCTGCGCTACTTTCACTTCGCGAAATGCAATCAATTTGCTTGTCATACGGCCGTGGAATACGCGTTGACTAACGAGATGCTTTTTATAAATCCCTGGAAATGTGTGGTGGTAAATGAATCGCCAAGTAATCATCACCATTGAGGGATAATATCAGGCCTTTCGCAACCAAAGAGCACTACTCCGTAGATAATTTCTTCCGTTTGGAAGGACACTGCTCAATGAAGGAAATTAATTGTATTTCGTTTAGTACAATTTAATTTCTCCTTGTAAACTAGTGATACAGCCTTTTCGTAGCTTTTAGACTCTCCCACGCCTTGGTGAAAACTTCTAACTAAATTTAATTCAGCATATCTTGTCGTTTTAAGGTATTTCTAATATTAAGCCCTTACGCATGTATCAAATGATTGATGGATTATTTCTATTGAATTGAAATCAATTTTAATTTGTTCTCAAATACTTGGCAGGTTTTCCAGGAGAGACACAATCGAGGGGAACATTTTAGTAACGCAATTGAAGACCTCTGGACAATAATATGCTATGCCACTGTACGTGAAGTTTGAGAAAAAGAGAAGTAAAGGTTGAGACATTGAATTCTACACATTGGGATAAAGAACATTACTTTATGCATAGAAATGACATCTTGCGGCGAATCTTTAAAATAAAAACCAAACATCCATATACATTTATGGGACGTCGAAATACATTAAATATCTCAATTTCATCAGAAATGTGGCATAGCTTGTTATTGCCCCCAGGTCTTCAATTCTCTGAAGAATAATGAATGATTGAATGCATCACACGGCATGAGAAGAAAATCCTTGAAAAGCATTTCAAGCAGGCCAATTCGTATCCTTCCAACTATACTGGTGTATTATGAAAACTTTTAGTTCGCCTGGGAAATATGATATATTTGAGTAGTTCATAAAGAATTTGAATTTATACTTATGCATTGGATACGAGATGGAAACCTTAATATCTGCAGAGGTAACGCTGTTTTAACAATATCATATTGTTCCTCTCAACACTAGGTATATCAAATTTCAGAAAAAAAGACAGAAGTTTGCCTGACCTTTTTGATTTCCGGCAATTGTTATGATGTTATTTTGCCCGTCATACATTAAATAAGAAATACTGTGACTCAAATTTCTAATTGCTTTTAGAGATAGTATCCACGAATGACTTTCTTCTATGCACCCATTCCCAAGTCCTCATTTTACTTTCTTTCCCCAAGTACTCATGCCAAGTTACAGTTTGCGTATATTCTCACTCCTGCAGACCTATACTTAAGACATCAATATCACTCATTTTCTATTGATTCGTTTTTTTATTTCATTTTTGTTTTCGGCTTATAACTGAAAGCACTTTCCTAATCTGTAAATGGAAACTTTTAACGGTAGCGTTCACATCCTGTTATTTTCGAAAAAACCCATCGCAGATGTTTTGTGCCACTCCTTAGCGATAGCCCATCTAACGGTCCTTCTAAGTCCTTCAGCTTATACCTGCTCTCCTAATGCAAGGCCCATTCTGGCCCCATGTAGGGGATATCAAAGAATTCTCCACTCGAAACGCTCAGAACGTAGGGCGCGATTGTCATTGAATTATAAAATTCTATCCATGACAGCATGATAAAATTGATGTAACAGGATAGTAGTTTATAAACTGGTTTGATTCTGGATTCCTCACACTACTTTATTTTAAATTTCAGTTTTAAAGTGAATAAATAAATAGATAAATACATATTTTTCTTGGGTTGCATATTGCAGGAGTATTCTGTTAATATTCTTTAATTTATATTCCTGTTAATTTCAGTTTTTAAATGTCTTAATTACATTCTCATAAATAATTCATTAAAAAACGTTTATGGCAGTGTAAATTGTGCTTTAAAAAGATAAAAAGACTGAAATGTGTATATATGTGAACATAAATTTATTGATCATAAATCAGACGTTTGGAATTGATTTCTTACAAAGATTTTTAATTAAAACATAGCATTAATCGGCTTTAAATTAAAATGTATTCTTCACCAATCACATAATTTATTAATTTTTTAAATTTCTTGTCAAATGTCTAATGAAATTGATTGAAAATACGGCGATAAATGTGAAAGGCATTTACATTTATGGTAAACGCAAAAAGACACATTCAATATTTTGAAATCCAACTTTAGGATAAAAATAACAAAAATATTGGAAAGCTAAGTGTTTTACTAACATTAAAGTAATAAATTTGAAGAAAGTGATGGTGATTAAAAAGTTCGTTTGTATAGATTTAAACTTGTATTAAGAATTTTATCCAGCAAAAGAAGTGCAAAGTTGCTGTTTATCTTACATAGTTTTCCAAAGTGTACTCTCTAATATAATTCATTTGTGGTTCAAAGAATATCTCTTAACCACCATTGAAATAATAACCTTCATGATGCCATAGTAACTCAGTATACACCACGATTACTTTGTGTTGAAAAGCATGAAGTACAACGTGAATTTCACGTTCACTTGTTTGGGTCTCGTAATATTCAAGGTCGACGCCTCAGAGGGAGTGTAATCGTCTTTCACACTTCCTGAACCGGTAGAAGTCGCACAGGTGTAAAGATCTCCATCGCAAGAAGCTGTCAAGTCAATTAAACAAATGAGACATTTGTGGTTGAAATGAATACGCAAGGTTATTCAATTCATCTTTTTGTCTTTCTACTGCTTTCTTTTTTTACACGTTTCCATCTTCTGTTTGTAATTTTTCTTTTCTGTCTTTGGTGATCTGATTTCTCCACTTTCTACCGGTTTTCGACAGAAAGTGTGTAGAATTAAGTGTTCTTTGGTCATGTTACATAGCACGTTTCTGTGTAGATCCATTTATTTCTTCTCCCAACTAAATAATTAAGATCTCGGAAAGTATACTAGTATAAACTTTTCAAATGCGGAGTCCACGTCACTTAGACCTGTTAGATCTGCGTCACTTGGACCTGTTCGAAATGGGGATTCTACTCGATTGATTGACTGATTAGTGATTTCGGGCGTATCAACTGCTAAGGTCATTATTCCGGTAAGTGTAGTATACTTTTTCGTCGCTGGAGCTCGCTCCCTCCATCGGCTGGGGAGACCGGGTGGCAGCGCCGTCCTACATCGTCGTGCGGGAATTTTCCTTTTCCAGGTATCTCCCAACACCTCCCCAGCCGAGACAGGTTGCACTAAGTTCCTCACTGGTCTCCCAACCATATATGATAGTGAAGTGCATATAGCACGTGTGTGTAAGGGGTGAGGATAGGATAAGGAAGAAGGAAAGATCGCGCACGGCCCGTTAGCCATTTTTTTGGGCACTGCTCGGCATTCGCCTGATATTGATAGAAATATATCGGGAAAAAAACAGGGAAAACTACCGATCAGGGTAGCCTCCAGACAGCGGCTGAATTCGACCTAGCTAGAGTAGAAAAATCTGCCACCGTCGGTACTTGAACCCTAGGACTTCCCGGTCAGAGGCACTGCAGTGACACAGCAATAAGCCACATTTGCCGTTGATTCTACACGAGATGTCATCTCATCAGAAGAAAATTGGTCGGTACTGTTGAAGTCGGTAGCATGCCGACTCACAACACCCTTGGTATATCTTGACATAACCATTCTTTGATACAATAAAGCACCGTTTTGCATTATTACTTGTGGATAACAACTTAGACATCGCCCGTAAACTCGAACTTATTCACAGTGGGAGATCCGATGAAAAGTTTATTTTGAGAGCAATAAAAAAATTAAAACATGACGTGGAATGAATCTTTCAAATAAATCGCGTGTTTAAGAGAATGGTACCTGTCAGTAATATTTAGACTTAAAATGTTGCAGAACTGGATGTTAGCTACAGTTCAGTCATGAATTATGGAGTGACTGAGGCTCTGATTGCAATCCAAGAAAAAAAGTGGACGATTGCTTTGAAGCAGTTTGCTTGAAGACTAATGTCTGGCAATTAATTTACTTTGAAATATACGATCTGGCTGATTTCGTTATGACACATCAAATATACAATCTTTCTTTGAAATATAGTAATGTTACTGTGAAAATATGTTGAAAATAGTTGACAGTTTAAAATGAAAGGTACGATGAATGTAATGAGCATCGAATCATACAATTTTGACTGCGTTTTACTTGCTACTTTTAATTATTTTTTATCTTTTTACCTACTGTTTGTGTTTATATGGAGTTGGACTATTAATAGAGATTAACATATAATTTGTGCATTCTTTTAAAAGTTTCATAGACCACCGATTTAATTATAATCAATGTGGTATTTCAGGAAGATGTTTGATTTAAATATTTTAAATTTAATTATCATCATTAAACTGGCTCTGAATTGACTAATTATTTACCTTTTTCTCTTAAAAATGTACATTGTGCCTTCTTTCGTGTAAACAACTTCGACTTTAACACTAAGAAATTATATTAACGACTTTTTTTGAAAAAGATCAAAAATCTTTTATGTGCATGATAAAGAATATTATTTGTAGTAAACACTGAATATACTGTTTTCAGTTATGATTTCGTGCGCATAAATTGCCAAGCCAATGTTTCTGTAATATTTGTCCTCATGAAAGGCAGGCGAAGGCTCCTTTCCAAACACCCGAGAGCTTTACTCTATGGATGCTAGATGAGTGGCCATTTCCTTGGGTGGGGTCGAAAACTTTCACACGTTCCCGTCATTAGTTTGAGTGTGCGGTAAATTGGGAACAAACAATACGAATAATTTGTGTACATTATGCAGAGACAGAGAGAGAGAGAGAGAGAGAGAGAGAGAGAGAGAGAGAGAGAGTTGTACTGTTTATGTATTCATGTGGAGTATCGAACTTGTTGCTGTGGAATTTACGATCTTCCTCAAGAGGTAATCTCGAGGGAGTGGTTGGGTCAGTACTTTCCGGTGTTCTGTTCTTTTGGCCGAGCTTTATTTTCCCTAAAGCGACACCGCAACACGCCATGGCCGGACCCGCAAAGGAGTGCAACACACGCGATTGGGACGGGCGTGTTTTTCGTTTTGCGAACATTCCGCTGGCACGGCGCCCTGCACGCCAAGCCCCCGGCCCGCCTCCGCCCACGTCGCCACCCGCACCGCCTCCGCCGTTGCCGCCTTTTCCTCCATTGCCTCTCGCATCGCTCTAGCTCCTCCGTCTCCTATCCATCCTCCTCGTTCCGTCTATTGTTCATTCACCAGTACACGTTCTGTAGTTTAGCATAAACAAGTATGTTTTTTAATTTGGAAAAAATGAATCTTTCTTCTCACATTATCAATAATGCATTATGCCTTTTCACCACTACCGCCTCCACCACCGACCAACGTTTTGACCTTCTCCTCTTGCACTTTAATCTTCGCCGTCCCCGTCTTCGACCTTTACGCCTTCGTGTCCTTTGTCCCATTGAGGTTTGCCGCAGTTACCACCCTTCAGGTTTCATCTCCATTTTCTGGCTAATTTTCCTCCTCCACCTTCCTTCATTTGAACTCTCCTTATTTCGCCTTCGCTCGGATCTCCTTTTCCTCTCCTCGCCGCTTCATCCCTTTCCATTGTTCGCCTCTCCTGCTGACATTGACCCCGCCGGCAGCGCCCTCCTCAGCCCCGCCCACGCCAAGGCCCCGTCGCCTTCGCCTCGCACGCGGCAGCGGCGATGCCTCGGCCCCCGCATCCCTGCCCCACCCCCGCGCCGTCGCGTGGCCGCCTCTGGCAATGACCGCGCTGCCACCGCCCCCCCCCCCCGCGGCCGCGCCTTCGCTGTCGCCTCGCCCTCCTCGCGCTCGGGATGCCCCGGCGCAGGCGTGGAGCTGCTGCCTTCTTTCTGCAGGTGGCCGCTCTTTCCCTTTTTAGGGGTTTTGCTTCTATCTTGGTTCGATTTGCCACTGTCGCCCTTTTGAGTGATTTCCTACAACGCGTCAAAATCAACGTGTTTTGATATTTGAGAAATCCGATGATATATGCACTGGAATACACTTCAAACAAACTCTTAAAAAGTGGTATAAAACTCAAAATGGTGAGTCGTGATTCATTAAATTTGGTGCGAAATACAGTCATCGACTTATGCATTTTACATCGGCATACTCTTAAAATGTAACTCTGCTGTGATTGGTTAATTGTTTCGCAAATGGAACCTCCTCAAACACATCCTCAAAACGAGCTTGTGATAGATTTACGCATCCTTTCGGCTACCATCGTAATTGTATCAATATTACCATGTTTGTACCATCATTGGCATATTCATTCGATAGTCCCAGTACGAATATACGACTTGAATTCGTGATCGTTAAAATACGCAAAAAGAATATTGTTGAATTCATTAAATGAACTTCCTATATCATGGCAACATATTCCAGGTTTTTAAGAATTACACAGCCTTTCAGAATTGGGATGTACTTTCAGAAAACACGTTTCTTAGGCGGTTCTAATGACTGGCCACTATTTTATATAATCGGTAATAATAATAATAATATTAATGATAATAATAATAATAATAATAATAATAATAATAAAATATTACTTATTAATATTAGTTCGCTCACTGACTCAATTGCTGTCACTTATCAGTTGTCAAGTCGGCAACACGCTCGACATTAATGCACAGCACATTTTGCTGTTGCAACAGCCCCTTCAATTGTCATGCGGCTTTAAATTCCATATAAACTGGGAAAATCGAGGAAAAAAGTAAGAAATTGCTTGTTTAGCCTAATAGTTTGCATTCTATATTCACTTAACGACTCAAGTGTTGTACAAATTCTTATTTCTTGCTTAAGTGGTCCGACCGTAGCACGTATCATTATTTACGAATGCCACCGATTCATGCTCAATTACACAGAACTGCCCGTTCGGCCGTTGAGTTACTCTCCATTAGTTGCCGCACTTTCGGCTGTCGTCGACCCGAACACATCTACCCACCTTCCGCCACCGTTCTTTCACCATCTCTCACCCTGTCTCACTTTAGAGGCCGCTCCGCCTCTGCAAAACGCTCTTGACTGCGACCTAACCTGTCACCAGACCCGCGCTTATCCCGGTGCTCAACTCTGCTAATGATGTGGCCCTGCCAGCGCGTGCCTTCGCGCAGCAACACGTCGACTGGCGAGGAAAAGGAATGGCGACGATTGCGCTACTGCTCGACCTGACGCTCACGGCTCTTAATTTTCTGTCAGACTGAACTGCCGTTGCTGTAATCATTTGCGAATAAGGTAACTTACTGGTTGACTCCCGTTACTCGTCGATATTGTTACTTTGATCACGCAGTACTCAGTGTTGGAATCGCCGGTTGTTGGGCAACATAGAAAAGCGAAGATGAGTTTGTTTTCATTCGTTACATTTGTATAAAAAACGGGTAAACGTATTAGATATTTTTAATTATTATGAGATTATTGTTTTGAGAATTGTGGTTAGTATTAGAAATTCACTACTGATTTGAAGGAACGCACAATATTACATCACTTCGGGCATTTTTGAAAGAGTGGGGAATGGCTGGCATTTATATGACCAGCATCGTTATTACTGCATAAATTCTCCAGCTCACATTAGAGGGGAAACTGAATTAATTTTACGGTCTGCCATCCGTGCGAACCATATAATCCAGTATCATTTGTACAGCTCCATCATGATCCTTTGTGGCAATTAAGATAAAACCACTGATTTCTTGGGTTAACATTTTCTAATATTCACTCTCCACCTTTACACAACAGTGCTGCAAGCACTTCACTCCAGTAGCAAGGTAGGTTGGTCCCTTTGGTCTCGCTTAGATTCATTAGTCGGAATAATTTGAATGGGATTGTTACCCAACATTCATTTAGCAGTCGAATTTGCGAAGACATTTGAATACTCATTGATTTCGACAAATCTAGAGACAATTAACCTGGTTCTGATGAATTGTTCCTGTTTCCTTTTGTTACTGCTTCTTCTGTAACGAACAGCCAGTGGACTGTTTTCATTATATTCCATCCGCTTCTCCTATTCGTACATATTTGCGGAAGATCCATCTTCTACCACTGCTTTTAACGTTCCTGTGCCTTTGCCAACGCTCTAAAGATTGTCCCATGCCTTGCCATTCATCTTCCAGTACATCGCCAGCTCTTTTGCTACTCTCTCGCCCAAGGCAGCTTCTATGTCGCCGCAGCAGTTGCTTGCACCGCACCCACTCCACGGCCCACCTCTCCGCCTCTCCTCTCTCACCCTCCCGCCGCCGCCGCCGTCGGCGTTAATGCCATCTCCTACGCCTCGTTTCCGTTTTACCTTGCCCCACCCCTCCTCATGCCACCCCGCCTCATCCCGCCCGCCCCGCTGCTGTCTCCACGGCCGCCTTCGCACCGCACCGACCCATCGACTGTTCGGTCAGGTTCCGACTCGTCCCACCCCGTGCCGTCCCGCCCCGCCTCTGTCTCAGCCGCCTCCTTTGCTCCGCCCCGCCTCGATCTTTTCGCAGCCTCTCCGCCGCGCCTCCGTCCCAGCTATTACCTTCCACGACTCCTCCCCGCCCCGTTCCGTCCCGATCCGCCTCGCGTCTTTCTTCGCTATCGGCTTAGATGGCGCAGAAATTGACGACAATGCAGTGCCTCTGACCGGGAGGTCCTAGGGTTGGAGTCGCGACGGTGGAAGGGTTTTCGACACTAGCTACACAGCAAGGTCTAATTCAGCCGCTGCACTCTCTCGAGGAGAATTCTAGCGGCCGGCTGCTTTGATCGGCAGTTTTCCGTGGTTTCTCTGATCAACACCAGGCGAATGCCGAAGCACCACCATAACAAACGCGCATCGGATCGCGCACAATCTTTCTTTTTCGAGATCGACCCTCACCCCCTACTTACACATTACATGTACAATACTACACTACCACACCTGCCGAGAGGCCAGTTGACAGTATAGAGCTTGCCCAGGTTGGACCGGTATCCCGCTGGTAACCTGGTTGAGGGAACCCTCGCAAGCCGACGGGTAAGTCGGCGCCGGATCTCGGGATCACCGCCACCTCCCACGATAAAACACGCACCACGCTTACGGGACTAATAACCTTAACAGTTGACGCGCACGGAATCGGCAATCAATCAACCAATCAATCTTTCCGGGCCAGCGCCTTCGTTCTTCTCTCTGTCCCATCCCCACCTGGACGTCCAGCAGGGAGACGCCCTCGCAGGGGACGTTGTCCCGAGAGGCGCTGCTCCTGCTCGTCGGCGGAGGCGGGTGCGGCCGCATTCCTGCGCCGCCCACTCGGCGACTGACCGCCCGCGGCGGGGGCGGGGGTGCCGGCGGCGGGGCCTTCCGTCGGGAATGGCGAAGCCAGGGGTGCGGCACGCGAGGCTGCTATAAACGCAAAAAGGCTCGGAGACGCGGCTCCGGCGGCGGTCAGGGGAGGATCGAGCCGATCATTTTGGGAGGGGCCATCAAAGATTTTTGTTCAATAATACACGTTTGTTATTATATTTTGTAGCACAAACATGATAGTATACAATATTAATTTTTAAATAATTATATAATTCTAATATAAATAAACATTTAAATCCATTTTATAATCCAAATAAAAGAAGGTAACACAAGAAAACTATAAGCCGTTTGGAGGGGGAGCGTGGCCCCATGGCCCTCCCCTCTATCCGCCACTGGCTGCCGTTGTGGTTGGGAAGATGCAGGCGTGTTGTATGGCTGCGGCGGAACACTTTGGCGGAGATGTGTGTGGCAGTTGGAGTGGGAAGGCCGAGGCAAAAGCAAAAGCGGAGAGATTGCAGGAACGGAGGTCGGGTCAGAAGACTGCTGACGGAATGAGACTAATAAAAGTGACGCGATAGTCAATGGATTTGGTTGAGCAGGTGCCAAAAATGAGAAGTGGACGAGCCAGGAGTACGAATGGCTACTGGGAGGAGAGTGCAGACATGACAGGTGAAACATATGTTGGAAGATGATGATTCTGTTGGTAGAAGTTTGCGGTGGGTGAGGAGGAAGTGGAGGCACAAAGAAACCAGAAACCGCCCCAGTGGCGAAGAGATAATCGGTGCAGTTTGGGTCAGGAGATATCGGGGTGGAGGAGGTTCTCTAAGAGGTAACGTCGTGGGTGAGATAAGGAGGAATATACTTGGGGAGGGTGAGGCAAGAAGATAAATGCTTGGAGAGGGAACGGAAGCTTTAGCAGAGTAGATGTAGGGAAACGTAAAAGGGAGGAGCCGGAACAGAGCACGGAGCTAGATCTGAAGCAGAATGCAGCGGTTGTGATGTTGATTAGGGCGATTCCAGCAGAGGGCTGAGGCAGGCGTAGGGTGGAAAGCAGCAAGAGTCGCGACTCAAAGGAAGAGTTTCTGGGGGGAGGTATGAGGGAATGGTGCCTGGGATGTAGCTCAGGGCGATTTCTGGCTCGGGACCCAAAGATGCGGTGTCTTAGGCGGGGCGATGCTGTCGGATGGGAGGATACAACAACGAGAATGAGTGGAGTGAGGGCAGGAGCGCTGGCCCGACAAAAAAAAGGATTAATCGGAGACCGTACCTAGTATTGTCGTGGTAGTAGAGACCTTAGGCAGCTGCAGGGGTGGAAGGAACAAGCACCAAACAAGAAATAAGTCAGTAGCGTCAATCGCTAGCTATTTTTTTTAAACCAACTATGTATTTACCAGTATTAAACATGTATCTCCCATCAGGGGAGCATCTCCCCAACCGAGACAAGTTCTAAGGATCTAACTGGTCTCCCGAAAGTATGATAGTGTAGTGCATGAAAGTCAGGGGAGAAGATAGGACAAGGAAGGGGAAGGAAAGATCGTGCGCGGATCGTGACCCGTCTATTAGGGTTCTGCTCCGGCATTCGCCAGTTGATTGGAGAAACCACGGAAAACTATCGATCAGAGCAGCCGGCCGCTAGAAATCCCGTCAGACAGCGGCTCTATTCCATCCAGACACGTAGCTAGTGTCTAAAATCCTTCCACCGTCGGGACTCAAACCTACCGATCTCTAGGTCAGATGCACTGCAGTGACACCAATTGATGCCCCGAGCCACCTTATTCGGTCGATTTTCAAAACATGAATGTTTTGTTGTCGATGTAATCATCCCTAGAGTAGATGAGAGATAGGGGACACTGGCGGGGACCGTAGCTGAAGGCGTTGGTTGCACTGGCGGGGCCGGCGGGGCGTAATCGTCCCCGCACCTCGAATAAGAAAGCGCCCGCGCGCCCCACGGCGCCTGGGCCGCCCGGGCGAAATGAAAGCGACATGAAGAACGGCGGGCGCGCGCTTTGTGAGGTGTTCCCCCGGTGGTGACACGCCGCTGTTTGTCTTCCGAGGAGCCACTCGGAGATGGCCAGCGCGGGACGGATAAGACACGCACTCTTGTTAGCTCCTCCACACTCAATGATTTACTGCCGCTCACTTGGTACAATTTGTCCTTCTGTTATTTTCGACGCCAGGAGCAACGTTTCGTTCTTTACAATTACGTATACAGAGCATTGGTGGTTGATTTAACTTTTCTCGTCTATCGTGCGTAAAAGCTCGATAGTAAATGCATGCAGATTGAAACAAATTAGAAACACTATTGTTTCGTACTACAAAATAGACGAACGAAGAAAATTTTACCTTGCCAACTACGAGAGGTATGGGCAATATCGGTTTTCTTCTGGGTAGATAATGTGAAAAATGTAGAAACAAAAGAATACAAAATGGACTTTTGTCATGTTTCAAATAGTCGTATTCGAAAAGTCTTTAATTAAATATTGTTTATTTAGAATATTAATAGTAGGTTTAGTACATTTTAGATTAAATGTTGTTATAATCCAATTTATTTCCTATTTCATTTCGAGAAAACTGTACGTTTTTCTTTTCTGTGTGAAGATTCAGTAAATTCATGTTCTCAAATCACGTTATGAGAATGGCCAAAGTGTTGTTTATTCACGCTTGGATTATTGTGCACATACGAGACGAGTTAAATTACAGGTAATGACACGGAGGTAAGAGTGTTTTAAGGTGAATTCCTGCCCGTACTATCCTCCAATCACGTTTTTTCTTTTTTGTTCTGCTGAGGTGTGTCCTCGTTATTTGTAGCAGGAGCAGCCATAACACTTCGTTTGAAACGAGCGTTGTTCTTACTGTGTTACTTGTATTAGATAGAGTTTTGTCAGGTGGGTTTTATTCTGCTCGTTATGTCGACAGTTTAAAGTCCAAGTATGTCCACGTGGCGAGCTCTAACGGTTTTGCACTGAAGTGGGGCTTGTACTTGAGGCGCTGCAGAGATTGGTGAAAGGATATTTTTGTGCCGAGCTTTTAGTTTCTTTTGTTGGGTTCCTTATTTATTGGCCTCTCATTATGTGTTCTTTTGTAGGAAAGGAATCTTGTAATATTCGACACTGTTGTCTACAGACAAGGAGACAGAACCAGTTGTACAACAATTTGATTCTAACAAGAATTTAATGAACTTCGAGCTTTCAGTCAACCCACAAACACCTGTTGTTTATGAATGTATTGAACAGCATCCCAAAAACGTATACTCAACTACACAATGAAAATAAAATGTTTTTATTGACCACTTTTAGACGAGCTTAATATATAAAAAATGTTTTTCTGCGTAAAGACTGTTATGTAAAGAGAGCTTTGTCCAGATTTGGTTGAAAGTATATTGAAATGGAGGTCTACATATTTAATGGTTACCCTACATTTAAAGTGTCGACAAGAAACAAATATATATGAAAAATTGTATATTTTGAAAATCCTTTTTTCCCCTCAAAACTATTATTTTGGATATAACAGTAAAAAATAATGAGGTTTTTCTCATAGATGTATGTAAAAAAAAGTTCAACCTATTTGTGGGTATAAAAGGATAATTCCGATGCCATATTTACTTTGAGTTACTAGTTTGTGAATTATTGGTATGTGAGAAGAAACTAACACACGTTCCACTGTAAAGAGAGCTTTGTCCAGATTTGGTTGAAAGTATATTGAAATGGAGGTCTACATATTTAATGGTTACCCTACATTTAAAGTGTCGACAAGAAACAAATATATATGAAAAATTATATATTTTGAAAATCCTTTTTTCCCCTCAAAACTATTATTTTGGATATAACAGCTTTTTCGCGGCAAACACAGAAATATTGTACACACTTCCTAGTTATTATTATAAAGCATTAAGTGTAAAGTCTACATTAAGTACAAAAGAGACATTAAGTAGGGCAGCCAACCCTAAGCCGTTAGTAATTCCATGGATAATCTGGGTCCATCTTGCAGCGACATCTACTGCAAAGAGCTCGGGCATTGCTATACTCAATGGCACATTGGGAAATCCTCATGACAACGTCACACTTCATCTATTTAATACAAGGAAAAAGCGTTTGCGGAGAAGACATTTCACGCAAATAAATTAACATTCATCGCGCTTTTGCACTGAAAAACTGTAGAATACGAAATTTCGTTCATTATGCATGCATCTTATTACTTTTTGTACAGCTTTCAACCATTTCTCTTCAGACTAATGCCATGACACTAATGAAGAAAATTTGGAAAATTTATTAATTCTCTTCAGCAACAAAAGTTTTCTAAAGAACGTTCACCTTTTGTCTAAGGATAGAAGTGTTGTAAAAAGAACACTCAAAGTGCATTTTCCACGGTGAAACGCTTAAGAAAATCCCCAAGAATGCACAAATCAAACAACACACACTATATTCTAGATAAATGCCTCTCAGAACAATCGGTATTTTGCATTTAGACTGAATGCTAAACTTTTATCTGTAAATCAGAAATGTATTACGTAATGATGATGGACATTATGGAGGTGTGAGTACATGATGCAACTGTACTCTTTTGCATTAGGAAGCGGCATTACCGCGGCCACCGTTTAGGCCGACGCGCGTGAGGGGCCGGGACGGGGCGGGCGGGGTGGGGCGGGTGCGTGCGTTGTGACAGCGCGTGCGCGTGCGTGTGCGTGCGCGGGTGACACAACGGCCGCGGCGGCGCGCGCCTCGGGAAACTGCTCACGTCGCCGGGCGGAGGCCGGGCGGCCGGTGGCGGCGTCATCGGGAAGTGAAATGCTGACCGGCCCCACCCCACCCCTCCCCGCCCCACCCAGACTCAGCGGCCACGCCCCGCCCTGGCCACGCTTCGACCCCAGGCCCCCGGCCGGACGGGGAAAAGCACCCGGGCGCCTTCAGGGGCCACACCTCCCTCTCCTTGAAAATGTCCAGGATTAAAATACAGTTTAAAATAATTAACTAGGCTTGAACGTATTATTAGTATTATTCCTCTAATTCACGACTAAAGATGTTATTAGTTGGTTGAAACTTCGGGTTGTAACTTCTTTCCTAAGGAGCAGATTTAGAGACTGTTAGTGCCTCTACAATACGTTTCGCAAAATGTGGGCTGTTACCAATAAAGCAGTGTTGGTACTATTATTATTAATTTAAAAACGTATTTAAAAATATTAATAGGTAACGTATTTTTACAATAGTGATATTTTAAAGATGAATTCTGCCAAATTGAAGTCTCCCAGATGAAGTCTCCCAGTCTTCGTATTTTAAAACGTGCCTGCGAGTATAAATTCAAACTACGTGCTTTAGTACAAAAAAATAGTCTCAATACGATTTATGAGAATATCGTTTAATTTTTATTTTTGAAGTTGTAAATACAATTACAAATTGAAAGTAATCGATAAATTAAATAGTTATTTTCATAAATAAATAAATTCAATTAAAATCTGCCTTCCTTTACTTCTTTTATATGCTTGCTTAAATAGTTTACAAAGCCGCCCCTGGTACAGAAGGCGTTTAAGGGTTGGATGTCGGCTTCGGTTGTGCAGGGGATTCGAAAATTCATGTTTCTGAAGCCGAAGAGAGTTGGGTCGAGTCTCGCTTGAGATATGGGCGTTTTCCCCTTTCAATTGTGACGTAGATTGCTTCTCAGATTACACAATTTTCGCCACCAGGTGTAAAAACCTACCTACAGTAATAGCTATCTCAACTGTCGGCCCATCCATTAACATACATCATGTATCTCTGTTGAACCCTCATCAGTCACCATAACATCCTTTGTATGCTTACAAAGTGAACTCCAAGACATGCCCCTGCGCAGGAAATGGTTTGAAATAAAGGCATAAGAATGTGTTAGCTTCCGAGCTTCCTCTCCCTTTTTCGCCTGCTCTCAGAAATGAGTGTAGCCCTCGTATAATCTTCATCATCATTGGAGTTGAAGCAGGGCGCTCGGTTGTGTTCGAGATGTGGCAATTATTGTATTGATGGCGGAAAATAGTATAGCACAACAAAAGTAATTGTAGCAGTAACACCGTCGCCAAATTGAAAGAGACTAGGGTAAATGTTGAAAAATGGACGAAATCATGCTTCGTGGACTATCGTTACCTTTTCGTTATTTACAGTCTCATTAAACCTTTCGGGTTCCAAACTGGTTACGCTGGTTGTTGGCATCGCTGGTTACATTCTGGTATTTTATTTTCTTATTCGACTTAACAACTTCATGTGCCATGATTAGAATGTGGAGGAAAGTTACACTCAAAAGGAAAAAAAAACAAGGTGTCATCTCAACATTTGTTCTGGGAATCGCCGCAAACTGCGGAAAACTTCATACCGATCGGATGAAGTGAATGAAATTCTTAAGATTCCTGGAGTTGACGATTACGCGAATTGTACTTGGGACAAGAAGTGTACATAATTCTAAAAGCATTGTGATGTGATTAATTACATTGTCAACAAGAGATGATATTGCAATAACGCAAGTGTAGTTACGCTGTTAGTGGCGTATGAATATTACTTAATACAATCACACAGGCTGCGTCAATTACACTATTCATGAGTCATAGTTTTGAAGTAGTAAGTAATGGTACTGTGTTTTCGTAATCGTCAAAACACACGGAATGTCAATCACAATCGGAATACAAATCACAATTTATGTCAAACTTCAATATGAATATTTTGCATTTAAAAAAAATTGTGCAAGTTGTAACAAAGTTCGGTTGCATTTTCAGAAGATGCGAGAAAAACTTATTGTTTCAGAAGCATCTATTTTTGAAATTTTATATAAACTTGTTTCAGATTCGTTTGCATAAATTAAAAATGTATTTATATACAGAGGAAAGCGCCAGTCATTGATCAGTTGGTACTGCCTTTCTCAGAATATTAAAAAAAAATTCATAACCAATTTCTTTACACCTTTTATAATATGTATTCATATGATTTTGAGAGAAACCTATGATGGAAGAATAGGCGGGGCATAAAGTGGTTATAAGATTTCCTAACAAGCTTTCTCGTGAAGAAGATAAGAAATACCGGGGCAAAGCATCTAGCTAGTAATTTCATCACTCTCTTGAATGGATTCATTTATCCCAGCACATATTTCTCAATGGAGTGTTTAGGGAGGAAACATTTCGTAAGGGAATCTGGACATTTATCTCTCAGAACGTGAAGAAAACATTTAGAATCGTTATTTTTATGTTTAAAAGATTATTATGTGAAACATTTAAGAACCGGAAGTCCGGAATTAAATTAAATCTAGTGACCAGATTATAGGGCATGGATTGAATAACAAATAATACATTCATTATCAATTCAGGAAATTCATTCTAAATAGGTGAATCATAATTTTTGTGATCATTTCAAAATCTACACAAAATTCTGCTCTGAAACAGTAAAGTATTCGGGCACGAGCATCTGAGAAGGAAGGAAACCCCGTTCCTCTCGGTATCTCCTCTGTCATCGCGAGATTTTGTCATGTTACGTGTGTTACGTCACTCAAGCACCCATTGTTTCCGCTGTTTTTCAACGCCCGCGTTGTCACAGGTACTAGAGCGTTGGAGCAGGAACTCCGGAACTCCACACGGCGCTACGCTGATCAGGAGCGAGAGACGGAACTGATTTTAGTCATCAGCGAAGGCAGGTTTCTGCATCGTGGTGACAGTTTTGCTGCCTTGGGGTACTCCACATTTACGGTTTGCATGGACGTGGTGTGATCACCTTACTGGGCGCCTTACTTCTGACAGTTCGCATTTCCGAGCGTGAGCAGGAGGGATTACGTTATGGAAAGCCTTCATGATCTAACTTTCCCTGGGAAGATCGATGAATCTGAACTGCGATGAATTGCCACAGAATGACATCCAGAAGAGATGGTAAGCTGATCAGGAATTGTCCATGATGAGGAGAGTTTAATGATTGGATGGAATGTATCGATGGAATACGTGATGACAATGCCTCGACTATATGATAAAAACTTTCATGGGTTTCGCATCTCCAGGTTCGCGTATTTCGACGCTTGTTCCAAGCTCGTGTGTCACCAATGAAATATTATTACAGTTGGCAATATCCAGATAAAGATATATTCTTTAAATATTATTATAAATCTGGGATAAAACAATTAATAAATGATCAATAACCAATTTTGCGTCCGCTGGGAGTAGAATCAATTAGATTTTAAAAAATTGTCATTTTAACCATTGCCATGTGTTCCTGTACCTTGCTAAGCAAATTTTTGCATCCTCCCTTCTCTGATGATTACGTGATGTCGACGCGTAAAAAATATGTTCGTCAGTGGATTTCGGAAGCAGACGCTGTACTAGAAACAACACCACCAGAATTTTTGTCAATTTGAACAAATTTGTAGTTTCATTTACAGTTTTCGGTCTCAAGTATGAAGTTAAAACCTTGATTGATGTAATTATTACACTACATTTAATTCTTGAACCCTTGAAGTTCTTTTTTAATTCTTAAACATTTAGAAAATATTAATAAATTAACAGAATTATTGTTCATAAATGAAATTAAATGGCATTGAAAGAAAAATGAGCACTTGTTGCTATTTACAATTTGCAAACATTTCATTCTTTAAAAAAAATAGTTAACTGATTGATTTGAATTCACACACAATTCTAATGGATGCTTGCTTCAATTCAAGGATAAAAATGTCATCGATATTTCGTCAAAAGATTCGTCAATTCGTCAAAAGACTACATTGTCGTAAGTGAAGTCGCAATCTTGGCTATACTCCTTTGAAATCTCTCGTTTATAAACAATGGTTCTTTTTTTTCACAAACTGGAATTGATGATGTTGAAAAATACCATGAGTAGTCATTTTTCTCCCGGTTGCATTGTTTCAAAACACAATTTACCGTTTTGGATCTTTCACACAATTTCTCATGCACGAACGCATACGCCATCGCGGTGCGTTTTGTCGTAAGCGCTCGCGCACTTGTTTTGTCGTGCGCGCGGTCGCAATCGTCTTCTTTCCGCTCCCCGCGCATTGTCCAGCTTCCCCGCCTGCCTGCTCCTGGCGGTCCGGCTCCTGTCATCAGGCGATTCCGCTCTTGGGGCGACCGGTTGCACCACGGCTGGCGCGGCGCGGCGCGGCGCGGCGCGGGGCGGCGCGGCGTCGCACGGCCGGAGCATTGTTTCCGTTAGGATTCCCGCGTCCGCGTTGTCACGGGCGCGCGCCTCCGCCGCCGCGGACAATCGAGAGCGACGCCCCCCACCCCGCCCCTCGCGACAGACGACTCGCGGCGCCCGTCTTCGGAGGCGCCGAGGCGTGCGACCGACGCGACGCGACGCGACGCGACGCCGCCGTCGCCGCGCCGCCGTAGCCGGGCGAAGCACGTGCTTGGCTGGGTAGCAGCCCCAAATTGTGCTTTTTTACAAGTTTTCGTATTCGTTTAACAAATAGAATGGTTATTTACGAAATTCGTGCCATAAGGCATTTTATTACTGTAAAAACACCGAAGAACGTTTTTATCAAAATTGTTTTATCACATTTTTTATCAACGTCTTTTTATCGCCTTTGTAAAAATTCTAATGAACCATAACTTTCGTTTGAATTAGACTCTTTGCCCTGCAAAAAGTGACATATTCATATTGATAATAGATAATAGGAGTCCGTGGATTACTTCTAAAACACTGAGGGATTTCGTTTACAAGGGAATTTGAGATATCTACTACACAATATTTCGTGATTTTTGCTTTAAATAGAAGGTAGGGGGCCAAAATGTGTTACAGATGGCTATTTTCATCGGTTTTGTAATACGTACAAACAATTAATTTAAATAAAATCATAAAATTAATAGAATGAACGCTTGTGTTGTCACTTGTTCATTATTTTGTCCTACGACTTGCAATCGTTGGTAGTTTTGTTGGGGCGCAGGCAAGTCTGTGATGTGAGGTTACAGGTGTTTTTTACAAAAACTGTGACTGTGCGAACATGCACTTTTAGACAGAAAATGAATATCGTATTCACAATGAGTGACCTCGCTGCGTGATCCGCTTACTATTTCATTTGCTCCAAATGTATTTTACTCAAGACAACTCTTCTAAAGTTTGTTTCAAGAACCGTGAGAAGTTTCACAGATCTTAATGCTTAAATTGGTTTAATGTAAACCAATATATTGAAACCAAAAGTGTTTTCATTTATCCTGAAATACTGATCCTGATACTGATTAATTATGTTTGTTAAAAAAACAATAGGGATTAGAAGGCACGGAAAATATGGAAAATTCTTAAGTTTACAAAACAGTCACTTCAATGCACTTCTCCTCAGTTACCATCACGTTTTGGTGAATTCCCAATAGTTCTGCAATACGAAACTATTGATAAAAGCGGGTCGTGGATTATTAGGACACTTGTCTCATAATAACTCTTATTACGACGCTGACCTCAGTTTTGTAAAGATTGGCTTAATACAATCAACGTGGATAAAACATACTATTTGGGGCTCCTATCCAGCGAGAGCCCAGCACATACTTGTCTGCTACGCAACAAAAACAGGTGTCCATGTCCCTGTCTTAAATTCTTCTCAATTAGGCTACAACAGTAAATAATTCGAAATTGCTCGTTTTCAAGTGCTTTAATTTCGATGTAAAAATCTGACAATGCATGTGTAAACCTAAATGTTAGATTATTTTCATTCGTCCTCAGATTATAGTATTTTATTCTCTAAGGAAAGGCTCATGTGCATGCTTTTGTTCTAAACTATAAGGTTACAGGTTCGACTTCTGGTGAAATCTCCCAATTTCCAAAGTTTGACCCAGCAACTGAGGAGCTCTCTGGAAGTAACAGAATGGAAACTCGGTCATGAAGAATTAGAATGAAGGGATTGAATTATGCTAATCAGACACCAACTTGCAAAAATCATAATTCGCAGACGATTAATATCCTTCGAAAAGGAGTTGTAAATAAAAAGTGTTGTCGTTAACAAAATCGAGCATTTTTGGGGCGGTCAGAGCCGGTAAACATGAAGAAAACTATGAGAAATCAACCACGAGTTGGAAAAAGAGAGAGAGAGATAGAGGGAGAGAGAGATATAGAGGGAGAGAGAGATATAGAGGGAGAGAGATATATAGAGGGAGAGAGAGACATAGACGGAGAGAGATATATAGAGGGAGAGAGATATATAGAGGGAGAGAGAGATATATAGAGGGAGAGAGAGATATATAGAGGGAGAGAGAGATATATAGAGGGAGAGAGAGATATAGAGGGAGAGAGATATATAGAGGGAGAGAGATATATAGAGGGAGAGAGATATATAGAGGGAGAGAGAGATATATAGGGAGAGAGAGATATAGAGGGAGAGAGAGATATAGAGGGAGAGAGATATAGAGGGAGAGGGAGGAAAAGAGAGGGAAAGGAGGTACAGAAGGAAAGACAGAGAGATAGAGAGGGATAGAGATAGAGACATAAGGAGAGGCAGAGGGAGATAGACAGACAGGGAGATAAACAGACAGGGAGAGAGAGAGAGAGAGAGAGAGAGAGAGAGAGAGAGAGAGAGATGCAGAGACAGAAAACGGCATTTCGACCGATGTTCTTGTAACACAAGCCCCACTGTGTGGGGAATGTCCCTCCCCAGGAGGTCCGCCGCGCCGCGCGGAGGCTGGTCCGCCCGACCAGAACACAGGCGTCGTAGTCGCCGCCGCGCCGCGCCGCGCCGCGCCGCGCCGCGCCGCGCCGCGCCGCGCGGCGCCGCGCCGTGACTGCCGGGGTGCTGTCGCAACGCCGCATCCGGGACATGTCCCCCGGTTGTCCGCAGCGCCACAGACGTGTGGGAACCACTGCCCTCCTCGTTAGGTCGCTAGGACACCGTGAGGTGGAGAAACGGAAGATACTGGCGAACTACTGTTCTTGGAAGCCACCTGGTATTCAAGTTGAGAACATCTTAGTCTTCACTTTATCGGAATCATCGTAATAGCTATCAACCACAATCTCATAATAATTTTAACAACAAAATTCTGATCGCTTTACGGTATACTGTTGGGAAGGCGTGGAAATATTTACATTTTGTAATGCGAATGCTAAGAAAGGAAAGTACTAAATCAAGAAAAATAGCGTATATGACAATTGTACGTTCGGTAGTAGAGTACGGAGCAACGAGTTGCGATCCGAATAGAAAGGGCCAAGTAAACTTCATCGAAAGAGTTCAGAAAGTAGCAGAAGTATTTGCTAAAGGGGAAATTTGTTAGTAAATACTTCCAACAAAGAATCGGCATAGGAAAAAGCGAGGTTATGCATATTTTACGAAGCATTGGAGAAAAATCTGGCATGGAGGGAAATTCAGGAAAGACTGCTTGAACCCGTTTACTTAACACGTCATGATCATACTAGAAAAACAGGTCCTAGGAAACAGACAAATGATGTTGGAAAATACTCTTTGGCAAATGAGACTGTCGAATCGTGGTATAGCTTGCCTGCAGCTCTAATGGATGCTTTTCCCACAAACAATAAGACTTTTAGGTTAAATTCTTGTAAGAGAGATGTAAGCGAAAAGATCAGTAGTATGTGCAAGGCTTCTGCATTTAGTAGGCAGCCTAAAATGAAATAAAATCGTACCAGTGAATGTTTTAGTGCTCTTTATTATAATATCTTATTGTATGAGATGAATAAGAGTGAAGAATTTTCCACCGGGCTTAGTGTCCAAAGTAAATTAAATAAATTATCTATCTATATCCTGGAATGAATGAATTAAATCGATAGGCAGGTGTTGATGAATAGTGGGGCAGTGGTGGAATGAGAGGGAGGGGAAAAGGGAGACTGAGAAAAACCACCTCGAAAGCTCTTTGTCCACCACACATTCCATATGGATCGAACTGGACTTGAACCGCAATTCCAGCAGTGGAAGGGTAGGGCGGGAGACGTCGTGTCATTCCTTAGTTGAGGATGTCATGAGATAGGCTTGGCCAATTTTTATATTGCGAGCCTCGCATTACAGCGTGGTGTTAGCTTGATTGTGGGGATTTCCTGTCGCAAGCAATATAATTGTGTTGCTTACCGGGGGGTAATGTAATTACCAAAATATTAAACTTGGCGATTGCAACATCGTTTTACCAAGAACATGAAATTTACTACTCCGAGAACACGAACTGTCACCAAACATTTTAGTCACTGACATTTTCCGCAGAAACCCGGAGATTGGTTTTACAAATAAATCTTACAGATAAAGAGATCATCAAACGGGATTTCTGGTAAAATTTGGTAATCATTTTAAAAACTGCAGAGCCAGAATTTGTATGGGGATTTCAAAAAGACAATTTAAATAATTTTGATATATACTGGTACATGTACATGTCCAAAGTATACTATATTTTCCGGGTGAAAATTGCTCAAATATGTTTTAAGTTCACAATATTTTCGTTTCGGCACTTTAAAAAAGTCTCAAAATTAAATTATTATTCTCATTTCCTTACTTACTGTAGTTTATTAATACATAATTCAATTAGTAAAAAATATTAAAAAAGACGAATAAATTTGTGTAAGATTAATTTTGCCCGAATTTTTAAAAATTAAATACAAATCCATGTATCTAATTCCACAATCATCCAAGTAGTTTAAGTTGAACGAAGAATTTCGTTCAAATAGATCATGACAACATTGTTGCACCATCAAGTGAAAGTGTGACTCTCTAATTCCATTGTAATACAGATGAGTGAATGGTTTGCTGTTTGTTGAAACTGGAGCGTGAAAATTGAGGGAATAAGTAATATTGGAAAGAGACCCTGCACTTTCATGCCTCGTGGGCACGAAGAGTCGGATAAAAAACAAACAAAATGCTGCTGGGCACAATTAGTATTCATTATAATTTACGTTTTCCTAGCGTGCTTATACAGGAACGAAATTTACAAATGATATCAAATCAGTGGCAAAGAATATAAAAAAAAGTGTGCTTGTGTTAAGTAAAACGTTATAATTTCAAGTTTTTGAAACATTTTTCACATAAGCCAAGAGAGGCGGTATTGCTTCATCTAACTCCGTGGCGCCAATATTTAAATGTTACGTACATCGTTTATACGTAACTTACGAGAGCGGATTGACATTTCATCGACATCTTTCAGTCGTCATTTCGAAGCGTTGCGTGGCGAACGGATGGATGCTGTGAGAGGAACGTCTTCATACACTCACGTAATTAAAGGGCCGCAGTAAAAGGCGCACTCGATGACAGTAAAAACGACAGAGAACGAAAGGCCACTGGTTAAAAACAAAACGGGACTCCGCCGTTTGGTATTACGTAGCTTCCCCCGCCGCCGCCACCGCCTCCTGTACGTGCGTGTTCGCGTGGCTGCGGAGCACTCGTTGCGTAGATGGAGTCCACTTTCCCGATGCGAGCACAACAAAAACATAATTACAGCCAGTTTGAAAGCACGAAATAAGAAGAAAAAAAAGGCACTTCGTTATGTAAGCGCCACGAAAATACTCACCTTTTTGAGTTCGAAAGCTACAGCGAAGTCTACGAGTACACAAAACTCTGGGAAGCTGTCTCTTGATGTCAGCACATGGCGCGACAATATACACAGAGCGTCAACAATGTTTCAACCAACGCAGCATATTTACCACACGATACAACACGCACTGTCAACTAAATCACCTACTAGTAACTAGTTTGGATGTGACGGGTACGTTCACTACAAGTATTTGCTTGTTAAACGAACGTTTAAAAAAAGAACTTCCTATCTGTTGATGCAAAATTGGCACTTGTTAGTATGCATTTGGAGGGTTTCGAGAGGTCGAAGCGGAGCGGTGTGGCGAGCAAGCGGGCATCACAGCAGTCGAGGAGCACAGGGATCGTCTCCAGAGATCCAGTGGGCGAGCAGGCGGGCGGGCAGGTCCAGGCCCGGCCAGGCGACGGAGAGCCCGCGGGCAGGCGAAGAAGCGTGGTTGGTGGAACAGGTTGGCGTAGAGGCGCGCGCACCTTCTCCGTCGGGCGGGCGGTATGCGACTGGCAACCAACAGCTGTCCCGGCGCGGAGCTGTTGAGATATGGATCAAGGAAAGCGAAAGGAAAGTGGGGGGGAGGCGGCGGCGGTGGCGGCGGCGGCGGTGGCGGCCGCGGCCGCGGCGGCAAGCAAGACTACGGGGCAGCGGAGTGCCGGTGAAAGATGCCGGCTCTTAGAGGGGGAAAGTGGTCCGCTAGCTACTAGTGTAGCTTACCTGCGGACCGCCCCAGGAGGAGGAGGAAGGGGAGGAAAAAGAAGGCCAAAAAAACAAAAAGGACTCGGGTTTCTGTTATTTGTGAGGGGTGTTACGTTGCATCCATGCTGGAATGTTACCAGTGCTGTTCAATAGCTTCGTAAACGTGATCAATAAATAGCAGAAATTTTCATTATCATTTTATCTCCTATTGTGGTTTATGTCCTTATTTTTAATTACATCGACTGTAATAAACGTCAGCGTAATTCTTTAGTATTTACTCAAGTTAGTTCTTTTTTACATTCTCCATTCAACGTATTTAGTAGAGACAACCATGTCCATAAAATGGATTGCCATGAGGTTTGTGGATTGTCAGGATGTACTTTAAATATTAGATTCCACCATGATCCGACTGGGACCTTCTATGTCCAGATAGCTTCTTTAATCGACTGAGCTGTGGAATCAAATATTAAAATCGTGGCAATCTACTTTCAGTATTAAAATGTGGAGTGTGTACATGTTACACCATTTTGTTAACAATTGTTTCTTGCTTACATAATTATTTCGTAATTGTAAACTCCGTCTGATCCATTTTTATCTGACAACTTTTATATCATTCCCATATCGTTCATCTAGGTATCATACGTCGCTAAATGTTTACCAATATACGATATACTGCACTTATCGAACAGGTATTTGTAATTTATCGTTTGCTATTTAATTCGTTTCTCACCATGTCAAAACTCCAATACATTTCATTGGCGAGGTTTGATTGCTGTTTAGCCAGTCTTTCGAAATGAATGAAAACGTTTTCCAAGAAATACTTGCCTGCAATGTGTTCACAAATGCAGAATGAATGTTTCCAGTCTTATTGAAACCGTACATTAGTTTATAGAAACTATTTTTGATAAAAAGGAAGCATTCTCATCCACAAAAGTGATTTCTCCTCCATTTTCATCTAAAATGGAAATGCGTACTTTAACATCAATATTGCTCCCAGAAGAACATGCTATGTACCTCCTGTTCAAACGTTCTTTTCAGCTTGATGCCGAGGACAATGGACAACTGGACCTAATTATTATTGATTAATTCAAAAGATAATTCAATTTATACATTCCATTGTTCATTCCATAGTTCAGGCAAATGGAGATGACGTTTGATTTATTTTCAGATTTTATCCACAAGTCAAGAGCATGCGCGAATCTTAAAAACTAGAATGAATTTACTTATAATATTCAGAGTGGTTTGAGGGAATGTTGGGAGGGGTGATTGGAAGAGGTGTGAGTTGTAGGATAAGTTCGAGAAGATAGGAAGAGGCTTAGATTATTATTTTTCATGTATATACACATAAGGGCCAATTCTGTGTCACACGCCAGGAAAGTAACATGTGTGTGCGAGGAGACGGGTAGTGGATGATGGGCTCATATCCGATCGGCAGTTTGACTTGTCCCTGTTTGCCCGTCTCATATTTTAAACTGTTTTTCCGAGGTGCCCGCAAAGAACAGTTTTGCCTGTCTATTTTACCGCGTCTCATGTTTCACAGCCCAACGGCCGTATATCTGTGCTCCCTCCGTCTGAACTGATCAATTGAGCTATTGAGAGCGAAAGTGGTGTAAGTCAAAAAACGTACATTCCGGAAAATGACGAGTAAACGAAAAACGCTGTAAAATCATAATACTTAGAAAAAATGACCTAAAATGTTACGAACGTTTTAAGGAGATAGATTTAACTTACTACTGATATTTTGGTTGAAACATTGCTTATTAATTAATTAACAATTTTGTTGACTTTCACCACTTTTGCACACGCCGTTTCTGAAAAACTATGACTTACATTCAAATAATTGGCATGCACAGTTTTCGTCTAAAATAGTAATGCGATGGAAAAATAGGACTTTGTCATGATTTTCAATCAAATGAGATTTTGAAGTAGCAATTTTGACTTGTTCACGTATCACGAAAACGATTAATATTTTTGAGATGTTTCTTCTGTAATGGGTGCAGATAAACAAGAAGATATTTCTTGGGAGCTCATGGAAATTGTTTTTTCGTCCTTCCTGTGACTTTACAATTGCATTCAACGGTATGAACAACTCGTTGGCTATTTCTGCATTTCGTTGACCTCTAGTTAAGACGCATTGAAGATTGTCTCACACCATTTTAGCCCGTGATAGAACAATGTTCAAACCATCTATCAGTGCATCTAAATCAAATCTTCCAAAATTTGACATAAACCATTTTTACTCTCGACGGTTCAATTGCCCCCTTTCTGGGGCGAAGGTCGCTTTTGTCCGCGTGGAGACACGTCTCTTCCTTCGCTGTAGAGGCGCGAACTCGCAACGCGGTTACGCTCACATCCTTTCAGGGCACAGGCAATCGACATCACGAATATCGAAGAAGATCAAGACTCGACTCATTCGTTCGAGTGTCTTATTCGCCATATTATAAGTAGTGGCATTGGGTATTTTGTGTGACAAGTGAAAACGGAACTGGGAAACTGTCGTATCCCAAGCGTGGGTGGATGCCTTTAAGCACCGAGCCTAGGTCCTTTGGCGTTTATTGGGTGGCTCTGTCAGGTAATCAGGTTGGTTGGAATCAGGGTCATATTGCGTGGTCAGGGAATGGTGAATGGAACTACTGTTACTTGGGAAAGTCAGGGATATGTCGGGATATCAATTGTAGAAGAAAATATTTCTAGATTTTTTTAGAACTTTTAAGTAAAATTATAAAAATGCAAGTGTCTATTCTTTAAATTGTGTTTCTTTGTTTCTTTAGGTAATATATTAATTTTTTTATTTTCATCTTTTACAGATAATAAATATAAGTTCACTTAATTTAATGAGATCATATTTGAATACTCTTTGTTTTCTCCAAACTTCACACTTTCTTTTTTAATTCTAAAAAAAATTAATTTTTACTCTTTATGAATGCCAAATTCCAAAATAAAAGAAAAATAGAAAAATAAATAGATAAATTTGCTATTGAATCAAATGTAATATTTTCAGTAAGAAATATATGAGGGGGAAATATAATTTTGTTAAGGATTTTCATTTCTCGAAGTCGATGGTCAGCCAGGTTTACCGACAGCAGAGTGGCAGCGGCGGCGGGGGACGTGCGGGAAGTGCAGAATTGCTCCGGTGGCGAGCTAAACATCCGGTTGCTACTCGCAGGCGGACCTTCCGGTTGGCGGAACGGGTTTCAGTCATTCGTTTACGGATTGTGGCGGAGTCTCCAGTGACATAGGGGCTAGCACACGGGATCTCAGAACTTGAGTTCGCGGGTTCGATCCCAGGTAGTAGCGATGGATTGCCCAAGGGTGCAAAAGCCTCTGAGTACCGCGCCGTACCTGTGGCTCATGAAACAACCCTGTAAATTAACTTGAAGATTTTTGACGTTCTCCTAACTCTGGCATCTGATGGGAGGGGGATAGCAAATCGTATCCGTGGTCTATAAGCAATAAGCATCTGAAAAATACTTGGATCCGCAATAAGGGTAGGCTTCCAAGGAAGCTGGGGTCGCAAATTCAGGTTCGGAACACTATCAAATGACGTCTTACAAAAGAAACATCCGGAACGAAAAAAATATAGATTAAATAAATAAATAGATAAATAAATAGGTGAATAAATAGATAAATAAATAGATTAATAGAGATTGTTGTAGGCGGTTTGTTATATCTCGCGGACATAACCTCTTATTTAAACCTCTTACCTAACCTTTTATTTGAGGAGGTTTTAGGTGAAGATAATTTCGAAAAATTACAATTACAGACAGACCGTCAGTCTTACTTCGAGAAGAATACGTATGAAAAGATATTCCATAAATATAGTTGCAGAAATTTCTTCATGCATTATTTTAATTGAAAATGAAATAAGTTTTAATGCTTCAGTCACGTCGGGACAAACCGAGTAATTGCCCTTTAAAACGACCTGATATTTCCATATAATGTGTGAGCAGGTGTTGTTTATTGTGACATATATAGTTCTCATGTGATATTTCAAGAAAAAATGCAGATAATTTAATGCCTGATCCTTTCATAATGCAGCTGCACTTTATCGGGTGCAACTTCATCCTATAATTTTTTCACCATCTTAAACTTTATCTGCCAATTCTCACAAACCTTGCTGTAATTGTATTTTCTATTTCATAGTTCTGTGTGCTTTTTTTATTTTTCTATTTCCTTAAATTTGCTGTTAGTGGTTGTTCGTTGGAAAATTATATCATATGAAATCGTTTACCATTCTCAGCGTGACAAAGGCTTAGGACTTTTCGGTTTCTGAAAACATTGCTTGTCCCTAATAGCTTCTTCGTATGTAGTAACTAGGGTCCTGATTTCAATGCAAATGCATGTTTGCAGTCAGTAAATATACCCTCTTGGTTTGTGCATAAATAACCCAATTTTAATTATTTAAATACGATTTTATAATCATATCTTGTTTATTTCCCGTATTTCCTTAATGAGCATCATATTTTTGCAAACTTCTAATTATCCTGCACGTTTTGCTTGAGAATGTTAATGTTACTTATATTTATTCAAATGAATTTCATTTTTAATCTTGTAATTTGTATTTTAATAATCATAACTCATTGTAGCTAATATTAATTTCTTGTCTGAATTATTCCCAATTTTTAACGGGAAATCCATGATCGTTTCGAGTATTACGTTACTTGGAGTCCATTTTGAAAATTGTAACGCTGATGAACCAACGCACGTAACTTAAATTCTTAAAAGTCAGGGAGGGGGCTTCTCCTCCAAATACGAGCGAATCGCGATGTGCAAAAGAAAGGAACTTCCCCTTTTATGATGTGAAGATGGCTGCTGAAGGGTTATTGCAATTGTTAATGCTAACTGTTAAATATATTTAGCGAAATTTTATTGAGCGGTAGAGTAATAGTAAAGTGTCAAATGAATCAGCTATGCGTAAAAACTATGAGAAAGTGTGTTACGATCGGTTAATTTACTTCATAAAGTATATTTCAGTGCATATTTCCCAAGTTTTTACTGCGTAAATGCGTACATATTTCGTGGTTTATTAGTAGTTATAAATCCTTTTCCTAGTAATATTCAATGGCATTGAACGCGTGTTTTCTGCATTCAGCTTGAATAGTAGCCAAGAGCTCTGGTATTTCATCCGCCCGCCCCCGCCACGTCATTTCACACCTTGTTCCGGAAGTACGAGTACACGTTTCCGTTGCTGGCTCACGCACTTTTCCCGCTGCGGAGAGACTGAAAACCTGCCCATGTGGAGTAATATGCAAATGAGAATATCGCTCGTGTCACTGACTCGTGACGCAGGAGGTTCTGGTCGGTTCTCGTTCGATTCGAGAGCACAGAAGTGCAGAGTTTGAACCCCGGACCGACCGGTTTAGCGAGGTCGCCAATGAGCTTAGGACATTTCGTCGATTGAACGGCATACGACAGATATTCCTCTCGGATTCTCTGTCTTTCATTCTCTTTCGTCATTGTTTTTAGTAGCCCAACATTTCTGAAAAAATGCTAGAAAGGCATGAGTAATGTCAAACTACGTAAAATCAAAACATGTTCCTCAAAAGCGAACAGAACTCACGACACACATTGCAAATTTACATAATTTCTAGAAGGCATATAAACTGTAATGTATGAAATAACTATGCATAAACAAAGCTACGTTTTCAATCGCCTGTTCAAGAGTTGCAAACAAGGAGAGCAATATAAGAATTGTTCTTTATTGGCTTTTAAGGCTTTATTGGTTATTTTTCTTTATTGGCTTTATTTTAATTAATGTAATGTGTAATATTAATCTTGCCTTTTGCGCAACTCTCTTGCAATGAAATCGCCTTAGTTACTGGAGGTTTCGTCATAATGCAAGGTTTTAATTTTGTCCCTGTTCAGCAACCAAGAAGATTGATTGCCTGATTACTATTTCTTGAAGTAAAAATTATATTTTCCCAATTCATGTAAAATGTTCAAAGAATGTTTTACAAATGATTGCTTTCTTGGTTCTTATATATTGCAACATATTCTGAATACGTGAATAATAAACACTCATTTTTCAAGACGTCTACTGCATTTCGCATTATCTTTAATATTAATTACAATAGACTAAAGAAGAATCTATTTATAAATTAATTGGAATTTGTCGCTAAGCGTTTTTAATCCTGATTAGCCAAACGGACAATATTTCGTACGAGTGCAACCAGAAACCTTGTTAGACATTGTGGCAATCAATAATCAAACTTACTCATTACTGTAACACAAAATGAATGGTAATGTTGCCTGTATAACAGTGTGATAATTTTATTCAGTATTGTTATTGTGTATGCGTGATTAGCATACGTTTGGAGATGCCAATGAAACGCAATTTACTGCTTCCCGTTTACTCCCGCTGAGTTTCACTGGTTTTATCGCGGGCCTTTTCTAATCTCAGGAAGTTGAAGCAGGAACGCGCCCTATTCTCATACAGACGTTTCAAAGCCCATTCTGGGGTTTATAGCATACTTTGATGGAGACCTCCTTCTCAGAGGTTTTCTTACTTACAAGAAAGTAGGACATATACTTTCCTCACGTATGTTTCTTTCCTTTTTTTTTTCAGATGAACTGAATAAATTATTACGAATTATAATGCATTTTATTTGTATTGGAGGTCAATATTGCATCATCACTTTCTCGAGACGTTCAAATACAAATGTAATTCTTAATTGTAAATATGTATGTCATACATGTAGTCTTGTGTCGTTCAAGGAGAGTGAACGTGTCGAGTACTTCCGACAGTTTTACGATTCCACATTTTTACGATTTGCATGTTAGTGTGATTCTTCCTGTAGCCATCAAAGCCAAAATGTTGGTTTCAGGTGCTCAATTCCATGATAGAACGACGATGTGCCGAAATTGAAAGTTACTTAACATTGGTGTATGCAACATTGGAGTGAGATAACCTCGCTTAATCATTTCCTTCAAGTGTACTAGATGGTTTTCGACCAAAAACACATAGTTCCAAGCATTATGATTACTTTTTAAAGCTGTAAGTTGTTTCAAGTTACAATTTCTCTATTTGTTTTGAATTTCTCTATTTTATGAGCGGATCCACGGGGAGGAAAATTAGAGAACTCTCCCCCCCCCTAAAATGTTTCAGTAACTATTAATTTAAGCTTGTCACGAAACTTTGGTGCAAAAATATTTTCGGATAACTATTAAAACGATTAAAATTGTACCGAAGCATGAGCTGAGTCTAGCTTGCGACATTTTACAAAATCTGTAATATGTCATATTTGCCGAAAGCATTTTGAATTTCTCATCCCAAAATTTGTCTCTGGATCCGCCCCTCTTTCATGTATTCTGTCAGTTCAAAAAATAATGATATATGTTTAAAAAGATGTCTGTAAAAAGTCGTTTCTAAATTTATGTTGTGTTATCACTAGAGTCGGTCACAAAAAGAGTTTCATCGTGCAAGGCGGCGAGATGAGCGCGCCGAGACCGCCATGGTCAAGAACACTTCAGAACCGGCAGCGTGCGAGCGACTCTGATAGTTCGATGCGCTGTTGCCATACATTACTTCGCACTTGGTTCCTCCTACATGGCAGATCAATGAAATCTCAAAGCATTAACACTTACCGACAGGCGATGACCCGTCATGATATCGTGTTCAGCGCCTTCGCCACAGCCTACCTATCGCCTCCGCGACTTCATGCAAGTCAGATGAACGGCGACGCTGGACCCTGGCTGTGAGAAAGTAAACAATTCCTCGCAAGCTGATAGCTTCAGAGCAGTTCGCATGATG
This sequence comes from Acheta domesticus, assembly GCA_031308135.1. Classification (NCBI taxonomy): domain Eukaryota; kingdom Metazoa; phylum Arthropoda; class Insecta; order Orthoptera; family Gryllidae; genus Acheta; species Acheta domesticus. The sequence continues at coordinate 203,353,022 of JAHLJT010004567.1, read as the reverse complement.
CACCACAACATGTGGCAAGAGAACTGTCAGAGTCGTTTATAAGCTGCCGGTACTGTTGTTCCACCAAGCGAGGGAACGAACGATGTTGTTTCTAGCGCACCGCCCAACACGCACACCGCGACGTTGAAAAAGCAACGATGGATAACGAATGCTTAAACACACAGAATCAACACCGTTTATCGCTCAAGCGTTTCTATTACACATTCTAAACGCCATATTCCACTGTGAATGGAAATGGTAACTGAACAATGTGTACATTCTACGAATAGTTTGGCATGGCTATGATGAAAACAGAATTAATATTCGGTTACACGTTGGCACGATGCAAACTTATGTTGTTGTACTGTTGAAACTGTGCAATTACGTAAGTGAAAAGAAATCTGCTAAAATTAGTTTTTATTATTAAAATTAATTTAAGTTGTGAATTAAATTTTATCTTTTCTAAGAGACAATGCTTATCACAAGCAAATTCCACCAAATCTGCCGTATTGCACTGCCCAGAGCACGTTCCACCGATGCTGCCGGGAATGTGTGGTACCAATAGCTCTGATCCTTGACAGGGAACTACGTTTACATTTAACAGCCTGAGCGCGCTCGTCCTCCGAGATTGCCAAAGCAAGCCAGCGAGAACAATGGATAGTAGAATGTATTTTGTCTGTCCCTAATTATCACATTTCAATCGAAATCTAGCGACTTTATTTTATTTTAGTTTAAGCTTTAAAAACTACTGGCAATGGGAAAATAACCCCTGAAGCATAACTGATTGATATTTGAAGTTAATATATTATTATTTTGTACTCAGAATGTGGAAGTTCCTTTCTTTCTCTGCTACTTAAATTAAAGCTGCTACAGAATGGCACAGACTTTTTCGTACTATTAGTTTATTAATTTCTTTGGTCAAAGTTAGGTTTCCGATTTTGCCCCACCCGATATGTAGCACCCCCATCTGTCGTCTATCGCCCAAACTACATTTTGTCACGTTTTTTTTTCTTCAATTTTTGGGACTCCTAATGACAGAACTGAAACATGGTTCTAAAAATATTATAGAAGAGTAAAACCTTGTAACATATGGCAATTTATGTTGAAAAATTTGGTTTTTGAGAAAATGTTTGAGTGTTTCTAAAAATGCTCATTTTTTGAAGCTCATTTTCCCCATATACTTTTGAGTTGTCTAAAAATTTCACAAGAAAATATTTAAAGTAATTTGCGTCGCAAATTCAATAATGAATACAAATTGCTGGTAATGTAAAAATTATTGGCGAGAGAGGCAAGTTAAAAAAATTACCTTTGGGTAATGGGTAAGTTTTGAAATAAAAGAATTCGTGAAAGGCATTTAGTCATGTTATTCAATTGTGTACCAATGCGTTCACAAAATTTAAAGAAAAAATCTTAAGCTGTTTTCGAAAAATAGCGTTTGAGCGTTTCTGAAAAGGAGTAATTTTGAGTTTATTTTCACTGAAAACTTTTGAATTTTGAGAAACTTTATAAGACATCATTTAATGCTCATGTATTCATGAAAGCACTACTGTATACAAATTGCAAGCAATGTAAATATTAGCTACGTGAAAGGGATGTAAAAACATTGGATAATTGTTTGAAAACAAAAAAAATAGAGCAAAATGTATTTTATGTAATCTGTTACAGAACATTTAACAGTAACCCTATCGAAAGTTTAAAGAAAAAATGGAGAAATTCTTGATTTTGAAATTTTTAATATTGCTCGTATTTAAGAAAATAGTGCGTGAAAACTATCAAATTTTTCAAAGAATGTGCAGGATCTTAATGAAAGACCTTATTATGGAGAACAACTTTCATTTGAAGGACAAATCTCTATCTCCAATTTTGTAGTTGTAGGAAGATTTCAAATTTTCGCAATTTTCGAATATTCAAAGTTAACGGTGAAAGACGGGCTTAAGCCATCTTTATAAGTGTCACTCTATTCAGATGCAAAAGAAGAAGAAAAAAATTGGAGAAAGAAGAAAAGAAATGAAGAAAAAAATTGGAGCCATTTTCGATACAATTTTGAAAAATGCCCAGGGGCTTCATATAAAGTACCCCCAAAAATTAAAGAATATTTTGCGAACTTACAGTATCGAAATCGGCCAGGTCGACCGGAGAATATCCATTTTGAAAAAAAGTAGTTTAGGTGCTAGTGTTGTTCAACAACGATCGGATAGACGGACGTTCGTTTTGGAAAAAAACCAACGATTTTTTGGTATCAAGGACACATACTTTCTGAAATCTGACCGCATAATGTGTTAGAGGGAATAATTTACTACATATTAGAACAGGAATTATCCACATTTTCTGTAGGAGGGCCGCACAATACGAGTTTTTCTGTCGAAAAATCGCCGGTCTTTTGCCGCAGCATTACATAACTTTCTTTGTACTACGTATATTAAGACAGTGTGTACGAGAAAGTAAAAAGACAAAGTTGCTTCTCCCCTTGTCATTTCTTTGGATAGAATGTGCTAATCAGACATTCGGAGAACTACTGTTACAACTTTGAAGGAAAAGCATTTCGCGTCACTAAACGTGGCATCTGCAAAGGTTTCACGTCCCGCGAACACATTGGCGACTACCTGATGCCCATTGCGCGGTTGGCAATCACAGATGACACCCACCCGCATTGCGTCTCTGAGCACGTCCTCGTTTCCATTCGCTGCCCCTCTCCCCGGCGGCGCTGCTGCTGAACCCTGGCGAGGACCTGCTGCGTTTTCTGCTGCACATCATTACATGTGTGTTACGACAGATGGCCGTCCGTGCCCAGGAAACATTTGCTTTTAGGAAACGGTTTCTTGAAATGTTTATGCGGGGGCACGCGGGCGGGGGCACAGGGGGAAGGGGAATGAGGGGCCATGGCACCTGTGAAAATTTTGAATGAGGCCGCGTATGCTCAGATTTAAATATAGTGTCCTTTGAAAGTCAGGAGCGAGAAGGGGAGGGGGACACTACCATCGGGACGGAAGCTTCCTTACGACTTAAGTTGTTGGTATTGTAGTTCTCGATTGGTGTCCCTCTCTGCTTCCAGCTCTTGACCTTGAAGGGACACTACATTTAAATCAGAGTGTAATAAAACAATTTATTTTCTAAAAATGTTCAATCCTTAATTTTTTTCCTCTTTAATGTGGAAGTTTGCGAAATTGTTATACATTTGGGGAAGAAGTTCTCCAAGGATATCTGACATCTGTGTAAATGGTGTAACAAAATCAATTGTATTTATTAATTTTATCATTAGAGTTATAATTTCATTCTCTTTGTAGAATATTTTATTAATATACTTCGATACATATTTAGAAAAATACTGCACGGCATATGTAAATTGAAAAGGTTAAACGGCAAAGGACCTCTCTCTTGTTTTAGGCTGAGCACAACTATATGCTAGGAATACTTTAAAGCAACGACATTCTACTGAGATCTTTCTCTAATTACAAATTCGCGTCAGAGGGAACATTAATTATAAATCTTCTTCGATTAGAATTGATCGTTTTTCTATGAGGAATATAAATGGCGGTAAATGAATTGTCCATCCCAAATACTCATGTTGACATTTTTACCATGTTAACATGGAATTCTCTTAGTTTATCCTGAAATTTCATCCTTAGTACGTGTTAGGGCACACTTCCTCGCTTAAATTGGTTCCGTTGTTACGTAATTACATTGATGGTTTGTATATCATCACTTTGCAACTTAATGTAAACTCCAGTTCTACACTTTCTCTGCCACGGAGAATGAACTTGCTAAGACGCACACGCTAAACACACGGAAGTTAATATTTGTAACCTGTAAAACACACATCTTTCTATGCTTGATAAACCATACTTTCTTGTTAATCATAATCTGTTCTTATGAAGCAATGCTTTAAATTGTTTATTTACTTGTTTTGCCCAATTGTTATTGCTGCAAATGAAAACTATTCTGCAGAGTTTTTGACGTTTTGTGACAAGCTGTCGTTGCATTTTCATCTGCTCGTGCTGACAATGGTCCTAACGGACCATGTTTTTCTAAAGAGATCATTTTATGTGAATTGATAAGTCGGGTGCAATCATTTAGAAAGTTCTTGTAGATTTTGATGAAGAACAATCTACCAGCAAGGGAGAGTGTACCTGAAGGTTTTTCGGTCGTGGTCAGTTTTCCTCTTAGGATGCGGATCAAAAACGAATCACGGGAAAGTAACACATTTTGGCGAGTTGAAAGATTATTAGCCATGGGTTTTACTTTATCACACATTTCCATAAATAATCGGAGTGGAAAGAAGAAAATACTTTCTTATAAATACAGATCGTGTGAAGTGTTAATAACTTACCTTAAGATTTAGACCATCTTCATTTCGTTTAATTTCTATAGTTTTTGAAAATTCCAAACAACTTCTATTATTGTTTTGCCAAGTTTCCTTCAAATATGCACATGTGCGCGAAATGGTGAAACGTCCATTTGCAAAAGTCTAAGTACACCTTTCTTCGTCGTAATCGTGAATAAACGCACCTTGTACACAGTGTATAATTCACCATTTAAGGATATCAAGTTATTTAAAGGAAATTATATTGATTACTAAAAAGATGATTTTTTGCAAAACTATTACAGATTCAAAATTGTATACTGAATCTGTATAAATAATAAAATTAATAAATGATGTATAACGTCTTGCAGGTAAACCGCGGATTGAGAGCTTTCACTACTTTTCCATAAATACGAAATCGAAATTAAATAAAAAAAATATAATCACATATAAATAATAATATGATGATAATAATAATATATCATAATAAATTTAATTTAGTTTCAAAACGAAATGTTTTCATTACGTGGATAAGTAGGTTACCAATTCTCACTTTCTCTGCATATAAATGCTTTTATTGGAAAGAAAGAAAATCTCCGATAAAAGCAATAAAATCTCTGTTAAAATTATTATAATTTATTTTAATATATTCATATGTATACTCGAAGACCGGACTTTTGAAATATACTTTCAATTGCCGAACTTTAGGCGTATTTACAGTCCAATTCAATGATTATTACAAGAACTGTCATTAAATTGAACGATTTTTTAGTTCATTTACTGAGGTAAACATCAATTAGGTCAACATACTTACGTACTACGAATGTAAATACATACATACTTCAGTAGTAATCCCAAATTAAGGAAGTACGTGCGTAAAAACTATTTCATTCAAATAAGCATATTTTATGGCATAGTTTACAGTATGACCACATTTTACGGAATCCAAGCAACTTGTCCTGGAATATACGTTGCTCTAAACAAACTGAGGCGTGGAACAATTTACGGTAACTTTAATTTTTGTAAGCCAGAGGAAAAACAAAATGAGAGCAAATTCACTCTTACTTTAGAGTTTTTTAAAACCTCTATGTTGCTTTGTAGATACATATTTGTAGTTGTATGAAAATGTGTGCACAGGTTTGAATATTTAGTTTTTATTTTATTTTATGAAATTCATGTGTAAGATCTTTATTTGGGATGCCTGTACTGTTAGGTTTCCCCTTCTTCTTCCTGTGTTCTACTTCTATATTATCTCTTTCTCCTAGAAACAACTCTGCATATTCTTGACAAATACAAATGAACCTGGGGCCTTTATTGAATCACCAAACTTTTTTCCCTTCCGAGACTTCGTGGGCTGGCAACGTGGTTCGGCACAACGCACGGCAAAACGCTTTCGTCATTCCGATAAAAAGACGCACAACGCCCTTCTTCTGACTTCTAATTGTTGGGCGTGTCTAATCCCCATCCTCGTCCGTTGCGTCCCGGCATTCGCTGCCTGCCCATTCTGCCCCACCCTCTTAATTTCTGCCTCCTCCGCCTTATCCGAAAATTCGCACCTCACCCCCTCCCCCACCACCTCCCTTACCCCCACCCCTACTTCTCCGTCTGCTCCTTCCTCTCCATTCTTCTCTCCAACCCCTCCTCCATTCCCAGCGTATCTCTATCCTCCGCCTCCTCACTTTGTATCCACCTCCTGTTCTGTCTCCTTCTCTGGCTCCCCTTCCACCTAGCTAGGGAAGGGCAAGAGATAAGTCTTCAGAGGCCGAAAGGATGGGCAGTCCATTAAGGCCCACGAGGTTTACGTGAGCGGCTGCTAAATGTAAGTAATGTGAACCTCAAGAGGGGCATCACGAATATCAAAGTTGGCAGAGCAGGCGCCAAGGCGTAGACCTAGGAAGTCTTACCTGTCCGCTAAGCTCGGCTGCCTTTTGCGGCCATTCGTATTCTAATTTCAATACGATCGAATTCTGAATATCCTCCACCCTCTCCTCCTCTTCCACCTCCTCCACCTCCCCCGCCGCCTCCTCCTCGACTTCCTTCTCATCCTTCTCTGCCTCAGTCCCTTCCGCCTCCTTCTTCATACGCCTCCGCCTTCACATCCCTCTTCTGCGTCATCTGCCCCCGCTTCCTCCATCTCCACTTTTTCAACCTTTTTTTGTGTTTCTTCCGCCTTCGTCTCATCCATGACTTCCCCCCTCTTCGCTTCATCCTCCCCCGCGTCCTGCACCTTCTCGTCCTCTACCACCACCACCACCACCACCACTTCCCCTTCTTCCCCCTTACCTTCCACCTCCTTCGACTCCTCTACCTTCGCCTCCTCTTCGTCCTCCCTCTTCTTCTCCTCCTCCATTTTCACCGCATCATTACGAAACACGAACGCCGAACGGGTCGGTAAAAATTCACTTTTCGAAGATCGCGAGCCGCGCGGCGAGGGGGAGGGGGCGTGTCATTAGAAAGCAGCAACGTTTTCACACAACAACATTAGAAGCAATTAGTTCCGAAACATCGGAACACGAAATGTAGCGAAACAATATGCGTGAAAAGCCGCGCTGCGCCCGCCGCGTCGGTCGCACGCGACTGTTTTCGCCGCGGCGCGGAGGCGGCGGGGGCGGGGCGGGGGCGGAGGCACGCGCGCTGCGGCGCCGCGCGTATAAAAGTGAAACCGGGCGGAAACGCTTAGGTGCAATTAGAGGGGGGTTGCGGCCGCGGCGCGGTGCGGCGCCCGCCACGCCGGGCTCACGGAGCGGACGGCGGCCGGCCGGCCCGCCCACGCCGCCCGCTTTTTGCGTCGTTCGACTTGTCCACTGCGCGATTTTTGTCACTTTGTCTCCACGATGGAATATTTCGCGTCTTTCTCAGTCGTGCCGCTAGACATCGCACGATGGCGACCGTATCAAGGAGTGTGTGCGATAATGCGACATCTAGCGGCACGAGCGAGAAAAACGCGAAATGACGTGTGACATTCCATAGGGGCTTGAGGAGCATAATTAGAAAAATTGCACTATACCTGTTCTAGGGACGTTCGGGTGCTCGGTTGTTTACAGTATTTGAGATCGGTACTGGATATAAAATGGAGGGAATGAAATTTAGTGTAGTACATGCCCTTGCGGATAGCTCATGCCTTCCATGTGCTTGCTTTCCGTGATGCTACCCCGGGTTAGATTCCCGGTCGGGCAAGGTTATAGTGTGCGTTTTCTTTGCAATGTCCCATTACATGTTGCTGTGTGACGAGGAGAAAATTCACTTCTCAGGTTGAGAAGACCAGAATGCGGCGTAGGGATGGTTGTGTGCTAACCACACGTACCCTGTAACCCATGGCCGCAAGGTCTGGGATGCCGCTGGTAGGCGGCGATCGCCAGTAGGCGGATATTTGAGATCGGTATTATATTTCAAATGGAGGAAATGACATTTAAATGAGGGCATTAGGAAAATAAGTGTTTGCTAAAACAGTAAATATTCTACAATATTTGGGAACGGTGCAGGATTTAAAATGGAGGAAATTAAATTTAGTGTGTGGGCAAGTTAAGGAAGATCAATGTCTACTAATACCATGAACAAACCACATATAATAAAATCCGAGAACCCTTGAGCAACTACCTTCTTACCATGAAAAGAAAGTTTTTTTTCTTTTTCGTGGCGTGTTCTCACATTCGTAAGGGAAGCCCCCTCTATTACTCGCGCGAGTTCAAGTCACGTCGAAGTTCACGGTACATTTGCGTCACTGATTTTCAGGATGATTTCGACGGAACGTTCGTGGTGCATCCGCAAAGTAAATTTGCCCACGAGGTCAACAAAAAGGAAACCCATTTTCATGGAACATCTTATAGTAACACATGCTGCACTATTTTTATTATTTGTTGTATTCTGGGGTCAGCATTTGTATCAGCTGTGTTTGACAGCCGCCTGCAACTATGTGCCATTGCGGTTTGCACAATGCATTTGCGGTCAGGAATTTCTTCAGGTGTAAGAAAAGATGGAAATCGCTGGGGTTGACATCTTGTCAGTAGGGTGATTAGGCACGGCTCACTCCAGAACATCTGCAGCACTTCCCCAGGGAGGTGTTTGGCCATGAACCATGTTAGGAAATGAAAATAGAACTTGGTACGAGTGCATCAGCTCGTAAGGGAACGAAGAGTTGATTGATGTGATAGGTTGCTATGGAGGCAAATTTGTTTAGGGAGTAGCTGGCTAGAGTTCGAGAGAGATGACCACATAACGATTATGTCGTGATATTTAAAGTAAAACTCTTATTAATACACCCAATTAACAGCGTCTTCAAATGATTCAAGTATTGGCTAAACCTTGGGGAAGGTCAGTTATAATCAGTCAGAAGGTTAGTTATAATCAGTGCTTGATTTATAAACTTTTAGGTCACGGAACGTAATCCAAATTAATTATTAACTAGGGTACCCGTGCGAGAACTCTCGCATGTTAAAACTCACCCTTTCCCTCTCCATTTGTCTATCCTTTCAATTAAGAAGGAAAGTTGTTAATGAAAAATGTTTATTTTTTTAATGTATTAATGTAACTGTTAATGTACTTGCAGAATATCAAACAAAAATTACAATACAATTGATGTTGGAAACAAATTTTCAATAAAAGTGTATTCAGCATTATAGAGAGATGTTCTCGGAACAATTCATACTTCTTTAAAAACAACTTTGAACAAATTATTCACTCCTTCTTGGGAGTTAACTTTTCGCTTTCCTTGATAGTCACAATCATAATAGAAAAAGGTTTTTACTCTTCAGAAAGCAAAGCAAAGTAAAGTAGTGCGTAAATACCGATGGAGCAAGTACAACCCTACTCTTTGCAATATTACTTGAATTTCCTTGATTTGTTGTGAGGAATAGAGGGGCTTTTGGAGAGTTCAGGGTGCCAGCTTGCTGGGGTGCGAAAATTGAAAAATTATTTGTGTATTAAAAAGTATTGGATTATTTTCAGCGTTCTTATGTACTTCAAGAAAAGCAATTCCGAGCCAAAAAATAAACTAATATTTTCATCTTTGAGTACTAAGTACAATTTGTTACCATTGGAAACAATTTAGTAGGCTTAGACTTCACTTCGGTACATGGGAATATTACTCAAACGATGTTTGCATATTGAATATCTTAACGAACCAACACCTTGACTTTAATATCAAACGGTGTATTATTTACAATATGAGTTTGCAGCTGGCGTTGATGTACATACTTCCAGACACCAACATTTAAATTGTGCCTTTGGACCGCGAATGTTGGCAGTTGTCGAGTGACTTCTCCTATTCTTTCTATAGAAATTTCTATTTACTTGCTTTTTTTAATTAATTCACGTAGTATTGCAGGCCAGCGCGATTTGATTTTTGTTTTTCATTTATTTCAAGCTATTTTACTTTAGCTAATTTAAAACGTTTGTTCTTTGTGTTCTACCATACACAAGTTTTCCCCTACTACCTCCGCGTACCCGTGCGAGAACTCTCACATGTTAGACCCTATGTTAGATCCCTATCCTTATATTTCCATTTTAAGAGGGGAAGTAGTTAACGAAACGTGTTTATTTGTTTAAAAATATAAAAATGTAACTTGCAATGTACTAACACAATATCAAATCAAATAAAAAACAATGCAATTGATGTTTAAAATAAATTTTCAATAAATATTTATTCAGTATCATGGATAGTTTTCTTGGAACAATTCACAGCACTTCCTTAAAAACAACATTTGTAGTAATTATTCAAAATTCTTTGACAGCTAGCTTTTAGCTTCTCGTGAGTCACAAAAATATTACAAAAGCTTTTTACTTTTGAGAAAGCTACGTGTCTGAACCCGCTGACTTTAAAATTTCATCGAATGATAACGAAAATACTGGTACAAGTAAAACACAGTCTTCATTCTTCTCTGTGAACCCATATCCCTCCTCAATTAGATACACAGTACTTACAGACACCGGTAAAACGTTAATTGATTGGTTTCATTACACGCATAAGAAACAATCTTCATAGGTATCAAGCAACTATAACAGTTCTAGTTGTTGCTGGAGAGCAAATCTTGAATTAATGATTATGCAAATAAACCTCGTCAGACTGCACAAACTACGGTGTTAACTGAAAGCGTAAATAAAAATTGTCATTTTACTTTTTAAGGCTCTAAAACGCTTTGTTTATGAGTTATTTGCCGATATAGATTGACATGTGATGCGGACTGCATTTTACATGCATATTTCGATGCGTTTTTTGAAGAAATCATCCATATTTGTAAAGTCAAAGTGGAATTCGTCAAGTCTCCGTGAAATTCTCTTTCTTTATAGCCCTCATTTATAAAGACTGGTTGCGTGTGAGAGCCGGAACGCGAAGGTATACTACTGAAATTATACAGGAGACGATTTAATAGATATAGTTATATGTTTATAATATAATTGAAGAAATATTTCTGAGGTACCGAAACGTCGTTCCGTGGCGTTCCGCCAGAAATCAAGCCCTGATTTAATCGGTGGTTCAAGAATACAAAACAAAATATTCGCTGAAGCAGAGGAGGTAACAGCTTTCCAATTGATTTGCCATTCAGGACTTACCAACAGTATATATATATGTATATTCTCTTTTTTTTGGAACTTTAAGTGATTTATTTGACACTCTCTCAAGAATGAGGTGTACAGACAGCGATATTCGGTAAGTCGAACGCAACGGCAGTTGAAATTGTTGGAAACATCCACTTTCGCAAACGCCTACAGAAGCTTAAACCATTGCGGGGCGCAAATTCTTTAGATACGTAACAAACCAGCAGAACTTTTGACATACATTTTTATTCTGTATCTCTTCGTTTGGCCATCAACATATTCTTTGTTTGGGGGTTATTACGTGTAACTCTATGTTAATTAAATTGCGTTTAGATTCGTTAATTTCGTCTGACTATGCAGTGAAGTGGCTGAAGAAAATTTCCGGCATACTTGTATCTTCTCATTTATTTTGAATACAAAAAAGGCTCTGCGATCCTTTGGTCCGGCTGTGCGATCGTACGATCTGCGGTAGTTTGAATTTCGAAGAATTTGTTCGTCAATTGTTCATTACATTATTAAAGTTGAACAAATATTTTGCAATTATGTGGAATTCAAGTGTAAAGAGGTATTTTTTTCCGATCAAAGAACACATTTTCTTCAAAAAATATTTGTTATGGGAACAAAGTTAACTTTTTATGTTCAAGCCGATATGCTCTATTGAAATTGAAGGGTGTTTAATAATTTAATTGTGACGTTTAAGGTACTTATTGCAGGAATGTATTTTACAATATGTATTATATAATGTATATTTTATATATTTAATAATTATAATTATTGCTTTTGCAGAGCATTGCAATTTATTCAGTGGTGTTGCTGTTCGAAGATTGCTAATTAGCAGGCCGTGATTAATGATTTTGCTCTAATAGAAGAAGATATAAAGATCTGCACTGATTGGGTAGGAGAAAAAAAACTTAAGACTTCCTGATTGGGAAATAAGTCCAAGGAAGCATAAGGAAAAAGTTCGACGGAGACGGTATTTTCGTATATTTCAGACGCTTCAATTTTCATACTCCGCGGAACAATTTCGGGAGCGCTTCAAACACTTTGTACCGACCGATCAGCATTGTCGCTTGCGGGAGTTTTGTTCGCAAAAGCCGGGAATTGAAGGCGTGCTAATTCGACACCACTCACTCACGTTTTTTAACGCTCTCGGTCTCGCCCTAGGAGCAGTATCCACTCGTTGCTGTCTCACGCGATGTTCCCTTTCCTGCGGGACACGACGACGGTCATTACCCCAGTTTCTTAGCAAAATGCATGTTCTCGGCTGAAATTGTGATGCGGTGAACTGAATGCAGCATAGCCTTTTTTCATTCTTGAATTTTCTTTGCCTATTTGCTACATTTCAGTCTAAAAAGTAAGTATTACATTACAAAAGAATTGGAGGATTGGCGCAGTTCCATAATCAACAGACTTATCTAACAGTGCCATGGTACTGTTAGATTAATTTTTTATTGAAGATGCTGATACGACTTTTCTTCGTAACTCCAGACAATATTCTCCTTCATTATTTCTATTGCTCGCTTACGTCACACCTATTTTGATCTTCCGCGTGATTAAATCGCCAAGGCGGATGATTATGATGTAGTACAGTCCATTTATATTTGCGGAGTCTGAAATGTCGGAAGACTTCGCAGTATGGAGTCTAGGACGTAGTGGCATTCAATGTAGGTCCTTGGTTGAATCGGGAGCTGTGCACAATGAAATATTGCACTCAAGGTTGGTCGTTGTTGAGACAAATTACTACAAAAACTAGTCGCGATACAGCAGCATATACTCGCTTGCATTATTTCTAACTTTTGCAATACTCGAAAATTTTGAGAGTTCATCGAAACATCTTTGAAAAAACTTTTTAAACTGCTTTTTCTTCAAGCAAAAAACGCGAAAAATGCTCGTTTATTCAAACAATTGTACACGACTTTATTTGAACTATATTTTAAAACAGATTACATTCACAAAACAAGGTAAATTACCGAATTGTCAGTTTTGTTTCATCTGTCACATTTCAGATACCTGCTCCCTGGCACTTACATGGAATTATTTTTAAAGATAGCATAGGCATAGCTTATTAAAACGCTCATATATCATGCTGTCAATTATAAAACGAATGTTGGTGGGACAGAAGCCATTACATTATACTTTAATAGAAAGCACATTGTTTACTTTCACAACATTATTGAGGTGGGTGATAATTCGGCTGATGTGAAAAACTCATGGAATAGTCATAGTTCAAAATATTTTATATATTATGAGACACATGCATCGACTATTCAAAATGGAGGAAAAACCTTAACCAACCATAAATTTTAACTACGCACGATTTAAAATAATAAACGCAAAATAGAGAACAACATACATCGCTGTGAAGCTATTACGATAAATATTTCTTAACCACTTACCTCCTAACGGTTTCTTTTAAGGAAATTTAAACGCAATGGTATAAATGAAACGCATTGAGATATGTTCTTTAGCAACCAAAAACACCATACGAACTATTTTTTTATGCAACGATTCCCATTAATGCTTATGAAATATTGTCACTACCTAAGTAGTGTTTGTCTTATATGTAGGCCAGACGCTACATTCTCCGAGAAGACATTGAATATATAATATAATGACAACAATAGAAAATGGCTTATATAAACTCAAATAAGCCTTTTTTATAGATATTTCTAATTCAAATGTACATACCTCAAGCATCAACTTGCAATATTGATATTCCTCCCAACAGAGGTAAAATAATGGGAATCTTCTCAACTTGCCTTCTGAAACATTTCCAACAAGACACGAACCAGACCTCTGACCCCTCACTCGCAGCCCCCAAAACATATTTAACCCGGGAGTGCCCGCAATGTATCACTCAGATATAGCTGAAACGTTTCGTGAATAGGAATGATCTGAAGCTACATTTACTGAAATGTATATTTTATTTGATTTGTACATGACTCTCAATGCAGTTGTAAATAAATCCTACACTTGTCGTAGACACGCCTGAAAATAATATGATACGTACCGCTTACGCCAGGAGCTCACAATGCACTGGCGCCAGTGTACACAACGTATCTGACAGATATCGCGCAGCGCAGTGATCAATTTTCTGCATTTTCACGGTACCAAGAAGAAATACATGAAATATCAGACGCCTAATGCATTGCAATAATTTAGGAACACAAAATCGCCCTGGCTTGGATCTCACAGATGTTGCGAGTACTTCCGTTTCCTACTTTCCTCGGCGCACTATCTCCACTCCTCTGCACTTGTAGTTCATTTACAGTTGAAATTGATTTTCTATAACTCGGGAAAAACATTTTTCAAATATCTTTATTTTTCTAAAATAATTATTTTCTAAATTCATGTTTTCGTTTTTTTTTGTTTTTTTTACTTTTAAAAACAGATCTTTTTTCATTTCATTACTTGTATTATCTTATTTATTACTATTAATGGAAAAGTTTAAATATATTTATGTTAATTTCATTGTTTTAATTGTATTATTTCCATTATCTTCTTGTTTATAATTTTTTAGTTTTTGTATTCTTTTTCTACATTTATGGACTGATGATGAGGGCAAAGTCATCCAAAGCTGGCTCTCTTAGTACATCAGAGTTAAAAAAGATGACTTTCATTATTTCATCTTTGAATAATGTCAACAACACCTCATCAGCATTCCCACTATTCCCCATGAATTTTTATCGCGTTTATTCGCGTTTCCAGTGTTCAGATGTGGCGTCATAAAAATGGAACATTACTAGTCTCACGTGCGTTCATACCGTAACATTGATCAAATAATACGTTACAGTTGTTTCAAGGCTGACCATTCACGCGTTCACATTCTTTATGCATTTCCTAATATCGTTTCCAAGCTACGAGTAGATTAGGAAAGACGTAATTATGTCTCGTCTGTCTGTCACGGAACCGAATAGTAGAATTGACCCCTGACTCGCCAAATTTGTTGACATGGCACGAGCCGTATATTCATCCCGGTCCAGGCAGCTCTCGACCGCGCCCACGTGCATTCTAGCACACACACGCACACCTACGCACCAGGCACACTGGAACACGTACTTTCTCGGCCACAGTTTCTCAAACACTAATACATCCGCCCTCCCACATTCGTATAGCGGCTCTCAGAGGAGTTAAGAAACTCACTGCCGCTTCTGAGAAGGTAATATATCCCCGGGTTAGAGTCCATTATGACGGGCTTTTCTTAATGGTTTGCACCCTTAAGGATTACTTCGAGTCATTGCTACTTTCATCTTGGAATAACGAGCCTTGCAATGATTGCTGAGTTCATTTTCAAGAGACAGTCCTCAGGCACAGTTGAGTGTTACAAATATTTTTGTAACAAGCATTGTCCAGGCGATTTCTAATGTTAATAAGAAAGCGATTACGTAACTTTCCCACCTTCCATTATGACCGGCGGTAAGTACAGATGTTTGATGGTGCTAAGATCAGAGGTTTGTTTTTGAAAGTACCTTTGCATATGTTTTTCTTTTCATTTTTGAATGCAAGTTTTTTTATCTTCCTGATATTTCATAATCTCGGCATCAGTGTTTTGACGACAGAATTTTTATCATCTCTCCGGGATCCGAGGTTAAGAGAAGCCTGACGAGCTTCTGGTGCAAAATAAATAATTCGTCGTAAGGTTTCAGGGATTCTTACGCTCACTCCATTGGATATTTTCATCTCGATATTTTTCCTTTCAATAAAAATGCTACGAATTTCAAATATTCACTATTAATGTAGTTAACTAATCCGTACTAAACAGAGTTGTGCAGAAGAACTGTGGTTGTGTTGAGCAAAAGAAGTTGTGATTCATGAGAGAACTGTTCTCTCTTAACCCGGGAGTGGTAACGCGGGTGTCTGTGGGACCCCCACGATCCTTTCTTCCCGCATGTTGTAATACCCATGTTGGCTACCCTGACCATTGCTTTGGTACCTTTCTCTTTTTGTATCATGATATTTAGTGTACTCTCAGTTTGCCAGTTTAGTGAGTTTTATCCGTGTAGCAAGCTATTGTTTTGTTTGGGGTGCCCAAAGACCCCCGCGTTACCTTCTACGTTAGCAAAAGTGTCTTCAGTCTCGTACATTCTATTAGTTTGGGAACGTATTGCATGCTGTATTTTTACGTTAGGATTCCCCTGAAAAAGTAATACTGAAGTACTACGAACATTTTAGGTCACTTTATATGTTAAGAAAGGAGTGGAAGAATACGCCAACTTTTGCTGAAAGCGGGATCAGAATATCGTAACTCACCGCCCTGGAAAAAGCAGTCTGCACGCAATTCCAAAAGACCAGGATAATGTTTTCTTTGTTTATTGATTTGGATATGATTGAGAGAATTACAGAATCTACCAACATCAAAAATGAAATGGATTTAGAGAGAAATAAAAATGATCGCATCACGTATAAGACTGACAAAGAGGAAATGATGGCGGTAATTGTGGTACGTATTTTGGCTGAGTCTGTGAAATCAGGGCATCCAAATCATGCTGGATTGTGGAATGTGGATAATATGGGTATTGAAATTTTCTATTGTACTTTGAATTTGAAAAGATTTCAATTTTTGCTACGAAACATGGGCTTGGATGTGACAACACGCGCAGACCGGTAGAAAAATTAACTCCAAATATTAGGTGTTTCCTGATGAATTCTCAGAGTTGTTTAGGAACTAAATTTTTAATAAATTGTTTAATTGCATGCAAAACATTGTTAATAATAGAAGAAGAATATTATATTAATTTATTTTTTATAATTTAGCATATATCATGAAAAAGAGTGTGGGGGTCTCGAGACACCCCACGTTACCACTTTTGTTTCAAAAGTCACGTTACCATTGCAGGGTTAATGCGAATGTGCCATAATGCCTATAAGTATTATAAAAGAGCCAAGATGGCCCAAAAACTCTCAAAATGACCACATTGGTGCTACTACAATCACTTCATTGCTCCATTAGACTTCACTGATACTTCAAACATTTCATTAGGAAAAAGATAATGCATTTATATTGGTTAAATCGGAAATTAGCTCCTCTTTCAATCATTGGGATAAAGTTGTAATTTGAAGACTCTATTACTAATGCACATTCGTCAATCGGAATTTCTAATCCTAAAACTTGGTACAAATCTCATAGTGCATCTGTCATCATATCGAATTAGTTAAGAAAAACAAGCGTATACCAGGATCACATTTTACATTCTCGGGTCAATCCATTTTAAGTGGTCCAGCGCTGGTCGCTCGACCATTTCGAAAAAAAATCCATATTTTGTACATAAATTTCCTTATGTTTTGGCTGTTCAAAACCATCTTTAATTTTTTTTATTGTACCTGGTTTACAAATGGCGGCCATTTTTCTTTCGCGCCGTGCGCCATTTTACGCGTTCGTAGACATTTACTCTTTCCTAAATTACTCAGCTCTCGGTTATTCTAGCATTATAGAATAAAAATCATTCGATTCAGGATACTTTAGCCTGCAAATCGAAATATTATTAACCTATTTTATATGTTTTTATTTGAGAAATATTTGCAACCAAATCTATGGAACGCGAATGAACGAAATTCGATTTTCAGAGAGTAATTTTTCAAAGAAGTAATAGTATCTAAGCCTTAATTTTTTCTGTGATTTTACACACAACAGTATAGTTACGTTTTGTAAAATATCATTGGTATATAACGTACCCCTTAAAAATTACATCCTCTTGAAAATTGGAATTTTGGATTTTTGCCCAATTTTGAACTGTAATATCTCTGCTGGGGGACCAGATAAAAATCTGAAAATTGCACACATGCTAGACCGCTATCATACCAAACTTCAGTAAAAATTACAACTTTTAGATTTAACTTGAAGTATTTTAAAAAAATTGAAAACATACGAAAAAAAGACTTCATTTCCCCATTGAGGATACTTTGTGCCAAGTAGTAATCACATTATTTTGAACCTATTTTAAACTAAAATCTACATTGATTTAAAATAATTAATTATACTTAATAATTAATATACATAAAAGTGGCCTAATTTATAATGTTCAATGTTACGTATACTTTACTCTAAAACAAACGTACAATATGACATCTACGTCCGTAATTGAAAAATGGTTAACTTGATTTTCAAATCTGAACCGCTTAAAACAAAAATTATTTATAAAATACAATAAATAAATAAATTCAGCGTTTTGTTTATGTATTTGAGTTTAAATTTGCCATTCTACTTACATTTTTATAAAGAACACACATTCAAATACAAAGGCGAAGTAACCCTCCCATAGGGTGATACGAAGGATTTCAATTTAAAATGTTAATAACGTATCTTACTTTCATATTTAAAACTGTTAATTTGTTTAAATTGTGGCTTAAAACAGAGACTGGAAAAAGCAATCGTTGGAGTCATGTTCTAACTACCTCACAGCATTTGGTCAAAACCTGATATGACCACTTCTTACTATTAGAATTGAAATAAGTGTACGCACATAAGTTTATGGTTAAACAACTTCCCAGAGCATCATTTTCATTTAAATTTGTATGTATCTTGGTTTCTTATACTTAAAATGAAACTAAAATTGCTTTTACTATCTCGAAACGATAATTTTGGAGTTACGTTTCGATTAAACGCCATTCAGTTAACCTGTGACCATCTCAATAAGTGAAACGTGTATTATGCGACCAGTCTTGATTTCGTGCAAAATGTGGTTTTTAAGAGAGGTGGTCACTTAACTAGGAGAATCTCACTTTTTACACAAAATGGTCTATTATTACCAGGTGTCTGATATCTAGGAAAGTGCCTATTATATCATATGTTTACGAAAGGTTTGTGGTATTGGATCACAAATTAGGAAATATCAAACATTTTGACACAGAAAATTCGGTGTAGTGTACTCGTACAATTTTCCTGAAAGTGGTCTCTTAAAAGGGATACTGTAAGAAAATTGCTATTAAGGGGCTGGTTTGATGGTTGAGGAGAGGAGTGGTCGGTTAAAAGGGGTACAATTTGAAAAGAATGTATGGGTTTCAGTGCCAGTTCCAAGAAAATTCGGTCATTAAGAGGGAGAGCCGTAAAATATGAGGGTCTTTCAGATAGGTTTCACTCACTGTATTATAAATAAATTAATAATTTCCGAAGACAATTTCTTCATCTCCATCATAACATGTACGCCACTGGACTTGAAAACGCTCCAATGTATACTACTTGAAGATTCGTCAGACGAAAATATATCTCAGGTAGTTTCTTATACGAATTATACGTATTACAAATAATTGTTGTGAGGAACTTTCATGAGTGAATCGTCTTCATGCTCGCTGAAGGCAAAGCACGTTGCCGCAATAGAGATCTCGCAAACTCAGTGTTATACAAGTGCAGTCAAACCTGGGTGAGTGAGAACTGGATAAGCGAAAAAATCTCTGCAAGTGAGAGTAATTGACAGGTCCCGTCATTTTAACCCTCTAAAACCTCTGTGAGAAACTGGAACCTCTAAGAGAAAGTCATTTTTCCCTCGTAAACCTCTATAACTGAGACTGCTTCTTGTGTGTACCTCTAGAAGGGATAGGCGAGCGTATTTAACATCTATTTATGGCCCACTCTTAAATTTAGTGGAACTAACCGCTATTTTTGTTTTTAATATGGCTATTTTTATGCACGGTGCCTTGTTAACAACTTGGCTCCATACCTTCTTTGGGTCTGTGCCACACTCGAACCTTATCATCTCTTACCAACTGATATCAGGGCTCATCTGACCAAGCCACGGTTTTCCAGTCGTCTAGCCTCCAATCGATATGGAGAAGAGCTGCAGGAGATGTCGTGCTGTTAACAAAGGCACTCGAATCGGTCGTCTGCTGCCATAGCCTCTTAAAGAAAATTTCGTCGTTTTGTCCAAACGGATACGTTAGTCCTACGTCCCACATTGATTTTTGCGCTTGTTGAACTCAGTGTTGCTTGACTGTTAGCCCTGACTACTCTATGCAAACGCCGCTGCGCTCTCTGCCATTAAGTGAAGGCCGTCAGCTACTGCGTTGTCCAGGGTGAGAGATTATGCCTGACATGTATTATCGACACTCTCTTGACGCTGTGCACTTCATAATATTGAATTCCCTTAAGATTTCGGAAATTTTATGTCCCATGCGTCTAGCTCCAACTTCCATTGGGTTTTAAAAACTGTTAATTCTCGTCGTGCGGCCATAATCACGTCAGAAATCTTTTCACATGAATCACTTGAATAGAAATGAAAGCTCTTCCATTGCACTGCCCTTTTACAACTTTTGTACCCAACACTACACTACTACAATACGCTTGTCGGAATGTAAAACAGAACCCAGAAAAGGCACTGGGCCGATCCTGGCAAAATTACATCCTCTAGCTATTTAGCACCAATCAGAGTTTCGATTTGAACTACTGGGTAAGATTGCGGAAATTGTATCAAACGTCAAAATTAGCGCACTAGTGCCCCTAGGGAAAGCAATGACAAACTACCCTAGGTACACTTGCCCTGGACCAGTTTTACAAGAAGGCTTTAGAGTCTTCGGGAATGCCAACCAGCCATACAGCTGTTAATCAAAGAGAGGCTTCTACAGTCTATATATTTGCATATTGTTATCCCATGGCTTTGGTCACCTCAGTGTAATTAAAAGTTTGTTTAGGCATATTTACGTTGCCTCCAGAGAGGCTCCCGTCAACGCCGCTGAAGCGAAAGACAATAAAAAGTAAACTGTTGATAAAATATTACAACAGGCTGCTTGCAGACGCAGTAGGGAACGCGAATTGTCTTGTGACTACTGTAGCGCGTCGTTAGCCGCCAATGTGTCAACTTCGCACTCGTGATTCAATGCGTGATTGAACACACACAGATCATTTACCGACCCACAGAAGTAGGTGAAACTTATGAGGAAATTAAATATTGTCTCATATTTATGAAAAACGGCATTGTTTTATAAAGTGCAGTTTCTTAATTATTTCCTTTGTAGTTCATTATTATTATTATTATTATTTGGTAAAATTTTAATTATAGACATATGTAAATCCACACAATTTTGTTTAAATTTCTTTTATAACAAAATCACGATTTTAATTTAATGAAATAGAGCTCTTAACTTTCATCTTCTTCTTCATCTTCTTAAAAAGTCTAAGACTTGTTCCTTTCCAAGAATTATAACGAGTCTTTCCATCTTCTCCTTGGTCTACCAACTTCTCTTCTTCCCCTCGGCCTTTCGTCTCTAGCAATCCTCACGATTCTTTTCTCCTCCATTCTCTCAAGATGATCGTTCCATTCCTTTCTTCGGTCTGCTACCCATTCTGTAATTGGCTTAATTTTACACACTTCCCTAATGTTTCTGTTTCTTTCTTTATCCAGTAGAGTGTGATTTGTAATTTTCCTCAGAACTCTCATTTCAGCGACCTCAAGTTGTTGTTGGGTACGTATTGTTTCGCTTCTTGTTTCTGCTGCATATGTTAGTATTGGTCTAATTATTGATTTATATATTCTAACCTTCGAGTCCTGTTTTAGATGTTTATTGTACCATATTGAGTAATTGAGACAGCCAGCGATCCTATTACCCTTTATTATTTGCTCTTTGATTTCTTTCTCCGTTTGCCCTGAGCTTGTTAAAGTTATTCCCAAATACTTGATCTCTAGAACTTGTTCTATTATTTGATTATCCACCACCAATTTACATCTAATCGGATTCTTAGCAATTGTCATAGCTTTCGTTTTCTGAGTGGATATTTTTAAATTAAAATTCTTACAAATTTTGCTGAATTCATACAACAATCGTTGTAAGTCATCTTCGTTTTCTGCTATTAGCAATGTGTCGTCTGCGTAACATAAAATATTTATATTATATTTTCCCATACTATATCCTTTTTTTGTTTTTAGATGTTTTATAATACTATTCATTATTACATTAAATAACAATGGACTTAATGAATCTCCTTGTCTTATTCCTTTTGAAGCAGGTATAGCAGGTAATATTTTTCCCTGGTTTTTAATTTTTACTTTGTTTTCTGAATATATTTCAATTATTAGTTTTAAGAGGTTAGAGGGTATCTTTTCTTGTTTCAGTATTCTGATGACATCAATTAGTTTTATGTTGTCAAATGCTTTGCTTAGATCTGCAAAGCATAAGAAAGCTGGTTTATTAAATTCTAGAGCTTTTTCCACGATTTGTCGGATGATAAAAATTGCATCAGTGCATGATCTACCGCGTCTAAACCCCTGTTGTTGTTCTTCCCATTCTATCATGTTCATAAGAGTGTTTGCTATATACTTTGTGAGGATTTTCAATGAGCTGCTCAGGAGGTTTATCCCTCTATAATTATCTGGATCGCGCTGGTCTCCTTTCTTAAATAGAGGGATAAGAATGCTTGATTTCCATTCCTTTGGTATTGTTGCATTATGTAAAATTTTATTAATAAGTTTAGTTATCTCTCTCCATAAGTTTTTTCCTCCATATTTAATGAGCTCATTATTTATTCCATCTTCTCCTGGTGACTTCCGATTTCTAAGTGTTCCGATTACTTTTGATATTTCTTCCCATTCTACCCACTGTTCTTTCGATGTAATGTCTTCAACCAAGTCTATTATCTCCGGAGTATCATCGTGGAGTAGTTCTCTAAAGTATTTTATCCATGTTTCATCAGATACTTTATATGTGCTAATGAGTTCATTTATTTCTGTTCTCTGGCCTCTAATGAATCTCCAGATATCTTTTTGCCGCCCATAGAAGTCATGCTGAAGTCGCAAGGTGAAGGAGATCCAGTAATCTTTTTTTATTTATTAACTTTCATGGTAATGTTAATTTCAAAGGACTATGACTGCAATGAGAATTTTGAAAAATCATACATCATCCCTCAACATTTCATTCGTACGCCAAAGACACTTTTTGTACTGGTTATGTAAATAAATTCTTCAAGATGTCTGCCCTGCCTGTACCCCCTTAGTTACCCCACCTTTGCGCCGTCGCCTCGCCTCGCGTCGCGTCTGGCGATGCTGTCTGCGCGCATTGTGTGGCGATGGGCGCGCGCCCAGTGCTAAGCACGGCGCTCGCGTACGCGCACGCGCAGCGGCGTTCATCGGGGGCTCCGAATCTTCCTCATTACTTTTGCGAAAGCAGCTCTTCCGCGCCCCTCCCCCACCCCCACCCCGCCTCCGCTCGCTGGCTCGCACTCATTCCGCGCGGAGATATCCCCGCTGTGTACGCAGCGCGCGCGCTTTCGTAACGCACGCACACGCGAACTCATCCCACCGCGCCGCGCGGACGGCGGAGGAGAAGGAGTGGGAGCACGAAAGAGACGGTGTGCTAGAAAAAATGATTATTTAGAGATTGCGAGCGCGTCAACGACTATTCAATTCAATCTTTTACGCCTTAGTTTCAATGCCGTATTTTACGCGGCGAGGCTCAGGCCATCAGGCCTGCTCTTCCACCTGACCACGCGGATTACGCTAGGCTCCTTTCGCCGTCTAGCCCCGAAAGAAGATATCACTTGGACGACGAAACAGGCGATTAAAATTTGGCTCAAAGGCTTATTTTATGCTGGAGGATCTTTTTACATGCAGTATATCAACAACATGGAACAGTCGGCTTTACTTTCCTTCCCAAGGAAAGCGTACACAGGAGTTTTGCGTCCTTAAAAACCCACGTCTTTGATCGGGTTTGAACCCGTGAACTTGTCCGGCACGCCGAATACTCTTACACCACCGAAGCCGGTACAGCCACGACTACGGCCATTCGTTCCGTAGGTATACAGGGTTGTTATATTTCGGGAGGTGGCGGTGACCTTTTCCCGCTGGAAGTTGGAAACTGGCTCCGATCTACGTCATCTTGCGCGGATTCCTTCTTACTGGTACAGCAGGGAACCTCCCCAACCGACAAGCTCTGAGCTCCTGACACACCTCTCGATTGTAATGCATTACAAACAATAGATATCAGGTCATAATATTAAAAAAATAAGATTCGTTGGCAATAATATGTCGTTTTGAGGTCAGTCTTTACAATTCACAGCACGAATGCACCCTTTCGTCATCTTGTAATAACTGGTGCGTATATTCTTTAATTAGCGTTCTTTTGTAATTCTTTCCAAAATCATTATCAATAGTAATACACTCATATGACGTCCTATCAACTTACCTATTTAATATGGTTCATAAGGTTATCTTTCTGGTGCTCTTCACAACACTTTCACAACTGTTACTTTTCCGACCCAAAGAATTCCCAACATCCTCCTGAAGCACTAGATCATAATTTTTAGGTAGCCTACCCCTTCCTGGCATTCTGCAGCCTCATCCCGGCAACTTTCAATCCACATCCTTCTTCAAGAAACGGCTCTCATTCAGGGTTTCAGATGTCCATCTTAACTTATACCAACACCATACGCGATGCATCTTCCATTCCACGTGGCACATCGTTACCAGCAATGGAATAAATCTCTGCCTGTTGTATGAGGTACCCCCTAGACAGCCTCGACCCTTCTCTGTTTATTTTATTAAGCCCCAGATGGGACGAACTCTACGGCCACGACACGGCACAGTATTATAGTGCGTGATAGTGTGTGAGTGTGTGTAAGGGGGAGAGAAAAGGTCGAGGAAGAAAAAGAAAAGATCGCGCGCGGACCCTGGCCTTTGGTTAGGGTACTGCGCCCGCATTCGCCTAGTATTGATCAAAGAAACCAAACTATCGATCAGAGCAGCCGGTCACTAGAATTCTCCTCTAGAACGGCGGCTGAATTCAGCCTGACTATAGAACGAGTGCCGAAAATCCACCGCAGTTGGACTCGAACGTCAGGACCTTCTCGTCCGAGTCGCTGCAGAGATAATGGCAATGCTGGCTCATACGAAAGCTCATCCGCTCCCCTACTCTTTGATGGAGAAAGATACCACGCTCCTTAACAATCTAGTCTACACGGGACGACCATGTTGAATAATTTTGTTCTTGGGTTTACTCTTCTCGTCTCTTATTATCACCGCGGTAAAGCAAAGAAAATGACAAAGGGAAAACACATACGAATCAAGGATAAAAAGGAAAGATACAGAAATGAGTTTGAATAAATAAAAGGAATATTCAAAATATTCAAAAGAATAAGGAAAAAGTAGAAAATAAAGTAACAGAATAGAAAATAAGATATACTATTAAAAATGAAACATGTATTTAAAACTTAATTGCTATTATACCGCATATATATTGAAAATATACCGCATGTTATTTTAGAGTTATTGATTGCTAATTAATGTGATGTAGGCTTTTTAGTCTGTAATCAATTATTAGTATTGCCTTTTTATAGTGCTGGTAATCAGTATCTTCCATTTTCATTATTTGTTAATAGTTTTTTATGCTTAATTTTCTTTCTAAAGACATGTCAAGGAGGGTGAGAGAAAGTGGTAACTGATAGGAGGCTTATTATACGTAAGATGTATTGTGGTAAAGAAAAAATGCTGATTTTTTTAAAAATTATATATATTTTAGGTCGCTTTGCAACATAGTCATTTGCGACATATTAAGAAAAATTTCTTTCTTACAATATTGAGGCTTATGACGTTCATATCAAGAATAATTGCGTGGTATACTTGAAACGTATCTTGATGATTTTCACGTAAATGAACATTAGCGAGAATACGAAGCTGCTG
The DNA here is from genome assembly GCA_031308135.1 of Acheta domesticus. Classification (NCBI taxonomy): domain Eukaryota; kingdom Metazoa; phylum Arthropoda; class Insecta; order Orthoptera; family Gryllidae; genus Acheta; species Acheta domesticus. The sequence continues at coordinate 203,327,612 of JAHLJT010004567.1, read as the reverse complement.
GAGCGGTGCGTGAGCTGGTTTGAAAAGTGAATGTCTTTATCCGCACCGCCTACTCGCGTCAGATTTCTCACAGAGATAATGCACTCCTTTTTGCTGCATAGACAACGTATCTTCACCTGCTTAATCTTCTTTTTTCTTTGCAGAAGAGAATACATCACGTCAGGGGGAAAACGAGCATCGTCCATTTCATCAGTTACGGGATAAAGTAAGTAGTTTTCTTTCGGCAAGCGACTTGTGTTGAAACGTATTTGCAGTAAATGAATGCGTCTGACATCGCAAATCTGTGTCTCGGATACGTTAAAATTCTGGCCCTCAAGAAAATGTGCGCGGATAAATTTCTTTCCCCACACGTCATATACAGTTTTTACTGTTTTTTTTTTTGACAAATAAATAAGTATATACTTGTAATGTGCACGTTCATTTTTGAAGCGAAAAAAACTCTAATTGGCCAAACATTAGACTTTCTAAATCATTGTCACAACAAAAATAATAACAAATAAACACGATAACAAAATGGAAAATGTTTTATGCATATCAATTCAAACAGGATAATCCTTTTGAGTAATTCTATTTTGAGTATTTATTGTGAAATAATTAGTTTCTAAACCGATAACAAGGATAAACACGTTAAATTAACTCTACATTTGGCTCATCAAAGTTTTGAAATAGATTTTCTTCTGATAGAAAGTTTCTGATGAAAAGCATCACAGTGATGAATCTATTGTACTGCATACTATTTTTCTCATCGTCCAGATAAATATAAGTTGTTTATAAGTCGTGCTGACGCTTGAGTTGGCTTTTAGACTCATAAAAATGTAATTCTAATAATTGATTCTACAGTTTTGGCTTAAAAATAAAATACATTAAATGGGGATGAAGAACATTCAATTATGATACAGAGTCAAAAGATTGTCTGTGAAATCATATACTTCTATCGTTGTGAGTTGCAAAAATAATTTGTGACATTGAGAATACAGTGTTGATGTACTAGTTCAAATGACATGTATTATGCATAAAGCCAGAAACTTACATGGCAAATAAAATGTGTTGCTCCTTTACTGACACAAGTCCTTCAGCTTGCGTGAAGGAGCATCTTTTTGGAAAGAATGCATAGCAACGTGCGCATTATCCCTAAGATAAAAAGATTAGTATGGCGTGCAGGGGACCAAGAGATTAACGATGTCATCTCGTTACAACTCTTATATGCTGCAATACCAAGTCTTGCGTTGCTTTCGTAAGAGTTTTATTGCAGAAGCAACCACGAGTCATTTGATTAGCAGGAAAACTCCTGAGGCGTACACGTCTTTCTTGCTGCAAGTAGTCACCCGCGTTGGTTACACGATCGTAGCGATTCGTTTGCGAGAAGTTACGGTACGTCTACGCTGGAGCTAGTATACGATTGACCCGTAAACCAGTTCTCAATAGCGTGATCGTGTCGGCAGTAGTTCACATATTATGCAAGGTGATCAAATTACAAAGGAGTTTCAGTGATAAAATTGTGATTACTGAATTCTTTAGAATACAGCGGAAGATTAAAAGTAATGGAGTTGTAGAAATTCTGTCTCTGTGACGAAGTTTTGATATGGCGGACATTTTGCGGTTTTTTATTCTTCTTTTTCACAGCAAGCTACCTCTTAGAAATTGAACAATTTTACGTTTGTTTAACAATCTGAGTGGGAAATTATGAGTTCCACGAACTACAAATTTATGAGCTCAAAGATATCTAAAGTAATAATTACTGGTAATAGTTTTTGAAAGAGTACCTTGAGTATAACGAGGGTTCTAGAATTTTAGAAAATGGGGTCCACATTTTTCGTAATCTTAATAATAAAAAAAATATGGATATATGTCGATGTATAACACAGCGACTTTTGAACCACTGAAGGCCTTCTCTTAAATTTTTAGCAGCCGTTAAAAGAATGTTTTTAGCATCCGTGAAAAACTTAGGGACGTGTTACAATTCATAGTGTTAAACAATTATTGACCGGAAGAAGTGGCTCAGGGTATCAACTGGTGTCACTGCAGTGCCTCTGACCTGGAGAGACTAGGTTCGATTCCCGATGGTGGCAGGATTTTCGTCACTAATTAGCTGGGTCGAGTTCAGTCGCTATCTGGAGAGAATGCTAGCGGTGGGTGGCTCCCATCGGTAGTTTTTGCATGGTTTTCCTGGTCAATACGGAATGGGCAAATGCCGGAGCAGTACCCTAACAAATCTGCCAAGGACCGAGAGCAATATTTCCCATTCTTTGTCATATCCTACCAGAGAGTATACCCTATGTATTCTACCATTTACTTACATATATGCACTACATTACCACACGTACACTATACTACCACACATGCCGAGAGACCGGTCGGGAGCTTAGGGCTTGTCCCGGCTGGGGCGGTGCCAAGCTGGTGGGAGATACCTGGTTCGGGAAAACCCCGCAAGCCGCCGGTAGGCCGGCGCCGATATCGCCATCCTGCGGGGGAAGATCATAGCCACATCCCGCACTGAAAATATGCACTACTTTTACGGGACAATTGTCGCACCTTATTAAACAATATTTGGTTTTATCCCAAAATGGAAATGCTAATGCTACCCTCAATGCATTTAATTTTGTTGGGAAGATGAGAGGCAGGGCGGGGGCGGGGGTAGACGAGGTGGAGCGGCAGCGGGATATAAATCAAATTTCTTCATTTTTTCACTATGAAGAGAAAGCATTCCTTTTCCTATGTAGGAGGACTTTAAGACAAATAAATACCTTGTCAATGTCAGAAACTTAAGCTATTATGAAATAAGTGAGAAAATAAGAACCGCAATTTTATACTCCTCATATTTTTTAATAAATAATACTGATTCAATTGTTAGCTTTCAAACTTTAAATTAAATTTTTTAAGTAACTTTAGTCTATTAAAAAAATCTATATTCATTATTGAATTGTACTTATAGTATTAAATTATGCTTTTCCACAATACGTCACATTACTGATTTTACGCTATATTCAATCTATTTCAATGTTTTTCAACCTTTTATAGGCTTGCTAAGCATATTTTACAGCTCTGCACTCCTCTGTTTACATTGGTAGATATTGAATAAAAAGGGTAAGTTATGTTCTCTTGAGTGTATCCAAAATTGTTCTGAATTGCCTGTAAATACGTCGAAATAAACTAATAAATGATATTTAATTCTCAAGCTCATTATTATTATTATTATTATTATTATTATTATTATTATTATTATTATTATTGTTATTATTATACAATTTAGTACTGAAGTCATCGTATGAAATGAAAGAAAAAAATTAACTAAGCAGCTCGTTAGAAACTAAGCAGAGGGTTCGTCGTCTACCTGATCATTAAAGTCTCCAGAATCTAACCTTATATAATCCCGTCTCAGTAGTGCCATAGAAACACTAGGAATACTCGAGTAAGTCTCTGAACATTCTGAATGAGAGAGTTAACGGCAACGCGATGCTGATCATATCGCCACTGAAGTGACATTTTAGTATTTTGCATCGTGAGTTAGAAGTTTTCATCGGGAGTGAGTTGGTTAACTCGCGTGAATTATCGCTTCCAAAACGTCTGCCATTTCAATTTTTATTTAGTCTAGGACGCCGAAAATTGAAATCGGAAGGACATATTAAGTATTGTCATTGAAACTGCTGGATCTTTCCCAATGTTTTGTTAAACCATCCGAACAACGGTAGATAATGGAGTTCGCTTTCTTATTCGTGCTTTTTTATGATTATGCCAGCGCCTAAACCTTATGGATACAGCTGCAATATGTAAATAATTTCCTTGGTAGATCATTATGAAGATATAATAATAATATAAGAAAATTATAATAATAAAATTATGCATTTTCACATAAGTTAATGAATACAGAAGATGCATATGATTAAGCAATTGAATCGGTTGACCTTTCATGACTGTTCTCCATTGTATTTCAGGAGTGTGTTTAGCAAGATGTTACACCCGTATTTTGCGGTAAACATGAGGGGTTTTTATTGTATCATGTCATTTATCATTTTGTTGTGTCATCATCAAGCAATTGTATCATGTGATCAATGGACATGATAAATGTAAAATATGGGCCGAAAAATTTCTGCAACAAGTGCTTCAATTCATTGTGCTTGGGTGTAGTTTAAGTGATCTTATATCTAAAACAAAACTGAGAAATGGTGCAGTGGACAAGAGAAGTAATTAATAAAATTAATTAAACAGTAGAAAACTGACATATATCGAGAAAATTACGCATTTCATGAATTATTACAAAGAAAAAAAACTGGGGCAAATTAGGTTATGTATGAACTTGGCGCGACAGCGCGTGAACGGGCTCAGGCCTACCGACGACGTCCTTGCCTCGCGGCCATGGGTAAAGGGGGGATACGTGTGGTTAGCACGTAGACATCCCCACGCCGTATTCCGGTCTTCTCAACCTGAGAAATGAATTTTTTCATCGTCACACAGCAACACATACTGGGACATTGCAAGGAAAACACACACGATAGTCTTGCCTCGACCGGGAATCGAACCCGGGGCCGAGTAGTGGAAAGCGAGCTTAATGAACAAGAGCTAGACACGAGTGTAACGTAGTAGTTATGATGGGTTGCAAGGGTTATGATGTTCTGCCTAGCAACAGGAGTTGTTGCTAGAGAAAATAAATGGTCAGAAGGCTTGGAGAGGTCGTGTGAAAAGGACCTGAAAAAGATTCTCGTGTCTACAAGGACTTTAGCTAATTTGGCGTCGTTGATGATTACGACGCTACATGGTGATTTGTTATCAAATACATATTCTATATTTTACCTTTATGTAATAAATTTGGAGTTATATAATCTACATATTTCCCAAATTAAATTCTAACTTGGCGTCGTTGACGATTGCGACGCTACACGAGGCTTAAACTAAGTCATAGTTACACAAATTTAAAGAAGGAAATCAACAAAGAATTATGGTTCAACGGTGGAATGAAAGGGAGGCAAACGGGAGAACCCCGAGAAAACCTTCCTGAATCTTCTTTGTCCAGCGCAAATCCCCTGTGAATCGACCGCATTTGGACCCCGTTCACAACGCTGGAGAACGGGTCGTCTGATCGCTATTGCCTCGGGTCACCCCTTTCCGTTCTCACTAGAAAAGATCCAACATGTTAAAAATGTCGAGTTTAACGTGTTAAGAGTGAACATGTAAAGCAGGCATAATGGGCGCGCCTGCATGCGCAATCGCGGCACACGGAAGAGGAAGCCACTCGGGAGGTGCACCGCGCACGGTAGTTGCAGCGTCACAGCGCCGCGCAGCGCCACCCACCCGCAGCACTGTGGGCAGCGGCCCCAAATGGCGGCCAAAATACATGTAAAGATCAAGTACAGTTCGCGTTTCTTTCAGTGCGTAAGGTCATTGAAATCCATGAGTCACTACTCCCTACTCGTAACTAAGGTCATTAAAAGCCATCTAATGAGTAGAAAAAAATAGCGTAAATAATAATGATGACGATGGTGGTGGAGAGAAATAGAATGAGGAAGTCATAAGAATGTAATTCTAATAATTGATTCTACAGTTTTAGCTTAAAGACAAAATACATTAAATGAGGGTGAAGGACATTCAATTATAATACAGCGTCAAAAGATTTTTTGTGAAATCTTATACTTCTACCGTTGTGAGTTGCAAAAATAATTTGTGACATTGAGAATACAGTGTTGATGTACTAGTTCAAATGACATGTACTATGCATAGAGCCAGAAACGTCCATGGCAACTAAAATGTGTAGAGGAAATGGGAAAACTCTGAGAAATCTACGGAGAAATGGCTTTGTCCTCCACAAATTCCAAATGAATTGAACAGGAGTCGAACCCGGAACTCTGCGGTGGAGGTCGTAAACGCTAAACATAATGCCACGAGCTCTCCTCCCATCAATTAAGGATACAGAAACCCGATTGCTTTGATAGTAATTTATGGGATAAAAGAGTCAAATAAGATTGTTGAAACCGTTCAAAGAATTTTGAATGAGGGACACATCTACATACTTATCGTTCCAAGAAGGTGACAGGGTGGTGGCCAACGATATCAAAAATAAGATGATATTCGTCAGTGAGCATCTTTAAATTCAAGGCGATGATAAGAATTGAGAGAACTAATTCGCAAACCTTAAAAAGACCCTTTTACATCCTTGTGCTGTATACTGTTTTATAGTTTTTCATTTCTTAAACAAAAGCTATGAAGTTTAATTAAAATATCGTAATATTGCGTTGTGCTCCTTCATCGTTTAAATGAAATGATTGTCGACATGTAGTGAAATTGACAGATTCCGTTGTACAAAAATATATTACTGAAATAAAATGCCCACCACTCAATTAAGTTTTAATTCACGAGGTCCTGAATTCGTATGTCTTAACGACAATAACGAAATAATTGATGGTTGGTATAATTGAAAAGCATAAAAGCCGTTGACGACTGCGCGTTGAAGATTGATCAGCGCCCTACATGAAGCGAATTATTTTATGAACTTCATTTCAGCATTTTCTTTACTATTTTAATAGGTTGTTTATGACACTTATTTTCTTACACAAAATTCATGTTTTGTTCTTCAGCTGCTTTGAAATAATTTCTCGACATCATTATTGAAAAGACATGTTTGAAATGTATTTGTTTTAAAATAGTTTTCATTTAGAATAATTTATTCTCTGCGTCTGAAGATTTTTTCATTCTTTGTTTCATTGCAATTTATTCGAAGTTAATTTGAAAGCTTGAACAAATCAAAGACTCGTAAAAATTTACTGCGATCAAGGGGGAAACATAAAGACGAAATTAACCTCCCTTGCCTTCATTCAGAAATGAGTATGAGTGTTGCTCATACAACCAAATAATTGATTATTTGCTTGTATATTTTTTCTTTTAACTTTCTCTCCCTTACAAACGTGCTTCGTTAGAAGAGAAAGTTATGTAATCGTGCGCTGGAAACCAACATATTTTCGAATTCAGATACCTAATGATGGATTAATAATAATTCATTTATTTATTTACTTATTTATTTAACGTGCAGAAAATTGTAAAGAAGTATATGTATATCGTTTGTGTGTATCGTACATTAACGAAATATATAATTCCCAGCAAATTGAGAATCACTTTAGTTTTCCCCAGTCTGTCGGGGCGTGTGCCCCATCGTGTTGCGCGGCGCCCCGAGAAAGCGAGAGTAGCGCCGCGCCCGCTTTACGGCGGCAGCGGAGCGCTAATTCGTTGCAGTCGGTGAAGGGCGCTGGCCGCCTCCCCCCTCCACACACACACACACACACACACACACACACACACACACACACATACATACACACACACCTGGCCGCTGCTCGTCTGCCGGAAGAAGCACGTCCGTGTGGGGAAGCCTGGTTTACTGTGACTATTCCACTCGTGAAGTTAAAATCAAAAGTGTTTAACTATACGTACAAAATGCCCAATCAGGGCGGTGTATCTCAAAATGTTTATGGCGTTTTGTATCTTATTACTGCTTCTCCCTAATGCCCATTCATAAACTGTCACTCGTCTGTCTTAGGAGGCGGTAAACATCGATCGTTACGTCGCTGTCTAATAAACCGTGTGTGGATAATAACATAACTTCTTTAATATCGAATGCGTAGACAGAAAGGCTAAGACTGGAAATTTTTGGTCTAATGATCTGCAATTTTAGTAAAGAACCAAAGAATCTAGTGGTTGGATATCTCAAAATTTATAATGTTTAGAAATGTTAAAATATAAACTCAACTAAAAATTTCATAGCTGAACAATCTAAGAGTATGCGGATGAAATATCTCAAAATATTCAGCGTTTAGAAAATCTAAAGCACAACTACGTACAAAATCCCAAAATATAGTCAAACATTATAATAATGGATGCATGGAACATTTCAAAATGAGCAGTGAGCAGTGTTTAGAAAAGTTGAGTCTTAATTCAACTTCTGAATCCCCCGAGTATTGTGGAACACGATAAGAATGTGTGAATGGAAAGTCTCAAAAATCTACGGAGTTATAGAGAGTTCAAGCATAACAGTTATGCTTACTGAACTACACTTCGTGCTCTGACGAATCAAAGTACTGAAAGCTCCCGGGCGAGATGTGTCTGTTCCAGGGGTTGAATTGTTTGCGCCCAAAACTAAGAACGAAGCAGATATAGCGAGACAAAAGCCTCTTGGGTTTCCGTCTCGCTATACGTGCTTCACTTCCCGCCATTAAAGTTTCCGTGCGAAAAATTAAAGTCTGGGAGATAAATCGAGACTTGCCTCCTCTGAGGTTATTCACTTGAATTAACATTTTCAAATACTCAAATTTGAAGAATTTTTTGCAGAAATATGTCTACAGTGTATTAATCTTTGCTTTTTTTTCGAAGGGTAGACAGACTACCATGTCTTCTCTCAAGCTTTGCTACTTTATTCCCCCCAGTGCGGGGAGCCACGTTATTTCCAAGAAACAGCGTTCACAGTGCCATACCTCTCGCGGAAAACATCCCACTATTATTGTCCTTAACATCGGGTTGTTTGACTGTCTATAAAAATAATGAAAGAAAATCCCCAGCAAAAGGACGATAACCTTTTTATCTGTAAACGGTTATACTTCAGATCATCAGGCAAAATAATGAGTTCTTTTGTAACGTTGGTCAGAATTTGGAAGGTTAACACAATTTTATTATTTTTTTAAAGTTTACTTTCAGAGTATAATAAACTGTGGAAAGCAGATAAGGATAGTATTCACTTCTATGTTAAGATTAAGAAGCAACTTAAGCAAAATAGGCCGAACAAGATTTAAATGAGTAGAATTAGCACATTTCCCTTAAACTGAATCTTGACTCCTTTAATGGTTCACTCAATAATCGAACTTTCGGTTTAGTAATTTGGTTGACGATGAAATCGAAAGAGCAATGGTTTAGTTGAAATTGTATAAAATGGAAACTAATCCTATGACAAACCTGTTTCGTTTTGAAATATTGCCAAATAATTTTCAGATCTTGTTGTTAAAACACATAACCTTGACTTTATTACCATAGAGTGTATCATGTATTAGTTCATTTTCTGAATGAATTAGTTGGCATAATTTTAAAGTTTTAAAGAAAGAATCCCCTTTGAATTTTAGGCATTTGAAAACTCAAATTTTTCTTATCTTTTAAAGATTCTCGAAAAATGCCCGAAAACTCAGTTGTTGGGGTTGGCACTACGAGACACTTTCCTGCACGTGAACCCAGTGTCAAAAGTTTCACGGAACAATGAGGAAATTTTAAAACCTGAAACCGAATCTGAAAAATTAATAACAAATGTTTATTGATCTTCATCATGTGTCGTAAGACGTATCAGAGATATAGTCGAAGATCATGGTGAGCGAATACTTTGGTTTGGCAGCGGTCAGCGAATTGCATTATTCTGCGAGCCAGATGAGCGCCAGCTGAATTAGTTTGGTACAAGTTAGGAATAATTTTCAAGAGTCAGTTTCTTCATATCTCATCTCGTAACGCTTTATATAAATCACATCGAAAAGCATCTTAGAATACCAAAATGAGTTATCTGACAGAGTAATTACAAGCGTGGCCTCGCACGTCGAATGAAAGCGAGCAGCCCTTCATTACCGAATAACGAACATCGCGCGTTGTTCACTTTTATCAGGCGTTCAATTAACTCGCAATAGAACAATTTTTAATCAAAGAATAATCATTATAATATTTCTATAAATTGAATTTTTGAAGTGTACTTTGATTCAGTTTGAGAAAAATTATTTTTTCTCATGCGAATGTTCTCCAGTTGGCGGAATGACAAACCAATAAGAAGTATTACAGCTTCTAGAAGAAGAGTAAGTGAAATAAATGCAAATCACTGTCCGACCACGCTTCCAACTTAGTTTGGCAAGCCCGAGCGCCGTAATTTGTTTACATGACTGGAACGAGTAAGGAGCTCCATGGTGTCCCTCGGTTATTCCCAGAGTCCGTTGCTGCAACAGAGATATTGTAGTAATTCATAATGATTAAGGATCGACGAGGTACCACAAAGTTTATAATATAATTTAATATTAAACATTATTAGCCATACACGTGTTTCCAGAAGAATTTCTTGCCAACTTCAGTGGCAAGTTGGATTAGTGGATTAATCAAGTGGGACTTAATCCGACCTCATCTCGTATCTGTGCTGTGCTGTACTGTGACTGACTCAGTGCTTAATCCATGATACTTGGAACTAATAAAGATGGCACCAAATAATTGCGGAAACACGGGTATGGCTAATAATTTTTATTAAAATCATATAAATTATAATTTTATTAAAATTATATATATAATGTTTTTAATGAATGTACTTTGTGGTTGATACCTTCTCGACCCAGAGTAGTTCCCGCGGTGGCGTCGTGGCGCAGACTTCCGGGTCGCCCGGCCCTGCTCGGGAATCCCGACCTTTGGCGTCGCGCAACCCCGGCCCGTATCGGCCGCGCATCTGCCTCGGCCTCGGCGCCCGAGATTCCTGCGGCGGCGGCGGCGGCGAACGAGCGGGCGGGGCCCAGGAGAGAGCGCACGCCAGCCCGCCGCGCCGGCCGCTCGGCCAGCCCCACCTCCGCCCCCGCCCCCGCCACCGTGCCCTCAACCATGCCGTCAACGCCACGTCACACCCTCCACCGACGCCGCTCCGGCTGAGTTCGCTATGGGCAACAAACCGTGCCACTGCAGCGACTGTGACCCAGAAGAACTAGGCTTCGAGTTTCGACGATGCAGGGTTTGTGACTCGAGCTGGATAGCTGCATCGCCTTTAGCTGCTGTCTGCAGAAAAATTCTACCGCCCGGCTGCTCTGATCTGTAGTTTTCGGTGGTTTCTTCCATCAATACCAACAAAATTCCGGACCAAACCTAACAAACGGACCATGGACCGCGCGCGATTCTTCCTTTCTCTTCTGTGTCCTATCCTCATCCGTTACTTACACACACTTACACTTACAAGCGCAACACTACCACGCATACCGGGAGAGCTCTCGAGAGAATAGAGCGTGTTCGGGCTGGGGCAGTGCCCCGGATCTTTCGTTGCGGGGAAGAAACTCCTCTAGCCGACATGTATGTCTGCGCCGGATCTCTCGTTCTAGCATGGGAGGGACACCGCCATCTCCCGGAAAATGCGATTAATGACCATTGGCGTTGACGCGCCAGGAAACACCGACCGACCGACCAATGAACCAACCTTTCAGTCCACCAATCAACAAATAAATCAACGTTCACATTCTCCTTCGCCTTCGCAAGCACCTCTGTGTCCATACCAACACTCCCTGGATATATCTACATCCAGGGGGTGTTGCTGCTCATGTCCGCCTCCTCCTCGTCACGTCTCCGCTCCCATCGTCGCCACTGACATTTCGCCCTGTCGGTGCCTTCGACATTGACGGCGATGAATTTTAAGAGAACGTTTCCCATAAAAATTATTACATGTGTCAATTTAAAATGTATATACGTTTGTCACGCCTTTCAAGAAAAAATGATACGATTTTTTGAATGATTGGAATCCCTGAACCAAATTATTTTGTTTATTTTTACTCAGAAATGTTTCAACTACTTGGAGTCCTAATATGACATTTCATAAATGATAAATGTACACATTACCATGGCTTGTTGTAGCATGCCTTGATACACATTAATCACTTACGAGAAGTCGTGAATTTCGAATGTTCTAACTAGTGTGGTATCAGTCATCATTCCCAGAGCTCTTATGGAGTTAATAGAATTAAATTATTATTTTACTTTCTGGCTGTAGATGTAACAACTTTGTCAGACTGTATTTGGTCTTTATTTTATAAAAAGAAAATTCGCTTTTTGGATAGCAGATTTACATTAAATAATAAAAATAGTATGCAATATACCAATACTATATACAACACTTAAATAGCAACGTTTTGTTAATCATTATTTCCACATTCAGGCTGGAATTAAAATGTCAACAACAAATAAATACAATATTTTAAACAATGGACAGAATTAAAACAGAAGAATTACATAACAAATCACACAGTGAACACAAGTGACTATATGAAACGCACCTAAATAAAAATATTTTGAAGCTCCCAGTTAGAAAATTATTATATCAGAACACTCACATGTTTTGATATTTTAACTTTAGCCTGAAGATGGAAAAATTGATTTCCGAAACGTTTGTATTTATGTAGTACACATTTTAGTTTATTGCGTACATACTTTGTTATCTTGATGTAAATCTGCTAACTAAATTACTGAATATCCTGTCTATAAAAATAAGAACAAATACAGTCTGACAAAGTTAATGGATTTTTGGGCAATGAAAATGGAAATTTCGTTAAGAATTCAAATGGGTGTTTTGTCACAGATTTACGGCAGACTGAACCTTGTAGAGGTCCTTGTCCTGCGAAACGTAAATTCATAAGTAATTACTCGTATGAACAGGTTGGACATTCAACTTGGAAATGCACGAAGGGGGTAGGGGGCCCGTGGATCCCCCTGAAGATTTTGTAAGGAGCCCAGTATCCTGACTTAATAAAACATTTTATTTCCTTAAATATGTCGAGTCCCTGATTATTCCTTTTTCTAACCTGATAGCTTAGGTATTTCTTACAAGACATTTGAAAAAAAAAAGGCTTCAAGCCATCTGGCAACCCTCTAAACGTTTTAACATAAAATAAATTGTATTTATCAAGTGCATCCGTAAAGTTATAATTTAATTATCCTTGTAGTTGTAGGCTATTCGGGACGAGCCGCGTCTCTGTCGTGGTGACAGATGTTTCGGCCAACATGGTTTGACTTTCCTCAGATCGTACCGCTGAGGAAGCAACCTAGACAATACAAAATCCGGCCGCGTAAGACTACGCAATCATCATCCTTGTAATATGTTTATTAACTACTAGGAAAACCCGGCAGACGTTGTTCTGCCCTTCATCTCCCTCTTTCTTTCCCCTCCTATCACTCTTTCTCACTGTCTCACTCTCACTCACCCTGTCCCTGTCTGTCTCTGTCGCTCTCTGTCCCTCTCATTCACATTTACGTGCATATTCTGCACGTCTCTGAGCAGCTGAGATAATATCGGGAAGCGCCGGACCAGCAAAAATGTAATAGAATGTTCAAGAAGAGTTAATTCTGTAGTTTACAGTGTGAGAAACGTTTCTTTGAGGCCTTCGGTCTCAAAATTTTAGTTTTTAAGGCCCTAGAATGCCTCGTTTGGGAGTTATTTAACGATATAGATTCCAAATGTTGCGGAGTGTGTTGCAGGTTACATTTGACGTGAATATGTTGTGGATATGTAGTGTAGTTACAACAGAATTAACAACATATAAACCCTCTGAGTGAAAAAACTCGTAGAAGTGCCAACTTTCATGGAGATCGGCCCAACGGTGTCGGAGTTTTGCTCGTATACTCGTATACATACCAACATCCTGTTTTAAATATATAGATTAAAATATATAGTGTATCATATATTGTAAAAACGAGTACAAACGTTTAATGGAAAAGGGGCTCAGAAATGTGGTTGGCCCCTCTTGTTTTGGATTGCACGCCGTATGGAAAGAGGAAATTAGCCTCGCGTAGAGCTGTCAGGTTAATACACAGCTTCTTGGATCGCTCTCCGGAGAACTGTTTGATTGATGCAATCTCTGGCAGCAACTCAAGGGGCGCCAACGGTTTCGAGGAACACCTAGCTTCAGACTCCTGCGCCTGCCTGCAAGCTTCTAAGCAATTACGTGGAGTGTTATAGAGCTTTGAAACAAATAAACAAAAGCCAAAATCTTCAAAACAGTTATTGAAAGTATTAAGACGTATGGAATTGAAGTATGGGAAACGCTGTAACAAATTAAGGAAGGTTTAAAGAGAGATGTGATTTTGGAGACTGTGAAGTGAAACGTCATTTGACAGAAAATAAGTAATTCCCTGAAGAATGAGTTGAATCTTTGATATTTGACAATATCAATAGAAAGATATACATAATAAAAAAAATAGAATGACCTTAAGGGCACGGTAAAGCTATGTCAGACGTGCAGTGTCAGGAATCAGGAACATTCACACTGAATTCTGAAAATATCGAATGCATTGTAAGGATGCTGGATTCTCGACTTGTCAAAAATCTTTATGTACACATTCATGTCGTGCCGCGAGTGGAAGTTTAGACATCTTCTCCCGAGAACCCTTAGGTGAGGCAATATCTGGCATTGATTCAAGGGGCGACGACCGCTTCAAGGAATACCTAGCCTCTGACGGCTGCGCCTGTGATTTTTGCTACTCGGAACAAGGCACCTGAAACGGTGACGTGGCAAAGAGAACTGTACCCATCGAGAAAAATATTGATTGTTTCTGAAATTTCATAATCATGAATCTTACTGAAATTTATATTTAATTAGTTGATCTATTTTTATAATGTTTTTAGTTTGTGCATTATGATCTATTCCGAGTTTTCATAGAAAGGTTCAAGTTTAGAATGCAGAAGTTGGGGGTTGAATAGTAGTGGAGTGTACTTTTGTTTTTTATGTACTTGTGTTATTTTTATCATGCATGTAAAACGTAACTAACTGCAACGTCTATTTGTGTATCCAAACAAAGACTAATTACATCACTGACCTAAATTTCATTAAAAACACACAAATAGATTCATAATAAAATATATTTTACCCCTACTAGTACGACACAGCTCCGTTGCGATATTTCAGAGTTTTAATGTTTCTTGTCACAGTACTTTTCTCAGTTATAAAATTTAATCCTGAAATCGCCCCAGATACTTTATTTTCCTGACTTCAGTAGTATTCTCGTTGCTATCCGTAACGAAGGTTACCGTGTTTTAATGTCTTGTATGTCCTAGAGAGTGTTTCTTGGAGGTAGTGCAACTGGTTGAGCTTGAGAAACCTGACTTTAACGGAGCCAAATGAGTGATAAGACACTAAATGACAGAAAATTTCACTTGACAGGGCATGATTAGATATGAACATAATCCAATTCTGCGTTCGTATTAGGAACCTTTTTTATAACCAACTAATAACATACGTAAATTCTTAACTGTTTCAACCTCAAGTACCTTCATTACGTAATTTGTTTCATATGTGGGTCATGCTGAAGGTGAACAGTCAAACAAAACCTGCCTTCAGATCCACATTTTTTCCTAAAAATTATCATTACATAAATTCAAATGTTTAAAACGTGTAATAACATCATTATTTGGATAACCTAATATTGTAGGCTAATGCTTTTTCGCATACTGATAAGTAAGAAATCTTCTGAAGCATTATAGAGGAAAGACACGTGCTATACGATGACCATTCGATAAATTTTGGAAAGCGAATAAAAAAGATGCCTAGAAGATTTTGAATGGAATTTTTCTGAGAAATAAGGTGAGCTGGGCAAATGCCCTTAATTCGCATTTTCTTATTGCATTGACGCATGGGATGTGTTAAGGGGTTAAAGTTTCAAAAGATGGAAAGCAAGTATGGTTACATCCTCAAACCACTCTTCAACTTGAGTTGCAAGGATCTCTTTCGAGCGCCAGCGCTGCACATATTTCCGTGCAGCGACGTACCAGTCCGGAGGCGGCGGCGAGTGTGGTGGCGGTGATTGGCGGTCGTCTGGCTGCAACACGGACGGCGCAGCGTGCTGTGGCCCCGATTCGCAAACAAAGCAGGCAAAAGTACTATAAATCGCACGTGCAGATTTGTACATCGGAAGTTCCTACATGTGAGCCTTGGTGGAGGCGAATTTTTGGGCTGGACTGTGCAGGGAGACGGAAGACGACTACTGCCAGGATGGAAAATAAACCTATCGGTTGTTTTAAACGGTAGACTCTGCGGTTTCCTCCGATAAATCAGAGCTGTATTTTAAACAACAGGTCACGTGATCTTTGGAAGTCACCGTATCACGTGTACGACATGATAGGGTTTGTGTTCCGACGGTGGCAGGATTTTCGACACTAGCTTGATAGCTGGGCTGAATTCAGTCGCTGTCTGGAGAGGAATTCTAGCGCCCGGCTCCTCTGATCGGTAGTCTTTCGTGTTTTTTCCGAACAACCCAGGCGAATGGCGCAGCGGCATCCTAACAAACGGGCCACGGACGGCGCGCGATCTTCCCTTCCTCTTTCTAACCTCTCCCCTTACTTACACAAACACTCACAGGCACCACCCTGAACCACACGTCGGGAGACCAGTCTGGAGCTTAGAACTTGTCCCGGCTGCCCCCCTCCCCCCCCCGCTGGTAGGAAATACCTCGTTGAGGGAAATCCCCTAAGCCGAGGAGTAGATCTCTCCATCCAGCTGGGGGGGATCACCGCTACCGCACGTGAGAAACACGCACTACACTTACGGGAGTCATGACCGTAGCCGTCGACATGCCTGGAAACACCAATCAATGAAACAATCAATTGAATGATGGAAATTGGACAGTTGTGACTAAAAGTGTCTTTTGTCCGTGTTTTTTGCGCCTTGGAAACGGCCGTGTGGCGCGGCGAGGGCGCGGCGTCGGCCTGCGGTGCACCACTCGTCGCGCAGCCCGTTGCGTAAGGCGTTCCGCAAGAGGCGGGCCCCGGGCCGCGCCGCGCCGGGTGGCGCGAGCCGGGGTGTGGTCGCCGCCGCCGCCGCCGCCGAGGGCGTTGCACCACCCCCGCCGCCCGCGCCGCCGCCGCCGTCGCGCGCCGTGTAGCGGGTGGGCCGCCGCCACCAGCACCCCCGCAGCAGCCGATGATGACGTAATGAGCGGGAAACGAATGGCCTGCGACGGCCAGTGTGTCCGTTCGAGGTTAATCACGTTTCGGTTGCCTTCTTGCCGCTCTCTTTTTGTTTCTCGCGTGTAGTTGTGTCTTCTGCGCGGAGATGGGCAGTATGTGAAGGTAATAATGTGAATTTCGTCGAGATTCTGTATTTTCTTTGATCTGAAATATTTTGCTTTGGTTTTTTCGTTTTTGTCCCTCTCTTTTTTCATTCGTGTTTTCAGTTTCTTCCTCATTATGAACATTCTGTAAAGATTTGCATGTCGCCATGATCTTCTAGTACGTTGTTCCTAGGTTTTCCCTCTTTTGCTTATCTGCTCTATTCTTGTCTTTTCATGATTTTCATTTCCTTTTTCTGTGCAATATCGTTGACTAAGGATGTATTTATCTTTACTCTATGGCAATATATAGCTCGCCTGTCACAGAATAATAGCTAAGATGTTTCGATACGTTGTTTTTGTATGACAAAGGTTTGTGAAACATGTCTCGTTTCGGTGTTTCTATCATTTCACATTTAAAGCAGCAAATAGCAAGTTTACTGATCTACAGTATGTGTAAGTTTTTTGTTTCTTTTTTATACTTAAAACGCATCTCTCCGCTCTTTTTTCTTTCACATACTACTAAAGTAATATATGGAAAATAGTGTAATCTTACAGAAAACGGATATTTTTCGACCGAAAAGAACAGTATTGTGGAGCTCCAGGTACTGAGAAAGTGGATGAATCTTGTCCCAAAATGTATTCCTCTAACACGCTGTGCAGTCAGAATTCACTTTTTGTGTGTCCTTTATACCTAATACCTTTTTTAGGCAAATCAGTCCATCTGAGTGAAAAAAACGCTACCACTTAAAACGTATGCAGCATTTTTACCAAAACTGATATTCCCCGATTTAACTGGATGGGGTCATAACCCCTTGAATTTGAAATGGACATTTAGATTTTTAGGGCGGTACTTTTTATAAAGCTTCAGTATTTTCAAAGTATTGTCAAAAAATATTACATTTTTTGTGGGGCGAGCCGGGGCCATTTCTTTTTTCGGATAGAGCAAACATCTTTTATGAAAATGTCGCGTGCACATTTCCGTTAAATTCTCTGAATTTTCAAAACTTGCAAAAGTTTAATTTTTCGGCATTTTCCTAGTTCTACAATATTAAAGATAGATATTTCTTTCCTCAATAAAATCTGATTTTCAAAGTTACATCTTTGAAAAAATTGTGAATACAGGTGCTTTAAATGATTTTGTTTGAAATTTCTTGAAAACTCTAGATTGCAGTAAAAATGAATTCAAATCGTGCATTTTCGGAAACTCACAAACGACATTTTTTAACGGAAATGAGCATATAGAACCAAGTTTTCCTGTTTATTGGCCAGAACAATGTTTGTTTGGCCACAAAGCCCTTGAGCCTCCACTACTTTTGAACTGTTCTACCCATTTGTAAAAATTCCCACATTCATCAAACACTTTGGTCATTCTAGGGTATATATTAGTTGCTTTTTCACCTTCAGCAAGTAAAAAAAGAATCACTGAACGTTGTTTAACCAGTGTGGAATTTTCAAGTGGTCTGATCATCTTTCAACTTAATTTTGAGGTAATTAACACCACAATGATGATCTTCCAAGTGGTCAGGGCTCATCCTAATGATGCCAACTTAAAGTCCTAAAATGTCCACACTTGTCCTATCAACTGTTTTTTCTCCATTCTAATTTGTCTCTTTAATTATTGAATGACCCTGGTAGGTCAGTGGTGTGCCTATATTGTTGGCTGTTAAGAGAGTGGGACAGAACCGGATAGTTAGCTCAAACCAAATAGATTAGGAAACTAACTAGTAAGAGGAAGTATGTTCCATTCTCTAGCACTACTTGTTAGTTTCATCTTCGGTACGTCAAACGTCTTTCGTCAAACTGTTACGAAATAACTTGGAATATCGACAACATGTAATTAAGCTTCCGTTTTTGTAGAAACGTGTTTACTTGCTATATTCATTGATTTGATTGTATATTTGCCACTAACCCTATCAAAAGTTTAAAGAAAAAATTTGGAGCCGTTTTTGAGAAAATCTTGTTTTTGTAATTTTTTAAAATTGCACATATTACACGCAATATTGCACGAAAACTACTAAAATTTAGAAAAACATTTACATGACCTTTATGAAAGAACTCAATATTCAGAACAAAAATTTATTTGAAGAAAAAAATCTCTATCTTCAATTTTGTAGTTGGAGAAAGACGGCGAAAAATATTCAAACTTTCACAATTTTCGAAAATTCAGTTATCAGTGAAAGTCAGACCAATGCCATGTTAATAAGTGTATTTTACTCTATTCTTACAAGAAATTTAAAGAAAAAATTTGGAGCCGTTTTTGAGAAAATTTTGAAAATCCCTGGGGGGCTTCATATAAAGTACCCCCAAATTTTGAAGAATCTTTTTCAAACTCTCAAAGCTTCGACTAGAACCAGATCGACCGGGGAATATCCATGAAAATTAGAATTATCGTAAAGAAGTAAAGTTTTGTTTTGCTATGAGTTATAAGCGAAATAACGATCATCGACAGAAGAGAGCACTACTAGCATTAATTAACTATGAATGCTTGAAGAAGTAGGCCGCAACGCTCATTTAATTAACACGATGCAACTTACATAATAAAGTATTTCAGGAAATATTAAGATAATTCGTATGAAAGTGTTGATTCTTTCGCAACATCCTTTTGGTAATATAATTCTCTTTAGTCTGTAAATTATTGGTCTATCTAATCTGCTTTTGGTTCGAAAATCAAGAAAATATTTTAAAATGTAACTGGTTTCCGTTACATAATTGGTTAGTCTGATACCATTAATTCAATAAATGTCACATTATCGATTTTATTTGGTCTAAATAATTTTGGACACATACCTATCTTATTATTTATATGAAACATTTTAGTTTTATTAGTGGAAATTTTGATTGATTCTTCCTGTAACAATTGACGCTTGAATGCTCTGACGTGATATTTTTGCATGCGTTCCCGACAACATGCCTCGAGTGCCAGGTCAGCGAAGTAACGCGGTGAAACTTTCTCGACATAATATTTTTCTAGAACAAGAAGTAGTTCAAGAATAACACCGGAAGTCCTGTTTCTCGTATTTTTATTCCCGGGTTACTTTCTCCGAATGTTTTTATCCTCGTCTTCATTAGATACCGTATTATTCATCGCTTGGGTGGTGGTCACATGGTGTAATTTTCATATGCATTTGGAAAGGTGGTGTTGAAATCAAGTTTTCTTTGCCTATTTGCTTCTAATGTATTTTTCTGTCCGCTAAGTTTTTAACGATTTGGACTGCCGTGTTCTTGTAGTTTTGTTTATCATTCATGTGCTAACGTAATTCCTTCTATTTCCTTATCGTTTCCCAATTCAGTAGCAGAGGACGAACTGTGACGTAGCTCTTCATTTATTTCATTGTTATTTACAAATTTTGTATTGAAATTAAGGGGCTCTTTAACTCATAAAAAATCATAGAGGCACGTGATCCATCACCTAACGAGTAGACAGCGATAATATGTATCTACATGAGTAGATGGCGAAATGCGAGTCAGGTGAAACTGGGCAACCGAGAGAAATCCTGCAGAGGATTTGCATTGTTCATTCGTCTTCTTCTGCTGCCGCTATACAAATTATTAGTGCACAGGCTAGTCTCCAGGAGCCCTTAGCGCCTTCTTGTGAGACTTGTCCTGGGCAAGTGTACCTAGGATAGTCCGCTTTCCCTAGGGGCGCTAGTGCGCCAATTTTGAAATTTGAATACCAGATAGCGCAGGCCTAGATACAATATCCACAGTCTTATAATCCGTAATTCAAATCGAAACTCTAATTGGTGCTAAATGATTGATAGTAAATAATTGGTGCTAAATTGGTAGAAGATTTTCATTTGGTCAGGCCAAGTGCCTTTTCTGGGATCCATTTTACAACGCCCGCATACGTGCCGTCGATTTTTGGCACCTCAAAAATTCTCTTACTTTGGATTTGAACCCGCGAATGTGGGATCAATAGCCCGGCATTATAACCACTATCAAAGCAGGCCATTGTTCCCTGTGTGTTCCAAATGGATTGGTCGGGAATCGACCTCGGGCAGCAACGGTTGAAGGCGTATGCTCTAGACATTATTAAGCGACGAGACTTCCCTGGTGGTTCATGAAGTATGCCGCCAAAGTCATACTGAGCGTAGGCGAGGGAGCGTTTTTATTTCGTCGTTTTTTCAGGCAAGTGACAGCAATGGCGGTTTAAGGGTACTTTCTTCTGACTGTAACATGGTAGGGTAATCAAGTGTGGTGATTGATGGTGAATGATCAAGAAAGGGATGATGGCTGAGATAGGATTGTGGTTGTTTAAGGAGCCAACCACACTACAACCACTCCGCCTGTGGAGTCTTCTGCCCGAAGACAGGTCTATGCCACAACTTCCCATCCTTCTCTGATATGTCCCGCGTAAATTATTCCTAGAGTCTTTAAGAAAGGTTTACTTTTCCTACGAGCGCTCTACGCCAAATTAGTCGTTCCATCCGGTTGCTACAGAATTATTTTTCTGTCCGCAGCCATTGTGAACTGTCCAATCCGTTGGCGCCTTTGTCTTACCGAGGATTAAATTTTGCCCAAAATGTTTCGAGGATTTTTCATGCATGCTGTTTTATCTCTTACCATCATCCATTTTCCGCAACGTTAAAAACCAATGAGCACCGGTGTACAAATCTCGTCCATTAACGTGAAATTTGTGTTGGACAGACGGGGTTTTCAGCAGTTGTTCCAGGTTTTGTGTCGTTTTCTCTACATTTTATTTCACCGACCATTACAACTTTATAGTCATTTCCGTCATCATCTATCAATGATCATTTTCAGTCTCATTGCACATGCCATACCAAGGATTTCCAACGAATCTGATTAGATGATTCGTTTACGAACATGTCTGTTGTTTCATTTCCATGCTGATGCAATTTTTGTATTTAATTCTTTTGATAGTTTAATTTGAACTCAATCTGGGTGTCAAACATTAAAGTTACAATTCCCATTAAAGAAATTAATGTAAGTTTCAGAAGCAAAAATGCTGCTGAATGAAACCCTCAAAAATGTAGCATGCACACTGGACAAAACCAACAAATAAAATACTCGCGTGTAACACTGCAATGAACTAAATATTTTATCACTGTCTTCACGAATACTGCAATAATGTAGTACATTACAATTATGTATATAACAATACAGTGAAATAGCTCTTTACATAATAAGAATATCAAAAGTGTAGTTCCATAATACAAGTATTTAATATTGATAACAATAATAATAATAATAATAAATTGAGCTTCACTATGTGAACGTTTCTTTTCGCTTTCCATTTGCTTGTTGTGGTAGAAGTAAGTCCAGGAGCGTGGGTTGTTACATTGTCAGTAATACTATAATATCAAATATCTAATTCATTTGTTTTTCCAAATAAGTTTTCTCTTATATGGGAGTGAAAATTTCTAGATATTAAATGTTTCTAATCATACTTTGTTCATATCTTTATTCATCAACCATCTATGTATAGTAAACCATTAGGGTATGAATTCTGGAACTCTAGAAAATGTGCGTAGTTTATACTTTTCTCCCATATGTCAAGTAAATTTCTTACTGTTTTTGACACTAAATTAATAATAATTATCTAATAATAATAATAATAATAATAATAATAATAGTGATGAAGTGGGTTAGCTGTTTTTTCACGTTCGGCAACGTTCAGTTTTTTCACTTTTACATGGCATTTCGTTATAAGTGCGTACTTCGTGAATTAGTAAATGCCAACAATGAGTGTAGAGCCTTTGTTCTCCAATTTCGAGTTGTTGTTGCTCCAAGCGGACAGACATTCCTGCCTGGCACTTGGCCTCGAAGCCACACTGCAAATGCAGCCTGAGATGGTACTACAAATGCTGAGAGATCCAAGAAGCTTTCTTCTGACGTTATGTTGTCGTCATCACCGCCATTGATACCACGCTTACATCACTTCTTTTTGCAGTGTCATTTCCATCGTATATATACTTATGTTTAGTAGAAAATTTCAACGAAATATTTTTTCACCACTTATGAAATTATTGTGAATAAGTATTTTTGAATTTGCAACTATCATTTAGTGACACCCAATCAGTGACAATTTCAAATGGACATGTGATTGATAATGGAGGCATGTTGAATACGATACTTTCTTGTTCAACGTAAAAAGTATACAGAAAAAGTTTCGTCATTTAAAAAAATAATTTCTTATGTAAATTGTATGTAATCTCAATTCTCTGACTCAGTTCTGATAGACATAAATTATTGGTGTAACATACTGCACATTTTCAATTATTCCTTCAAGAGGATCTCAGACATTCTTGTGATACGAATTAGTATAGTTGACGGTAATTTCAGATGCTATGAGGAAGGAGTTTATATACACTTTGCAGAGCCACTGCTTGCGGTGCACGTTTCAATATTCTGATGATATCAAAAAATGTCTTGCGTTATGGCTGCGCTTTCACTTCTTGTGCAGCCGCCCCGAGACGCTGTCATTTGGGTCAGGCAGCCGTCACGTCAGCAATTTCCGGAACACATCACGTCCGCAGTTCACATCGTCACGACGGTCGTCTTTCCCGTCTCCGCCTCCCACGCCGTCGCCGTCGTCCAGCCTCTGGCTCCATCGCCACCACCGCCTCTGCAGCCCCACTCCCACTCACACCGGGATTTCCAACTAAACTTTATTTCCACTGTGAGTCAATGGTATTTTCCACTATTCCCATCAATGATTTTGCAAAGTTGTGTACAAGGCAAAGTTGTGACCAATATAGCAATATCAATCAAAGATCCCGCATCCCCCCTCATCTGCGGCCGCCCTCGCCGCTTCCAACTTCCTCTCGCGATCCCCTACCCCTTTGCGGCCCCCGCCGTGCATCATACACCCCCGTTAATCGCGTTCCCTCCAGTGTTGCTACCTAGTCGCCACCGCCCTCGTCGGTCTCGCCGCCCCTGCCGCCCTCGCCGCCCCCGCCGTCCTCGTCACCTTCGACGCTCGCACCGCCCCCTCCCCGCCCTCGCCACCCTCGCCGCCCTCGCCGCCCTCGCCGCCCCCGCCGCCCTCGCCGTCCTCGTCACCTTCGACGCTCGCACCGCCCCCTCCCCGCCCTCGCCACCCTCGCCGCCCTCGCCGCCCCCTCGTCGCTCTCGCCGCCCTCGCCGCCCCCTCGTCGCTCTCGCCGCCCCTGCCGCCCTCGCCGCCCTCGCCGCCCTCGCCGTCCTCGTCACCTTCGACGCTCGCACCGCCCCCTCCCCGCCCTCGCCGCCACCGTCGCCCTCGCAGCCCTCGCCGCCCCTCGCCGCTCGCGTCGCCGTCGCCGCCACCGCCGCCCTCGCCCTCGCCGCCTTCGCCGCCCCCGCCGCCCTTCGCCACCCTCGCCGTCCTGGGCACCTTCGACGCTTGCACCGCCCCCGCCGCCACCGCCGCCCTCGCCGCCCCTGCCGCCCTCGCTACCCTCGCCGCTCGCACCGCCCTCGCCGCCCTCGCCGCTCGCGCCGCCCTCGCCGCCACTGCCGCCCTCGCCGCCCTCGCAGCCCTCGCCGCCCCCTCGCCGCTCGCGCCGACCTCGCCGTCCTCGCCGCCCTCGACGCTCGCACCGCCCCCGCCGCCCTCGCCGCTCGCGCCGCCCTCGCCACCGCCGCTTCCAACTTCTCCTCGCAACCCCCTAAATCTTCATTTCTGTCGTTTTCCGCAATATTTCTAGTCTCCAGCCGTCACCGCCGCTGTCCCCACACCATCCCCGCGGCGCGCGTTTTTTCGTAACGTCCCTGCCTAACTTCAGGCGTGCTGCCCACCGGCCTGTCCGAAGAGAGCCGCTCCCGGCGCCGTGCAGAGAATCTCCCCCCCCCAAGCTCCCGCCAGGATTGCCAGCGTAATTAAATCGGTAGGTTCTCTCTTTATCTCTTTAGACTGGATGATAGAAAATGTACAGCAAAGAACGGCGGGGGGCTGCAGATCTATAACGCCAGGCGACCAAGCATGTCTTGGTTCACACGATTTGGCCATTAAGTAGAGAAAGGAACTAATACATTTTATCTACATATTTTTTCGGTTTGATTTTTTTGAAACAAATATTAATGTACAATTTTTATAACGTTATAATCACACATGTTGGACGCGCTGACTCCGAATCTGAAGCCAGAACCGCGTCACCACCTTCCGGTTCTTTTTAAATCGCGAAAAAACCACTGGGAAATCGTGAATTATAAATTTCGCGGTGGTTTTCCGCGATTTAAACAGACTGGAGGGTGGTGGCGAAATTCTGGCTTCGGATTTGGATTCAGCGCATCCGTATACATAGGGAAACATGTGTCAAGCCTTTGGGTCTGACCACGTTTCTTTTGTGTGTGTGCGTATGCGTGTGCATGTGCGTGTGTGCGTGTGTGTGCGCGCGCGCGCGCGTGCTTATGCTATCAATAGAATTTCCTATTAATATGGGTTTCGTATACCGTAATTCTGAAATGTTGTTCAGTGAAATGTCTTAAACCAAACGTGTTTTTCAGAATTTTTTTTTTTGGTTTATACAGATAATTCCAAGGGACGTTTATTAATCGAAATATTCTCGTTACGTTTCGAAATTCCATGCTACTTCCCTGTGTATTTTCTGATTGGAAAATTACTTAAGGAACAACATTTATTAACCTGTCTTTCCTGTGCTACCAATGTTGCGTACTTGCAAACGCTGAAGTGCATTGAAGGCGCAATGTCGACATCATAACGACCATTAATGAACTAGATTTGCTTCTTTGATCAATGCCTATTTAGAGAAAATGGCTATTATTGTTCATAGCGCTGAGAAATAAGCAATGACCTTCAAGTTTGATTGCAATAGCACCTCGTCCATCAAGTTATGAAAGTTCTCTAAGTATACTAGCTCAGTCAATGATGTTTTCTCGGCCTCCAATACGATAGTAAACGACAATAGTCATCAAAGTAGCTTTTCTGAGATAAAAATCTCTGCAGGGTAAAATTTCACGTGCAATCATATTTAAACGTGTACTTAATTGTGTAATCTATTTTAAAAGGGGTATTTGATTTTAATAACTACAATAGCATTTTAGAATTGAAAGAGGAAGCATAGTTGCGCAATGAGATTATATTTTCTTTCTGAATTTACAATTAGGCACAGGAATCAGAATTACAACATTAAAAAAGAAGTCATATGTTTTCGAGGTTCAAAAATTATCACATTTATAATTGCTTTTTAAGGGGCACTTTTTGTATTCATAAAATGAGGGCGGACAGAAATTCCTTAGCATTTCTCAAAATTAGTTCAAAACAGCCTATTGAGAAAATGATATATAAACTTGATTCAGGCCAAACTTGTTTGATGACTAATCCATTATATCTTAATTGTTCAACACATTACTATGTGTTTCGAGGATTCTAGCGCTGATCAGGTTATGGGCGGGGCGCGATGTTCGCTGACATTAAACCTTAAGGCAATCAATATCAATTATAGGACTGACATATTCTCCTTATTAACATATTTAATGAAGAAATCTGCTTATTTTCGCGAGAACGTTGCAAACGACAACACGCATCCGCGAACAGTGGCGTCAGATTTATAACCTCAAACGTTTGAGAAGAATTGACGCTTCGCTGCGCGTGTTCAGTTTCATGACGAGGCTTCGGCTTTTGGCCTAAGCGATTGATATAAAACATCCTTCAGTGTGTCCAAAGAATAATTTCCGAAGTATTTTATTCAAAAGTACGTTTTAGCCTAACATTTCTAAGTCACATTCGTTTTGCTACATATGGTGCGCTTCTTAAAAAAAGTTTAGGCCTTTGCGATTAACATAAAACATTCTTGAGCTTGTCCAACCCAGAATTTCCAACGCATTTACGCGGAAATACGTTTTTTGATCAATTTAAACGTGTCGTTTTCATTTGAAGCAAGCAAGTCTTCGCCAATCTGCATTCAAAGATCAGTGTACTAATTAATGTTAGACACCATTCACTAAGGTGTTGCTTTAGTAAACAAGTAAACTCCACACTGCGCGCAACCAGCTTAGCCAAAGAATAGTCCAAACTTCTCCCAAAACTTAATGACATTTGATAAGAGCCTAACACTGGTTTTAGAAGATACTCATCTCAATTAGTATGTATTCTTTTCATTCATAAATTGTCTATAAATCAGTCATTCAAATTATTGAGCTTAAATCATTTACAATATGTACAGGACTGGATTTAAGTGCATAAAATATAACACTCATTTGCTACCAAAGTTTTAACCAGCATTTAATAATTTAGAAACGAAACATTAATAAATATGACAACGTTCAAAACACTCTTATTCTTTTCCCTTAGGATGTTTCATGTTTCCTTTCCTTGGGACATAATTGAGAGTTTTATTGCATTATATTTTTACGTTCTTTCTTCGTGCATATAAAGTACTAGAAGTAGACTATCAAGACGTGAAATGTAGTTCAGTGCTTGGGAACTGTAGACATGCTTTCAGTCACAAGAACAATGGTAGCTACGCCCCTCGTTGTTTCGTGGTGGCGAGAGGACGTTGGTAGCAAACGGCTGGAAATATCTTGCTGCAGCGAACCAACAACTTGTCTGCTAGGAAGTAGGCCAAGTAGCAAAGTAACTTAAGCTAGTATTGAAACATTCGTCACATTTTGTAAATTAATAAATAACTACTTGAAGCAGTATCGATAAAAATCATTTTTATATAGTTGTTAGGTTCAAATGCAAAATTAGATTTAACTATCGTTAATGATTCAAGTAATGATTCATGTTAGAACACAATGCAGGAGTTCACAGCGTTTTACTAAAGTGAGTGCCTTGAATTTTTTGTAGAATTCTTTCAGAATTTTCTTAAAAGATTCGGTAAGAATAGTACCAATCGATTTGTTTCGCCGATGAGAATGTACTGAGGTATTAATAATCTCTGTATGAGTCTTGAAAATCTTCAAATCGCATTTACGTGCTTAGCCCTTCTAAAGAAAGTTATTCCAAGAATTCTCTGAGAATATTCTGTTAGGATGCAAAAAATGGTCACTTCCCTACTAATAGATTAAGAAAAAGTTGATACACATAATTTGCCTCGAATGGGGTGGGCAGGAAAAAGTCAAAGTTCCAGATGAGAAAATATCGCATGAGGGTGGGGGGGATCAGCGCATTGGACGTCTCTCAGAATTTGAATGAGGGAAGAGCAGAGAAAGGAGAACCATTGTTTAAGATACAGATACCGCATCCGAATTGTTTCGAGGACACTACGGAAATCACTAGTTGAGCAGCCGACTCCGAAATCTCACCCAGGCAAACCCAGGCCGACTCCGAAATCTCACCCAGGTCAGTCGGTTTCGATACAACTTCACGACACCATTTACATAAACAACAATTTGCTGGAGCCAGAAATCCACCATATTCATAAGGTGTCTCTGATAACGAAGAAGAGAAATCGATGGTGTGCTAAACAGTTTCTGCAGAACTTTCAGATTTTCTGCATTTCTCAATTACGTCTTCTTTCGTAGAGTTTCTGATAGTTTCTGGTCTTCCCTACTCTGTCTTGGATTCCGATGAAGAATCCTTCGGTTTCTGGATATAGCTCTTTATGAGCAAGCTACATTACACAAGAATTTTATCTTCTTCGTGGAAAGAAGTTTTGGATATCTTCCATGAATTGCCTATGTTTTTCATTTATCGTAAATAGATTGAATGGTTGAGAAGCTTAATTCTTAATTTAGCTTGTGAATCTTTAGAAGCGTGTACCCGTTGTCTTCTTCGTTAACTTTCGTAAGTTCATCTGCAGGTTATAGAAACCGCTGATGTAATTTGTCTGAGGCCTCTTCCTCCTCCCCTACGTGACTCATAAAGACTATGTACAGCACTCTAGAGTGGGCAACATGACCGCATTGTAAGCAGTTTTGTGGTTATTATTATTATTATTATTATTATTATTATTATTATTATTATTATTATTACATTACATCACGACTAAAGATCTTATGAGTCGGCTGAATATAAAATCTACTCCAGGTTGCAACCAGCTACCTAAGGAGCAGATCCGGTGACTATCAGTGCCTCTACAATACTTTACGCAAAATGTGGGCTGTTCCAAATAAAGCAATTTCTTGCACTTCCCAGTCTTTTGAATTACCTGGGAGTTTAGACACGTTCTTACTCAAATTTTGCGGAACAAATCCCAGAGCTCCGATAACTATCGGGACGACCTGTGCTTTTACGCCCCACATTCGAATGATCTCGATTTCCAAACTCTTGTATTTAAGACGTTTCTCTGCCTCCTTGGTGACGACGTTTTGATCGCAAGGTACAGCAACATCGATAAGTAAACACGATTTTTTCGCCAAATCCCGGATAACTATATCCGGTTTGTTTGCCGCTATCGTGCGATCAGTTTGAATTTGTTGGTCGTACAATATCGAACACAATCCAACAGACGTCACCGGTTTCGGTGAGTGTTCGTACCACTTGGGGCATGTGTTTGGAATTTCGAGGGCGGTACAGATCTGCCAGTGGAGGTAGCTACACACCCTATCATGTCTATTAAGGTATTCGGTCTTTGCTAGGATTGGACAAGCTGAGACAATATGATCAATGGTTTCTACTTGCTCCAGGCAAATGCGGCATTTGTCATCTTGGGAAATTTTGAGAACCGCTTTATCATAATGTCGTGTTCTCAACGCCTGATCTTGGGCAGCTATTACAAGTGCTTCCGATTCTGGCTTCATCCTTCCCCTTTTAAGCCACATAAATGATTGATCTTTATTGATCTGCACCTTGTCCATTCTTTTTAGATATTGTCCGTGGAGTGGTTTGTCTCTCCATGATTTCTTTAACATTTTTTGTGTCTCACACTTCATGTTTAGCAGCATCAGAAGTTATGTGTCTGTGTTATTCGACGTGTCTTGCCTAGTTTTCTTCGCAATGCTTCTTGCTACACTTACAATGCCTCTGTTTCCCATTCTTCGGTCAGATTTCATGACCTGCCTCATTAGTGGGTCATCTTGATGGCTGACTACATACTTTCCCAACCCGGTTATTGCATTGTGCCAGGAGGCTTCAATTTGTCTCAGGCCTCTTCCTCCTTCCTTACGTGACACATAAAGTCTATGTACATCAGCTCGAGGGTGGGCAACATGATGCATTGTTAGCAGTTTTCTGGTTTTTCGATCCATGGTGCGAATTTCTTGCTCAGTCCAGTCCACTAGTCCAAAATTGTATTCGGCTACAGGTACCGCCAAACTACCTATTGCAGATATTTTATTCCTGGAATTCAGAGCGGACTGCAGGACCAGTCTCACTCTCCTATAATACTCCGTACGAATTCTCTCTTTCATTCTGTCATTCGAGATTGTTTCACATTCTTCAATGCCCAGATATTTGTAAGTTTTACCTGGCTCAAGATCTTGAATCACAGTGTGCGTATCAATTTCAATGTTCTCAGACGTTGTGAGTTTCCCTCTTTTTAAATTGATTTTTGCACACTTGTCAAGACCAAACTTCATGCAGATGTCATTGCTAAAGTCATTCACGACAGACAGCATTTGGGAGAGAATCGCTTCATTCTTAGCAAACACTTTCAGATCATCCATGTAAAACAAATGTGATACTGGCCTTTCATCACCATGGAGCTTAAAACCAAAGTCAGCTTGCGACAACTGTCTCGATAGTGGGATCAAACTAATGCAAAACAGCAGAGGGGATAGTGAATCTCCTTGAAAAATACCCCTGTTAATCTGAATACTTCTGGTTTCTACTGCTTCCTTTCCGCTGTGTATTAGTAACCTGGTACTCCACGACTTCATGCTAGCCTTGCAAAATTCAATAATTCTAGGATGAAATCGATAGATCTCCAGGGTCTTCAAAATCCAATCGTGTGGTACACTATCAAAGGCCTTTTGGTAGTCAATCCAAGCCATGCTCAAATTACGTTTGCGTTTCTTTACATCATTCAAGATGACTTTATTCAGTAGCAAGATTTCCTTACAGCCATAAGAGCCTTTACGACATCCTTTTTGTTCAGCTAGCATTAGATGATTCTTATCTAGATGTCTATACATTTTGTCAGCTATGGCTGAAGTTATAACTTTGTACAGTACTGGCAGACAAGTAATTGGCCTGTAGTTCTTCGCCAAAGAGCTGTCTCCCGCTTTGGGTAGCAAATACGTGATGCCGCGTGTGAGCCATTCCGGGATTTCCTTTGGGTTTTCAAAAATTTTATTAACAGCCTTTGCTAGATGAGAATGTATTGCTGTTAATTTCTTAATCCAATAAATCTGGATCTTATCAATCCCGGGGGACTTCCAGTTTCCCATGTTCTTAATTGCTTGGAAGAGGTCCTCTTCCGAGAATTGGTGAACATCTTCCACTGTTTCTACAAGTTCATCGGCAGCAACAACTTCAGATTGAAGCCAAGATGCGTCTTTGTTGTAGGATCTGCTCTCTTCCCAGATTCCTGCCCAAAATGCTTCGACGTCATCTTTTGAAGGAGTAACAGCTTTGCCATTCGGTTTTTGAGTCAGATTGCGATAGAATCTCTTCGCGTCTGTTTCAAACAACCGGTTCTGTACACGGAAATCTATTCTACGTTTGTACCTTCTTATTCGTTGAGCCCATGCTTGCATTTTCTCTTTTAGCTTCTCAACTACCATTAGCCTGCTGGTGTCATTTTTTATTTGGTATTTTTGTTCAACATTGAATATTTTTCGTTGAACTTTGGAGGTGTGCGTTGATTTAGAAGATGCCTCAGCTAAGAGTGATATTTCACGCCGGGTGTCGGCTATCCGTTTCATAATTCTGTTCATCCATGGGGGTACAGAGCTGTTTACTCTGTTTTGCTGTCGGCCGTCGGTGTTCTTGGCTGGCCCCAAAATTATCTGAGATACTAGATATCCAGTTGCATATATGATGTGATTGATTTCAGTAATATCTAGATCTCTGCCTGGAGTCTCCACCACCTCATTTAAGACAGAATTCACTGTTTCTATCACTCTTTTAGCTTTGGCATTTTCGTATATTCTCCTCAACGGTTCGCGAGATTCAAACGGAAGTTGACTAACTCTTTCTATCTCGCGCCGAAGGAGATTTCGCATCATGTCCTTATCGTGTAATTTATTGCCAGATGAGTTTTCACCACTGACGTGTGTTTCACTGGAAAGCGATGAACCTTTCACGGGATCATCATTTTCAAGTTCTACGTGTTCGTCATGTGGATTGTTCGAGCGAAGTACATACTCCGCATTTCTCTCAATGTCAGCAAGTTGTTCTGCTGTGAATTTTCCACTGCTGAGTATGTATCGTCGTTGACTGGCAAGCTTCTTTGAGTCTAGGGTAGGTCTCATATCTGGGTTCCGCTCTCTCCATACCTTGAAAACATCTATTTCTGAGCCCCCATTTTTTGCTTTTGCATAGTAAAAGCACCACATCACCTCCTTTAATTCATCCCGGGTCCATCTCTGACGATGGCTTCGAGCTACTGCCGGCTCTGGGTCCCTGGGACTAACACCCGTGGGATGGCCAGACGTCGACAAGGTGACATTAGCTCGGTTTCTGAGCAGGTATGGGACATTGGTAGAACAAGGCACGTTAAGATTCATTACATTGCTTGTTCTATCCATTTTGCTCATTGGTTTGAATTGAGGATTCGCAGGACGCAAGTTCGAGTTCACAGATCACACTTAACCCTCGGGTTGTTTCCTGCCATCCGTTACTGCGACCCACAGTGGCCTCGGGGCATCCCCCCGCAGGGCCCAGCAAGGGGTCCCTCCGATCGCCAGTCGGCATTACTAAACCCTACGGGATTTTCACTGACTGCTGAAGGCAGCCTCCTTCGCTGGCTAATGCAAGGTTCGGGCCTCCACTCTAATCAGTGGCCTGGTGTGCCAACCCAGTTTCTCTCCTGTACCCTCTATGAGCCGACAACAGGAAGTCCAAAGGTTCATGACCCTTCCCTCTCTACTTACTTCCCACTCTCCTCAAAATGGAGTACTTCTTCGTCTGACCCCTCACCTTCAACCTATTCAGCAAGGGAGGCCCTACCGGTAGCTAGGCTACCACTGACATAGCTTTAAGGCTCATGGGGGTACTCAAGCTCCACCACCAACTCCAAGGTCGTGTACTCCCTAGGTGGAGTTATTATTATTATTATTATTATTTTCCCATTACATCACGACTAAAAATGTTATGAGTCGGCTGAATATAAGATCTACTCCAGGTTGCAACCAGCTACCTAAGGAGCAGATCCGGTGACTATCAGTGCCTCTACAATACTTTACGCAAAATGTGGGCTGTTCCAAATAAAGCAATTTCTTGCACTTCCCAGTCTTTTGAATTACCTGGGAGTTTAGACAAGTTCTTACTCAAATTTTGCGGAACAAATCCCGGAGCACCGATAACTATCGGGATGACCTGTGCTTTTACACCCCACATTCGGCTGATCTCGATTTCCAAACTCTTGTATTTAAGACGTTTCTCTGCCTCCTTGGTAACGACGTTTTTGATCGCAAGGTACAGCAACATCGATAAGTAAACATGATTTTTTCGCCAAATCCCGGATAACTATATCCGGTTTGTTTGCCGCTATCGTGCGATCAGTTTGAATTTGTTGGTCGTACAATATCGTACACAATCCAACAGACGTCACCGGTTTTGGTGAGTGTTCGTACAACTTGGGGCATGTGTTTGGAACTTCGAGGGCGGTACAGATCTGCCAGTGGAGGTAGCTACACACTCTGTCATGTCTTTTCAGGTATTCGGTCTTTGCTAGGATTGGACAAGCTGAGACAATATGATCAATGGTTTCTACTTGCTCCTGGCAAATGCGGCATTTATCATCTTGGGATATTTTGAGAACCGCTTTATCATAATGTCGTGTTCTCAAGGCCTGATCTTGGGCAGCTATTACAAGTGCTTCCGATTCTGGTTTCATTCTTCCCCTTTTAAGCAACATAAATGATTGATCTTTATTGATCTGCAGCTTGTCCATTCTTTTTAGTTATTATTATTATTATTGTTATTATTATTATTTGCTTATCGACCTTTTATGATCACGTTCTCTTCGGAGGCTCAGTCGTATTTTATCCCGGAGGGAGGTTAACGTGTGTCATTATGGGGATCAGCATTTCGGCTGTATTCCTTGGTAAGAGCACCCTTTAAGTATATTATGAGGTCACAGAATGATGAGGGGTGAAGGGATAATCATAAATAAGACAATGCCTACGCCGGACTCGAATCTGTATCGTCCTCGGCCTAGACGACAGCTGCCGCAACTGCCTGCGCCACGGGTGTCTGTTGTTGTTATTATTATTATTATTATTATTATTATCTATTACACAAGATACCTCACATGCTTATTATAACTCTGCACAACTTGATTTTGCGTCGTACTCTGGTAAAGGCGAGAAGAGTGTTGAAAAGTAATACATGGTGATTGGGAGAGCTCCACAGACAAATCTCCACGCCCTCAAGATGGGTTTTGAACTGAAGTAGTTGCATGCAACTGCCTCAACGATCTCGGCTACCCAGGTAGGCAATTCACAAGAGCGACCTCTTCCTCTTCTACCGTCCCCACATCCCCATCCTCTCATCCACACAGAGTGTTTTACCCTCGCGTCGATGTGGGAAACGGCGTGGAAGCGGTATTTCCCGAAAAGTTCAAGGAGTCGCCGTCCTCATCTCACCGAGCCGCTTCGCCGGGACGAGGCCTCGAGGCCCAGCGCTCCGCCCGGGGCACGGCGCTCGCGGAAACCTCCGATTGG
The DNA here is from genome assembly GCA_031308135.1 of Acheta domesticus. Classification (NCBI taxonomy): domain Eukaryota; kingdom Metazoa; phylum Arthropoda; class Insecta; order Orthoptera; family Gryllidae; genus Acheta; species Acheta domesticus. The sequence goes on along the minus strand of JAHLJT010004567.1, from coordinate 203,293,157 downwards.
GAAACGGTTGAGCAAGGCGCGCGAGTGGCCCGGCGGGGCGAGCGGATGAGTGGTCTGGTCGCAGTGGATGATTCGGGGGGGGGAGATCTTTTTGGCAGTGCGGGCGAGCGGAGAGAGTGGGCTCTTGTTACCGCAGTGGGTGGTGGAGGGGGTGGTCCTTTTGGAAGTGCGGGGTAAGCGAGTGAAGAAGGGCTGGTGCCTGCCTCATTGATTGGTGCAGTGGGGGGTGGTGTGGCGAGGGGGGAGCGAGCGGATGAGAGGACTGGTGCCTGCCGCAATGAGTGATACGGAAGGGCGATCTTTTTGGCAGTGCGGGCGTGTTGAAAGGGTGGGCTGTTGACCGCCGCAGTGGGTCTTTTTGGCAGTGCGTGGGAGTGGTTGTCCGACCGGAGGATGGCTGGTGCCCGCTGCATCGGGGCAGGAGGTGGTGTGGCGGTCTTTGGGGGCAGAGTCGGCGACCGGATGGGTGAGCGTATGAGTGATCCGGGGTCCAACGCTGAGGGTGGTGCAAGGGAATGTCGTTTTGGCAGTGCGTACCAGGGGGTTGGCTAATGGAGGATGGTCTGGTGTTCACCACATTGTGTGGTGCATGGATTGGGGTGGAGGCAGAGCGGGCGAGAGGGTGTGCGAGCGAATGAATGGTCTGGTAGCCGCCGTAATGGATGATTAAGCAGCCGTTTGGCAGTGCGTGCGAGTGGGTGAGAGGGACGGTGACCAATCAGTGTGTATAAACGCGGGTGAGGTGGTGGTCTCTTGGGGGCGTGAGTAGATGGTGTTACTGTAGAACATCAAAATTAACCTTTTGTACTCCCATTTGTTGCAGCCGGTGAGGCAGTGCTCAGATCGCAGATTGCTGGAATGAAGGTTCAACTCAGAATCCTACCATGAGTAATTTGTGGAGGTCAAAAAGGGTTTGCGGCATGTTTTCCGTGCTTCTCCCATTGTCATTGGCACTCATTCCACCATTTCTCCAATTCATTAACCTTCAATTCATTACAGGTGTTTGCCATTTGCTGACAGTGCACATTCAGGTTTAAAAGTTGCTGTACATGGATTTGAAAGATATTGTGATTGTGAAGACATTGTCCCGAGAAGGGAACGTAGGATAAGATGCCCTTGGGGATAGGAAAATTAAAAATTATTTATATAATTGTAAATAATGTAATACAGGCTAACGGAGATCAGACATATATAATATGTAATACAGACATACGTAATTATTTCCTTACAACTTGCAGACATTATTTTAAAGGAAAGAAAACTAAAACAATGTGTTAATTCAGACAATCTACATTTACTATATTCTAATACATATTCTGTAAACTAATTTAATTTGATTTTTTCGTTAATGAGAAAATGAACAATTTTCGTTAATGAAAAATTTAAAATCTATGCTCCAATAGAGAAAAGTATGCTTTTAAAAATTCCTTTACATTATTTAACCTAAAAGTGCATATGCACTGAATATAATGTATTCCTCGACATTTTTTGGCTAATTTATTGTACATTATTACTCGTATTACGGACGTGCGAGCTACAAGAGTTAATCCTGTTTCTTGACAACTACACATCCAACGGTGCTCGCGATTCCTGCGGACTGCACCCACGACTCGCCACACGCCGGGATGCCGTATTACAGCAAATCGTCCGCGCTTTTGAATCGACTGAAGTGTGCAGCGCCCACAGAAACTTCCAGAACATTTCGAATACGCTAATTTGATTGAGCGATTAGTCCCCACCTCTGTCGTTAACCTTAACGCGAGCTTACAGTGGGAAAACCTATATTTCAGAGTTGAAAAGAACTTTCGTGGGGTACGGGTGTGCTGTACGCAAAGTACAAATTACGTGCATTATGCAACTTTGAAGTCCTATTTAATGCAATTACGACAGTTGCACGTATGCATGTCATCTCAAACGTATATTTGTAATAGTGCGGTGAACGCCAAAAACTATTGTTCTCCAACCGAGGATTGCTAGTTGTGAAGTTGTGAACTGTACTGTACTCGTACAGACTGAACTCTGTGCCATGACTTCATTGTCCGTGCTCAAACCCACTTGCGTTTTGCAAACGCATACGCAAACTAGCTTCTCTCAGCTGATCAGTGGTGTATTTCCTGCTTCCCATGACTGGGTCCACGCAAGCTCCGAGAGGTCTTCCAGTTCGACGTGTTGTCAAAATCTCGCTATCGAGACCATCCTTATACTCTCTTACTGGAGTCGCAATGCAACGATTGTGAGTAAATGTTCTTTCATCTTAATCGCGCCGTGGGTGTAGGACAGTGATGTCAAGGTTGATGCCACCAGCAGGAGTCCGTCGTCATCTCAGCACAAGAGAGCAGTAGGTAGTCAAGGTCGCCCTAAATGCTTTTACGTTTTACACATAAAATGCAATTAGGTGGGATTTAGATAAATAAATTGAAAAACGTTTGTCGTTATTTTTTACGTATTTACTTACTTTTTAACATTGTTGTCTCCAACGCTGTAGTAAATTTGATCTTTCTTCACCAACCACGTTTTCATAATGTTTCATTCCATAGTGTTTTGTAAGTTATTTGAAGTTATTTAAAGTCATTTGACGTAACTGATTTCACACTAAACATTTTGCTAGTGTACCAATTTTTTCATAACGGAACGCTTCCTAGATCTGGATCAAAATGTGTGTAATCTCTGGAACATACTGCTGCAGATTTCGACATCGCCATCACTATCGGAAAACGGTGGAGTTACTACTGATAGTTGCTTTTTCCGACGCTAGTTGCGCTGAGAAGTTCGTGGCATGCCACGGTGCCAAGAAGCGTGCCACTGCTACCAACAGAAGACTCTGACATCAGTGGTATAGGATGCGCGAAGGATTCCGTATCCAACAGTCCATTGTAATCGCCCTACTGAACTATCTTAGGGTTTCAGCTGTACGTACGAAATTACCCTCCCATACATTCCTTTCTTTTCATTATTCATTGCACTACGCGCAACAGATTCGATATCCTTAAGATTATTCAATTAGTTCTCACGGAAAGATCAGGTGGTCATAACCAGATTAATAACGACATTTTCATCTAATGACTGGAAAAACCACACCTAAATGTGACCACTGTGAAGTTCCTTTAAATGTACAGCACATTTTAATTTACTGCCCTCTTTCGTTAAACTTTTGTTAAAGAAATCAATGTTTACCACATCTTTTAGAAAACGTACTTACTATAATTACGCTGTTTGTTGTGTTTTCGTACTGACTTTGATCACCAATATGTTTCGCAGTGTTGCATTGAAATTGAAAATTGTATCAAATTGTTTAATCGTTAATGATCTTCATTGATTGATCGATTACTGTTTCCGGGCGCGTCAACTGCCTCCCCCCATTGAGTGGCGAGATCCGTCACCGACCTCCGTCGGCTTGCGGGGATTTCCCCCCACCAGATGTCTCCCAGCAGCGGACCAACGTCTCAGCCGGGACAAGCTCTAAGCTCCCCACCAGCTTCCCGCCATGTGAGATAGTATAGTGCATATAATTGGGAATGTATGTAAGTAGGTGAGGTTAGGACAACAAAGATGGCGTTCGTTAAGTGACCCGTTGGTTAGGGTATTGCTCGACCATTCGCCTGGTGTCGATCGGAGAAACCACGGAAAACTACCGATCAGAGCAGTCTGCCGCGAGAATTCACCTCCAGACAGTGGCTGAAGTGGGCCTAGTTCGCCTGGTGTCGAAAATCCTTTAACCGTCCGAACTGGAAACCGAGGACCTCCTTGTCGCAGACGCTACAGCGACATCAGTTGATGCCCTAGGCCAACTTAGCCAGTTTAATGACCTGGATATCGACGTGACTGTAAAAGACTAAAACAAGGAGAGGAAAGAAAAAAACAGAAGGAGAAGCAGCACCCAGAGCAGAGCGTTCAAGGGCCGCCTGGCTGCGTGGCAGGAGGCCCAACGCCTCCCTGGCTGTCCTCGTGGCCGAGTGGCAAATTGCGGAGGGCCGGGCGTGCGTGAGGCGTGGCGGGGAGCGCGTGCTGGCCGCAGGGCGCTGCGTGTGGAAACGCCACCCCGCGGCGCCGTGCCGTGCCGCGCCGTGCACCTAAGGCACAGGCCGTTGCGTAAGGCAGGGGCCGCGTAAGGCGACGCGCAACGTCGTTTTGCGGAGGGAGAGTTGGCAATCGACAGACGGAACTGGAATCACTCGCGATTTGGACTTACGGATTTTAGGATCGGTGACTTGAATGGCTGATAGCAAGGGTGGATTAATCTCCAAGTAGTTTAAACTCGTGCTTTTTTTCACCATAGCTTTATGCTAGTTCAGAAATGTGTAAAACTAATTTTAAATTTTTTCAAACAAAACAAAATCTTTAAACTTAATTGGTAGCAATTTTCTAATTTAAGGTACATTGAACATTCTCTACGAAGGTTATTAGTAGGACGATAAAGTATTTTTTACGATATTCCGCAATGCTTTCATTTTGTTACTAGCGTTCAAAATATCACGACCTTTTTAATTACTTTTACTTGCGCTAGTAATTTCCTTAAAATACTTCTGTATCTTCGGAAGTAGGCATGGAAACCGGGTGATACGTATGAATCATATGAAATTCAGTATGATTGTCGTTATGAATGCAGCAATTACTGCCATTTATTTCTTCTGTCATTCTTTACGGGTCAAACCAGCTGAATTTTTTATATTAAGCGTCGAATTCGTCAGTCTCAGACAATATTCCAGAAATAGACTTCTACGATCATATTTCGTCAAGTGTTATTATGACTTCAGAGTCAAATGACAAGACAATTGCTCTCTCGCATCTACGTTCATGAGAATTTCTGATATCCGATACATCCCGTTGCTAATAAAGTCTGCGATTGGAAAATTATTTTTCTGGCCTCCTCAAAATGACATATCATGAGTTGTCACTGGTTTAATCTTAATTTTTACATTTCCATAAATATGGGGCGCCCAAACTTCATTTTTTCTGTGCTCAAATGCTTTATAATATAATATAATCTTCATGAGAAATATTCATCCATTAAAGATGACATTAGCAAGTTCTAAAGTTTCTGAATGCTGCTCGTAGATTTTGATCAATCTGAGATGCTAAAACATTATCCGATTCTAGCCTGGGTATTTTCGAACTTAGTTCTTGCGATGGTTCTACTTCTAAAACCACATTTAGATGCTATATGTCTGTGCTTGAGACTCGGAGAAATTCCATGCAAAACAATTAGTGATTTACAAGTGTGGAAAATGTCTGTGTTACTCTAAATTCGGAACTAACAAGACGTCTGAGCAAAATTAGTTTGAAGTTAATTGTTATTGGCCACTTTTCCCTCAACTAAACAGTTTCCTCGTGAAATTAAAAAAATTAAGTTGATCTGTCATCAAATAGTGAATTGAACTCAATCTTTTTTTTTAAACTCGAGGTTAATTTACCGTTCTGAAAAGGTGAAAGGCACAGAGAAACCTCTGCTAGCAGGCTGACTTCTCAGATATGTGGTATCGGGTAGAGTTAGTATAGTAACGAAAGTGCTCGCCGGTACATTGCAAATTGAATGATTACTGACTCCGGGAGCGTCAACGGCGGAGGTCATCAATCTCGTAAGTATAGTGCATGTTTTTTCTCGCGGAAGGTTGCGGTGATCTTCCTCCGCTGGCTGGCGAGATCCGGCGCTGACTTACATCAGCTTGCGGGGATTTTTCCTAACCAGGTATCTCCCACCCGCGTGGCAGCGCCCAGCGACTGAATGCTCGCGACCGAATCAAGCGAAGCCCAGAGGGCAGAGGCAGGAAAATAAACTAATAAAAAAATTCAAATTAAAATGATTGAATTTACTATTGCAGCAGTAATTCCTTCAATCCCCTCAACAATGCATTGTTTCCCATTGAAATAAAGCAAAGTTCAAATAAAGCCGATCTACCAATAAAAGATTAAGCCGGCCCCAACCCGTTTTTCTGACCCCACATAAATCTGCAGCAATTTCAAAGGTGGATAACGAACGTGCTAACCGCTGCATTACAGGGTCACCACCACGTAACCCCACGACCACACTTCACGAAGAATCACCGTAGTAAAGATGGCCTCCATTCACCTTTGCCCTGATCGTGGGCGACGGGCTCGGGCGACGGCCCGTGGGCGTGGGCGGCGGAGGCGGAGGCGGGCGCAGCCTTGCGGGCGGGCGCCCCGCCCACCGGTGGCGGATGTGATCTGGCTGGCGGGCGAACGTGACCCGGCGGACGGCGCGGTGGGTGGTGTCGCAAGCTGTCGCCCGGGCCGTGTCCTCGATGCCCCGTCGCCCGCCGGCCTTCGGGCCCCGGCGGGCGGTCACGCCCGCGCCGCCCACCGCCCCCGCCCCGCCCGCCCGCCCGCCCGCCTGGGGGTAGGTCGCGGGTGGACTGGGCGGTCGGGCGTCGAGGCGGCGGCGCGTGTGGCTCCGGTCAGCTGGTTGCCAGGCAGCTCTGTTCACGTGGTTGGTCGGGGGAACTGTGTTAGCTGGTCTAGCGGCCCACCTGGGCGGTTCGCTGATCTAACAGCGATTGATGTAGTGGGTGAAACTGGGCATTTTGTTCAAAAGAGCACGTGGTTTGTTTAAAAAGACACGTCATTACAATTGATGTAAATGAATTCGATGTAAAGGATTTACAAATGATGTAAATCGAAGCAGTGACTGATCCTGACGGCTGGATGCTAAACTGTTCGGTCAATGCAGTTGGTAATTCGGGTGAGATTAGATGATTGGAATGGCGGCTGTTCAGATCAGTTCACTGATTGAGCTGTGTCCGACCAAGCCTATGGTATGAGCTATTTTTCTCGTTAAGTTTGGACTTTTTATTCCAATTGACGCTCATTAATGGGGCAAATGCAGTAGGATCGTTAATTTTAAGAGTGGGCTTCGTATTTTTGGAGAGCGCTGAAATTTCTACGCTCCCGGAGGTGGGTCACACGCGTAATTCTGTACTGATGGGTGATGGTGATTTGAATCGGGCAGCCGTCAGCTGGTAGTCAGGCAACTCCGTTCATGCAATGGGTGCACTGAATTAGCCGGTTTAGCAGTCGCATTGACCAGTTCGCTGATATAATGAAGGTCGTCGAAAGCAACGAAAGTGACTTATCTGCTCAGCAGACGTGCCACTTCGTAATTTCAATTGATTCTAATGATTCATGATGATGAAATTCAGCTGTCGGGAAATTTAGCAATGGACTATGGATCTAAACAAATGCTCATAATATTCCAGGGTCAAAATGTCATAATTTTTAATAAATTTGTTGTATTTTCAATTCAAATCTTTGCAGCAAGGTTTTGTAAATGTATATACCTAAAAAAATAATTTTTATAGGTTTTATTTTAGTGATTGTATTGCATCATAGAAGACCCCACACCTCTACACGCCTATAAATAAGGATAAAGTTATTTTAAAAAATATAAATCCCGACTGTGAAAAACACCACAAAAATAAAATATTAACACATTTTATTTTGTCTAAACGCTACTTTCCAAGTCATAAGAAGTACCGATCAACTGCCGCAGGCGGAGGCTCATACTTTTTAACGAATCACATTAAATGAGAACGCATGATAAATGAAACTGTTGAACAATTAATTCGTACGAATGTTCCAATATTCTAAGAAGTCATTTCATATCATAATCTTTGGTGTAATCTGTTAGTGATTTCAAAATAACACTTTTTTTAATCTCACACCGTAATTTACGTGATATAAAATCCCAATGAATTATCTTCACAATATTTGCCTTTATCTCCGTCAGTCTATCTATATTTCTATTGTATCTCTCTGACCTGTCCTGTCGGTCAGTCGGTTGATCTATCGCTGTCTCTCGTTCTGACTGCCGTTCTGCCTGCCGCTCTGTTCGTCGCTTCATCTGTCTCTGTGTCTGTCACTGAGTGTGTCGCTGACTGTCGGTCGCGCTGTCACTCGCTCTGTCCGGGGTAATCTCAGGAACTGCTAAAACTATTTCGATGGATTTTGCAGTGAAGGAAAATGTTTTCCAGTGAAGGAAGGCAATTTTATCAAATCATTATTTTCTTTCGTATAAAGATATCTGCTTGTCAGTTTTAGCTTTCACGATGACGTAGTTACGTAGTAAAGAGAGAGTTTTTTAATGTTGCAAGAAGTATCCATTTGTTGATAGACAAACTTGTAGGGGCCGTGATATTGAAAGAGTGGATAAGCCTTGTTCCTATATGACTATGTACTAAATTACTCCCTCTAGCCTTTATGTAGTCAGAATCCACATTTTGCGGGTTCTTAACACAGAAAAACAGGTTTACGCTAAATTAGCGGCTAAAACGTCTGTCCGTTCGTTTGTCTACCCATCCGTTCGTCCGTCAGTCTGACTGTTCGTCCTCCCGCTCGCCCGCCCGCCCAGTAATTAAAATATTTGAATACCTAGTATGAATATGTATAAAATTGATGTTAAACGTTTTACATATTTCACAAAATTAAATTAAGCTTTAAACTTTGAGAGGGGGATACTGCCTTCCTTGGCTCCTCTGAGTTATGCCAAAGGTCTCGTTTTGTCCTAAGATGCCAAAAGATGGAAGGCAACCGCATTGCCTCTCCTGACCCGGCCTGAGTCCAAAGCACTCTTCGCATTGTGTGCCTGCGGACAGTCATCTAAGTGATCATGTACTGCGGTCGATATTGCTGGAAAACTTTCACCTATTGTTCGGAGAATATTATTCCTTTCACGTGGCTCTTTGAAATGTGGCGTCCTCTTGGCCATGATGACAGCTTTGCCAACATGTGAACTTTTCCAAAATGTCAGTCTTTGTATAGCTATACAATTACTGGGTAAATGAATCGTAATATTACATCCGTGTTCCCTTCTGATAGTCATCACAAATAATGTCTCGTGATTGTGTAGAACTTCCTTTGACTAACAATGCAACACACATGGGCATTTTAAATCTTAAAATTATCGTAGAAAATTCCGAATTATTACTTTGAAGAGCAATGCTGTTGAAAAGAACCTAAGCCATAGTGACTCAAATCCTTATAAAGCTTGTTTTTAAGGATGTTTTGAGAATTTTATTCGTTAAAGCTATGTTATATGCATCGTTGCGACGCCCAATCTTTTTACTCTGATCTTGAAAGGCAAAAAATACAGGAACAATGCATTTGTCCCTCTCTGATTCTAAAATGAATTATCTTCCTTTTTTCCGAATTCACAAAATTACTAAGGAAAGTATGTGACTTCCCCAAGCAAAATACTCATAGTCCGAGCTTTGGTGTTTCCTGATGTACCAAGTGAAAGCAAGAGCTAGTTAATTAAAACAGCCAAACGTCAAAGAATACATGTGGATTATGGTGCTGGAGATGAATATTAACGGTGGCAGCAAAGAGCTGATTCATGGGATCATGGAGAGTCAGTCACAGTAGATGCCCCATCACTAAAATATTGAATATGTTCAGCGCCTGTATCTGAACTATGAAGATCCAACCCTTGTCTATTTTTTTTTAAATTTTCATTACACTATTGTATAATTTTAACGGGAAAAATTAAAACTTTCTTCTCATAATTTTGAAATATACATGTTGACACCTTTTAAGATGTTATGGAAAACAACATGAAGTTATAATGGCTTTACTGCAACATTTTAAGATGATAATTAGAACTATCTCAAGATTCGCCCAGATTTTCCATATGAGCAGTGAGCACGCTAGGCAGGTTAAGGGTCAGATTGGTCAGAAGGAAGGTAATTGTGAAATATCATACGATAAACTTGCTTTCCTAAGATAGTTGTATTCTTTATTCATAATGTTCTTTTTATATTGTACGAAAATAATTTTGATTCATTGTTTGAGCATGTAAAATGTACATTTGACAGGCGATATACTTGTATGTTACTAAAGAATTTACAATCTGTATTTTAGGTATATGAAGTTTATTACTGAAATTTTACTTGATATGGTAAGTTTACCCTTCTTTTGAATGATTTTTTTTTTGCAGTCGTGATAGACGGTTACCATACTGTAAGCCATAGCCGTATCACTTGTTTCAGATTGAACAATTGAGTTCAATTATCTTTCTTCAGATATCTTTTTATTGCTGTGTCGATACTAACAATCTGATCTTCTCTTCAATAACAACTTTCAAAGAAAAATAATCGAACATTTATCAATTTTTGTTTATTAAACATTTTTACCAAGACATGTTGCGTTTGGAACTTTGTTACAGCCGCGTTTGGGAACATGTGACGTAAAACATAAGCGCCGGCCCGCTTGCTAAAATCACCGATTGCGACTCCGCAGAGGTAGTAGAGGTATTGACCAGTCGTGGAGTGGCGGGTCTGCAATGATTGGTCATAAACTCAGTAGCAGTTGCAACGGTCGGTATCATTCATATAACGCAAACCGTGGACAGCTGCTGTAGGAGAAAATTTACCAATTGTAGTGGCGATACCCATTTTATTGCCTTGGAGAAAGTTGAATGACGCAAGGTTGCAAGGTTCGGCTTGTTGGACAAACGAATGGAAAGAATAATAAAAAAGTACATGTAACAGTGGTCGTTCCATCGTCTTAGTTATACTCTTAATCTGTCTTACTTTACGACAGAGTGACATTCTACGTGTACTACTCATAATTTGTGATAAATCGTCAACTTTCTTTCGTGACGTTTGCCCTGTTTTTCAATTTTCTATAGGGAGAATGGCTATATCGTACACATTGTTGATAATGATTTAAGCTATAAGAGTAATAAATACGTAATTTAACTTAGGGTTTTGCTGTCTTTGTAATAATGTATCAAGAGAGAAGCGATTTAAGTTCTAGTCTCTCATAGTAATGCACAAAACCTCCATCTCCATCCATCCACTCATCCACATACCCTTTCACCTGTCCAGTCCATCCGTCACTACACCTTTCCGTCCGCCCATCTAACCATCTATCAAGATATATTATGAGGCATCCCGATTTTGTGTTTCACATTTGGGTGTATCCTCGAATTCTGCATCAATTTTAACCATCTTTGAAACATCACTTACAGACCTTAATCCTGACGTATGTGCGAAGTTATAGCTCAAAACGACCTTAAACGGATTTTACGATCGGAAATTCAAGATCTTATAGTGGAGGTGATTCCAATTCTTTCCTTTCTGTACTACAGTGTAGGGAGAAAAAGTAAAAATAGATACCATGAATGAGTCAAACGCATACTTATAAACTGTATTATTGAAACTAAATATGAATTATTGAAAATGAAAGAAAGCCCAATCATAAATTGTTGTCAAGGAATAACAGTAATTTGTTCAATTAAGTAAAATTTACTTTGAATAATCTTATTGACTAATTCAAGTGAGATATTGGTAAAAAGTGAAACCTCACCAAGTGAAACCAAGAAATGATGCGCTGGAACATATTCGCTCACGCATGCTTCCCACCTTGCTTCCTGTACTAGCTGAATTAGTCATGGAAAATTTTGAACATTGTTTAACTTTATTAACATACACTCCTAAATTTCTTTATAGATGTGTAGATGATATTATAGTTCTTATTCCATCATTCACCGTTGGTGAATGAAACTCTTATAGTTTTCAATAGCTTCCATCATCGAAGATTATAATTTCAAAAGACCATCTAACGCCCATTCTGCCCTGACTAAACACATGTTAGATAAACTGCACTGATTTGATTTTAACAATGTAAAAATATTGTATTTAGAAATAAGTACAGAAAAAGGCTTATCAAAAAAATGTGGTATTCACATTTGTTCCCGCTCTTGATCTTTGTCGATAATATTGAAGGCATCTAACCCTAATCGGGTAAAGAACCCTCGACCACTCAGCTATTCGTGTGTTTCCCACGTGCATCACATGTATTCCCATTCTTGATCTGTGTTGATCATCTTGAAAGCATATATGCCTTAATCGGGTAAAGTACCCTTCAGAACGCAGCTGTACGTGTCTGTTTCCCATGTACATCACATGTGAATGGCTTATTTCAGAAACAGCATACGTTACTGGCAAGTAACTTTTCAGTACGGACAAAAAACCTTCTAATGCGGCTATATTTGTCACAAACATTGTGACAGTAATTTTAGAAGTTGTTTTCCGCGTGTTGTGTAAAATTATTGTCTCATCTAGCAAAAAGTTAAATTCTATATTTTTAGACTTATGTTGTTTCTGAATTAAACCATACTGAGACAAATAAGGACTGTCATTTATTAAATGCTTCTTTATCTGAAATATATTTGGATGATAGGAAATGGTGCGGTGTTTACGATGCTTCTTCTATCATTGAAATCTATATGAGGTGTTATGATGAAGAGCCAAAATAAAGAGTTACGATGGAGAGCCAACACCTCATATAGATTTCAATGATTTTTGGATGAAATACATTTGAATGAAATATATTTCAATGAACACCTTAATTACAAGAAATTCTTACATTTAACTAATTATTTCCGTAATTAATGATTCACGCACTGCCTAGTTTTGTAATTCTGCAGAGCGCTCACCCACTTTTTTCTCGTGGGGGATATACTAGTTATTAACGTTTTGATGTCATCAATGGATTTTTACATTGTCGCACTAACTTCGTAAGAAGAGAAAACGGCAGAAAAATTGTTATTGACGGGCCCTGGTATCTCAGAAGCGGATAAATCCTGTTCCTATAAATATTAAATTACTTCCTCTAACATGTGGTGTAGCCGGACTCCATGTTTTGAGAGGTCTTGTTACCGATTGAGAGCAAAACGTCTGTCCGTCCGTTTGACCATCTGTGGTCAACGCTAGCACCTAAACCATTCAGCCGATTTTTTTTCCAGAATTGATATTCCTCAATTGTTCTGAACAAACTCGAGATTTTGCGATTTCAACCGGATATTTTGATTTTTAGGGTACTTTACATGAAGGGTAAAAAATATAGAAACACGGACTGAAATGACCCTACACACTGTGTGATTTTTATTTTAACTTCCACTGCTGTGTGAAAACATTTGGACGACACTTCGAAGTTGGACATTGAGGTACTTAGATATTCCATAGTAAATTTCGCCATCTCACTAGGCTCTGTATGCCCCATTCCCCCATGATATACGCAGAACGTGGCAGTCATCCTTCAGTTCATGGACACAATAATTTACTGTCGGTGCAAGTTTTGGGCTGGTATTGTAGGAAGGTTCAAATTTTGCGTCAATGCACACTGCAATTACATCGTCCTATAAACTTAAAATCAATCTGCAGTTTGAACTCCAAACAGAAACCATTTTAATGTAGAAAGAATACAAGTCACAGACTTATGTTCTATCTGCATTAATTCCCATTTACGTGCTCTTCAAAAACTAATCTAGAATTGCTTGACATACGAACGTACATTACATCTGTTTGGAACGATGCATATACATACAGAGAATATGATTGCACTAAAATGTTAAAATGGCAAAAAACCTTATTTACGTTTTTTTCTGAATTAATCATTCATGTATTACCGCTCTTGACGTGCGTTGGTAATCTTGAAAGCATATATGCCTTAATCGGGTAAAGAACCCTCCACCACTCAGCTATACGTGTCAGTTTCCCACGTGCATCACATGTATCGCCGCTCTTGTTCTGTGGTCAGCTTGAAAGCATCTGTATCTTAATCGGGTAAAGAACATTCGATCACTCAGCTGTGCAAACCTATTTCCCACGTGCATCACACGTGATCACGCTCGTCATCTGAATCGATCATCTTGAAAGCATCTTCATCTGAGTTGATCGTCTTGAAAGCATCTTACCTTAATCGGGTAAACTACTCAGCTCTACATACGTCTTTCCCAAGTGCATCACATGTGTTCCCGCTCTTGATCTGTGTTGATCATCTTGAAACCATCTACACCTTAATCGGGTAAAGAACCCTCGACCACTCAGTTTCCCACGTGCATCACATATGTTCCCGCTGTTGGTTTCTTTCGATTGCAACGGCGCAGGAGTGCTCTTCTGCTGGTCCGAGCGGCGCTCGCTCGCACGTGCGGGTCGCGCCAGCGAAGCATCTGAAGCCTTCCAGCAATGCGAAAGGTTGCACCGCGCACCCGGTGGCTGCGATCGGAGGCAAATGTCACCTGCGTCCCATGGCAACGCGCCGCGCCGCGCCGCGCCGCGTCATTCTTCAAAGCCCCTGCCGCACCTCCGCCTTTGGCCGCCCGTGTCTCTCAATCCATCAGGGCAGCGATTAGGCTCCAACGGCACTCGACTGCTCCATTAAGCGGCTCCGAAAATACAGCACGTGCTTTATGCGTGGAGTTGCCAACTTTGAAGGGAACAAGAAAAACGTGTTCAATCAATATACTTGTATTCATAATTGATATAAAAATACATTACTCTGGAATATCTTGATATATTATTTCCAGTATTTTAATGTTTATTTTTCTAGATTAATTTATTTTTGAGGAATACTTGATTTAAAAATATTTGCTGCTGTACGAAAAGATCTTACAATTATACAAGGGATACTGCCTACTTATGACAGTATTCTGAATGATATGAGGATAAGGCGAGGTGTTTTCGAAAATAAAATGGAAGGTGATGATACATGCTGATTAGTTAAGAACGTATTTTGCACATCATAAAGATTTGTGAGCGATTAGAGAAAAAATAAAATAAGAAACGTCAATCATTTGTTACATATGTATTTAGATATCTAATTGCCGGTAAATAGCTTAGTATACAAGTGCATATAGCAACTACAGTTCTTGGAGGAAATTTCGCAAAGAATCTACTCACACGCAACCAGCAATGAAGAGGCCACACATCCGCAGCCTCATCGTGAAAAGCTTCTCGCGGGTGTGAGACGTGCCCGAGCACATGTCTGTCGCGTCTAAGTCACAACCGGCTGAGATGGCTCAATTGATCAACTGATTCTAACTGATGTTACTGCAGAGCCTCTGACCAGGAGGTCTTAATGTTCGAGTGCCGACTGTGGCCGAATTTTCGACACTAGCTACCTAGCTAGGTCGAGTTCAGCCGCTGGCGCTGTGTGGAAGACAATTCTTTCGACCGGCTGCTCTGATCGGTAGTTATCGTAGTTTCTGCGATCAATACCAGGCGAATGTCGGAGCAGGACCCTCACGAACGGGTCACGGACCGCGCGCTATTTTTCCTTCCTCTTCCTTTGACCTATCCTCATCCTTGCGTACACACACTTACATGCACTGCGCTATCACGCAGGTCGGGAGACCAGTCGAAAGCTTAGGTCTTTTTCCGGAGCCCCACTGGTAGGAGACACCTGGTTGGGGATAACCTCGCTCTCCGGCGTGTAGGTCGGCGCCAGATCTCACCATCCAGCGGGGGAATATTACCACCACCCCCCGAGGAAAAAATGCGCCGCACTTACGGGACTGATGATCTTAGCAGTTGACGCGCCCGGAAACAGGAAATAATAAATAAATAAATAAATAAATAAATAAATAAATAAATAGATAAATAAATAAATAAATAAATAAATAAATAGATAAATAAATAAATAAATAAAGAAATAAATAAATAAATAAATAAATAAATAAATAAATAAATAAATAAATAAATAAATCCAAATCACGCTGCATGTGATTTCGACCTCACGTCAGAACCTCAGGAGCCCGAAGGGCGTTCGGTACCCTAAGGCAATGCCGCTCGTGATTCATAAGGTCAGAAGGTTCTCTTACCTCAGAACCCCGCGGAATCCCACTTGGGAATCACTAGCAAAGCTTACACTACTTTTAACCAACGAATACCCATGAACTTCAACTGAGCAGTTGGCAGCCCTCACAAGAAGCCTTTCGAAGACCCTCCCTTGATACTGCACCTGCAAAATCCAACGGCTTTCTTGATTCATTTGCCCACACGGTGCCGTATACGGGCAAGATTACCGAGCGCGGAATTCTCAAAGCAGTAGATTGCTAACGGGCGCGTGCTCCGGAAAGGGTGCGCTCGCCTTGGAGAGACTTGATCAATTCGATCGCCGCTCCCGTTGGCGGCACAAAAAGGAAAATGTTGGCGGAGAGCCTGTATCAGTGGCGACGGCGGCGGCGCTGGCGGTGGGGGCGGCGTTGACGGCGACGACGTCGGGAGCTGTGGCGACGGCGGCGGCGCTGGCGGTGGGGGCGGCGTTGGCGGCCGAGGTGGTGACGTAGCGGTGGTAGCAGAGGCGGAGGAGGTGACGGCGGCGGCGGAGGCGGGCACGCGTACGCCGTGCCGAACGGCGGCGACTCGAGTATGTCCCGTAATTTGAAAGGTCACGGACGTAGCCGGCTTGCTTTACCCACCGGGTGCGGTACGCTGTCTTGGCGGTGACCGTTGCGGTTGCGGCGACACTCGGTGACAGGGGCGCTGGCGCACTGGTATGAAATACTTGGCATGACATGCATGTCGACCGGCTTATGCGGCCCAGGGCATCAATTGCTGTCACTGCAGTGCCTCTGACCGGGAGGTCCTACGCTTCCACTGCCGACTGTGGCAGCTTTTTAGACACTAGCTTCACGGCTAGGTCGAATTCAGCCGCTGTCTAGAGAAGAATTGCCGCGGCCAGCTGCTCTGATCGGTAGTTTTTCCTGGTTTCTGCGATCAACATCAGGTGAATGCCGGATCAGTACACTAGCAAACGGGCCATGGACCGCGCGCGATCTTTTCTTCCTCTTCCTTGTCCCATTCTCACTCCTTTCTTACACACACACACACACACACACACACACACACACACACACACACACACACACACACTACCACATGTACCGGGAAACCAGTCGAGAGCTTAGAGCTCGTCCTGGCTGGGGCTGTGTCCTGCTGTGGGAGATATCTGGTTGGGAAAAGCCGACCGGTAGGCCAGCTCCGGATCTCTCCATCTATCGGGGGAAGATCACTGCCACTTCCCGCAATAAAAACATGCACTACACTGAGGGGACTAACGATTTCAGCACTTGACACTAATCAATCAATTCCCGGTCGATCCCGGGAAAGATCAGAGAAACAATTTTGCCGGTTGAGAACACTGGCAGCAGCATAGGTTGGGTAATGGGGCTATCTCCAATGAAGTACTTCGCTAGCCAATATATTATATCTAAATGAATTCAAATGTATGAAATTTTCGGATGGGTTCCGATAGTTATTAATAAAATTAACTCAAGTAAGTTGCTCTTTTTGTAACTTAGAATCTATTTTCCTTTAAAAGTATATATTATAAGATATTGCTTTAAATAACCTTCGGATACATCTTACCCCAGATGTTATCAATTAAAATCAGCTAGAAACCTCATTGTTCTCTGAAAAAAGTGTATTTACTTTTTTTGTTTTTATTAGTGGAAATGTGAGCTTCGAAACTACCCAAAATATGCCACACACAAAACGGCGCCGTTTCAGTTCATTGTGAGGCGGGGATGAAGTTGAAATCGTGAGAACAAATTTTGTTTGCTGCCCCCGGATTCTAATGTTTTGAATTTTGTTATTTTATTTATCTTACACAGACTTTTGATTGTGAAGTGAACGACCACTTCACAGTTGTCGCATGAGCAATAAAAGTAATTGGTATTATAATATTACATGAAAATAATGGAAACTCCGAAGATTATATTTCTTATACTTACTTATACTTGTGTATTTATTTTGTAGACTCATAATTTAACATTAAAAGAGAGTTTTTATATTTGTGAATAACAGAGCAAATTGTTTTCGTTTATAATAAAGTGTAAAGATAATGCAGATATTAAAAAGTGCCTTAACTGTTGCCGCCCTTGCGCGGTGCGCCGCTCGCACTGGGGTTGGCGCGGCCTGGTGACGTTGGCGACTGCAGCGTAGGTGGAAACGGACGCAGTGGTGAAGGTGGCAAGGGCGGGGGCGGTGCTGAAGAAGCTAGTATTGGCGGCCGCTGAGTTGGCGGTGCCAGGGATGGTAGTGGCGGCGGTCGAAGCGCGAGGGGGTGGCGGTGGTAGTGGCGACCGCAGCGGTGGGGGCGGAGCCCGAGTCGGCGGTGGAAGGTCGGGGAACCGGCGCAGCGCGGCGGCACGCTGCCTGCGGCGAGGTGTCGTGTCGCTCCAGGGTCGGACCCGTTGTGCGGATCGCGGCTGGCATAAAAGGCGTAGCTTTTCCGTCGGTGAATTGCCGGGAGGGAACGCATGGGGTGAAGTGTATCAGAAATGTCATGGAATTGCCTTACGGAAGTAATCACTTAGTCGAATTTATAATTGGTTCATTTCAAACTTAATCAACTTTCGGTCAAAGGAATTATGCCAAGTGACCTCGTTCCATTGTAATAATTTTGTAAAATTTACTAATAGTAGACCTAAATGTGAGAATTATGTTTATTCTTAATACGTACAAAACTTGAAATAGATTCATGAAGATGGGTCTTTTTCGTGGCAATTTTATTGTTTCACATCAGACAACTGTATGACATGTTAGAAATCAACTTTATCAGTCTGCGTTAGGTCTTTATAGACAGAAAATTCAGTATTTTAGATAGCTGTTTTATATCAAAATAATAAAATATGTTTGCAATACACTAAAATGTGTAATACATAAATAGCAACGTTTCGGGAACCATTATTTCCATCTTCAGACTTGAGTTAAATGTCAAAAACAAATAAATACAAAATTTTAAACAATGGACAGAGTTAAAACAGATAAATTATATAACATCAATGTATACAAGTCAATATGGAAATCACCTTGAAAAAAGAAATCTTTTGAAGCTCCCGGTTAAGCACGAATGATATCACATAGCGGTATGTCGTTGGAATAAAGTAATGAAGTATTCTGTTCAGGAGCTGTACGTCTGTAGCTACTGTGTCAAAGCTACACTACAGAAAACCAATCAAGTGAGGGAGAATATTAGGCGAAAGGGAAATAAGGATTGAGAAGAAGAGGAAGTAGATAGAAGTGGAGGGGGAACATGCAAAATCGATTAAGACAGAAAGAAGTGAAACATAAAATTTTGTAAGAGAAACATCTTAACACTGAGAAAAATTATTCAACAATCCATCATGGAAATTAGTGAATTTGTTCGATCCCACCTGCGTATTTTGATTGTGCGCAACGAAAATTTGTATGTGCGTGGACGACCGCAACGTGGTTATCTTTCATGACGCAGTCACCACCGCTGAAACGCACTACCCATCGTTGCCGCACTGTACTGACATCTACTGTATGTTCTCCGTAAAAGTTCTGAAAGCCCCTCTGGATGTCAGTACGAGAAACTTCCTCCGAAGTGAGAAATTCACACTCGTCTCTGTTTCTTACGCGCGTTCCAAATAGACATTTTGGCAAACTGTCACTGTGTTACTATCTGACAAATGGCAACGAAATTAAACGAACATTAACGGGAAGGCTTAAATTCCATTATGACTCACATTCATTTTTGAGGTCAAAAGCCAACTTAAACTAGTGGTGCAACAGAACGGCACAGACTTTCCCGTACTAGTTTTCTATTTCCTTGGGTCTTCGCTAGCTATTCAGAATTGCCACATACTCTTTCTTGCCAGCTTCCATCTATCACCGCCAAAAGTACATTTTTTATTAATTTTCTTAATTTTTCGGTTTCCTATTGGTAGAACTGAAATATTAATTTTAGAATATTAAAGAACACAAAAGCCTAGTCCTAAATGGCAATCTTCTCTTAAACTTTTGTGGCGTTTTAGCGCTACTAAAAATGCGAAATTTGAAGCTCGTTTTCATAGAAAATTTTTGAGTTTTCAAAATACTTCATTTGAAGTGATTTAAAGCACATTCACTCACAAATATAATAATGTTTACACATTGCTGGTAATGTGCATATTAAAGATGTGAGAGATCTTTCAAAAAAATTACATTTATATAATTAAAAAAAACAAAAAAACTCAAAATAAACTTTAGGTCAAATCAAAAAAAGTGCATTTAAAACTATTCGATCGAAAAATTTAAAGAAATTTTTTCTTGCCATGTATGAAAAAATGGCGTTTGAGCGTTTCTGAAAATACGAAATTTTGAGCTAGTTTTCACAGAAAAAGGTCGTCTTTTCGAGAAACTTTACTAGATATTATTTAAAGTACATGTACTCATAAATATAATAATGTGAACAAAGCGCCGCTAATGTAAATATTATCGACGTGAGAGACAAGTCAAAAAAATTATATTTTTGCATTTTTTGAAAAAACAAAAGAATACAGCAATATGACTTTTATGTTATCGGATAGAGTACATTAACCACTATCCCTACCAAAAGTTTAAAGAAAAAAATTGGAGCCGTTTATGAGAAAATCTAGTTTTTGTAATTTTTTAAAATTGCGCATATTGCACGCATTATTGCGCGAAAACTATTAAAATTTTCAAAACAATGTATATGACCTTAAACAAAGAACTCACTTTCGAGAACACATTTTATTTGAAGGAAAAGTATCTTCAATTTTGTAGTTGGAGAAAGAATCTGAAAAAAATTCAAACTTTCACAATTTTCGAAAATTCAGAGTTACCCGTGAAAATCGGACCTATGCCATCTTAATAAGTGTATTTTACTCTATTCTTACAAGAAATTTAAAGAAAAAATTTGGAGCCGTTTTTCAGAAAATTTTCAAAATGTCCGGGGAGCTTCATGTAAAGTACCCCCAAATTTTACAGAATCTTTTTTTAAAAAACTCAAAGCTTTGACTAGAGCCAGATCGATTGGGGAATATCCATTTTGGAAGAAATCGTACGTAAGGTTTAGGCACTAGCAGTGTTCACAGACGGACGGACGGACGGACGTTTTCTTTTCAATTGGTTTTTCGGTATCAAGGACCCATAAAAGGTTTCTGGTTATGGGATTTTTTTCTTAATTTAGCAACTGGTTTTATCCACTTTTTCGTTATCAAGGCCCGGCAATGAATTTTTTTCCGCCGAAAATTGGCCATTTTTTCGCGCAGCATTACATAACTTTCCCTGTACTACGTATATCACTCTGTGTATACGTACGTATACGGGAAGTAACGATGCATACTTTCAGAACGGAAATTAGGAAGTTGCGGATTTCGTATGCTCTTAGAATTTAAATTAAATAATTATCTAATTGAAAACTAGTGGTGCACGTACTTTCTCGCTCGCATTTTCGCTCAAAAATTACACGAAAAGTACTCAAATTTTCAAGAAATTGTACATGAACTTATTTCAAAATCTTTGGTTAAGGAACAGATTTCATTAGGGGAAATATCTATATCTTTAATATTTTAGTTGTAGGAAGACACCGAAAAAATATATGAACTTTTGCAATTTTCGAAAAATTGAGTTTTCATCGAAGATGAGAGCTGCACCATTCTCCTAAACGTTCTTCACACTTCTCCTAAACATTCGTCCAACAACAAAATTTAATTAACAAAGATTGAACAATTTTTTTGAAAATTTGGAAAATGTTCCAGGGACTTCATGTAAAGTACCCCAGAAAATTAAAATATCGATTTCAAACTCAAGAGGCTGCGACATCAGCCAAATCGATTGGGGAATATCAGTTTTGGAGAAAATCGGGTGAACGATTGCGTTCTTCACAGACGGACGTTCAGAGACTGTGTGGTCAGACAACGTTGTTCACACACGGACAGACAGACAGAGAGGCAGGCAGACGGACAAACATTTTACCGTCATTCGATATCAGGAAACCACAAACAAGGATTCTGGCTACACCACATGTTAGAGACTTTTTTCTTTCTTAATTTAGCAACTGGAGTTATCCACTTTTTCGTTCCCAGGGCCCTGTAACAGCTTTTCTGCCAAAAATTGGCGCAACATTACATATATAACTTTCTCCCTACTTCGTAGCGAGACAGTAAAATTGATATATTCGGCAGGGCGGAGTGTGATGGGAAATGTTGGCCGGGAAGGGCGGTGCGGAGCGCGGCGGAGGCGGACGGGGCGGGGGGTGCCGCCCGCCTCTGGAACGCGGCGCCGGAAGCCAACGCAGCGGGGCCCTCGGCGGCCGTGACTCTACGCCTCCGCCTCCCCCTCCCCCCCACCGGCTCCTCCCAACGCCACCCCCTCCACCGCCTCCGCCACCGCCACCGCCACCGCCACCGCCTCCGCCACCGCCTCCGCCACCGCCTCCGCCACCGCCACCGCCTCTGCCACCGCCACCGCCTCCGCCACCGCCACCGCCTCTGCCACCGCCACCGCCTCCGCCTCCGCCTCCGCCTCTGCCACCGCCACGTTCATTTTTTAAAATATAAGTAGTTGAACATAATTTTACAATGTTCGAATTTTCCGCACTTCTTTTTTATAATCTTTCAGGAGTCATCACGTTGCTATACAGCAATAGGAACGTTGTAACACAGTTTGAAATTCCCAAAAGAACATCTCATTTTTGGGAGTTTTTTTGGGTGAATGGAACGGTGTTTTGGATTGTCTAATTTGTGTGGATTATTAGCTCACGTTTCCACGTCTAATGCGCTACGACTGGTACACGTTTTACTAGTGATGTCTGATATGTGTTAATATGAATATACACTAACATATTAATATAAATATTAATATGGTAATATGTTGTGGTATTACAATTTTATGTAATCATTCCTGGTGGAGAAGCACATGCTGTTGTAGCACCACTAGTTTAAAAAAAATGTCGATTAATTGATTAGTGTTTGTGGGTGCTTCAACTCCTATGGGCATTGGGGCGAATGTGCTATCCCTGCAGGCGGCGGTGTTCCTCTCCCGTTGGAGCGTGAGTCCTGGCGCCGACCACGTGGCTTGCAGGACATGTTTTCCTCCAGTTATCTCCCCCGCAAGCCCTCTCCTTATCCGTGTTCCCAGGGCTGGCGTTCCCTATAACAGGTAGACTAGGCAATCGCCCAGGGTGCAAACCTTGGGGAGGACTCAGTTTTGGTACATTTTTATATTTTTTTTTGTTTTGGCTTATTGATACTTATCCAAATGCTGATATACTTAAAATTACTTTGGATATATGTTACACAAATCATTTTTTTAAATATTTATGAACATTATTATTATTATTATTCCATTACATCACGACTAAAGATGTTATGAGTCGGCTGAATATAAAATCTACTCCAGGTTGCAACCAGCTACCTAAGGAGCAGATCCGGTGACTATCAGTGCCTCTACAATACTTTACGCAATATGTGGGCTGTTCCAAATAAAGCTATTTCTTGCACTTCCCAGTCTTTTGAATTACCTGGGAGTTTAGACAAGTTCTTACTCAAATTTTGCGGAACAAATCCCAGAGCTCCGATAACTATCGGGACGACCTGTGCTTTTACGCCCCACATTCGGCTGATCTCGATTTCCAAACTCTTGTATTTAAGACGTTTCTCTGCCTCCTTGGTAACGACGTTTTGATCGCAAGGTACAGCAACATCGATAAGTAAACACGATTTTTTCGACAAATCCCGGATAACTATATCCGGTTTGTTTGCCGCTATCGTGCGATCAGTTTGAATTTGTTGGTCGTACAATATCGTACACATTCCAACAGACGTCACCGGTTTTGGTGAGTGTTCGTACCACTTGGGGCATGTGTTTGGAACTTCGAGGGCGGTACAGATCTGCCAGTGGAGGTAGCTACACACCCTGTCATGTCTTTTCAGGTATTCCGTCTTTGCTAGAATTGGACAAGCTGAGACAATATGATCAATGGTTTCTACTTGCTCCAGGCAAATGCGGCATTTGTCATCTTGGGAAATTTTGAGAACCGCTTTATCATAATGTCGTGTTCTCAAGGCCTGATCTTGGGCAGCTATTACAAGTGCTTCCGATTCTGGCTTCATTCTTCCCCTTTTAAGCCACATAAATGATTGATCTTTATTGATCTGCACCTTGTCCATTCTTTTTAGGTATTGTCCGTGGAGTGGTTTGTCTCTCCACGATTTCTTTAACATTTTTTGTGTCTCACACTTCATGTTTAGCAGCATCAGAAGTTCAGTGTCTGTGTTATTCGACGTGTCTTGCCTAGTTTTCTTCGCAATGCTTCTAGCTACACTAACAATGCCTCTGTTTCCCATTCTTCGGTCAGATTTCATGACCTGCCTCATTAGTGGGTCATCTTGATGGCTGACTACATACTTTCCCATCCCGGCTATTGCGTTGTGCCAGGAGGCCTCAATTTGTCTGAGGCCTCTTCCTCCTTCCTTACGTGACACATAAAGTCTATGTATATCAGCTCGAGGGTGGGCAACATGATGCATTGTTAGCAGTTTTCTGGTTTTTCGATCCATGGTGCGAATTTCCTGCTCAGTCCAGTCCACTAGTCCAAAACTGTATTCGGCTACAGGTACCGCCAAACTACCTATTGCAGAAATTTTATTCTTGGAATTCAGAGCGGACTGCAGGACCAGTCTCACTCTCCTATAATACTCCCTACGAATTCTCTCTTTCATTCTGTCATTCGAGATGGTTTCACATTCTTCAATGCCCAGATATTTGTAAGTTTTACCTGGCTCAAGATCTTGAATCACAGTGTGCGTATCAATTTCAATGTTCTCTGTCGTGGTCATTTTGCCTCTTTTTAAATTGATTTTTGCACACTTGTCAAGACCAAACTTCATGCAGATGTCATTGCTAAAGTCATTCACGACAGACAGCATTTGGGAGAGAATCGCTTCATTCTTAGCAAACAGTTTAAGATCATCCATGTAAAACAAATGTGATACTGGCCATTCATCACCATGGAGTTTAAAACCAAAGTTAGCTTGCGACAACTGTCTCGATAGTGGGATCAAACTAATGCAAAACAGCAGAGGGGATAGTGAATCTCCTTGAAAAATACCCCTGTTAATCTGAATACTTCTGGTTTCTACTGCTTCCTTTCCGCTGTGGATTAGTAACCTGGTACTCCACGACTTCATACTAGCCTTGCAAAATTCAATAAGTCTAGGATGAAATCGATAGATCTCCAGGGTCTTCAAAATCCAATCGTGTGGTACACTATCAAAGGCCTTTTGGTAGTCAATCCACGCCATGCTCAAATTACGTTTGCGTTTCTTTACATCATTCAAGATGACTTTATTCAGGAGCAAAATTTCCTTACAGCCATAAGAGCCTTTACGACATCCTTTCTGTTCAGCTGGCATTAGATGATTCTTATCTAGATGTCTGTACATTTTGTCAGCTATGGCTGAAGTTATAACTTTGTACAGTACTGGCAGACAAGAAATTGGCCTGTAGTTCTTCGCCAAAGAGCTGTCTCCCGCTTTGGGTAGCAAATACGTGATGCCGCGTGTGAGCCATTCCGGGATTTCCTTTGGGTTTTCAAAAATTTTATTAACAGCCTTTGCTAGATGAGAATGTATTGCTGTTAATTTCTTAATCCAATAAATCTGGATCTTATCAATCCCGGGGGACTTCCAGTTTCCCATGTTCTTAATTGCTTGGAAGAGGTCCTCTTCCGAGAATTGGTGAACATTTTCCACTGCATCTACAAGTTCATTGGCAGCATCAACTTCAGATTGAAGCCAAGATGCGTCTTTGTTGTAGGATCTGCTCTCCTCCCAGATTCCTGCCCAAAACGCTTCGACGTCTTCTTTTGAAGGTGTGACAGCTTTGCCATTCGGTTTTTGAGTCAGATTGCGATAGAATCTCTTCGCGTCTGTTTCAAACAACCGGTTCTGTACACGGAAATCTATTCTACGTTTGTAACGTCTGATTCTTTGAGCCCATGCTTGAATTTTCTCTTTTAGCTTTTCAACTACCATTAGCCTGCTGGTGTCATTTTCAATTTGGTATTTTTGTTCAACATTGAATATTTTTCGTTGAACTTTAGAGGTGTGCGTTGATTTAGAAGATGCCTCAGCTAAGAGTGATATTTCGCGCCGGGTGTCGGCTATCCGTTTCGTAATTCTGTTCATCCATGGGGGTACAGAGCTGTTTACTCTGTTTTGCTGTCGGCCGTCGGTGTACTTGGCTGGCCCCAACATTATCTGAGATACTAGATATCCAGTTGCATATATGATGTGATTGATTTCAGTAATATCTAGATCTCTGCCTGGGGTCTCCACCACCTCATTTAAGACAGAATTCACTGTTTCTATCACTCTTTTAGCTTTGGCAGTTTCGTATATTCTCCTCAACGGTTCGCGAGATTCAAACGGAAGTTGACTAACTCTTTCTATCTCGCGCCGAAGGAGATTTCGCATCATGTCCTTATCGTGTAATTCATTGCCAGATGAGTTGTCACCACTGACGTGTGTTTCACTGGAAAGAGATGAACCTTCCACGGGATCATCATTTTCAAGTTCTACATGTTCGTCATGTGGGTTGTTCGAGCGAAGTACATACTCCGCATTTCTCTCAATGTCAGCAAGTTGTTCTGCTGTGAATTTTCCACTGCTGAGTATGTATCGTCGTTGACTGGCAAGCTTCTTTGAGTCTAGGGTAGGTCTGATATCTGGGTTCCGCTCTCTCCATACCTTGAAAACTTCTATTTCAGAGCCCCCATTTTTCGCTTTTGCATAGTAAAAGCACCACATCACCTCCTTTAATTCATCCCGGGTCCATCTCTGACGATGGCTTCGAGCTACTGCCGGCTCTGAGTCCCTGGGACTAACATCCGTGGGATGGCCAGACGTCGACAAGGTGACATTAGCTCGGTTTCTGAGCAGGTATGGGACATTGGTAGAACAAGGCACGTTAAGGTTCATTACATTGCTTGTTCTATCCATTTTGCTCATTGGTTTGAATTGAAGATTCGCAGGATGCAAGTTCGAGTTCACAGATCACACTTAACCTTCGGGTTGTTTCCTGCCATCCGTTACTGCGACCCACAGTGGCCTCGGGGCATCCCCCCGCAGGGTCCAGCAAGGGGTCCCTCCGATCGCCAGTCGGCATTACTAAACCCTACGGGATTTTCACTGACTGCTGAAGGCAGCCTCCTTCGCTGGCTAATGCAAGGTTCGGGCCTCCACTCTAATCAGTGGCCTGGTGTGCCAACCCAGTTTCTCTCCTGTACCCTCTATGGGCCGACAACAGGACGTCCAAAGGTTCATGACCCTTCCCTCTCTACTTACTTCCCACTCTCCTCAAAATGGAGTACTTCTTCGTCTGACCCCTCACCTTCAACCTATTCAGCAAGGGAGGCCCTACCGGTAGCTAGGCTACCACTGACATAGCTATTATTATTATTATTATTATTATTATTATTATCATTATCATTATTTTATGTTGGAGGGCAGGCGGGGGGCGCAAACATCTAATTTTGCCTGAGGTGCAAAATTACCTAGCGCCACGGCCGTCTCTGCGTGTTCCCTTCTCTCCTCTTACACATACTATTATTTACATGCATTATACATCCACAGAACGAATTCATTGAAGGTGTAGATGAATGAAATGGAGTGACTCACACATAGTAGGCTTACAATTGAATCGCATGGGATTCGTAGTGCAAACAATTGTGCTAATGCACCTCTGTCTCGTACTGAAAATGGTTTGTTAAGAAGTGCAAGTATGCTCTCAAAAGGTTAAAGAATCTGACTGGATAACAGAAGGTCCCGGCTCGTATCCCGGTGAAAGCAAATATTTGCATTTCGTGACAGTCCGTTTTCACTACACAACTGCTCATGTCGTAAGACTAGTTGGGAGCATAGAGTAGTCTCCTTTGGGGATCTCTGGGGAAGATACCTGGAAGGGGAAATATCCCTCAGGACGTGATGGTCGGCACCGGATCTCACGTTCCGACAAGGAAAAACAGCGCTATCTCCGACGATATATCGTGCGTTATACTTATGGGACCGATGAGCACGTCAGTTGCTGCGCCCCGAAAAACCCTAAATGATCAATGAATCAATCAATCGACATCTTTCTTCCCTCCGAATTATTTCTAATCCTGCCTTCATAGTAGTCCTGTAGAGGTGGAAGTCTATTGGGGCGTACCTTGTATTGCTGCCTGGAGGCATTAGCAACTAGTAGAAGGAGGACTTTTATCTCAAATGAAAGACAAGGCACACCAACAAAAACTAACATAAAGCTAACCTAAATCTAATAATACCATAATTCTGAGTTGAGTGTAAAGGGAGAAGAAGGAAAGATCAAGCGCAGTCCGCTGCCTGTTTGATAAGGTACAGCTCCAACATTCGCTTGGAATTGATCCAAGAAACCAGAGAGCATTATCCATTAGAACAGTCGGCAGCTAGAATTGTCCAGTCAGCGGCTGATTTTGACCTACCTATCCAGCTAGGGTCGAAACTCCGTTCACGTCAGGACTCTAACCCTAGGGATCGCCCATATACTACGTAACGCAAATTTGGAGTATTTTGAATACCCTTCCAATCACTGAAACACACCCGTAACGGGAGCTTGATCTCACCCCAGAATAAATACACAATGCTTAAAACACCCCCCTTTTACAAGAAATACAAATAGAAAAAACAATTTGTATTAATTTCATTTGTGTTATGTTTTAAAATTATGATAAAGTCAGAATTAATTATCGATGCTGACTACACGTAGCAACAAAATTAGGAACAAGTGTAAAGGAAGGACGCACAGAGGTGAAAATTTCTTACAAGTCTTACATACGTCGTCGTGGATGACGCATAAGCGACAACCTACTGCACCAAATTTAATTGGATTCTACGAATAGAATACGCGGTAGATCAGTTTTGAATATTTTCTTCGTTATCTTACAGATTCAATAAAATATTATGAAAAAATACATCCATTTATTGCTACAGACTACCCAATAACTCTGATTTGTGTTTTAAGTAATTAATATTTTAATTATTTTTTATATAAGACAGAAAAAAGTAATTGTTTCACTAGATGTCGGAAAATTGAAAATAAATCAATGTTACGCAACACTAAACTATCACCCCTACCCCCACGAAACGCAGCGAAAACGCTGCCTCAAACGCTAACCCTTTCCCCTCCCCCTCTTTAACGCTATGTAATTTACGGATGACCCCCTAGGTCTTTCCGTTCAGAGACTGCAATGTCTACAGTTGGACCCATCTCTGCCCGGAGCCGTCTCTGCCGGTTGGTTGGTTCTGTGCCCACTGCGGCGCCGGCTGCTGTCGCAAGGGGGTGAGCCGTGGGCGTGGCCGTCGGGAGGTCCCGCCGCGCCGCAAGATACGGCGGTGGACGGGCTGCAAGAACGGGTCTCGGCCGCGACAATGGACCCCGTTGGCTCACAGCGGCCGGTGCTTGACGCAGCGTGGCCGGCGTCGCACGAGATCGATTTTTGTGCGATTGCTTTCGCTCGCCTGGCCGGATTCGTGACTCGTTCCTGCATTCGGTTTTGCGCCGAGGCCTGCGAGAATGTGGTGGCCGATTAGTTGAGTGTGAATTTGTCTGTTTTCTCCGCCGATTGGGGACGTACGAAATTAAAATTGGTGGTACTACATCGCAACACAACCTTTTTCATGTTATTTGAAACGGTTAGATACAATTAAAATAATTACATTGCAAATTTTATGCTTCGAATATTACAACTGTATTGTAAAAATCTCAGTCCATTACACAGGTCTTATGAATTTACTAGTGTCTTCTCTTACTCATTTTATCAGTAAATTAGATCTCTTCGTTCCGCACATGGCCAATTGTGTGCTTAGCAAATATGGGTCTATGTATCTGAATGACATAACAGAATTTGTTCAGTGGATTTCACCAACACTCGTCAAATCTCTCTTGACGATCGTCATTTTTGACGAACGTCAAAATCTTGACGCATCGTTACGTTTCACCAACGCTTTTCTGTTAGAATTGACGCCCCGTTAACTTTGACGATTCGTCAAGGATCGTGTGTCGATTTTTTTCTCCTCGTACAGAGGTTGGCTATCATGTCGGGTTACAACGCGGTTCCGCATTGGCTATTGAACCTGTTGACTACTGAAGACGAACTATTATATTCGGTAGGTTGGCACGAAGTCCACAGTAGATTTCGTGGTTCGCACATGAAGAAAATCACATATTTGCACACTAACGAAGAAATACATTTTTTATCTCTGAATTGTTCTAATTCAATTCCCCTGAAGACAAAATTTGCACATGTGTGCAGTCTGTCATCGCTGTATCTCCAGAAATGTTCGCTATTATCAAAAAAACTGTGTTTTTGGTTAGGGTTCGGCACCCCATGGAAATACCACATTCTATGGGCATAGAGAAGGATTTGCGAAAGAAACAATCTTTCTATTTACGCAATCGCTCTCGGTGATGACAAAATTCCATTGCAATGGCCGGAGGAAATGTCATGCAGCATAAAATATTAAAGATATTTACTGGGCAAGGGCGTTTATTTGTTTGAGGGATATTCAAAACGCAGTTTTATTTCTTCTAAATTCTTCAGTAACACCGTTTTCGACATTCTCTCGATATGAACTGAAGATCTTCCAATTATTAAAAAGTATATATTTTTGAATAATTGCTTGTTCTAGACCCATGGTTTGTAATTATGCAAAAGTTAAGCATCAAAATTATCTTCCATGATATCACACATGCCCCACTTGCACAGCAAAAAAGTAAAATAACTAGTTTAATGAAATACAATGCACGCGTTTGATTCACCCTAACCTCACAACAGCAGTTTAACGAATCGTCAAAGACGTTGATGGCGGGGTGCCGGTCCATCAAAATTTGACGAATACTTTGACGATCGTCAGGCGAAAAGACCTTGGTGAAACGTAAATAAGGCGTTTGACGCGCCGTCATGGTTTGACGTCCGTCAAAGCTGCTGATCAGCGTCGGTTGGCTGATCAGCATCGACCGGTTGTCTTGGCAAAGTGCTCAAACATTTCTTTGGCTTTCACGGCTGAATGAAAGTTGTGTTCCAGTCATTAATGAGTTAATACCTGTAATGAAAATATTAACGACGTGCGAGATGAATCACGAATATAAAAATATATTCGTGATGTTTTAAATATTAAACTATTTTAATAAAAATGCCTCTTATGACGTGTGATTTAGTGCATTCACCTGTCTTCAGAGACCCAGAGAAAAATGTTTGGAAAACAATATACCTTATTGATTGAACATTAATTGAAGATCTAATTTTAAAGAACACATATAATGAAGAAACTAGGGGTGCTTCAATGGCATATATTTCTTCTATTATTTGTAACTTCTGCAATTTTCGAACATTAAGACAATTCAAAATTAGATCTGTCCTATTTCTTAAATGACCTTTGTTCTATCAGAGGAAAACTGAAATAGAAAAAGGAAAAATACCTCTATGATTTTTAAAATTGTAGTTCTAGGAAGACGCCGAAAAGATTGTACTTTTGTAGTTTTCGAAAATTTTGGGAGTTTAATGAAAATCAGACCTGTGCCATTTTTTAAACGTTCTTTGCTGTATTGGAGAAAAAATCCCAGAAAATGGAGACTTTTTGAGAAAAGTTTGAAAATTGTAAGACTCCGTATAACGTATCAATAAAATTCAAAATATCCATTTTAAATCCGAAGAACATCGAGTTCGTTCAGATCGTTCGAGGAATATCAATTTTGGAGGAAATCATCTGAACGGCTTAGGCGCTTGGGTTAACCACAGACTACTTTTGGTTTTCGAGATAAGGAAATTTCGTACAATATAACTACACTATTACCTGCGTGTCACTGTTAACAACGCTCAAGCCTACTTTGCTTTCCTTGTGCTTCTGGCAGCAATCGGGAAAAAAATATGATGCTAGTCGTTTTATCTCTGCATGTCATTTTAGGACAGGTTTCCCTTTTTCAAGTTTTCAATATCAGGGCCTCGTAATGCGAGTTTTTTCTGTCGAAAAATCGTCACTTTCCTCTGGAGCAGTACAATACTTTCTCTCTACTACGTAACAATGAAGAGAAAGTAAATATAATAAAGTTACTGAGTCGGTGAAAACAGTAATTTAAAATTTTCTAATTGTTCGAAATTTCAGAGGCTTAATGAAAACCGTACTTGCGCTATTTAAGCGTAATTTCACGTATTCAAGAAAAGTAATTTGGAGCAAAAAAAAGCGAAAATGTCTTACGGACATCATGTAAAGTACTCCGAAATATTAAAAGATTGGTTTTAAATTCAAGGGTCAGCGACATCAATTGATTGATGACGATTGATCGGGAAATGGCCGTTTTGGAAAACAATTTACCTTATTAATTGAAGATCTAATTTTGAAGAATTTCTATTTTTATTCTATTTTTGTGACGAGTGACTATTCAGTTTATTTTATTTTTGTGGCGAGTGACTATTCAGTTTATTTGAACGTTACGAGGACGGTGTATCGAGTAGTTTTGAATTTGTGTTTCAAATCTTATTCAATATTTTGAAGACAAATTTCAGCTAATATCTTTATCTATTTACGGTAAAGTATAGTCGACATTGTATTAAACAGTTGCAGCTTAAGTGAACGAAAATACGTAACTGCATTGCCAAATTTCGTAAGTACTAGCTTTCAATAGATTTTGTAGTTAGCATACCTTCTCTTTCTTGTATCGAATCTTAATTTTTAATTTATCGAATACACATAAATATTACACTTTTAAAATATTAAGCTAGATGATTGTTGCTCTTAACTGAGTTTTCTTGTATTTATTCCAATTTTATCACGTACTTTAATACGCATTCGTGACATGGCCACTGTTCGTTCTACTCTTTTTACTCTCTACACCCTCAAAGCCGACCTTCTGAAAGCTTTCACACACGTAAACAGTAATTTAGATAAACATATCCGAAGGCTGGAAGAGGTCGTTCTCTACAATGACGGTTGGGCACAAGTAGGCAACACTGCGAATTTTCCCAACCGTGCACCCGTGACTGCACATAAGACACAGACACCACATCCAGTCGCAATTCAAAACAGATTTAGTGTTTTAGATTATGAAACAGATTTTCCTCGCCTTCCTGATCCTCACAACCCTTCCCTTCCATCGACAAATACATTCACAAACCAACGCAAACAGGCTAGGAAGCGTGTCAAAACCAAAACACGTAAAGCTTCGCATCCTAGCCCACTTGAAAACAAAGCCATTCCTACTGAGCCTAAAAAACAGGTACTTATTTTAGCTGACAGCCATGGTCGCCATCTTTCCTCCATTCTCAGTAGGAAGTTACCCCCCAACTACTCAGTCTAGTCTATTTTTAAACCTAGCGGGAGGTTTGCAGACGTGACTGCAGAGTTGGACACTCACACGAAGACAATGACCAATCAGGACACAGTCATTATCATAGGAGGGCAGAATGACATTAATTTGGGCGGTAACTTTACACCTGAACAACATGTAAACAAATTACAATGTGCCGCCCAAAATACTAACATTGTAGTCTCGACTCTGCCCTTCTGGTACAACAGGCCTACACTATGCAACGAGATTAAGCACGCAAACCAACAACTAAAACTGCAACTGAGAGAAACAGATGTAACACTTTTTGAAATGAATTTCCTCTCAGTAAAACAATTCACCCGACACGGTCTCCACATGAACCTTGCTGGAAAACATGCAGGCGGTGAAAAGCTTGCACAATACATCATCAACTCCAGTCCTACGTAGCCTCCTGCCAAAAATCCATCCCTTTCACCTTCCTTTCGTTCTCCACCCCCCACCCTTATTCTGAACCCTCTTACCCCCTCCTGTGAACCTACTCCCGTTTCTTCCATTTCCACTACCAATGACGCCTCTATTTCCTCACAACCTGTGACTGCTGGGACACATTATAACCTTCGACCACGCACTCGAGGTAAAAATGGAGTAAATATATAGCAACTACAGTCAGATGCAGCAGAAAAACATTCGTGTAGGTACTTGCCAAAAATAAATATATTGCACCATAATTTTCAATCCCTTTCAAATAAAACTGAGTTTATCGAGGCAGCTCTACAGAGCGATTTAAATCAAATGGATGTTCTTTGTTTTACAGAACATTGGTTATCTCCTAATGAACTTAGCATTTTCCAAATTCCAAACTTTTACCTCGCAGGCTATTATTGTAGAAAAAGAGAATCTCATAAAAGTCCGGCATATGGAGGTTCTTGTATTTACGTTAAAAATAATATTGATTCTATCTCGACGGAATTCAATGAGTATTCCGTTGAAAATGTTTTTGAAATTTCTATTGTACATCTTCCTGTGCTAAAAATGATATTGCTTTGCATCTACAGGCCTCCAACAAATAGAGCTGCAGATTACATTTTTTCTTAGAAAAACTAGAGATAACACTAATCAAAGTCATCAATCGCTCTTTTGAATCCATTGTTGTATGCGGAGATTTTAACATTGATTTTCTGGTCGAATCTTGCGAGAAAGAGCAGTTTCTTAACTTAATTAATTCCTTCAATTTAGATATTACAATAAAAGTACCTACACGGATCACAGTAAATTCAAAGGCAATCGATCAAATTATAATTAACAAAACCACTACTCGACATGAAATTGAAACAAAAGATTTAGGATACAGTGACCACGATGCACAAATTCTTACCATTATACAAAATGTGAACAATGACACAATAAATAATACACGTATGAGTAGAGTGTTTTCTAAAAGTAAAATAAAATTATTCATTGATTACTTGCTGCAGGAGTCATGGGACGCGGTTTATAATACTATTGATACAAACGATAAATATTATTCTTTTTTTCAACGCTTTCATTTCATTTTAACACTTGCTTTCGTCTTCAGAAGAGAAAATTAAATATTTCACGCAAAAGCAATTCTTGGATAACATAAGGGATTAGAACATCATGTAAAAACAAACGAGTTCTTTCCTTCATTTCTAAGCATCATAACGTATCTCAAGATTTCCTCCTGTACTTTAAAAAATACAAATCATTGTTAAGAAAAGTCATAAGGCAGGCTAAAATCATGAAACACGATCAGAATATTTTGAACTCAAATAACAAAACAAAATCGATGTGGGATATAGTAAAAAATGCGACCAAACCAACTAGAAACCTTGTAGAGAATGTTGTTTTAAAAGATAACGATAGAGATGTGAACGATCCGGCAACAGTGGCTAGTCTCTTTAACCAATACTTTTCGAGAATTGCTGTCGATCTCACTAAGGGTTTTCAGCCACAAAATTCAACATCTGACGTTTCCCTAAAAATATTAGACACCTATGTTCGTTTCCGAAACCTCTTCCTATGAAATTCTCAAAATAATCGATAAATTAAAAAATAAATATTCGGCCGGTTTAGATGAATTTCCGGATTTTTTGTTAAAGACGTGTGCGCCTGCCATTATACACCCGTTAACACGCATATTTAATGCATCCTTATGCACCGGAATTTTTCCAGATATTTTTAAAACAGCTAAGATTAAGCCGCTCTCCAAAAAAGGCAACAAAAATGGGTAAATTTCAAGGTCAGGGTTCGGCTCGTATTGACGCGCACAATTCGGTTCCGAACGAGTCACTCGCGGCGCCGCCACAGTGTGCCCGGCCACACGGCCACGTGGCCAACGCACTTTCGTGTGGAATCGTGACGCTTCGCTACCCGTGTCCAAGTTGAGGACGAGGCTCGGGCCTTCGGCCCTCGCGTTAACATAAAACATCCTTGAGTCTGTCCAACGCATAATTACCAACGCATTTTATGCAAATACTCACCTTAAATGTTTACGCAAATCCGCGAAAAATAAACCATTGTAATTCACCATTACACATTCGCAATATAGTTTACGCAAATCCGCGAAAAATAAACAATTGTAATTCTCCATTACACCTTCGCAATATAGTTTACGCAAATCCGCGAAAAATAAACAATTGTAATTCTCCATTACACATTCGCACCACACCGCACAATGCACAATGCAAGCACAAAGCAATACAAAGGCATCTTCCCGCTCCCTGAGTGATCCGTTCTCGTGGTCCGCGCGAGTGAACCATGCGCAAGTGAACCGTGCGCCGTTGTTTTAGTGAGCCGAACCCTGTCCTTAAAATCAGCCCAAAAATGAAATTCAAAATTATCGGCCAATTTCTCTTTTGTCAGTTTTTTCAAAAATATTAGAGAGACTTTTTTATGTGCGAATGGAAACCTTTCTCAATAAACACGACGCGTTTTCAAATTGCCAACATGGATTCCGGAAATCAAAATCTACGGAAACAGCCATTTTTTCTTTTCTTAAGGATGTTGCCTCATCATTGGATCAAAACGAAGCAACTATTGGGATATTTTTAGATCTTTCAAAAACTTTTGACGTCATTGATCATAACATTTTACTTTCAAAATTACCTTCATATGGAATCCGTGGTATTGCTCTAGATTGGCTATGTTCGTACCTTAAACTACGATCTCAGAGAGTAGAAATACCTTACCGGAATGATGGAATTTTATGTACACATCTTTCCGGTTCTTTGCCAATTGCACGTGGAGTCCCGCAAGGATCGATTTTAGGCCCTATTCTCTTCCTATTATACGTAAATGACATGCCCTTAGCGATTCGAAACGGAAGAACAGTTCTCTTTGCGGATGATATAAATATTCTTTGCAACAAAGAAACCGTAAATAGTACAATATCAGGCGTTTCAAATTGGTTCCGTAATAACAAATTAATAGTAAATGAAAAGAAAACTGTTTCAATGCAGTTTTCCATATCAAATAAAATATTCTGTACTCCATGGAAAATGAACGGTGTGCCATTGACTGATGTTAATGTAACAAAATTTTTAGGTCTATCAATTCAGTCAAACCTCAAATGGAATGCCCACTTAAATGAATTGAACACAAAATTAAGTTCATTATACTACGCGTTCAGAATTCTTTCAAATTCCGTCAGCCTTCATACAGCTCGTTGTGTATATTTTGCCAATGTTCACTCCCGCCTGAGATATGGCATAATATTATGGGGAAACACATCTTATAGCTCCCAGACTTTCAGATTACAAAAAAGAATTGTACGAATAATAAGCAAATCCAAACCACGTGATTCTTGTAAGTCTCTCTTTATTAATCTAGGAATTTTACCATTATCTTGTCTCCTGATTTACGAATCAGTAGTTTTTGTCAAAAATGACTTACTTAAGGGCGGGAATATATTTTCAGCAAACGCCGATGTCTATAAGTATAACACACGACGTAGTAATCATATTCACCAAGTGGCAGTATCAACAGCTCACTACAAAAAATTCACATACAATTCATGTACATTACTCTACAACACTTTGCCAGAAGACATTAAACGATTAAATTCGATAGAAAAGTGTAAGTCCCAAGTAAAATCTTTTCTGCTGCATAACTGTTTCTATACAATTCGAAACTATACCGAGCATCAGGAAGTAAAGTAGCATTTATTTTAACAATGATAGTTAATGTAATTATTTATCATTTGGACTGTATAACTCTAAAGAACCTGTAACAAGTATTGTACCACAGTTTCTGGGTTGATGGCCCCCATCTCGATCAGGTTTTTCGTCCAGTTTCCCTGATCCTTGAGCAAATGCTGAGATTGTCCCTTGTTTTGCTTCTGGACATAAATGTAACTTCATTATTTGTGCACGTCTTCTGAATTTCAGTGGGAAATATAGTTATTCAAATTATCGTTTTTCATATTATCGCGGCAAAAAGTATTATTCTTTCATGAAGAACATGAGGGTTCAGGGCAGGAATTTGTAGCTAATTTACCTTTGAAAATATATTTTATTATATAGGAGCGAATATTTTGTCAACAAAACTCGAAAAAAACTCTCTTTTCTGTATTCAAAATTCCACCAGAATATGGTTTAGGATAGAGACCACAGAATTATGAAAACGTGCACAAAATTCACTTCTCCCCATAGCTCGTCACACGCAGTTTTTAACTGTTTTTGACGTAAATAAATAAATAAAAATAAATAAAAGAACACATATAATGAAGAAATTAGGGGTGCTACAATGATATATATTTCTTTTATTATCCTGTATGGTTTAGGCGCTAGTGTTGTTTTTAAACGAACGGACGGAGCGATGTTTTGAAACGAGGGGTCCTACAAAATCGCACATACTTTCTCTCACTAGTGCCACTTCAGAGTCCACCACTTCCGGTTTTGCCCCCCCCCCTTCCGGACTGCCTAAAGAACTACCAGGGCCTCCCCTCTCCGCTGGGGATAATTTTCAGTGAAGAGCATCCTCCCATACCCCGTGGGTCCATCCCTGTGTTTGTTGCTCTTTTTGTTTCTTTTTTGTTCTATTACAATTCGTAACATTTTGTTACATAGACACCTACTGGCGTCGAACGTTTGGAGTAATCCTCCTTTAATCCAGTCGTAGTCTTGTCATTGCCTTTTATCCCTTCGGCCTAGGGCTCGGCGCCGTTAGATCCCGGGGTTCCCAGACGGTCACCCATCCGGGAATCCGCGAGGTCACGAATTCGCTTAACCTCCCTGCTTCACGGAGCGTAGTTAAAGGATAACGCATACTTTCTCTTTCTAGTTATTTTCCTTTTCTCCTTCTTTAGTTGGTGCTCGCTATTCGTTTTCCTCACCCTCTTCGCTTCTCGGTGCCTAACAGACCTACCAGAAACTTGATTGATAGTAAAGATTGACGGTAAAGTGCGCGTGGTAACTATTCGCACATCAGAAGGATCAGTCAAAAGACATGTTCAGAAGGTCTGTCTCCTTCCCATTGAAAATAATGAAAATTAGCAATTAAATGATTGAATTTGTATTTTTTTTAATGGGAAAGGGCTTTTGTTATTACCATTTGGCATTTTTGTCAAATTGATTTTGTTTGGTATAAACCTCGCAAGTATTGCTGTTCGAGAAGGCACATAATCTCGGAGTTAAATGAACTCGAAATATTGACTTTTTCCAAAGCTTTATGTATTGCTTTGTTTATGCCAGATCAATTTTCATTATCTATGACATTACTCTTCTTCTTTTAATGTAGTTATCATATATTTTATATACAGAATTAAATTTTGTGTTAGTATAAATGTAAATTTTCAGTCGTTACCTCCAAAAATTTAGGGGGAGTTATGTTGAAAACCAATGCATTAAATTGTTTTTAATAAGGTGCTGTTGCCATTTGAATGCTGTTAAAAATTGTCGCTTCATAGCATGAAAAGTAAAATGTGACAATCGTAGTCATGCCTTTAAAAAGTTATTGATGGTATTATTACTTGTTTTTTGCCATGTATGAGTGCAGACTCAATTTGTTAATTTAAGCACACGAATGATTTTTAAAGTGTTGTAATTAGCCATAATAAATTATATTTGAAAAGAAGAGTCATAATTTATAAATGAGCTAAGAGAACAGAGGAGAACTTCCAGCTAGTCAATTAGTCCACTGCAAATTGAAAAAGACTGGCTGGGTTTTCTTCAGATCGAGTGAATCATGTTTCCGGGCAGGTCATTAGTCTCATTAGTGTAGTGATATTTCTTATTCCAGGTGACGGTGTTCATCTCCCACTGGGTTGTGAGATTCGGCACCGAACTACACGTCGACTTGCTGGGATTTCTCCCTCCCTCCTCCAGATATCTACCATCGGCGTGGTACCGCACCAGTCGTAACGATCTCCAAGCTCTCAACTGATCTCCCGAAATGTGTGGGAGTGCATGTGTAAACGTGTGTGTGAGGGCAGATAATATTATGAGGAAGAGGAAGTAATGACCGTGCGCAGTCCGTGGCCTGTTTGTTACAGCAATGCTTCGGCACACAGTGTTTCGTTTAGCACATCTGACAGGTCAAAATTAATATCTCGAAAACTACTGTTTAGATTTTAATGAAATTTTGCACACACATAATGACTAAGTACTTAAATATGTAATTTAAAAATAGAATATGTATCTTTACATTATCTGACAAAAGATATTTATCAGATTCTGAAATAGCATATGCAATAAAACGACCTGTAATTGAACTGTTTTACACTAATTGAAAAAATGAAAAATAATTAACAGAATATTATGTTATGCAATTGTATAACTTTCTACAATGTTATTTGATATATAATTGTTATATAAACAATATTAATATCAGTTTTAAAAAAGTTCTGATTCAAGCATTAAATTTAGACTCTTTTTGCTTTTGGATAACATCTGATTTCTGCTTGTCTTACTGCGTAATAAGGATAAATAGTACAGCCATTATCTTTCACATTTGCATGCATTGCCTTGTATTGGATCATAGTGTTTCATATTTATCATTAGTGACAATGCCCAATCATTTGTTGAGGCAAGATGAAGAAGAAATCAAGCATTCTTTATTCTTGTTGCCCAATGAGGAGAGGCGGTACATAGATCCCCAACAATTTCTGCTACATTACTCTTGCCTTGAGCACTTAAATTAATTTGAGTATCTCAGGATATTTCATCCACACTTGTTCTCCCGGCTAGGTATTTTGCTTTTCTTTTCTTGGATCGCTCACCGCTTTCCCCAAATGATTTGCTCGGGCGACCCACACTACCCGACTCAGTACTTCTGTTGGAATGGCTTGATACACAATGTCCTTACCAAAACCACTCCTTTAGGGAGAATTCCCAAAGAAGGGGTTCTCCCATGCTCCCTGAACATCATGCCGAAGTAACTCATTTCAGTACTTGTACCATTGTTCTAGGTACAGTGAGCTAGCTCAATTTCAAAGACAAATTGTACACAAATTACACACCTACTAGTCAAAGGAAGGGTTAAGAAAGGATAGCCCTCACATCTGGAAGACAAAGTAACACCAAAGAAATGAATTGAGGCTCATTTTAATGAGACTACTAGTGTTCACCTATTTACAAACCAAATATATATTAAACTATGTTGACAGTCTTGATTGCAGGAGGAATATAGAATACAAATAACAGGTGTTGATTATAAATTACAGACCTACATTACATTTTTTGTAGACTGTTTTCAAAGATTTGATGTTTTGAAAAGCACAAGTAAATGAAAGGAATTCATGTAAAAAAAAACTATGAAATCAAAATATTAACATAATCTGTAGATATAAAAACTATAACAACTGAGTCTGCACAATTATGCTATTGTAAAGAAATATGTTGCCTAATCGTCCACTTCAATTAGCACTTTTCCAGGACAATTAGTGTCTTCAAGCTGCTTGAAACCTTTATTCACTTCACTCAGTTTCAATACTTGAGTGACATATGGGTTTATAAGTTCCTGTTCACACATATCAAGAGCATCTTGGACAGCTTGTCTGCAATCAAATGTCAAGTAGATTACAAGCAAATATTAAACATTAAATAAATAAATAAATGAACAAATATTCTCACCGATAAGTTTTATAATCAGCTAATAAGTAATTACGTAGGGACACTCCCATAATACTAAAAGACTGAGGAAGGACCTCAGCCACTTTTATGGGCGGTGCCTGTCTAATTGCATGGCCAGCAACCACCACTTTCCCTTCATGGGCAACACTGCAAAGATAATGTTTTGAGCATTCACTAAAGTCTTAAAATTACAACACAGAAAAATCTTTAAAATTTATTGCAGGAGACTACACCAACCATTTCACAGCAGTTTCAAACACAGGCCCTCCAAGAGCATCAAATACAACTTGAACACCTTTGCCGTCAGTAACCTCCTTCACTTTGTTGATAATACCTTTGTCATTATACGTAAGTGCTGACCACGCACCCTTTTCTCTCAGTGCAGCTGCCCTCTCTTCAGAGGAACATATTACTATTGCCTAGAAAATAAGTTATTGATTAAAGAATGTGAAAGCACCGC
Source organism: Acheta domesticus (assembly GCA_031308135.1). Classification (NCBI taxonomy): domain Eukaryota; kingdom Metazoa; phylum Arthropoda; class Insecta; order Orthoptera; family Gryllidae; genus Acheta; species Acheta domesticus. The sequence continues at coordinate 203,251,716 of JAHLJT010004567.1, read as the reverse complement.
TTATTTCAGTTTTAATATTTCTGTAAATATCAAGCACAGCAATGGAAAGTAGATTTGCTCTTCCATTTGAAATTAAAATATTTGGAGTGTTTCTTATTAATTTGTTTAAGAGGTAAAGTATTACATATTGGCTCCAAATTAACCTTATATAGTAAATATTGAACATTTTAATGGAGAAACAGACCCTAGTAAGAAAATTTAGGGTAGACATTTTTAGGTTATTTTGATTCAATTGTCAGCTATAGGTGACATGAAGAAAGCAACTGAAGTAGTGGGGTGTTTTGTTGTTGGGTGTTGTTGTTTTCCCCTCACAACTCACGAAAAAGTGATCATATTTACATTTCTTCTATTTGCAGGCTAGTAGATTTTCTTGACTGAACCTTCATTCTCATCATTAATACTTTTGTGCACTGTTCACATGTTGAGAATGTGCAATTGTATGAAATAGTTGGAAAACATTGGAAGTATTTCAACATAAAATCAGCAGTAAATTAATAATAACGTGAATAATGTGTAGCAAAAGGGGCTGCAGAAATATGGATTTTGGCTGTTGCGTATTCAGCAATGAAAAAAAGTAAATCTTGTTTATATATTATATGAATTTTCATTATATGTGCATGCAAATTAAATTTTTTCTTGGTAACATCACTTAGTTATTTAGGCTCAAAACAATGCAAAACAATGATACTTGGCTAGCACAAACCTTAGCTTTGTAAACATTAGCAGCAAAATCTAATGCTGCCAGACCTAAACCACCAGACCCAGCTCCAATAAGGAGGACATCATTCTCTTTGATCTTTGCTCTTCGACCCAACCCAATAAGAACAGTACTGTAATTATCAGCTAATGCAGCTGCTGTTTGATAGGAAATTGTACCTGGTATTGTCCACAGATCCTGTTAAAAGAAATATAATTGTAAATCTACGACTCTTCTACATAATTGGGTTTTTGATTTGTTTCTGTTTAAAGAGCATGAATAAATATTTAAATACTACAATTCAAAGAAAAATTTCTTAATTTTTTAAACAAGTTTAAAGAATTGTTTGGAAATTTTCAATTAAACTACAGCTATAGAGAAACAAAATATTTTCCTTGGGTATAGAAACAATTTTTAATGGGTTTTTACCGTCTGTGCTACAATCACCTCCTCACAAAGACCACCAAATTCTTTTTTACTCAATGCAAGAACTCTTGTACCAACACCAAATTCTTTGCTCACTCCAGGTCCCACTTCAATAATTTTCCCAGCTACTTCATGTCCTGGTATGAATGGTAATTTGGGTTTCACATCATATTCTCCTCTTGTAACAAGGTAATCTGATACATTTAAACCACAAGTATGAACTTTCACACGGACCTGAAAAATAAAGAAAGAAAATGATAATCATACCATACTTCAATTATGACACATATATCTTGTATTAATAAATGTGATGGCCTAGATTCAGTCTTGGAAGTATACACACTTACATATATAACTTAAACATGAATTTTCTTGTTCTGTGCAATTAAAAACAAGATTTACGTCGAAGAAATGTCATTTCAGTTTCATGAAGCAACACTTACTTCATTCTTTTCTAGCTTCTTCTTTCTTTCAACGTTTTCCACTTTTAATTGGCCACATAATTCGTGAAGAACGGCAGCTTTTACCGAAGCAAATCGCGTTAGTTGTCGATTAATGTTTGTGTGTTCAAAATTATTTAGAAGAGACAGAGAACAGCGTCCAAGCACTTTGTTAACAAGAGCTGCCATTTTCATTCAAATTTTGTAGATTATGAAGAATTATCACCTTGAAAAAAGTAGAACATTTTATAATTATTATTCTTTTAAAGCCTGAACTTGTGTCTTTCTCACACAGTTCGAATTTCAAGAACAAAACTTCAACTTAACCAGCACATAACCTATACCTTTCATACATTCTGTGAAACACGGCACACACGGAGAATCCATGGAACCCTCGTGCACCTTGCATCGGCGCACGGAGAGTTTCAGGCAGCACGAGAGGGAAAAATAAGGCGGTACACGGTTGTCAAATGTCTGTGGCGGCTTGCCGCATGTGGTAGTGAAATGCAAATACATGGGATTTGCGGAAATACTGTAATTGGAATTGCCTTGCCGACTAGTCCAGTCCATCAAATTATTGTGCAGTTGTACTCTTTGCTCTAATTATATCAGAAAGCAATAAGCGTTTCTGGTTTAGAATTTCCGTAGTATTGCACCTTATCACGGACGCTCTCAAGAGGGCATTTTTGTAAATATAGTAGTTATCTATTTTTTGATGTACTGAATAGTGGTGAACATTGGCATAGATAATTTGATTTTGAATTAGAAAATGTGGGAATAATATTTTGTTAAATACTGGAAGAATTTGTCGATGCCGCCCCATCTTTTGTGACATCCTAAGTTTTGTCGATCAACTAGATGTAAACAGTGTCAGTATTGTAGGTTAGGAATCATGAATGTTCGTGTTTAGTATCTGTGATATACGTATTTTTCAACGTTACAAGAAGTCCAACCATGTCTGAGACTCCTTCAACCGTGGACTTCACCCCTGAAGAACTTGAAAAGGCAGTTTCTCAGTTTTATCAATCTGATGCAGCTGTACAAGCTAAAGCACACCAATGGTTAACTGCTGCTCAGACAACTCCAGAGGCATGGACATTTGTGTGGGATTTATTACAACCAAATAAGGTCATTCTACTTTTTTGTATGTGCTTGCTGCATTGCAAAAATATTGTATTAAAAGCTGATTTGCTGAATGCTAGTTAATAAGACAATATTGTAATATGATCTGACAAGTCCATTTTTTCCTTAGTTGCTGTAAGATTTTGTGAACTCAGAGTGCAATAGTCTTTCCTGAACATTTTTTCTTACAGTGAATGAGAATAAATATGAAAGTGAAAGTTGATTGCATTTTTTAATTTGTATTTTATTTTGGGCCTACAGTCAACTGAGCTTCAGTTCTTTGCTGCAACAACACTTCATACCAAAGTTGTAAAATGGTGGAAAGAAGTTCCTGAAGATGAGTATCCTGTTTTGAAGAAAAAACTATTAGAAGCAATTATCAGCCACTGCCTTGGACCAAAGATAGTGTTGAATAAGTTGTGCATAACTGTAAGTTTGTCTATTTATTTACTTACAAGAACATTTTATGTGAGTGAATACCAAAAACAAATATTACTGTGCATTTTTTGATTCACAATTGTAAACCATTAATATATTTTAACCATTAGCTATCAGCATATCTTCTGCAAACCATATCTGTACATTGGCCAGATGCTATACCAGAATTACTGTCGATGTTTCAACCCTCTTATTTACCATCACTTCCCCCTGAAAGAACGGCATGGATTCTTCTTGAAGTTTTAACTGTTTTGCCAGAAGAGGTGAGAAGTGTAAAATATTTTCTGCTGGTCTTGTTTTAGGATATTTCCATGTCGGACAAACCCCTATTACTTGGATAAACATAATTGTTAGCTTATTGTTTGAATATTAAGTAAATAGAATTGCCCATTAAATCGTTTCTATACTTCAGTTTCAGAGTTCTCATTTAAGTCAAACACAGAAAGGACTTGTAAGAAATGAATTACAAAAGAACACTCCACAAGGTATTAAAATTGCGCTTTTTGTGAAAACTACCAAGAACTGTGTGTATTGTCATAAACAAGTTTAATCCATGACATAAGTTACATAGATTATTTTGTTTTCAGTTTTATCATTGCTTGAAGACATTCTTGCTACAAACGATTGTGCATCAGCTAGTGAAAGCTCTCTAGAAGTAATACACCAAGTTTTGCGATGTGCAGCATCATGGTTACAAATGGGAATACCAATTACTGACTGTATGCGATTAGCTGATTTACTAATTGCAGTTGTTATAAGCAGTGTAAATATACCACACCATCACAGTTTTGGCAGGTATGTGTGAAAATGTGTGCCTAAATACATTTTAAGGAAGTGTGACAAAATATCTTCCTTAGTGATCTGAGGGTTCTAATTTCTTTTTGTTTGAGAATTATGGATCACAATTTATTACTTTGAAATTGTGTGTTTTTGTAGTTCAGAGGTGGAAGTATTTATAGGATCATTAAGCATCTACAAAACTTGTGATGTATTATTCTGATGTATTATTTTTAAAATAATGATTGCAATAAGTTTAGAGTGTATTCACATTAAAAGCACAAAGTTAATTAGTTATGTGAATCAGAAATTCATTGTATGAGTTGAAAAGAATGACAGTTGAACACTGAAAGGGATATTGAAGACATTTTGTGGTTCAAGTTTTCTGCTCTAGCTGCTTATTTTTGTTATAATTTGTTAAAAATCAAAATCTATTAAAGAATAATTAAAATTTTAAATTTAGTTTCACTTTGTGTTCAGAAATAAAAATTAAATAAAATGCTGTCTCAATCCTTTTTTCAAATAATCAGTAATAAGAGCAGTATAATAATGTTTTATATCTGGATATCATTTTCTATGAAGGTTTATTTTCATTACTTCATAAGGCTGTTTTTTACTCTCTGTATCAGTGATATTTATCTATGTGAAATTTCATTTCATTGTAATTATTTTTCAATTGTATTTATTAGTATCTTATATGCAAACTCTTTCAATAGTATTCCAGAAGCTGCTTTGGATGCTCTTCAAGCCATGGCAACACATCCTGATACTCACAGATTCCCAAATAGTTGTTTACAATTACTGGAAAAATTACTACCTCTCCATTCACTTATTCAGCAAATTAGCAGTGAAGATCAGGTACTGTATACAAAGAATTCATTGAGATGAAAAATATATTTTGTAATTTATTTAGTGTAAGAAACTTGTATGTCAAAGAGAGAAGCTTGTGTCAAAGTGATTGTGTGAAGTTTATTTCCAGGAACTCTTGTCCAATTTATACTGCACTTTAATTGCGGTGGCAGAAAGTCATGCCGGTCTGCTGGTTAACTCTTTCCGTTCTGAAAGTCCAGCCAAATCTAATTCCCTGCAGCTTGTCCATGTCATATTGCAGTGCAGCAACACTCCAGGAGTGTACCCTGTACAGGAGACCTTGAGCCAAAATGCTCTTGGCTTCTGGTACATTTTACAGGTAATTCTGAATGCACTTACAAGGATGGAGGATAGTAACCAGTATTATATTTATTTTTTCCCCTCATTTGAGAAGTTGCTGTAAACTATTTCATAGTTAGAGATACCATAAGAAATTTCACTGTCGCTACTCAGAAAAAGGGGTGGTTTCTTTTAATTTTTGTAGTATGTTTGAGAAAGAGTATTTGCAGTTCAATCTTTTAATTGTGGAGTGTAGACAAGTATATTTATTCACAAAACAAAGAACAGTCTCATCTAGCTACATAATTCAAGCAAAACAAAACACTTCTTAATTCAAAATAATTGAAAAGGAAATTAATCCTTGTGATTGTGTATGTGTATTAATCCATGATGAAGAAAATATGCTAAAAATCTTCACTCGCCATTTAAAGAACACATTCACATCTTTGTAGGAAGGTTTTGTGGCACTGTGATGGAAGTGCACGAGGTGAGGGAGGGGTTGATGAAAATTGAGCATTGTCAAAATGTATTTTATGTTGTCTTGCACAACAATCCTTGTTCAATAATATGCAAGATGATGTGTTGAAATTACGCCATGGAACACAACAATTAATTAGTGTTATGAAAGCAATCTTTTCATTGTAGCTGATGTTATTGTTGGAGTTATGTGGAAATTGGTCAGTTTCTTGTATAGACCACTAAAGTTTCATGTTGGTATTTTCAGTTGCACAATTTTGTCATATGTTATAAGTCGTAATTTTTATACTTGCAGGATGACATGTTAGCAGCAGAACCAGAAGATTTTACTGTTATTATGCAATCACTTGGTCCTGTATACCTAATGCTAGCAGAAGTAATGTTACATAAGTCAATGTTACCTACAGATGATTCATCATGGGCAAGTGAAGAAAAAGAGCAGTTCAGATGCTATCGACAAGATGTGGCTGACACTATGGTAAATGAGAAAGCACTGAAATCAGAGTTGTGCCATTGACTATAATTTTATGTATATGTGTGTTTTCTACACATAATCTGCATGTAGTCTACATGACTTTTCACGTGCAGACTATGTAGACAATGTAGTCTGTATAGACTGTTTATTTTTTCACATCAAATAACCACAAAAAGTTTATAATAAGTAGTAATAGTAGAAGTATGCTGAAATGTATTATTAATATTTTTTATTTTCGATTCAATAAGTCAAACAAAATATACTACTTCCGATGAAGAAATGACAACTCCTATAACCATCTCAAGAAACCAATAGGAACCTCTTTCAACTTGCACATCAGTTCTCTCTGCATCCGAATCTTTCCCTCCAAGTGCAGTGTTACGAACTCGATGCGCAGAAATATTGTGCAGATCCCTGATCCTGACACCAACCTCTTCCCCCCCACAACAGGGATGGACGCAAAAAGTGTTTCACAGGGAAGGAGGCAATGCCAGCCATGACTGTCACCCGCCCCCTAAATATTTTTGAAGCAAAACAATGGTACCTTGAAATTTAAAAAATATTTATTCATTGTGGTAAAACTCCTTTGGACGTGATTCAATCAATATGTACTATTCCTTTTCATAAATTGTGTATAATAATTATACTCAATTTATAAGAATTTAATAATTGTAAATAAATGTCAGCATTGGGGACGGAGCCTGACTCTTTGATTCGCCTCTGTTCCACAAAAAAGGGAGATTACCATTGTTTACATAGATTACCTTTGTCTAAACAATGTTTATGTGTAGACATAGACTATGGTTCTTTACGTGTAGATGCACATCACTAACTGAAATACATAGAAGCCCTCGAATTTCAAGTTAAAATTTCATTACAAATGTGTTATGTTGTTTACAGATGTATTGCTACAATGTGCTGCATGATAAATTATTGGAGTTGCTTCTCCAGAAATTAGAAGGAGCGTTGGCAGAAGTAAATGCATCTGTTAAAGATAATAATGCAGGCAACAGAAACCCTCCTGGTTGGCAGATGTTAGAATCTGTTCTTCATGCATTTGTAGCTGTTGCAGAGTGTCTGAACGCCAATGATGAGGGACATGTTCCTCGTTTTCTGAATGTTCTTGAAAGATTACCATTTGCTCATCTCAATTTGAGAGTCATCAATACAGCATTGAATGTAATAGGTAAAGTGTAACTTTATACAATAATTTTTGAAATGTGTGTGGTTGAATGAACTGTGCTGAGAGTGAGTGATGAAACTTGAAAAACATCTTCAAAGGCAATGAATATGATGTATTTTCCATATTTTGTGGAGTGGTATTGAAAAACATTTTTTTGTCTTCTCTGTCTTTAAAATCTCGAATATACTTTGAATCTGTGCATAGAAATGAAACTGCAAAAACCAAATTTAGTTTTCGATGAATGTATGTTTGACATTGGAATACTGCCTTCCTATTAATAACATTGGATTACTCAGGATTGAAGTAGGAAGATTTTTGAATGTATATCTGCAAGAGAAGGGGAAGGGATTTATGTAACATTGCAACAAATATTGAATGTCAATTATAAATAGTCTAAAGAAATGTTAAAGAACTTGGGCTTTTCATAGTATTTTCTTATATTTGATTTTATATCAACAACATGCATGAAGGACATGAAATATGTTAATTCCTAAAACTTCAATCTGCTATCCACTTCTGATTCTTTCAGTAACATTACATTCTCATTTTCATATTTTTCTATATTCTGATGTGTAATAATAGTTACTGACCGTTATGCACATAGTACTAGTGTTATTGACAATATACTTTTTCTATTTTTAGAAATGTAAAAGGGAGGTTGTTCCAATGAATATTGATTTTTATAAAATACTAGTGGATTTGGCAATGCTTTGCTATTGCAGTGTATTGCACTTAACACACTACTGGTCACATGATTGTTAAACACGTACATCACACTGCAAACATTCTAATTGATGAAAGACTTTCTTGCAAGTATGGGGTTTGTTCTATGTCCTGCTTTGGATGAGGTTGTCAAGTATCCTCTTGTTAAGACGTTCTCTCTCAAATTTGGGCATGCGTTTGCTATGATGCTATCGTGGAGGAATTTGATTTACTTGTCTGAGATTCAAGTAATAATTCCAGCCGATATTTCAAAATCGCAGGGGCAGAATACTTGCAGTGAAGATGTGCTTAATACTTGACTGTTCAGTGGGTGGCCTAGAATTCAAGGGCTCTTGAGTCATAAATAAATGATCCACAACACCCCCACGTATTTGATTTAATTCAAATTACTCTTTAAACACTCCCATTACTAATAACAACAAAGTGCGAAAATTTCAGCGAAATTTATCATATAGTTTTTGCTTCTATGTGTGGCACAGAGCATTCACACATTTCTTTTTATTTACAGTGAAACCTCTATAACGTTTTTTTAAGAGACCATGAATTCTAAACATTGTATAGAGGAAAACACTGTAAAGAGGAAGACTGTGTATAAGGGCTTTTGGCCGGGAACGGAAAAAATTGGCATAACGTAGAGGAAAACATTATATGGAGGAACGTTATATAGAAGTTTCACTGCATTTATATTATTCCCTTTTATTTATATATATTATTTGGTGGCAACCATTATGTACATACAGATTTATGGTATTGTGGAAGTATTTCCTGTTTATGTTCTCTGCATTTCATTCTATAATTGTAACCTGAATAAAATGAAAAATATGAATAGAAAAAATAATTAACACAAACCATAAGCCTGTGAAGATAAAGGTATCCCTGTCCAATTGCACACAGGCCAAAGTGGCCCACAGGGAGGTGAAGGTTGGGCTCCACCTTTTCGTCGCCGTTGGCACAAGGAGGGTTGTGAGGCAAGCACAATGCTCCAGCCGCCTTTACCCCCAGGAAAGATCCTAGTGCTTACTTGAAAAGAAGGCCGAGTTGACTCCAGTGCCAACCTGAATGGAAAGTGCCAGATAAAAATCCCAGCCTATGCTGGGATTCAATCCTGGGTCCTTTAGGACAAGAAGCCAGCGACCATAAGCCTTTATTGGTCCTTATTGCCATCTTATCTGCTATTATTTTTGATTAAAGTTTTGATAAAATATAAGAAATTGCTAAATGGTCAGGTAATGATTACACATGAATCAATGCTAAATCATATAAATCTGGAACTCTCTTGAATGTAGTACATTTATTAGGGTGCTGATGTATAGGTTAGGGATAGATCTCACCATCTAGCATGGAAAGATCATTGCGGTCTCCTGAAGGAAAAAAAAACTTCCACTACTCGTATAGGACTAATGACTTTGGCAATTTACAGGCCTGCAAACACAACTAATTAATTAATTAAAAATCTAAGGCATGTGTAGAAGTAATATTTTCAAAGGATAAGAATCTGCATTTAGTATTCTAAACTGGTGGTTCCTAACTGATGGTCTGCAAAGAAGGTCAAAATAATTGGCAGTACGAGTTATTATGGAAAAAAAAATTAATTGCTGTGTCTTGGCTTCATAAGGATAAAAAGTGAAAAGGTGTGATTATCTATTATTGTCTGAATAATATTTCTGTCTACTTGACAACTAGCAGCTGATAGGGGAGAGGGGGTTTCATTATCCAATCAATTTGTGTGATATGGCAGAGCTGGCAATGCTAATTAAGAAAGAAAATTAAATCTCATGACATAAAGCCACTGAAAATTGAGGAGTGGCATTACCTATACGGTTATTTACTGTATGTGCAGTTGTGTTGTCTACTGGTGGGAGGCTGTCATTACAGTTTGTTTCTTGATACTGCTACTAATGTTGTAGTGCTGCTGATGCAAGGATGCCTTATAACCATTTATCTGCCTCCCAAGTAAGAGGCTCTGCCACACCCCCAGCTGTCAAGTAGTCAGAAATATTATTTGGACAGTACAGAAGTATTAAGGTTACCTTGGCTGGTCAAATTCCAAGAACGTGGTCTCTGCAGCTATTGAGGACATTTTAAATAGACCATGTATTTTGAAAGGTACTGAAGTTGTGGGCAAAGAAGATCATCGTCAAAAAACACTGTGAAGTTGAGAATTTGGAAAATATTAGTAGTTATTGGAGAGCAGCTTGTGAGTTGCACAGGAAAGTTTCCCTAATCTTCTCTCCAATGTGATGAACAAACAGGCATTTCAAATACTGCTAATATTTTTTTTCTTTTTCAATGTTCTGTCACTGCTTCCATTCAAATGTTCACTCCATGTTTTCCAATGAATAACTGTTTTGGTGTTTTTTTCCCTAGGTTCTTGTGCAGAGTGGATCAATCAGCATCCTGTGTCCATGGGTCATGTTGTCCCATTATTAGTGACTGGTCTGAATAGTCCAGAAGTGGCACCTGCAGCCACCATGGCCCTGAAAGATCTTGCACGGGAATGCTTGCAGACCATTGGCTCGTTTTCACATCCTATCCTTCAAGCTACACAGGTCAGTGAGCAAAGAAATAAGTTAGTTAGTTAATGCCTTATTTTACGTGGCAAGACTCGGGCCATCAGGCCCGCTCTTCCGCCTGACCATGCAAATTTCTACTATGCTCCTTTCACCACCTAGTGGAGAAAGAAGGTATTATCTTAGGCGACGAAACAGGCGACTTGAATTTAGCTCAGAGGCGTCATTTAGGCTTGAGGATCTTTTACATGCAAGTAAATGTACTAACATGGGACAGCCGGCTTTACTTCCTCCGAAGGAAGGCGTACGAAGGAATTTTTCGCCCTTAAAAATCCACGGCTTCAATCAAGTTTGAACCCGCAAACTTGGGTATGACAGTCCGGTACGCTAACCGTTACACCATCGAATCCGCATTCGCAATAAGTAGATGCAAACCACTCTTATGTTGAATGTTTTTAATAATGTGTTTGCATTTAATTAATGTACTTGTTCAATGAATGTATGAAGATTGTTATATCTGAGTTTGCAAGTTTGAACATGTGGATTTTAAGAGGCAAAGAAATTCTTGGTAAGCCTAACATCTGTTTCAGTATATGCAAGTAATGTTCTTTGTTGTTATTATCCCTTCCAATACATTTCACCTGTGTAAACCCCTCATCAACACCTTCATGACATTGATTTAATAAAAATATCTTGAGGCATTTCTGTGACAAACACTTCAATAATGAACTAGTTTTTTTAGAGCTGTGTTAATTTAACCCTTTTCCGGACAACCAGTTTTAATGACGTAACCAGGCAGGCAGGGTCCAGTGGACCCAGGAGTGTCTTTGACAGAATTAAGCTTACAATGTACATTTTGGACATGGTTAATGAAATAGAACCCTCAAATATAGTTGTTTAATTTAACAAAACATTTCAAAATACTTTACAGTTGTTTTTTAAATTTTATTATTATTATAATTATTATTATTATTATTATTATTATCATTATCATTATCATTATCATTATCATTATTATTATTGCTCCATATCACGACTACAGATGTTATGAATCGGCTGAGTATAAAATCTACTCCAGGTTGCAACCAGCTACCTAAGGAGCAGATCTAGGGACTGTTGGTGCCTCTACACTACTTTGCGCAAAACGTGAGCTGCGCAATTTCTTGCACTTCCCAGTCCTTTGAATGACCTGGAAGTGACCATAAGCCTGTATTGGGTAATGATTACACATGAATCAATGCTAAATCGTAAATAAATAAATATATATATATATATATATATATATATATATATATATATGTATATATATATATATGTATATATATATATATATATATATATATATATATATATATATGTATATATATAAATCTGTAACTATCTATTATTATTATTATTATTATTATTATTATTATAATAGATCGCACACAATGTTTACCTGGGTATGTTCATTACAAACAAGTTTTCAAAAGATGCTACATCTCTTTGTTTTACACATCTTTCCCAAGAGCACAAATGACGTCATTTTTGGCATTGTTATAATTTTTCTGAGTTGTAGAATCTGCTTCTTTCCCAATACCGTGTGTGATTGACAGGCTACTCTTGTTAGTCAATCCTGTTTGACTGTCTCACCTTACATTTACTGTAAGAACCAAATTCTTTGCAATGTCAACAATAAGTAATCCTATGATCTCATCTTTTCTAACATTCAGTCAGTGTCAACAACACATCTGTCGCTGTGCAGTTTTCCTGCAACACGTGGACCGCACATGACTTCAAAATCCCACTCTCCTGACTCTTGGCTACATACTAAACCGCAACAACACTGTCAACGAAGGCGTTGTTCTTATGGTACACACGTGTTAGATAACATCCCGATGAAAAGACGTTGTGCAACCCGACATCAGTCCATTCCTTGGACATGAAGCAGTTATCAAGTAATCGACCAAACAAAACCAGGATATGCAATATTACATGCAGATAGGGTGGGGTCCAATGGACCCCACTTGCCCAGTGGCAACTGAAATATAATTGATAAACTGATAAATATTTTTTATTCATTATTCAGTAACACTTTCATAAAATGATTGTGGGTACATTTAGAAAATACAATAGCAAACAAAGTCACAAAAAACTATCCTAATTAACCTTCGATAGTTTTCATGTAAAATATTGAAAAGTTTGCTTCTGGGTCCAGTGGATCCTGGTTGCCCGGATAAGGATTAAGAAAGTTAGCATTAGTTGAGATATCCTATAATGATTAATTATGCTGTGATGTATTATTCTTGAGAAAGAAAATTAAATTTTCATAGTATGCAAAGCTTAAAATGTTGAGTGGTCCTATAATGATTAATTGTGCTGTGATGTATTATTCTTGAGAAGGAAAATTAAATTTTCATGATATGCACAGCCTTAAAATGTCAAGTTGTAAATTGGGAATTGGGTGTCAGAACAATGTGTGAAACCCTTGCTTAGTGGTGCAATGCCTTTTTGAGATGCTATATGCAATGGCTCTTGGCAGGTATCGTGGTTGTAGTTCCAGTAATGTAGTTAAAATAAAGTAATTAATAATTCATGAAATGCAAATTTGTGATGTGCCTCAACAGAAAAGAAAACTATCAAAAGATATTTTGTTTGTCATTTTGTTGGCGACAGTTTATAAACTGTCACCAACAAATCACCCTCACAACATCAACTTATAGATTTATGTAACCGTATAATTGTGTTAGATGTGTCTTAAGTTTTATTGAATCAGATTTGAATTATTTATGATTATTAAAATCTTTTTTCATAGGAACAATTCTGGGGAGAAAAAAAGTGGGGGAAAAAATGTTTTTATGAAAATTAACTTCCAAAAGAACTTGCAATTCATTGTCACATTATATCCTTTTGTTTTAATGTTTTGTTGTTGTTGTCGTCATTTCATTGTTTAAATTCATTTTTTTCCTTTTTTGAGCAGGAAGCTCTGACTAGTGGGCAGTTGCAATCAGGGGAATGTGTGCGTTTGATGTTTACTGTTGGTCGTGTTTTGTCTGTTCTTCCTCTGGAAAGCACAATGCAGTATTTGGAAGTAATGGTAGTCCCATACATAAATGAACTTCAAAGCTTGTCGGAACAAGAGGTACATACAGACTATAAAGCTATTGATTGCAAGATTCCTGTTTGTTTATTTTCGTGTTCTCTCTAACATTATCTTTGTTGTAGTTGAATCCTTCTGTCCGAGCTGCAGTTATATTAAGACTGAAAATGCTTGGTATACTTTATGGGACCCTTTCTGTACAATCTTCAGAGAACGATGACCTTTCAGAAAATCAAAGTAATTCGAATTCTCAACAAGCTAGGCAGCCTGTGGTGCAGCCTGTGTTTTTTATGCTGCAACAAATGATGCCCCTGTCACAAAATATAGTGTATCGTATGGGCAGCGATCATGATATATTACAGGTACTGTATTATTTTAAGTGCTTTAGATAAAACACTATTTGTTTACATTCTATTTCTTTGAAAATGTTTTTTACAGGCTCTCTTTCTAATGTTCAAACAAGCTATATCAACATTATTAGAAGGAAGTGAACCGTTTCTGCCAGAGTTATTGACGTTATTAGTTAACAGTTATAGGGAGTTTCCTCATCCTACAGTACTTGATCTCGCACTTTTGGTATGTATAATTTAAATCTTTTGTAAGAAATCTGGTTATTAAATTTTAGTGATTAGATCATTATTACATGGAATTTTCCAATAATTTCCTTCCTCCTTTTCTGTAGATACTTACATTGTTCAGCAGTTCTGAAAAACATTTGTCATATATGCAGTCCTTCCTGAAGATGGTTTGCCACCATACTATGCAGCATTTTTTTTGTGGTGCTAACCTTTCAGAACATGTTGATGTATTGGAATCGTTTTTCAAGATGCTTGCAGGCGTTTTGAGGAAGTTTGCATCCTTGTTTACTGCTTTTGAGCCAAATGACTGTACTGCACTTTTTCAAGCTGGTTTGTGATCTTTCTGTTTTGTAAAATTATATTATTCCTGTATTTTTTGCATTTCTTATACAGTCTGTGTCTCTTCTTATAGGCACTGTGACATTGTTACTTCCTGAAATAGCAGCTGTAAAAGCTGCATCACAATTCCTATGCAATTTTATTTTGCAAAGTCGGGACATTACACACTTACTAGGAGTTGTGCAGTTGTGTGGAGAAGGCTTAGTTCATCAAATATTACGTGCTATTGGTGAGTATCTATTGAAATTTCATATGGATGGAGATGTTGAGAAAGCTATATTATGAAGAGATTCTGAGTTCTTCATTTCACTAAGACAAATTTTCTAAAGAAATAGTATTTCTCCAAATGAATCATGAAAAATCTGTTTCAAAAGGGGCCCACTTAGATGTTCACTCTAGAAGAAATCTCTGATTGTAATTGCACACTGAAATTCTGAAAGGGATGAAGAGCCAAAAGCTTGCCATCTACTGAGAAAATATACTTTATTGAAATATTTTAAATAATTTCAGTTCATTTCCTTACTAAAAACGTGCATTTGGCTTTGTTGCAACAGGGTTGTGTGGTTTAGTTAGTACTGCTGTGTAATGTCTTTCATTGTCAACCTCTGATTTGATAAGATTTGTTTTGTTTTGTCAAAGAATAAAAACTGTACTGTGTGAGTATGGGAGAGAGGTACAATCTATGCATGTTTTCTTGAGCTCCAGAATCACAGCCCCACCTTTTACCCATAAATAGGTGAATAATGTATAAAAGTGCCAGTGAAGCATGTGATTATGATCAGCTCTTGCTGCCGTAAGAAAATAAAGAGGGAAAGTTATATACTAGAAAGTGTACAGGGAAAAGTGGAGTTTTGAAAATGTGATCACAGATAATTCATTGCCACATTGATTCATCAATGAAATGCTAGCTGGCAAGTTTAAAAAGTAGTGCAGAAGTATATCATACAATTAGAAAAATTGTGAATACAAATTAATAATATGTTGATTCAATTTTTGGGTGTTAACTGAACCCTTAATTGAACTGCCTTTGGAAACGGTCTTCAGTGTCAATCTGAGAGTGGAACAAAACTATTTGAGCAGAGGAGAAACTATTTCTCTTTTTCTATTTATCAATCTCACTTGTTGTAGAATAAAGTGTTTCCTTGTTTTTCCCCCTGCTTTTTAGAAACCAAAATATTAATTACAGTACCAGCAGCGTGTAAGTGACTCTGACATTTCAAGGCACTGTTGCCACACATTACTAAGCATATGGCATCACTTACATCATAGATAAATTAAATCCCAAAACATTAACACTTCCTGAAGGACTGTGACTGTGGACTTCTTGAGATCATGTTCATAACTTTCGCCAAAGCCGAACCTTTTCGCCTCCGCGACTTCATGTGAGTCAGATGAGTGGCAACACTGAACCATGGCTGTAAGAAAGCAAACAAATCTTCACAAGGTGGTTGCTTCAAGCAGGTCATATAATATACCATAGCACATGGCGAGAGAACTGTCAGAGTCACTTATACACTGCCTGTACTGTAGAGTGCAATTTATATACTGTGTTGTATTGGATTGTACAAATCCAGTGTTATATGTAAATGCCAATTGCCCTACAGGTGGAGAATCTTCTCGTGCAAGTTTAGAACCAATGTCTGAGATCCTACTAGCATTAAACAAAAAGTATTGTGACAATTTGTACCGTTGGCTGAACCAAACCATGCAACAGGATGGCTTTCCTTCACCTCGAGTCAGTGCAGCCCAAAAGGAACATTTTGTAAAGATGGCTCTTAAGTAAGTGATAAATTTTAATTTTCTTAGCCCCAAGTTGAACTTGGGTTCTTATATGTTTTAGGGTTGTCCAACTGCTTTGTTCATCTTGCTCGATCAATGCTTTCATGTCTCCTTGAATGCGGATGTTTCTAGTCTAATCTTCTACACAAAAAATAACCTCTCATCTATATGTATTTTGATCAAATTACAATCAGGTAGAAGACATTTTTGGAACAGTGAGGTGTATTTTCTTGTATCTATAACGTTCAATTTTTATGGTCTGTTAATCATTTATAAACAAGAAATTTTTTGGCCAATGCACGTCAAAACTCAGGTACCAACAAACAAAACAAATGGGAAGGAAAATAAATTAACTTTTCCATGCGTGTTTCCGTCAATTTTTTTTACCTTAACATCGTATTTTGATGTTACACTGTTTAATATTGATATTGATAAAATTTAAATGAATTGACTGTTGACTCATATTTCGTAATAATCATCAATTCAACTAACATTGCCTTTGCAAGAATTACCGAAACTATCTGCATTTAGATTTTTAAATAACAAGAAGATCGAGTTCAAGTTTTGAATGAAGGACATGTAGTCAAGAAATTTCTGACATTGAGCCTTCCACACTATGAGAGTTGTTCTATGAGAGAGTTCCTGGGTTCTGGGGGATAGTCTTGGAAGGGAAGGAAGGGTTTCAAGAGGTGATATGTGGTGATTGGGGGAGCCCCTCTATGCCACAACACACTGTGTTCATGACTTTTGTGGGATTCAAACCTATATACACACACACACACATGTATAAGGATATACCACTAACTTAGGTGCAAATGCTACCAAAGCCCCTGCAACACCCTGTCGGAAAGAAAGGAAGACAGAGTTGAAAGTTGAAACATGGTAGATGGGAGAGCTCTACCATGCACACACTGCATTGACAAGAGCAAACATCCCTAAGGCGGTTCTCAACTCCAAAACCCTTCATGATGGGGAGGTCAAAATACAGTTGCCTTAATGAGCTGCTTCTCAAGTGGGTCTGACTATTGAAAAGTTGGCAATGCTGCAAATATTGAGCCACTGTTTGCATTGCATGTGTTGTTCATTCTGATAAAAAAGTTGCATTTAGATGCATGGCGCTGGGAGCAATGATATTTGACAGGAAGGAAAAGGTCTTTGAGAGCAATAAATAATTACAGTTTGGCAGTAGTGATAATATTGTTTAATGTACTTCTCAGACATGTTGTGTCAATATGTCTTTACTCCATTTTGAGATGACAATGTATAGGCAATTTATGTCTGTGGCAAAGCTGTTGTGGTCTTAAGGGCAGTCATCATAATGGCCAATGATATCCCTTTCTGCCCGCAAATCTGGCACTCATAGCTTGCTCATTGCTTCTGCAGTGACTTTAGATAACATCTGTATAAGCAAAATGGTGGAATGACCATCCCATCCCTCAAACTTGTATGTTGCATCCCCTCTCAAGGCGTTTAATTTTTCAAATTATTGACAAATTTGCTCCCACAGCACAGTTCACTTTGATTGGATGCCTGCCTTCCAACTTAAAGAGGTGCAATAAAAATCGCTTATTGCGCAGACACCTGCATTTTCCTGAAGTTACAATGATAAAGTCCACCTTATCAGGTGTCTCTTGCACCATGAGTGTGAATCTTGAACCACTTTCAATGTTTGTTCTCAGTGCACAAACATTGTTTGTCCACCTCGTGGTCGTTTTTGAGTTAAAATTGTTTTTGGAGACCTCTCTCATTCATAACTACCTAGTGTACAAAGATTGCATGTTCATATAAGAGGGAGGATAGACCTTTTCCCAGAAAGCAGACATTGATGATAAGTAACTGCATCTTAACAAATTTTGTTTTCTCAGAAATAGGGATTATGTACTGAAACGCGCCCTAATTGTGGGCATGTTAATAAATAAAATAAAATAAATATTTTTCCAACTAAAACACTTTTCCAACTTCTCGTACACCACCATGCTAGCTCAGTCTTCTGGGTTCGACTAATAACTATTGCTTATCCTTGAACAATACGTCACCCGATTCACTCTCCATACAGAAGGCAAAAAAAAATCTGAAAGTTCTAAATTTTTTGCTAGATTGCATAATAATAATAATAAGTTATTTTTCATTAAACAGTAAGTAAATTTGTTCATTAAAGTTGCATTGCTGTTTGATAAGTCATCTTTTACCTAATTATAATACTGAAATTCCTATACACTTTGGTCATTACCGCAAATAATTTTAAATAAATAGTTTGTATGAACTGTACCATGAGCTCTCTTCCTCGACGGGGTGGATGACGCCTCACAGGATTCTCCTGATGTCTTCTTGCGGCACTATCTGTCACCTCGACCCCATCTCAGGCTGTCCAGTTACCAAACTCCATTTACTTCTCTCTTGCTCACTGGTATGTCTTCTCACTTGTGGAACATCACCATTAACAAAAATGACTTCTGTATAAGCATACGCCCTATTGCTTGCATCTCGGGCAGACCCCTTCTGGCGAACAATTTTCTCTTACGAAATTCTACTAAGTTCTACTATCATCACTGTGATATCACTTTAAAGTCAGAGTTCCTACTAAAATATTTCTAAGTTCCACTCTTGGCGCTGTGGAATTATTTCAAAGTCCGAACTCGTAATAAGTATTTCTAAGTCCTGCCAGCATCACTTGCACCTCACAAATTCACAAGCAATTCATTCACCACCAAGTCTGGAGCCCGAATCAATTTTATATTTGTCTGTTCAACCCTCAAAACCTCGCCTTAATTGTTTCACCATTGTTTATACAACTTTTTCGAAACATCCATTGACGTCACCCTTCCTGTCCTATTATGAAACCAATCATCATCTTGTGGTAACTATGGTGTATCTTCACATTACTATGGTGTCATAGTACAAATCACACCTTAGCAACCCACCTGTCCCAGAATGCTACTTATGTTGCTATGATTGTCATATTACACCTTAGAAACACCAAATCTGTTGGTAATATCTTAATATTTCGTTCTTTATTTACCCTGCATATTTGGTATATCACAGTACATACGTATGTGTCCACTAAGGAGCCCTCCATAAATTACGTAACACAAATTTCAAGTATTTTCAATACCCCCCCCTCTCTTGTAATGCACTTCCCTATCTCTATGTAACACAGCATAATGCTGCTTCAGACCTCCTCCTCCCCCTTTAGCATTATGTAATTTATGGATGACCCCTAAGCCATTGATATCTAGTCGAATGTAAGGTTTCCACCAAGTTTAATTACTTCAGATCTGTCCAAGCCAGTTTGTCAGGTGCAATATGAGAATTGTATTTAGATTGAGTAGAGTATTGCATTTTATGTGGTTTAACATTTATATGCAAATGTCTTTGTTGTATCAACATTTCATTAAAGGAATTGTTTGATTGTTTTTCTTCAGGGAGCGAGCTAATAAACGTAAACTTGAAGATCTTGTTCGAGAATTCTCCTTTATATGTCGTGGGCTTGTTACGTAACCCACCCTACAGTAAGTTATAAGATATACTAAATGAATGACTTAGTTAAATTCTCTTATGTTGCCCATAAGAGTTTCAAAAAATCCTTCCATTAGAAACTAAAGAACTCCATTATGTGAGTTTATGCACTCTGTCTGTGATTTGTAATTTTATGGAAGAGAACAGTACAACCAATTTGTAATTATTTTCATTTATTACAAGTCTTAGTATTATTATTGATTTGCAGCATCTGCAAGTTTATTAATCACATTATTTATCTGTGAACTGAAATTGGAGATCAGTTCATTAATTATACTTAAACCCTTTCTTAATAATAATATATAATTTTCCCTTCATTAATGTTTCCAATAGTATGATGCAGAAATTATTTTTGAAACTAATTTATTCCTGAATGCATGTGAAAAAAAGCCATTGGAATTGTTTTATAAAAAGAGAATTGTATATTATATACCATAGTCTTTTACTGGTGTAATTTATTTCATTATTTTGCCCTAACCTGTCAAATATCCTCTAGCACTTATGATCATTGTGAGACTGCACTGAGTATACTGTGTTAATAGACATGTGATTTACATGTTTTAGTACAAATGTCAGATTTGCATGAAGAAATTAGTGCCAAATTAGTGAAATGTACAAACATTAGTTTTAATGGCAGATCAATGTCACTATAAATATTTTCAAACATATATTTCTACTTGCACTTTCTTTCATACATTCGTACCATTGGTTGAATCAAGAAAGTTCATATTTTCTATACATGTTCATATTTGCTCTTAAGATTTGATAAATATTAATCACTTTTATTGATTAGATTAAATTAGATTGTTAGTTGTGTTTTGATTAGATTTGCAAGAACCTGGAACTGAATATGGTAAATAGAACTGAAAATCAAAATTGAAGTCTGGAAAAGAGAGTTAAAATACGATGTGGCTGACTGTAATGCAGTCTTCAAAAGCACTTATCACATTCAATGATGAGCACAGGAGTGATTTTTATAACTTGTTAAATCAGAACTAAATTGTGATTCGCTCACCTACCTTTAAATGTTGGTGTTATGTTTTGGATGTTTTATTTTCTTTCTTTTGGACATTATTTAATCAAAAAATCCTCATCTAAACCCATAAATTGTAAAGGAATTAAGAAGTATTTTACATTGATTTCTTTTGCAATTACTTGCCAGTTGATTTGCACACGCATGCAATATTTTCTTGTATTTCTTTCTAGCATGTGTGAGATTTGAAAATATGAGAAAGACTGAAGTAAGCTTGTACATTGAATTGTATATGCAAGATCAAAGTAATTCATATACAGTTAATTGTGATTATTATGGTAAATTTATCATTTCAGAAGTAATGTCAAGAAGTTCAGGTGACCATGAAAGTTGTTCTTGCTACTAACTAGTTGTTTTTGTTTTTTTTGTCTGAGCTATTTAAATTTACTTGGTGTAATTGGGTGTTTTTGTGTGAATGGAAGGTATGCTTGTGGAAAAATATCCTGGAAAGAAATGAGAAAAGTTTAATGGAAGCTGTGATTTGCAACTATTTTCACCTCGTATACTTTAGGTGCAACAAGCTTGAAATTTTTACCATAATATTTTCTCTCTACATATTATTGTTATTAAGGAGATCACCATGACATTAATGACTCCTGACTTCAATGTAGTAGACTGTTTATATATTAATATTTCATGTTTTCATCCTTTCAATTCATTTGATGTATTAAAAATACTTTGAATGCCACTGCACTAGTAACAATTTTCTGCTAGTATTGTGAACTCCTTGCTGAAAAAGGAGGCTCTTTTTATTTAGTTTCCAAATCAGTTGAATTCTGACTTGTAACTTAATATATTGAGAAAAGTAGCTGCAATATGAACCTATGATAACAGCAATACTTTTAAGATCTAAATTTCAAGAAATGTTATTTAATATGTAATATTTTAAGTGGCATCTGCTCATCTCACTGTCAATGCACAGTCCAATCCAGATGAAAGCAAATATATTCTTAAATAAAATTTTTAGGCAACGAAAAGAAAAGCTAGATCCACATATTCTTGAACAATGTAATGAAATGAATTTCTATCTGGGGAATTGATTCCCTTTTAGCGCACAATTTTTGTATTCTTGTACTGAAATCAAAATTTTTCTTATCCAGTAATCTCTTTGAAATGTTCTCTTCAATGTTTGGAAATATACCATACATTTTTTATATTTGTTTTTCTTAGAGGAATGAATATAAGTGTAGTTTTTCCAAAATAGGAGAGGAACAGCAGGATATGCCAGAGTGAAACGATTGTTATAAGGTTTATGAGAAAAGTACCCAGGAAAATCTGAATACCTGATTCTTAACAGGAGAAATTAAATGAAGGAGCATCTACCACACACACACTGGTGTTGTGTTAGATAAAATTTAAAAACTTACCTTTCTTCCAAGCTACATATCTATTGGAAGTTTTGTAACTGTTAGAGTTGTCAATTATAATGCAAGCAATAAATAATGCATTTGTCTGAGGACTGGATAGGCTGTGCTAGAAACAATTCTGGACTAGATGTGTCCAAAAGTGTTTGAAGTCCAGGCATCAAAATTTAACAGCTTATAAAGAATGTTTATTACCTTATGTGTATGAAATAACAATTTCTGTGTTCACAGTATTTAAAAATGTTATGCACTAATTTGCATGCATATTGTGTATGAAATTGTTGTCTTTCATTGGAAGCTGTTTGATTCATCAATTATAATTGTTGAAGCCCTTACATAATTATGTTTATGTGAGCTTCCTTGAAGGCACGATAAATAAAAATTTTACAAACTCTTGTTGTTTTTCTTCACTTTTATTTTCAGCCAACAAAATACTTATATTATTTTCACACCATTATACAGAAACACTACATTTCTTGTATACTCAAGCTCATTTGTTATGCTTGATTTGACTCCTAAGGCATTTGTTTAAACAAATGCACTAAAGATTTAGATTCGTAAAAGATAGAAGTATGGGCATGATTTTGTGTTTTGCTTGCACATAAACATCTTAAAGGGCAATGAAGTCAAATTTGAATAATTTGCAGGATTAATGTGCTTTAATCTTCAATGTATAATGGTTTGTCACCAGAGATGTTACTTTGGTAATGGGAAGTCACAGAGGTTCCCTAAAGATTTGGGATCTACGCAGATGCAACATTTTTACATCAGTTAATTAACCAGAGTATCAAGTAGCTTAATTTAGAAATATCAAAATATAATAAAAAGGAGAACAAAACAATCAGAGAAATCAAAAAGGATTAGACTAATTGGCTTCATAATTTGCATTTGATAAATGTAATTCTGAATTATATGAAAAGTTGTCAATAAACCCCTGCAATATTTGTTACAAATTATGTGACTTCCATTTTTGTGCTTAGAGTTCAATGTATTGCAAGTGCAGTGACTTGCATTTAATTTTTCAAGTAGTGAGTCAAAATCTCCCTTCATTATGGTTGGTGGGAGATACAATTATGCATTGGCTATTTAAGTACATTGTATTTGGAACCTTAGATTAACAAGTCATTTGGAAGAATTTCACTGATCTATAAATTACTAAATAGCATAGGCATCTGCAGCCAAAAATGAAGATTGGCCAACTACATTTCTGGGCTCCCCTGCACATTGAACATTTTTATTTTTATGTATTAATATTTTCCAGTAAATGAATAAAACCCACAAGAAAAATTAAATTGTAATGTTAATAAATATAACTTATTTTGTATTAAACCATTCATATGGTTGCTGGATAGCTTGGAGAGCCAAACATATAACTATTCTCCAAATTGTAAAGCCAAAAAAAAAGGGGGAAACAAAGTATTGAACATATTTAAGGAAAGAAAATGTTTTATTTCATATGGCAACGAGACTTCTTTAAATAATTTTAGGGGGCACAAGGTCCTCCTGTGCACATGCCTATGCTAAATGACGATTGCATGTGAGAAAAGCCTGCTGAACAAAGGCGCTGTAGAGTTAAGTAGTTTTGGGGCAAATCCAAACGGGGAATTTAAACCATTATCGCCCGGTTCAAAAATGGAACAATCAATTTAAACTATAGTTTTCTTGTCTAATTGTCTTTTATTGCGAATATTTGAACACGAACATTTATTAGTCATTAAAAATAGGTTAAATAAACAAATGTATTAATTCGTCATTAAATTTCGTCATAGTTACTGAGCACAATGAGACAGTTCCACAGATTTATTGGTTTTCCCACAAAAATAACAGTGAACATTTTTGCGAAATTGAAAAGCACGCGATGTAAATCGACACATTGATTTGCCCCAAAACCTGCGCAACGGCGGTGCCCATTGATGGACACGTTCGCGCGCTGCGTTGTCCACTATCCAGTAGCAGAGATCAGAACTACCGGAGATAACGTACGACTAATTAGAACACAAAGTTTTTGTAACTGAAATCAACATCCACCTAGATTTCAACGAGAGAGAAACGAAAAACATGAGAGTAAAATAATGGACGACTCTTATCCCTTATCCTACCCCATGTGATGAATTCGGCACTACCCAGAGAAAACGAAATATGGCTTCATAACTAATAATACGGCCCGCTTCGGTACGCACGCCAAGTAAACGAACTGTTTTCTTTTCAGTTAATCATGCTTTTACAGTGTAGTTGACGCTTCGAAACTTGTGCCCGAATTGGCGACGAGACTCCAGCATGGCCGTCTCCCGTGGCTCCGTCCTTCGACGTCGCGTTCAACCAAAAACAAACTTGAGACTGTGCAACGCATTTTACGCCAAAATACTTCGTTTTCTGATCTCTCTGCATAAGTCTCGTTCGGGAGGGAAAGTTAAGGGGTAACACCATTCGAGTGAACTTTAATTCGCACATTTCGATGCCCGTTCTGAAATCCTGCCTATTGTACATCGACAAACGATAAAAGTAAGTCGACGAGAGTAAATTTGAGCTGTTTGAAGGTACCAACCAACTTATTGAGTTTTGCTTCAAAGCAGACTCGAGCGTTTTTCAACGTTCAACAATCTCCGCCAAGCACTTTATTTTAGTAGCGGCAGGATATTTACCGGCTTTTCAAACTCAATGTTTGTATCATTGAATTAGTGTGCTTAAGACTTGACATGTGAGAAGACTGCAGAGAAACTAAAACATTCTTTGCCAAAATAAAAGTGTTTCTTTATTCGTTGGTGCAATACTTCGAATCGTGTGTTCTCAGAAATTAAAGTGAAACAGTGATATTGCACAATGAGGTACTAACTGTGATTTCTGCACACTGAGGTAAGAACTACTTTGTTTATTGATCCAAATTTCTTAAACTAGAAGATTTAGTTATTTATTCATAAGCACATTATTTCGAAATGGGGTAGTGGGCAAAATTAGAAGTGATTGAAGAAATACCGGATTTTGTCGTTGCACGAAAAGTAAAAAAAAAAAGTGAAAATAAATCGTAATTTTGATTTGTGAGAGAGATGATTTTGTTTTCAGACAAAATTGTGTAGATTCTTCAACGCACTTGTTTTATTTTGTTTCGCCTTTGACGGAGAGTAAATACTATTCAGTATTAGTAGAACTGTCTTCCATATTTATGCGGGGGTTGGTTCAAATTTGCTTTGCAAAAGTACGCTCTTCCACTTCAACATCTGTTTACTACGAACTGTCTATTATTATATATTATGTTCTTGCAAGAGACCTGCGAAATTCAGAGTGTCGTCTATGTCAAAATTCAGTCAGAATAAAAATGTCGAAGGATAGCCTTGAGCGTTTCTACAGTTTTACAAGAGCGACGCATATGATTTTTATAGTGTGTTATGTTCAATGTTCAATAGTGCTCCGAAAGTTGTGCTTTACCTAGGTCACTCTTTGTGTACATGTAGCATAGAATACCGAATAATTACAGGTGTAGATGTTCGTAACCAGTTATCTCTTTGTGCATTTGTTGCGGACGTTTGCGAATATGACGTGCGTGTGAAGGTTACAGTAAGTTGTAGCAGAAGGAGGGTAAACCACGTGAAAATTGCCTTTATTCTTTTTTTTAACTCTGAGTAGCTTTCCGAAATTGAAAATGTCGCAAGAAATTCGTTAAGAAAAACAAGAGAAAGTTTACAGCAAAGTAAGGGAAATAATACACGTCTTCTTGGAAGAACGGAGGGAAGTAAACGAAATGTATCGGCAAATGGCGATTGATTAAATACTGCATTACATAAAAATGTATTCCAGATTATACTTTATAATGTATGATGCTCATGTACCATCCTCAAGTAGAAACTGCATCTTTCGTCTTTTCGTCGAGAAAAACGAACAGTGGATAAGTAGGGAGTATTGGTCAACGTCGCGAGACCAGTTCTCATATATTCTCGTAGTAACGGGGGAAAAATGATTGACAGTGGCTTTCTCTACTAGTCGTCGTAGCAACCCCCAAAACTGAGTTTCTTGTCCTCCATTTCTTTCTAGGACCCGGACCAAATATTCTAAGTGCCGTCGACACAACTGACCTAATACGGTACAACGAACAGAACCCCGAACCATCGAAGAGTGGCTATCAATCACTTCTGTTCATTGATACGAGTAAAGGGTGCTCGTGGCCGCACTCGTCACCTGAACAGACGAACCGTTCGTCACTTGGTCCTCTGCCACGGAACATACACTTGCCACAAGCTTCTTCCTGGAAGTTGCACGCCACGACCGTCTTGCGCTTGGCGGCTTGAAGTCCAGCTTCGGCCGGCGAGTCCGTCAATACACTTCCACCTCGCAGAGCACGGCCGAGAAGAGCTGGTTCCATCGGTTGGCCACGCCCGCGGCCTTCACGTACACGTAGCGGCCCGTGAGCGTCTGGCCGCAGTCGAAGTGCAGGCGCGGCTGGAAGAGCGCGCTGTGGGCGCGGGACACGGACGTGCAGCGAGACACGTTGCCCTCGGGCACCGGCGACAGCTGGTACGCCTCCAGGCGCGGACGGTCCGACACGTACACCGTCAGGCGGTCCAGGTTCAGCAGGTAGTCGTGGTACAGGATGTTTTTATCTGTGCATGTGGCAATCGACCTTCAGTCACTATACCGCGATGTTTGTATCTTTGCCCCTGACAGGAATCAGCTGTTTCGCTGCCATCCAATCGGGAGCTTATATTTCGCTACAGTGACGTCACTATGGTGACGTTCGTGGCCAACGAGAGACGTTGGCCACGGGTGACGTTCAAGCTCCCGATTGGATGAAACCGTCAACCGCTGATTCCTGTCAGGGACAAAGTTACGAAAATCGCAGTATATTGCTAATGTTGTGTGGGTCATTATTGCTAAAATGTAGTCCCTGTGAATGGGTCGTTATGCCAGTTCTCGTGGCTCGGAGTGTTGTGAAGTGTATGACTATGTTTGTGTAATTTTCTACAGCCAAGGAAGCCCTGATGATGGAGAAATAAAACTCCAAAACGTTGGCAAACTGAGATAACATTGTCTTCATTTATGGACAAATACCTATAAACAACATGATGGATTCTACTACAGATAGTAATGGAATTCAGCAGATTGCTAATAATGTGTTGCGGACCGCACACCTGACACCGTTGTCGTCTGGCACCACGTGCGAGGGGAACGGAAGTACGGTAGAGGCAGAAGAGGCCCTCCGGGTCGTTCCCTATTCTCCGAAAGGTCTATGGGCGGATTACAGAGAGTAATGAAAACGGATGACCCAGGTCATGGCAAACAGAAGTTTATTGGGCGGCGTTACTTACATGGCCATTGGCACCTGACGTAGCTCAGCCTTGGTGAGGATTGACCTCCGAAAGAGCGACTTTGCAGCGAACATCGGACAGGTCGGAGTGCATGGTGGTCGGAAGAAAGGGCGGGGAGCTGATAGCGAGACCCTGACGGCCCGACTCGAATAGCGGGGCGGAGGAGTGACGGCGGAGCCAGTTATACTGCGATTTTCGTAACTTTGCCTTGATAGGAATCAGCTGTTGACGGCTTCATCCAAACGGGAGCTTGAACGTCGCCATAGTGACGTCACTGTCGCGAAATATAAGTCCCCGATTGGATGACAGCGAAACAGTTGATTCCTGTCAGGGGCGAAGTTACGAAAATCGCAGTTTACGGACGATCTAAACCGACTAGGGGTGAGGGAGGGGGGCAAGGCCAGTTTGGGCCGATCTGACCAACGGAGTGGAAGGTCCGTACCCATGGGCGAAGAGCTAACTAGCATTAGCCTCCTCTCCACGCGGAGGTCAAGTTGTTGTATAGGCCTTTCCTGTTGAGACGCTGTTTTCGAGGCGGAGCTACGTCCTTGTGTCTACGCAGGCGCCAGCTGTCTGCGGCCACGCGACAATATCATCTGTTGCAGTCGCGGCTCGTGGACTTCTAAATGGGGAAGGCTGCAATTGCATTTCATTCCATATGTTGTATTTCTAGACATAATCTTTTCCTATACAGGTATAAAGGCGCGTCCACACGATGCGTCTTTTCGTTCAATTTTGCACATGGGGCATGCGTCCTTTCGTCAAAACGATGGACACATGCAATAGCGCACGCTTCCCAGAGCTGACGGGAATCTCGCTCGTCTTTCTCGTGCGCTTCCTCCAAAGAACGTGTATTTCGTAGCGAAATCATCCGGAATTCCGAGCCGTACGAGTTTTTGACTAGTCTTTGGTGGTCTTCCGAGTTTTTGTGTGGTGTCCGTCTGTTTTATTGCGATTTTCTCGCAGATTCTTCTTTTATTATATATTTACGGTAACATAAAGTTTCAATATATATTTATTCAGCTGTATAGTGGAAATTAGTAAAAATTGACATTAATTATTCCCAATTCTAGTTCGGTGTGTTGCAGTGACAGGAGAAAAATATTTAGTTCTCCCTAATTTTTATTTTATTTTTACGGTACTAATACGAATGTTCGAAATTTATTTAATAAGTTATATAGCTGAAACAATTGAATGCAATAGTTCTCGTTTAAATTTGTGTATTTTCAAAATGCCTCTTAAAAACAAAAGAACTCACTCTTCAGTTCATTGAAGGTTATAGGGAAACATAAGTTTTTCTCTTCTTTCGACTGATTATAAGATAAGCTGGATCCATTGTATAGAACAGAACTGAAGCGCCGCACAGTGCTGCACCGTGTGGACTTGGTAGCGCACTTGCGCGGTATTGAACGTTCTTCTGTCAACTTTGCGCATGCAATTTTATTCCCTTGACGCACAGAAATGACGCATCGTGTGAACGCGCCTTAACCCGAGAAAGGTGGCGTGGGGTCTCTTATGACCCCACGTATCTTTGCTTAGCTGCAGTTGCCTAATTTTGCGAGTCAGAAGATTTACATTTCACATACCTTCCACCACATTCTTTAGCTTTTGTCTGAAAGATTTTCAAAATTTTATATGTAATAATTCATTTATAAATATTTGTGAAACCAATGCAAACATCTTAAATTTCGTACTTTTTCTAAGTTGTGGGGATTGGCTTTGAAGCATTTTTCAATATATTGTTTGTTTTTATGTGAGACAATGTTATAAAACTATACTTACTGACTTTTCTGATACCTTTGTCGTTTAAATATTCAGGAAAATGTAAATGGAGTCACTACATAAATGAAAGATACATGATAATTTTGACCTTTAATTTGTTTCAATGCCTCATTTCCATGTTTGTTTATAATAGTGAAGTTAATACGACCTTATAAATGATTGATTATTATTCAAATAACTAATTTCACACTTATTTCTTGCTAAATATAATTTTATAAAGAAATAACATAAAGGGGTCAGAAATGACCCCACGCCACCTCTAACGTAACTCCGGCAACCGCCACCTCTCCAGGGTTAAGGAAGTTCTGCCGCAATTTGGGAAAACTAGTTGCTGCTCAATGCTACTCGCTGAAATGCATAGTAACGCTATCTAGTGAGCTCGCCCTTCTTTAGACCCCTGGCCCCACCCACGCCCCACCCTTGAAGGCTGCCTAGCTGCAGCCTTCGACCGCCGTGACCCCTCTGCAGTAGATGCATGACTTCATGCCTTTCTCGTTTAACATAGGCCTTATGGCGGATTGAAGTCGGAGCGTAAAGCTTTTTTCTTCCCCGTCAACATCTTCACATGCGTTACGGGCAGCATTTATTGAACTGACAAGAAAAAATTTAATATATTATTGCACTATATATTTCAGAAAACCATTATTAATAAATATTTTATAAATATACTTTTAAATTTCTATTGGGGGGCGATTTTTGTAGGAGAGGCTCCGCCTTACAGCCTTTACTAACGAGCCGCGCCTGATTTGTTTCATAGTTACACCGCGTAGGCAAACGCCCTCAAGGCAGATCTTTCTGGCGAGGCATAGAGAATAAGCCCCTTCCACCAACACTCGGTATTATCTCCGCCAGACTGCCGGACATCAAGTCGATGGGGTACGGGTGTTGTAGCAATCATAACTGCTATGTAACTGACAACTGATGCCACGGAGTGATTACCGCCTGATTTGTGTGTGTCTGTTGCAATCGTGACAGAATAACCTCAATTCTCACCGATGCTTCAGGCACGGGGACACCGTGTTGAACGACGGAGGCTGCAGCCATTGGTTGGGGAGGGGCGTCAGTCGAAATTTCAACGCATGCGTGGTGTAAGCGGTTGGGCTACGGTAAAATTGGTTCAGAACCAGGCCCAGATTTTTAAATTTCTCATGTATAGTCAAACGTTAATGAAAAAAAAAAGCTTTGTGCCGAAGTATTCAATGAAATTATTCAGAACGGTAACTGGACGTGGACATAAATATGAAACCCAACTACGACCAAAGTTTTGCAAGCTCAAAGCTTTAACATTAACCTTTACATGGTTTGAAAAGAACACATTACAGTCAAGCGTATCCGAAGCAAGGAATGTCTAGCGTTTTCGTTAGAAGTCAATAAAGAGCATCAATTGCATTTCGTCAGAGCTTATTAAACGTTCCATGGAATCGCTCATCATGCTTTAGGAAATCCTCCATTTTACTTACTGCCCTTCGATAGTGTAGGGATTTTTTGCCTCAGTATTTATTTTACGGATGGATTATCGTATCGATAACTTGGTATTTTCACGTTTCCTTTACTGTAACAAGGCAATGTTTATGTGAAAGTTTCGTGTTCACATTCTCATTTCTTCTTTTATTTCATTGTGAATAAAGTCTTTGCCTAATATGTGATTTGTAGGAAGATTTAAAATTGCCTTCGGACCTGCGAAGGGAAGCATTATAAAATATTCCCTTATGATAGAATACTTAGTCCACATTAACATGCAGAAATTTTCTTGCCGCATGATAATGTCTGCATAAGGTAGAATGTGCGACACTTCAGACGCCAAGCATACGATCGCGGACGGAATTATGTGTGTCCCTGAGTCAGTGCTAAGCCCACCATTTTTGCCTTTGCCCGCGGTTTCGCGTTGGCTCAAGGAAGGTTTTCCCTCAGTAGCGCATAGGTGGCGACCTCTGGTCGAGTGTATCGAAAATTGGCACCACGGAATACGTCATTTTTCTTCGCTGCTGGGAATACGCTACGATTTCGCAAGATTTCACACACGACTGGTAACGCTGGTGACAAACCCGAAGGCAATTTTTTAATCATTCTGTATTTGGTCTTTGAGAGTTGGAGCTCCAGATTATCAAATGTAGATACTGGGCAAGGTGTCTCAGTGCATCAACTGATGTCACTGCAGTGCCTCTGACCGGGAGGTCCTAAATTCGAGTCCCAACGGTTGCAGGATTTTCGCGACTAGCATGTCAGCTAGATCGAAGTATGTCAGCTGTCTGGAGTAGAATTCTAGCAACCGGCTGCTTTGAGCGGTAGTTTTACGTGATTTCTCCGATCAACACCAGGCGAATGCCGGAGCGCTATCCTAACAAACTGGCCACGGACCGCGCTCGATCCTTTCTTCCACTTCCTTGTCCAATCTTCACAGACACACACTACCACACACGCCGGGAGACCGGTCGGGAGCTTAGAGCTTGTCCCGGCGGGGGGGGGGTGCCCCGCTGGTAGGAGGTACTTGTTTGGGGAAAAGCCCGCTAGTCGACGCCGAATCTCGCCATCCAGCGGGGGATGATCACCGCCACCTCCCGATGAAAATCATGCGGGACTTACGGGACATACGATACACTTACGGGACTAATAACCATACGGATATGCATTCGCTTACGGGACTAATGACCTCAGTAGTTGACGAACCCGGAATCACTAACAATCAATCAATCAATCACATGTAGATGAATGTGGGAAGAAGCGTGTGGAAAGTTCTGTTGTAGGAGAAAGCTTGCGCGTTTGCTGTCAGTGGAGCTTTGGCTGTCCGGGAGTCGCCGCGTCCTAGTCTAATGCAGCCCTTCAAAGGACAAAGCAGATAAAACTGGCGACAATGATATTGCGTTGTGCATTCGCCTGGGGTGCTAATTGGCCATTTTTTTCCCGGAGAGAGGCATTCAGAATTCCAGGACGATTCGAGGAATTGGCGAGAGAAACGAAGTCCATCTTTGCTTATGCAACACTGTGCTAATAAATCCTAGGAAGTTTTCTTTTCTAATTTTCTTGATTTGATTATCATACTTGGAATAAGCACAAGAATAAATCAATGAGGCTCGTTGATATGATTGATATATCTCTGGGAGGAACAAATTAATACTTTTCCAGCAGAGGACATCAAACGCTCTAGGTAGGAGCTGCCCCTGGCATCCGTCCACCAATTTGCATTGTGCATTAGCCCTGAAGAAGGTCCCGAGCTTCAGCCCAAAACGTTGGCAACGCTACCTAGAACTCGGCGTTTTCCGGTCAGGCAAAATTTCATGTGTATAGACAAATCTTAGCTTACAAGAAGGTGTACAGGGTCGAGTAATGCGGAATTAAATGCAATGATTTATTAATACTCTAACGGTGGTGTGCTTTAGTCGAAAAATCTAAAAATTACGGTAAATGACTCACTGATCCGTTCATGATTGATTAATTGATGGATTGCTAGTGATTTCGGACGAGTCAACTGCTAAGGTCATTAGTCCCATAAGTATAGTTCGTGTTTGTTCCTCGGGAGGTGGCGATGTCTTCTTCCGCTCGATGGCCATATCCGGCGCCGACCTACCGTCGGCTAGCGGGCTTTTCCCCCACCAGCGTAGCCTTCCACCTGTGGTGGCTGAGCGGTTTCGCGTGTCGCATGTCGTGTGCGCGCTCACCTTGGCCGATCCCCTGCCACGTGGTGAGGATGACGCCCAGCACGGGCTCCTGCCAGCCCAGGTCCACCATCCAGATGGGCTGCTCCACGTAGTAGTTGTCGAGGATGGCGCAGCGCGACAGCGAGGCGTCCTTGTCGCCGTCCACGGCCAGCGCCGAGTTGCCGTACGTCCAGTCCTTCCAGCCGTGGCGCTTGTCGTTCACCCACGTCGTCTTGCCGTATGCCAGGTTGGGCACTGCGGACAGCATGCGCTCAGTTACGAAACTAGTGCAGAAAGGGCGTCTTTGGCGTACGAATGAAATGAATGCGTAGGCTTCCGCGACAGAGTCATTGTGTTCTTGGCTACTCGGGATCAGCCGCGTCTCAGTGAATGAAATGATGTTGGACGAGGCGACGACAAGCCGGGTCCATAATTTTTTGAAATGTATGTATTTAATGTCAAAACAATTAAAAATTCTGTGGCGAACTAAGGGGAGAAGTGCAAAATATGCCATGTGTCTTAAGAGTCGTCTGTCCTAAGTTATGTACAATTGAATTATATAACGAGCATTTTTGACAATTAATATGAAAATATTCGCTGTCTAACAAAAGCTATTTGCAAGGGCAAATCAGCTACATATTTGGCTATTATCCCTAGTGCTTTGTGAAAGTATAGACTTACTGCCACGATACAATGGAACTAGTGAAACAGCATTATTTTCACGCAAAATTACGCGAAAAATACTCAAATTTTCGAAAAATTGTGCGTGGCCTTATTTCAAAATCTATTTTTAAAGAACAGATTTCATTAAGGGAAAAATCTCTATATTTAAAATATTGTAGCAGTTGGAAGACTCCGAAAAAATGTTGAATTTTGAAATTTTCGAAAAATCTGGGTTTTTGACGAACATGAGACCCGGATCATTCTCTTAATAATTATTCACACTATCCAACAAAGAAATTTAATACAAAAGATGGAGTCTTTTTTGAAAAAATGGAAAATGTCCCAGGGCATAGGGGGAGGGGTCAAAAATGATCTTTGCGAATTTTTGGAAGGAAGGTTTGTACTAAGCGGGTGGGGTAAAGGTGGAAAAATGATTTTCGTGTATTTTTGAATCAAGTTTAGTACAAAGGGATGGGGAGGGGTCCAAAAATGGCGATTTTTGTATACATATTGTTCAAATGTAGTTTTGTGCGGCGGAGGAGTCCAAACACGATTTTTGTACCGCATTTTAAGAATTACAATTTTACGGAGGGGTGGGGGTGGGGTCCAAAAATGAAGATTTTTGTACATATTTTTGAAGTAAAATTTCGTATGGCGGGGGAGTCTAAACGCGGTTTTTGTATATGCATTTGTGAAATGAAGTTCTATACGGAGGGGGTCCGAAAATGACGATATTTGCTTATATAAGCTCCCCATCGTAACTATTTATTGTGGCATAAAGCTTTTTCGGCCGCATTGCGGCCATCTTCAGTGCTACAAAAATAATAATAGTAGTAATAATAATAATAATAATAATAATATATCTAAATTACAAAAAAGTTTAAAAATTTTAAAGAATTAAAAACTTTTTACAGAATATTGTCAAGAATTGGTTTTTAAATTAAAATTCACAAACCTTCTACACCGATAAGACCTGTCGTTTCATACACCAATTCCATTACACACAGACTCGCACAGAAACTCAACCAAGATTTTGCCAAAAACATCAAATTCTCTCCCTCTCACACTATCAACAACAGTATCAATCTAGGAGACAAGATCAAAGACGTAGTTGTTCCACCCAATGGCAAACTGATTTCCTTAGACGTGACGAACCTTTTTCCGAGCATCCCGACCACGGAATGCAAACATATTCTACGGGGCATCCTTGACAACTCTTTGAGTCCAATTCCTATAAAAAATGAGCTGTACAACCTGATATCTCTCTGTTTAGACATAAATTACTTTAAATTTGACAATACATTTTTCACTCAAACTTCTGGCCTACCTATGGGGTCCCCACTTTCCCCACTACTAGCAGACATTTTTATGGACAACCTAGAGAAACAAATTTTTAATTCTGGACACCCTCAGTTGAAAAATGTAACCTATTGGTATAGATACGTAGATGACATCATAGTACTTTGGACCGGCACTCACAGACAACTGAAAAACTTCACTGACTTCCTTAATTCTATACATACTAATATACAATTTACAGTAGAGAAGGAAAATGAGAACAGAACCCTTAACTTTCTAGACCTATCCATCACTTTAGTGAATGACAGACACGCTTTTGACATATACAGGAAACCGACACACACCGACACAGTAATTCATAACAGTTCACAACATCCACCCTCTCACAAACACGCAGCATTCCATAGTATGGTTCACAGATTGTTCTCAATTCCTCTCTCCCCCCAGAACATCAGGAAAGAAATTCTTATCATTAAACAAATAGCTACCAATAATGGCTACAACGACTGTCTTATTGACAGCCTTATCAAAAGAAAACTATCTCCCTTAACACAAAAACATTAACTTCACTGACTCCCACGCACACAACACACACGCACACCAGATATACCATCCCCTTCTTTGGAACATTGTCACTCAAAATTGCCAAAAAGCTCAGTCAATTCGACATGCACGTCACATTCAGCACACCAACCTGTCTCCACACCACACTCTCCCACAACAAAGATCCGATCCCCAAGCCTCTATCATGTGGGGTGTACTCCATTTCCTGTGGTAGTTGCAATGCTAAATATATTGGCCAAACCGGAAGATCCTTTAAACAAAGGATCAAAGAACACAGACAAGCTCTCACACAAAAAATCACACATTCACACTTTGCCAACCATCTATTAGAACAAGGACACTCGTTCAATGCAGACACTGACGTCAAAATTTTATAAATTGAAAACAGATACACACATAGACTTAAACTGGAAGCAATACACATTAATAATTTATTAAACAATCCCCAACACGCTATTTTGAATTAACAGATTCCTTCTCTCTCCCCTCTTCTGAAACTGGCCGCTTCCAAAGCACATTAACCCCTCTGCCTGCCTCTTTTCCGCTACCCGCCTGGGCCTTTCCCGCAATGGCCATTTCCTAGAAAAAACCCTGTGTTCTCCCCTACCTCCATTGAACGTTTCCTTTAAATAGCGTACAATGCCTTCGCCCTTCGCTGTCTTGTCTGGACTGAGGCCCACAG
This sequence comes from Acheta domesticus, assembly GCA_031308135.1. Taxonomy (NCBI): domain Eukaryota; kingdom Metazoa; phylum Arthropoda; class Insecta; order Orthoptera; family Gryllidae; genus Acheta; species Acheta domesticus. The sequence continues at coordinate 203,215,689 of JAHLJT010004567.1, read as the reverse complement.
CCGCCTCTAATAGGTATGTCAGTTTGCTCACCTAAATTTATTAATTCATTTATTTATTTAGTTACATATTTATTCATTTTCTATTTTCACCTCTCTTTAAAATGTACATTTGTTATTCAAAATTATGTTTCCATTTACACATTTTATATTATACTTTTCCAGTTTTCTTTCACTCCAGTTTGCTTCATAATATTATTTGTAATAGATTCCATTTATTTAATTTAATTTTCATTTGTCATTTTTTTTTAAAAAATTATATGTCCATTTCACATTTTACATTTTCTTAAAAAACAATTCTTGACAATATTCTGTAAAAAGTTTTTAATTCTTTAAAATTTTAAAACTTTTTTTGTAATTTAGATATATTATTATTATTACTATTATTATTTTTGTAGCACTGAAGATGGCCGCAATGCGGCCGAAAAAGCTTTATGCCACAATAAACAGTTACGATGGGGAGCCTACATCTAATATTGAGTTCGATGATAGCATCGTAAATGTCACACCATTTCCTACTATTTGCTTATATATTTTTCAAATGAAGTTTCTTGCAGCGGAGGAGTCCAAACGCGATTTTTGTAAATGTTTTTGTAATAGTGAATGAAGTTTTGTACGAAGGGGTCTGAAAATTACGATTTTTGTTTATATTTTTGTCAAATTAAATTTCTTGCGTGGGAGGAGTACAAACGTGTTTTTTTTGTTATTTTAAGTCGCATCAACTGCTAAGTCATTAGCGACCACTATTGGATTTAACGTTATGGTATGAGGATGAAACGATATGGTGATGATAGGTGCTGAAAGGACGAACACATACAACCATGCCCGAGGCGGGACTCGCACCCACGACCCCACGGTCCAAGATCACTAAAGCACTACTGCTTTAGCGATCTCGGCCACGGGGCCGGCAAACGTGATTTTGTTATTTAAGGTCGCATCAACTACTCGGTCATTAGCGACCACTATTGGATGTAACGATATGACATGATGATGACACGATACGGTGATGATAGGGGGTGAAAGGACGAACACTTACAACCATGCCCGAGGCGGGACTCGAACCCGCGACCCCACGGTCCAAGACCACCACGGCAGTACTGTCCTCGGCCACGGGGCCTTCAAACGTTATTTTTGTTCGCCCATTTTTGAGAATGACATTTTGTACGGAGGAGTGGAGGAGGGATCCGAAAGTGACTATTTTTGTGTCCATCTTTTTGAAGCGGAGTGTGTTGCGCCTGCGGGCGGGCGCTCACCGCAGCGCGCGGCGCCGGTGACGCGCAGGAAGCCGAGCGGGCAGGGGCCGCGGTGCGGGCAGCCGATGACGGCGGCGCGCAGCCCGATGCCCTGGCTCCACGCCGCCGGGTGCACGCGCACGAAGCGCGCCACGAACGGCTGGTTCAGGTAGTGGCGCCGCTCCGTGCTGCGGTCCATGTTGCCCCCGAACACCTGCAACGCGCGATGCGTTCGCTAACGACGCCAACGCACACGCTGCATATGGCCGGCTGCTTTGATAGTTTTCCGTGGTTTCTACGAGGGTTGTACCAAAAGTAAGGTTCCCATATTTTTCACAAATAGAAAACATTATTTATTGTTATTAATTTATACATTGATGAAAAGCTTACATTGCTGTCTGTTTTTCAACATGGTCTCCATTTTTTTCGACACACTTTTGATGACGGTGCTCCAGCTTTTGTATTCATAAGTCGAAGAGTCTCCTGCCAATCCGTTGAGGAAGCGTGTGATCTCTGCTCGGACTTTACCGTCGCTCTTGAAGCGTTTGCCACCTAAGTGTTCCTTTAGCTTGGGAACGAGGTGATATTCGCTGGGGGCCAAGTCCGGCTTATACGGGGGATGGGGCATAACGGTCCGCCCAAATTTCTTCAAAAGCTCTTGTGTTGGACGAGCGACGTGGGGTCGAGGGTTATCGCGAAGAAGCACTACTCGCTCCGTCAGTCGTCCTCTCCGGCGATTCTGGATTGCGGTAACTTCCTTGCGTGGAGAAACCGGATTACTGCTCGAACCTCGCACTTGGCGGGAGCAGCGATCGACACTTCCATCTCTGACGGCTGCCAGCCGAAGATTGAGCAACGTAGCGAATCGCGGACGGGCGATCTCGACAGTGGGAGAATCACTGCGCACGACACTGTTGTCGGATTTAGCCTAGCACCTTCCCTCGAGGCTGTAGTTCATTGGGAACCTTACTTTTGGTATAACCCTCGTACTATCAATACCAGGGAATATAGAGAGATTGCTCTAAGAAGGAACAGCTTTGACAGCCACTGCTTGGTCATTGCTGCCAATATCACTGTAAGTTAGGTCCATGCGCTCATTATGTCAGTGCGTTAGTTTACTGCTAGCTGATTTTCAAATGGCTTCATCACTATCTCTTGCAATTCCATCGCCCTGCAAGATGTTCATTCGTGTCCCGATCTGTCAAAGTGGCCCCTTCTTAAAGTAATTACTCTGTACTAGAGAAGTATCTTAACAAATGGGTCACGGCCCACGAGTGATCTTCCCTTCCTCGTCATTGTTCTCTCCTCCCGCCTTTCATACACTTACACATACAAACACACACATGCTCTACATTAATTAACATGACGGGAGTTTAGAGCTTATACGGGCTGGGGTGGTGATCCTCTGGTAACACGTTGGTGTCGGTTCTTTCGGTCTAGCGGGCCCCCAGCTATAACATGCACTACATTCATCGGACTGATGACTGAAGTATTTGACGCGCCCGAAAACATGAACTACTCACCGTGACTTCGAGAAATTTATGTAGTGAAACTAGAACACTAAAAACAAAATACTGGCCCTGAAATACAATGACATTTGAGAATTCGTGTGCAAAATGCAGTTATAACTGCAGGATGAGTTATGTGTCAATCGAAGGCAAGATGTCAGAAATGTAATTCCCTTAAATAAAATTTCCTACCATAAATCAATTAGGAAACAATATCATCTTCGACTCCGTTTATGCCCTACAGCCCTATATGCCTCACAAACAGCCTGCATAATGCGGATAGTTATTTGGTGTTTGGTCAGAACAAGATATCTTCAAAATTACATTCAGGTCCAACTATGCATATGAATGGATTGGAGACTAGCTTGGTAACATTCATACAAAAACGCCAGAAAACAAAATTCAAGAAGCAGAACTGCCAAGTTAGTTTCCAATAGGATATAAAATATAATGGTATGGTATTATCATCCGAATGTGATTTCGGAGTTGTTAAGCTCTGACAAAACACTACAGAAGTTCCATTAGTTGTCCAGGGTATTGTTGTTTTCTTTTCTGTTATTACCTTTGAGTGCAGATGATTGCTTTCCTTGTAGGAGTACCATACGAGGGAATCGTTGCTGTAAGTGATGGAGTAGGCGGTGACCCACTGCAAGCGCTTGGTGTCCGGTCGACCTTTGGTGACAATTCCTGTCACCAGAATGGGCGGCCCCAAGTCGAACTGAAGCCACTGGTGAGCTGGAAATCAATGTTATTTTAATAGTGCGTCAAGTTTTTACGAACTCACCAGCATAGCTTCGGATGATATTTCCATGTTAAAGATGTTTATTTGTGCCTGGTGAGTTTAAAAAAAAAAGAATTTCAAACACAAGTACGTCTGGTGGCTCGTCCACCCACAGACTCAGTTGCTTGAAAAAGTATCGTAAAAATTGTTGTTCATTACAAAGTTACGTGTATATGTAATTATTGTCAATATTTAGAGTCCGTGTTATGTCGTAGAGGCAATATAGTTAATCACAATGTTTCACCATTGTAGGTGCCTGAAAGGTCCCGTTCAACCTATTTTTTTTTCCTTAACATTTTTTAGAATATTCCAGAAAGGTCAAGCTTAACATTGTTCCAATCGATTCATCTTATCAGGATAAATTGAATCTCTGTAGATACCTTAAAACTCTGGAAAATTTATTTAAGGCGTTTATCTCCCTCCCCAAAAAACACGATTATTCGAAAATTATTTTAGAAATTTCTGGAAGGATAAAAATGGCCAGTTCATCGTTAAGAAACCGCAACTCGTCAAAAGAATCTCCCCCTACCCCGAATGGTAAACGGGAAAGATAGAACCGTAATAGGCGGACACTCACCACGTGCGTGTTTGTTGCATTAAGGATTTATTCACACTGATCACTGTGTTAGTCAAGAGCAGAATTTGTAACATATTTTGTGAATTTTGACACGAATTCTTTGCTTCTGTGAATGACATAATTTCTAGACATTTTATTTTTGTGTTTTATTTTCAAAAAACTCACTATTTTCACTGTTTAATTTCGACTTTGTCAGACTAAGAGAATACACAGAACAAGTAAGTCCAGAGCAACTTACAGAAAAAGGTTTCCGTTTATCACTATAAGTGTGGAGTTATTCTGTAGAAGAATAATCATAAGTTCTGCAAGGAAGCACGTGCTAAATGTAAACATACAGTTATTTCTAACTATTTTTTTAGTCAACTTTAACCATTGACATGTTTTGTCAGTGATGCTGTGAAAAACTAAGAGATGGTTATCTCAGTTCCATTTTATACTATTTAACATTGCTGAGCACGAAAACATGTCCGCTCAATCTAATAATTTGCGTACTTAGGTCAGAAATCTTATTTGATATAGCAGCTATATTCATACACTGTTTTACTACATGCAATTATTTACAGAAACATTGAATTTCTTAATAACTTGAATTGAAGTTTCTCGAAAAAAATATTAGGATTTTAATTTATTTATTCCTTACAGCTCGAATTCAGTAATCATTATTTATTTCGATGTTCTTAAAAAAAAAGCTTGTTTATTCTGTAGCGAGTTGAAATATTACATATAGCGCTGTCAATTTTATTTCACCAGCAATACAGTTGACTTATATAGTAATGGATCAATTTTTCTAGTTTCTTTAGCAACAATCTGGTTTCAACAACAAAAAATGCTTTGCATTTGAACGTATGTAATGAAAAAGTATTTTGTTTCCTACTTTCGTTTACAAAGTGATAATGGATAAATTAATAAATTACGTTCGAGAGACGAGAATAAGAGAAGATTCTATTCACAAGTGAAATTTATCTCTCTCATCTCTTATTTCGAATCCCGATCTAAACTTTTCACTCTCGAATAAAATCTTATTTTACCCTCTTGCAACATAGGAAACTGGTGTTAATAGAAATTTTTGTCTCATTCCGGCGCGTTTCACTTACTGTCTGTGTGCCTGGGGCACCAGGCGCGGTGCCCGAACACCTCCGAGTTGTCGGGCTGGCACGAGGTCTTGCGCGACCACGACGGGTGCGTGCTGGCCGTCACCTTGGTGTACGGCGCCACGCTCACCAGCTGGTTGCACTCTGCAACAAAACAGCCCGGCAGCAGTCGTTAGCCTGAAAAGTCTGCCCCCGTTTGCCCCCAAGAACTTGCGATGTCTATCGATGAGATGTAGCTACCATTTATATTCGAATACACATGACCATTTATCGTCTTTACCAATATTGTTTTATAATATGAGCGACTTTCGATGTCATAATCAATGGCATCTCCAAATATGTCATTTAAAAGCCAAAAGTCGATTAATTGAATATCTAGTGTCAACTACTAAGGCCATAAGCCTATTGGCTAGCTCTCGATCAGCGTGGTCGCTTTCCACTACGCGGCCCCGGGTTTGATTTCTGGTCGAGGCAAGACTATAGTGCGCGTTTTCCTTGCAAATCCCAGAATGTGTTGTTGTGTGACGATGAGAAAATTCACTCCTGAGTTTGAGAAGACCGGAATACGGCATGGAGATATCTACGTGCTAACCACACGCACCCCCTTAACCCATGGCCGCGAGGCCGGGAGGTGGCCGGTAGGTCTGAGCTCGTTCACGGGCTGTCGCGTCAAGTACTTACATCCATCCATCCATACTGAAGCTATTAGACCCTCAGGTGTAGTGCATATTATGTCCTGGGAGGTGGCGGAGAAGATAAGATCCTACTCGACGGCTTGTGGTGTTTGCCCCTTCAGACTTTGCGCTGAGCGAGACCCGCTCCAGTTAGGAACGCTCCATGCTCCCGACTAGCTTCCTGGCCAGGTGGCAGCGTAAGTGTGTGTGTGTGTGTGCATGTAAGGGAAGAAGAGGGAACAAGGAAACGGAAGGATAGAGCTCGCGGTCCATGGTTCATTTGTTAGGATACTGCTTCGGCATTCGTCGGGTATTGATCTGAGAAACCGCGCCAAACTATCGATCAGAGCAGTGAGCGGATCGCTAGAATTTTCCTCCAGACAGTGGCTGAATGCGACCCAGATAAGTAGCTAGTGTCGAAAGTCGGCAGATAAGTAGCTAGTGTCGACAGTTGGAACTAGAACTTTGGGACCTTCCGCTTAGCGATCTCTAGGCTACGCCAATGCTACCTCTGAGACATTGCAATCATGCCAGAATTCCACTACTCACGTAAATGAAAATATTAGTAAAGACGGTACTCCGTAATTTTGATATAATCGATTTGATGAAATTTCGAGAGGTTGTGAAAAAGGTTTTAGGATTTTGAGAATGAGGGAGTACATAATTCAGTTTGTGTGTATTTGATTTTCAACTTTGTTCAGAAATCTATAGCCTATTTCCGTGAGAAAGTGAAAAACGAAGACGCTTTGATTAATTTATTTTGCTCTTCTCGGTGCTTTTCTTTTTCTTGTGCTTGATCTCGATACTTTAGAAAATAATTCTTTATTTACTTGTGCGTTTGTTTTGCTGATTACGTCACGTTACCCTTATAAATTTAATAATGTTGAAAACATGATATTTTTGTGTTTTCTTTTCCTAATAGTTAATACCTAACATCATTTATAAAGTCCATGCTATTTCATGAAATGAATGGCTGTTTTCTGTGCTATTTACTTTTGTACGTTTACTAAAACTTACCATTTTGCTAGTGAAGTCTGTTGAGTTGACTAGTCGAGTGCGAGTTGGCTACGGGAGACTAAGCGTTGCTATTGTGATGTATTCATATTTTCATCGATGTGATGTTGTGGAACGCGAATAATAAAAACTTGCTTTAAAAATTTATTATCTTACCATTGCCCAAAGCATGGTATGCCCATAAACACGTCCTAGGATCGAATTATGAACAACATACGTGGTCCCATATTCTACATTATACGTATAGAGAACTGAAGTATTGTGGCTGGGGACAATCACGACGTGTAAAAAGGATCCTAATAGCCCCGAATTGTTAAGAGTTCGTTGTCATTGAAATTAGAAGAACTCTGTCATTTGACGAATTGAATTGCATTAATTTGCCTCTAGATGGCACTGGGACATTAGTCTAGCTCTTAAATTCATCAGTAAGATTGCGGTAAAGCTATAAACAAATTACAGAACACAGAAGTTGATATCATGCAGAGGCTCGTCTCGGGGTGGCGATCCCAAGAAGAAGAAATTCCTTGTTTAATTTACACACTAATATTACTGTATGCTGGAATCTCATTTCCTTCTCATCCTCATTTGTTTGCTTTCAAGCATCATAGCTTTGTAGCCTGTCGCCTTGCTCCCGAGTTCTAATCTCCGCACATACACACATACACCCGCGCGCTCTCCCAACTTACACAAGCGTGCGGAGGGTAAACAAGTCGAGGTTAAGTCGAGCAAAGTACTTTCAAGTTATCTGTCCATGTCCGAGGCCTGATTACGCGGATCAGTTGATCTTTGGGGAGACGACTTTCGCGGACGGTAAAGTCGGATTTCGACGCCGGGTTTCCGATGGCCCCCTCCACCTCCACCTCCAACACCACCGACCACGCCCCCCGTGCCGCTCGTGGGTAACCATCGCCCTGCCTCCGCCTCGCATATGCCCTCGCCTCCGCCCACTCTCTGACCTCGCCTTCGCTCTACTTCTGCCTTTGCCTTCGCCCTCCCATTGGTTCTATCTTCGCCCTCGACTTTTTCTCGCGTCTGCCCTCGCCTTCGTTCCGCCCTTGTCCTCCCCTTGTCCCTGCCTCTACCTTCTACACACTTCTTTCCTCGCCTTTGTTCCCTCGTTGCCCTCGTATCGGTCCCACCTCTGCTCTCGTCTTCGCTCCGCCTCTACCTTCGTCTTCGTTCCGTCTTTGCCCTCGCCTCCACCTCGCATCTACCCACGACATCGTTCCGACTATGCCCTCGTTTTCGCCTAGCTTCTGCCCTCACCTTTGTTCCATCTCTACCCTCTTCTTGGTCCCGCCTCTGCCCGCTCCTTTGTTCCGTCGTTGCCCTCGCCTTCACCTCGCCTCCACCCACGCCTTCGTTCTGACTTTACCCTCGGCTTCGCCTGGCTTCTGCCATCACCTTCGTTCTGTCTCTTCCCTCTCTTTGGTCCCACCTCTGCCCTGCCCTTGGTCTCGCGTCTGCCCTCGCCTTGCGTCTTCCCTCGCCTTCTCTTTCCCCTCCCCTGCCTTGCCCTCTGTCCCGCCCTTGCTGTTGCTTCCTCCTCCGACCCTCCCCTCCCCGCCGCCCGCTCCGCCCTTGCCGCTAGCCCCGCCCCCTCCGTAGGCGGTAAGCCGACGTAGGATTGACGCGGAGATCCGCCAAGTGCGCCCCCCCCCCCCTAACGCGCGCCAACCTTCATCCGCGTCTTCTGCCCCGCTCGTGTTTCTGTCTCCGCTCAAGACTCGTTGCGCAGACCCGGGTTTCCAGTTACAAACATTCTGCTGAACCACCTTTTTTGGCATATACGAAGGCAAGTCAGAAAGTAAGTTGCCTTATTTTGTTAATTCAACTTGTTCAAGGCGTTATTCATTTCCATTTAAATCGAATCGAGGTCATCTGGTTTACGCTCATTTGCTTATTAAAAATTCACTATTTTTTGTTTATGATTATCGTGAGTGGGTCGAAATAAATAAGATGTTTTTACAAGAAAGATCAAACACAGACAACTGATTTTGGGATTCTTCATATGAAGTTGAATGATGGGTGGGGTTCCTCAGTCCTGAGATACATGGTTCCTTGGATGTACCAGTGGCTTGTAGGGGAACATGAACAGTGTTCAAGGAATGATTTGAAGAAAAAATTAACCACTTTTCTGAGAGGCTTGTTCTTTCTTCCACTTTTCCTTACTAACTTTTTTCTTCAATATATAAAAATATCATAATAATTTAACCAGGCACTGTAAGCTCTCAGGGACAGCTTCAATGTTTAAATTGGTTATCGGGCTGATAGGTCTAGTTGAAGCTATCATAGTTTTAGACGTTTCATCTGCGTTGAAAGCAACTGGTAGTACGATGACTTCAACCACATCACGACCTATCGGCCGGATAAACAATTTAAACAAATTAACCAGAGTTAAAGATAATAAAGACTATAATTTAGGGAAATGTCATCGTGAGGACACATTAAATTTTCAGATATGTGAGAGACCTACGATCTTTCAAAAATTGAAAACATTTGAAAATGATTATTTTGTATTCGATGTGTTTGGCCTTTCTCCTGCCACAAATTTTAAACACAATGACGAAATTTATTTAATAATTTACTACAACGCAAAAAAAGGGGTTTCTGGGTGGTAGAAAAAGAGTGCCGTTCTCAATAAGCCATACTCTACTAAATATTTCTGTGTGTAGTGACAAGTGTAAAAAGTTATAGATGGTGTAGGAAAAAGGGTTCTCCCGATAAAAGTATTCTTGTCTCAATCCTGATTCGTGCTCTTGACAGTTCCGACGCATTTTGGTCGTGGATCTTTCCTATGTCCAAACATGCACAATTATTATAATTTAGGTCCTTTCATTCCTGTACGCTGGACCACTGTGATTCAAATACAAACAGGAGATGGTTTTTGAAGGAAAACGAGAGAAAATAAAAAACCACTATTCCGTGCACACAGAGGTGTATATGAAGCACAGTGGTCCAACGAATGGTAATAAAAGGACCTAAACTGTGAGAATAACACTGCATGTTTGGACGAAGGACGAGATCCACGATCAAAATGCGACGGAACTGACAAGAGCACGAATTGAAGTTGAGACAAGAAGACTGTGATCGGGAGCACCCTTTTTTGCACTGAGTAGAGCTTTTTATTTCCCTTACTTGCGTTCAAAAGCCAACCCTAATGTTTGTCGGCAGAGCTCAGGTTCACATTGCACATTAGAGAGATGCGTTACGAAACCAAAGGACGTTTGTCCACCTGTGGATACGAAGGTTCGTGTTTTGGTTACCCCATAAGGAATGCGAATAACACGGAGTAGAGTCTTCTTAGTTTTAGCAGTCCTAAAACCTATTGATTTCTATAACTTTTCTATTTAATTTCCATTAAATTATAATTAAATAATTATCAAACACTATTTGCATTAGCGGCGTTTTAGCTATATTAGGATTATAAGAAAAAAATTTCGTTTTACTTTCTCGTAAACGTTGTAGAGAGAGAAACTGCAAAAACTCGATGTCGACATTTGGACGGAAATAAACGTTTTGGGGGTCCTTGAAACAGAAAAAGTGTTCTTTTTCAGGGTTCAGTGTTCCATCCGTTTGTCTGTCTGCAGACAACACTGGCGCGTGAATCGTTCATAGGATTTTCTGAACAATGAATATTCTGTCATCGATGCTACAGCACTCCAGGCCCTGTTAATTTGAGAAGTATATTTTAATTTTAGGTGTTACTTCACAAGAATGCCTTCCGATATTTTTGAAATTTTCCAAAAAATGATTCTAAACAGAGACGGCTAGTGCTTAGGTTGCACGGTTTCACAACCCCCAGATAATCGAAAAAATTCTTATAATATGTTAGGAATATTAATTGTCCTTTTAATGATATTCATTATGTAAGATATTGCAGTAATATTGATGTTTACGAAATCGTTTTGAAATCAAAGAGCTCTCAAAGAGAGCTCTCTCCGGCATCTGGTGCTCCCCCAAGCAGTGCACCATGTCACGCTCTTTCATTGCTTTAACTGTTTGGCCCTATTTTTTAACATTGCGCCTTGGTTGTTTTTGCACGGCAACCAGCCTTCAGCATACAGCGCAGAAGGGTGGGTGGGGGGGTATCACAGAGCGCGGCGCGGCGCGGCGTCCGAGGGGAATAACAGTTTTCTCTCTTTGTCTAACGCTAGCTGCAACTCCATTTTATCTCAGTTTCGTAAAAGTTTAACGTAACGAGAGCTTGGAGTGGATAATTTTTTTTTAATGTAAATAACAATTACTTTGATAACTTGTGACAAATTCACGCGCCACGCACGGCCCCGCCCCCATCTGCCGAACGGTTACGTCACTCCGCCGCCGCCGCCGCCGCCGCCGCCAGCGCCTTGGAATGGTTTCGGCGTCATTAGGGCCGGCGGGCGCGCGGCTTACGCCTTCGCCGCCCCCTCCCCCGCCTTGTTGAGGCTTCCTCCCGCCGCCCGTGCGTGATTTCGGGCCTTTGTGCCCGGGGCCTTCTGGGCGGCGCGGCGCGAGCGATTAGGCGGGTGTTCGGATGCGCTCTTCGCGCGGGCACCGTGAAGACAATGGACTCCGCGCAGGGACGGATTAATGTCTATAGGTGCCCTAAGCATGGCCAAAATAATAGTTCCCCTGATAATATTTAAATATTGAGCTTATGTAACCTAAGTCACTATGAAAATTCAACTATAAGCTTTCGATTTACAATTTCAATATTTTATAATTATTAGGAGCGACTATTTTGTCAACAAAACTCGAAAAAAACCTCTCTTTTCTGTATTCAAAATTCGACTAAAATATGGTTTAGGATAGAGACCACAGAATTATGAAAACGTGCACAAAATTCACTTCTCCCCATAGCTCGTCATACGCAGTTTTTAACTGTTTTTTGACGTAAATAAATAAATAAATAAGTTATAAATATACTACGCACAAATAAGTGTATTTTTCTTGTACTTCCGTTTTTATGTATCACTTTCATTTATTTCCATAACCTTCGTAAGGGCCAGGAATTTTTTTAATTTCTGATTTAAATTTATTTTTGAGCCTCAGTCACAAAATAATTGGCAATTACTTTTACTTATTTATGAATCATTGAGCCAATTTTGTTGAAAAATCAAAGGAAGTCCTTACCCAGCGAGGACTCCAGTCCTTTGCTTAGTTTATTTATTTATTAATACATACGTGACTCCGTGCTGTTATCGATGTGGTCTTAATGCTGACCATAATACACTGGCTCTTTCTTGTTTGGCGCTGGCACTGGCACTCTGGTGTTTGATTGGGAGGATTGCTATTGCTACATTGGTTTTTACTACATGACAGATACGAGTAGGATTACAGATGATATTGATGGTTAAAGGGAGGTTTAAGAGGAACTCAAAATTCTCAAGATGTGTTATTGCTCTAAAAAAATATTAGAAATCGTAAACATTCTCTAACAAAATGCTCTCGAAAGCAATAAATTATGAAAATGGTTGAAAATAGTTTTAGATATCGAGGTTTTATCCATTTTCAGCTATTTCGGACGATCAGATGGTTTGGCATATTTTACTAGATTAAACACCTTTTGGAATATATAATATACGTTATTTGAATGCCAGCAATTGAATATTTATTAAGAGAATTTAAAGTTATGTTAATTGAAATATGCAGAAAGATTGTGCGATTTATTTTAAGAGATTGTGAAGGCTTTGAATATAGTTGGGAAAGCATTTGAAGACATGAACGAGGTGAAAGGTCAACAGCAAATGCCGATATTCTGATTTAGTTCGTGACAACCTAACCTCGTGAAGAAAAGCACGCGAACTTAGCACCTTGATACAATAAGAAATAGTGTACGCACATAAACGCATTAAAATGTCATACGCACTAAAGACGTTAAGAATAAGTTCAGATACCACTTATCTATTATTCATTTACTGTTCAATTTTGTCATGCTCCGATCTGCCCGCACTCGACTGGGCGAAAAAAGTATGAATGCCACAGAAAATACATCATTTTGCTCGAAGGAATGTTGAATTAATAACTCCACAAATTTATAAAGGGATGACAGGGTTAAAAAACTGTTGGCCACTGAGAAAAATACAGTTCATCTGCAGCACATGTCTTTGAATGGCTCACTTCCGATTTTCCTCCATTTAACAAACGTCTCGAAAGACAGACTATAAATTTCTGGAATTTCTAGCATGCCTTAGATTAGACATGCTGGCATTAGGCGGCACAGACGGCTGCTGGCATTAGACGTTATTTTTTGCCCAAATAACGAATCATGTTTGCGTTTAGACTTGTTGGCCCACATTTTTGTAGGTGTTGGTCCGTGCGATTTTAGGAGAATTAGTACTCTCTTACATTTCAAACGCGCACGAATAAGAAGTACACGTGCTTAGATTCGACTGGGTCCAAGGAAGAGTTATAATCAATCGACCTGAGAGCTGGCGAATTTAAAACGCGAAATGCATTTGATGTAGTAGAATATAATGTACAATATTCTTAAGATAGTTTGGTGGCCTTAAAAATTAGAAAATTTAATGTTAAATTCGCTGTTAAGATTTTACAAGAAGTAATTAAGAATGAAAAAAGAATAGTTTTTAGATCTGGAGAATATAATCAGTATAAGCTACTACGTTGGTATGGTACCGCGGTACTACAAAGGTTACTGCGGTATGTGTGTTTATTTACGAAGTGGACTATTTTGTAATGTAAGCCGTATGAAGAGACTTCCTGCAAATGATATTCTGTGCCTTTCTCAAGACGAGGAGCAAAACTATTTACTTTTACATATTATTGTACTCTGTGGTTTTATACATTCCACAAGCGTTGAATTGAATTGTTTCAATAACATGGCACTTCACAAAACAATGTATTTAATGACGGAAGCATAAGTGGTTTCCTTTTAAATTTTGTTCATCTCCATACAGACCATTTGAACCATAATTTCCGTTCGCACGATAACGACCGCCGATAAGCAAAGACATTATTTTTTTGAACAGCCGCTCTCCAGAGGAGCGGAGAAGGCAAACAGAGGGAGCGAGGCGATCTCCATAAGGCATTGTTTTCCGGTGGCGCGCGGAACCAGAACCTAAAGCCCAATGACGGCGCCCGCCGCCTTCGGGAGGCGTGAGGCGGGAAAGCGCGCGCTGCAAAGGCCACCTTCCCCCTTCTCCCTTCCCCACCGCCGGAAGTGACGCCAGCGCCTTCAGGGAAGAGGGCCCCGTGCGTGTGCAGAGTGGCAGCGGCGGTCCGCAGACCTAGCCCCAATGAGCGGCCTTGCACCGACGCGCTCCTAGGAGGGAGGGGAGGACTACGGCGTATTGGCTATAGCGCACGATTTTCCAACTAGCGGCCCGCTCGCCGCATGCGGCCCGCCGGATCTTTTTGTGCGGCCCGCGACTCCTTTGAAAAATCGACCAAATACAATTGCACAATTCATCTTATTTTTATTTAATGATGTATTAATTTTCTCGTTGTATTTACATTAAGTATGTTGAATAAAAGTCGTATCTGTTATATATTTGTTTCAGTATAATCCCAGTAGTTAGGGTAAAAAACGTCTTAAATTACGTTGCGGCCCGCTGCTTATCTAGAATTTGATGTGTGGCCCATAAGGCCTTCTACGTTTGTTAGCCCTGCTATACTACGATTTTTCATACTCTGCGACTCAAGCCGCTATGGCCACGATGGAATATCACACGGTATTTCGCGTCTTTCTCGGTCCTGCCAATAGATGTCGCATGTTCGCAAGCAGCGCTTGATACGGTCGCCATCTAGCGGCACGAGTGATAAAGATGCGAAATACCGTGATATATTCCATCGTGAAGAGAGGCCTTGCGAAGAAGAGTTAGAAAAATCGCACTATGGCGTATATGCCTCCCGCTGTTGGTTGGATTACAGGCGAATACGTGTGGAATTGATGGTGGCTAAAGCGAACACTCACCAGGATTTCTCGAGGTCTTGAGGTTGTCCCGTATTCCCTGTCTCTCATTTCAGAATTTCTTCAACTTCATTCACATCACCTTTGTTATCACTATTATCCATTCATTGGATGCTGTCGCTATCATCCTCTCATACACCTTAATGACAGCAGTTGAAGGGCTAGTATATCCCAAAAAATAAAAAAATACTGATTAAGGATTACCACAATATCTCTACATCCATAACTGAATTAAAAAAAACTGTTTACTTTAAGCGTTCTTTCTGCTGCTCTGGCCCAACAATCATTGCACCGACCTCTCGAATTTTTCAAGATTTATCCTGCAGAAGAGGTGTAGTATTTATAGCAGTTGAAGAGTTCCTACACACCCTAAGCAATAATACGTCTGTCGAAAAACACATGTAATTAAAATTTAAACTGTCAACCGACGACGTGGAGAATTCCTGCCAATATAGCTGCTCAAGTTCTTAGTGGACATACTTCTAGTCAACTTAAAGATGCCACATTTTGACATAAGAATTTTTGGTAATATTTCTCAGGATAATCTTATGTCTGTGTGGATTTATTAATTTCACTCTCCGTGAGCATCGACCGCATTAGCTCAGCAACAACCCATTGCCTCTACTGCAACGCTGTCCGGCAAGTCCCTGGGTTTGAGCCCCGACGGTGGCGAATTTTCGACACTATGAACCACAGCTTGGAGCACTAGTGCCAGGCTACTCTGATCAGTATTTTTCCGTGGTTTCACTGATCAATATCAGGTGAATGCAGAAGCACAAGCTTAACAACCAGGTCATGGATCGCGCGCGATCTTTCCTTCCTCAGCCTTGTCCCCTCCTCTTTCCCTAAACATAATTGCTCTTACATGCACTACACTACTGCACATGTCGGGAGTTTTGAGTTTGACCCGGCTAGGGTGGTGGTCTCTGGACCTGGAGGGAAAAATATGACGATGTGGGTAGCTGACGTATAGGAGAGACAGGTGTAGAAATGATCTTCAGTTCAGTTGAGTTTTATTTCTTCGTCGAACAATTTGCTTCTGCGTTTCAATTCGAAGTTGTTGAATTTATTGTGTAAGACAGTTGTTTACTTTCTATTATTTAAAAATAAAATTTGCTAAAAAAGCATTGGGAAATGTCCTTGGAAACAATAAATATGTGAAGAACTTGCTCACTTGTTTCAATGCATTAAACTGCGAGATGTAAAGACAAGTAGTTTTAAAAATGTAATCTACATTGTTGTTAATGTTACTCCAAAATGCTAATTTTATCCTTTTAATCTGTTGACATACAATTGTTGAAGACAGGACGCAGAAGGAGACCTATGAGTGGAGCCTTGGTATTGGCGTGCTTTCTTTCAATCGTTTTGATCGCTTTAAATTTTATTTTCGGAGCCACAGGATCTAGAGAACGAAACTAATCGTGACTTATAAGTTGAGAACTTTCAGCAGTTGATTTATATATTGCAGAAAACAGTTGATTTACATATTGCATTTTTAAAATGCGATTTAATAGAATTTATTCTTCAAACCTTGATTAAGATTATTTGTGTTCTAATTGGTGCATTTGTTTGAATCTCTTTAAATGCGATTGAATTAACGTTCTAAAGAGAATACGTTGGTGTGTGTTATCAATTTACACTACTACGATCGTGTGCCTTCTACCTGTCGTTCGGGTACCAATACTCTCTCTTTTAAATAACACTTCTGTTTTCAAGCCCTAGGCTTTGAGCCCAGAGAATGTGTCGATTCCTACATGTAAATAGATGGATTTTTAGTTTATTCGGCACTTTCTTTACTTCTTTAGAGTTCACTTGTAGAGTAAAACATAGGACGCGACGCAGCGTAGCTCGGCAGATTCAGTATCGCATACAGGACGCGAAGCGAACTTGTGGGAATAGTTGAAAAATGGTGCCGTCGAAAGCACGAGAGTTATATCTGTATTAAAATACGTATTTAAAATGGAACGTATTAAGTCGTAAGCGAAAAGAGTGGCTAAATGCAGTGTGTTGCAGGAGTATGGGTAATATTACCATCTACCCCCGGTATTTCCTGAACTTCGCGCTTAAGAAAAACTTTTCAGGTTTGTATGAATAGAAATAGGAAATGTATGAGTTACGAGTATTTACAAATTTTCTACTATTTGAAGAATCTATTTCCTGAGCGATTTCTTCCCACGTCTTGGTAACAACAGTCATAGGGTGTTTGTGCTTACTCTGCCAAATTGGCGGCCTCGAAAACACTTCTATAATTAACAGCTCCCCAATCATGAGCATATGTTGGAGGGTTCAGATCGGGATAGTTCGCGCGAATTCGTGAGAAAAAAATCAAACTTGACTGTTACAAATCGCGCTCCGCCTCTTCGTCAATGTTCGTATTTGCAGCCATTAATGAAATCGTTCTTGGCGCGTCGAGTTCTGTCCGTTTCTACACTTACTCCCATGATGTATTCTCTTCGTGTTCCTCTTTCTTCATCTCACTCCCTATTGGCGGTACATTCCAAGTCGGGCTCTGTCCTGACATCTGCGAACTCGCCAATATTATCCGTCTTGTAGATAGTGATGAATGGATGATCATGCTACCGCCTTGTCTGTGGATAACAGGAGAAGGAAGGATCGTGCGTGTTCTGTGACCCATTGTTTAAGCTACTGCTTCGGCAACCGCCTGGAACAGATAGGAGAGGTCCACAGACACGTGTCGGTCGAACGAATCAGTAGTCAGCTTCCAGAATCCCCATGCTGGTAGCGAAATCATCGGCCATAACGTCTTAATTCACGTCGAAAATCAACCATCGTGTGGACTCCAACTTCGGATCTCCTAATCTGCGAAGTTTCAGTAGTGATCTTCCAATTATATAATTATGAGAGTTGTTTACGGTTGACACCTTTTCTCGCTTCTGATTTTCCAATATTTTCGGTCTACCCATTCTCTTTCTCGAAGACCTCTTGCCTCCATCTCACACTACATCTTTCTTCCAGCTTCTGGGTGGCGTGCCACGCTTCTTCCTTGTTGAGGGTGTCCACAACCACACTTTCTTTGGCCACCTTAAGTGATCCATCCGTTGGAGGAACCCATACCAACTCAATCGCTTGGTTTCAGTCAATCTGGACGTAAATGTAGCTTCACTGTGCGCACGTTTTGTTGAGCACTCCTTTTGCTTGTGGTTCATTTACCATTGAAATTGATTTTCTATAACTCGGGAACAAACATTTTTCAAATATTTTTATTTTTCTAAAATAATTATTTTCTAAATTCATTTTTTCGTTTTTTGTTTTTTTGTATTTTTTTTTAATTCTGGCCCTCAAGAAAATGTGCGCAGATAAATGTCTTTCCCCACATGTCATATACAGTTTTTACTGTTTTTTGACAAATAAATAAATAAATGTCTAACATGGATCCTTCTCCATCCATCCTTCCGATTCCACTCGCCAAAGCAGTCGACGTAGTGATGTCTGATCTCGTTTTATTCGTCGCACCACTCACGTTCTTTCTTCGCTGCGTCTGTGGCTGTCAGTTCCCACTGGCTGCGCCGGATGCGGCGATGCAGCCTTGACCGCGCCGCGCCGCGCCGTCTCTCGTTAACAGTTCGCCTCTTGGATTGCGGCAATAACGCGCGTTCGCGGGGCGTCGTGGGGAAGGCAGTATACGTGTCGGCGCGGCGCTACCGTGAGACGGGTCCCCGCGCCGCGCCGCGCCCGGTCACCCCCTGCCCCCGCCGCCCACGCCCTCACCCTCCCGCACCTTCGGCTCCGCTGCGCTCGGCCGCCTCGCGGGGCCACATCTCCTGGCGGTTGCGATTGAGGCTGGATTCTGCGCGAGCGGATAAGGGGAGTAACAAAGCAAAAATCTGAACATTTTCACATTTCTATTTTTTAGACTCATTAAAAACTTTAATGTTTTCGTAGTAAAATGGTCGTGCATTGTCGAAATCGCATTGTTAATGTGTTTTTTATGCTATGTTGTTAGGTCTGCAGGTGTCTCATGGCCCTTCATGAGCTGTTTCTTCAAAAGGTCATAACTCAATAACTAACCAATTTAGAAGGCTGTGGTTTTCAAACACGCGTTTAGAATATTTCAATATTGATGTTGGTCGGATACTGCCAGATCTATTTGAGCGGCACATTGGTTTTTTAGAGAGTTTGTTATAACAAGTCCTTTAACAATTTAATTTTTTTAAATTTAACAAGGCTTCCTAAAACTATATTTGTGGGGATTAAGATATTGAAATTGGGAGTTTGTGATGCAGTAATATCATTCCGTGATGGAAATTCTGGAAGAATTAAAATACTGCAACAATTAGGTATTGTCCAGTAAATTAACATTGCTGGTACAGGGCCTTGTTATTCCCCATAAGGGAGGTTCAGAAGGGCGATCATGGGAACAATGCCCCCTTCACGAGAAATGTAGTTACGAGGTTAAAAAGGTATTGAAACTATGCGTTTCAAAAGGCCTATTATTAGTAAATTTCTTTTAATGTTATTAACAACTAGTGAATTTTTATGACCCAGTATTTTAAAAATTGTCTTCGAGGATAAATGCTAACTACTGTTTTTCTAATATAAAAAGGAATACTAGTAGAAAGTGTTTTAAAAATATAATTTAAATGTTAAATTTAATAATATTTCTTTTAAGTTGTTTATAAATTGAAATTTACAGATTGAATCTAATAAATGAATTAAAAAGTTATTACAGGGCATTCAGTTGGTTTCCTTCCATATATTAAAAGCCCCTTTAAAAACTTGGCGGAGAGAATTACTGAATGCGTGGGCTGATGTACCGGAGTGGCAATTTTAACTGTATTTTAATGATAAATTAATCGTTTTGGAAATGCATGTTGATCTTTAGGACTGGAATGGGCTTCAGGTATTTTTCAGGTATCTTTCGTATCTGTGGAAAATGGTGTACATGGACGTCACGGACACTGTCTGTGCGTTAACCTATATACGTCTACAGAGGATATGAGGTCATTATCAGATCTCATTGTGTGGTGCCCTATTTAACCCTCTGGTGGGAACATCTGCGTGACAGACAGACACAGTTTATTACTGGGAGCGGTATAAGTACGCCAAACAAGTAAGATAAGTACGCCGTCTTCACCCTCAAGTGCTTCAGTATGCTTATATTGGAGAAACGATCATCGCAGCTGTGACCTTTTCATGTAAATTTATTTTTTGAAACTACCGATGCTTCATGGGCAGATTTTTCCACAGTTGTAGGGTTTGATATCTGCTTTTCATGAATACGTTTCTATAGACGCATGATTTAAAATCTGGTTCTGAACCAAATTTATTTCTTCAATTGCTTTGAACGTACTATTGAAATTATTTTCTATCAAGAGTTTCGTGAGTTTTCATGTTACTTAAAGGATATTGACTTTGTTTACCTTCAGATAGTCTGACAAGATTATGCCAACAGATAAGAAAACCATTGTTTTTTGTCAAAGTTAGTTAAATTTACAATAAAATGTTTGAATAAAGGAACTTTTAATAAGAACGCGTTGGGAAAAACAAGAAATTCCATTATTAAAATGTGAGTCATTGATGCGCTTTGTTAATATGTGCCTCTGAGGCAGATGTTCCCACCGAAGGGGGAGAAAATGACATTCCAACCAGACGCTTTCATAAAGTAATCATCATAAATGGGGATTGACGTCAATACATTACATACAAGTAACTCAAAATTTCAACCTATTAATGTAATTACTAATGGCTAACGATGCACACGTGAATGCGTTACTAATAGTAACTGAAGACTGGCTTGTAGTCTCGCAGTTTGAAGAGTAACGTATTTTCAAGAGCGCGAGGAGGAGAACCTGAGGATCTGGCTCTCCGATTGGTTGTTTGAGTAATTTTCGTGGATTTGTTCAAGAGGATTATCGAAGTAGTCATTTTAAACATCAGGGCATGGAGCTTTTTTAGTCAATATTGTTTTTACTTCCTTTCCAGAAACATAATTAGGATTAATTTCCAGATGTACACGTTGAGCGATTGTGCGGAAAGTACGTTATGTATTGTAGGGTCTTAATGATGATATACTTGAGTGTTTGAACGAGGCAAATGCGCTCCGATGTTGAGGTTAATGTTAGAAGACGCGGTGGTTCTTTCATGTAGTTGGTGGTTCTTTCATGTAGCGCAAGAACTGACAGTTATGCATGTATGGGAAGAAAATCTGGTACATAAAAATGAAAATATTCTGAAGAGTTGCCTCGAGATGTATATACAGGTGTCCGGGAAGGAAACGTCGAAACTTCGAAAATAAGCTCTTAAGACAATTTAAAGCATATTTTGTCTAATAAACTACATGGATATTCCGAATGGCTGAGCCGCAATTAGCACTCCAAAATTGGTTTGAAAATATGCTTTCTAGGCAAAAATGTACATTGTATAAGCATATATACACACTCTAGAAACTTGTACTTTGTTTATTATTTACAAAAGAAATGAATATATTTTGTTCAGAAAGAAAAATTAACCGAGAAATAAAAGAGCAGTCGAATTATGTAAATTGGGTGCTTTTTTATTTCTGGGTTAATTTTTCTTTGCGGTCAAATATATTCATTTCTTTTGTTAATAATAAACAATTTACATATTTTTGCACAGTTTCTATGCTTCTACAACGCAAATTTTTGCCTAGAAAGCATATTTTCAAACCAATTTTTGAGTCATTGAAGGCTTTCACGGCCGGAGTCAATATTCTTGATGTCTTCCGGGCTGATGGACCGTGGTCCAATTGGCTTGGAACTGCCAAACGTTTCGCCCACGACTGCGGTGGGCATCTTCAGAGGCGAGGTCTCGGGCGAAGTGTCCGGGACAGCGGCTTACTGGCGACTGACTGACTGAATTGGACCACGGCCCATCAGCCCGGAAGACATCAAGGATATATAACAACTTTTGAGTGCTTATTGCGGCTCAGACATTCGAAACATCCATGTGGTTTATTAGACAAAATATGCTTAAAATTGTCTTAAGAGCATATTGTCGAAGTTCCGACATTTCCTGCCCGGACATCCTGTAGATAGGAGATCCAAGCACAAAAATGAAGCTGATCTTGTCAATGGCAATTGAAACTCTAATGGACTGTAATGAAAACATTAGTGATTCGAAGATATTACACTATGTAAAAGAATATTCTCCCGCACGAAATCCTTTCATCAGATAACTTACTGATGATTTTAGATGTAACTGTAGTACAATTGTGCGCATTTAATTTAATTCAAACATGCTTTTGCACAGACAGGCATTTGTAAGTTAGTGACCAAGGCTGTCACTTTATTTAAATGTCGCGGGCTTCTGCTAATGAAAGTATCTTGCAAAGCATCTTAAATTGCTCGAAATCACCTTCCCAGCGCGACTTCCACCGCGCCCTGATGACGTCAAAGCCATAGGATTCTATGCGAAGAATGAAGCCTAAGGACAAACTTGTAGAGGAAAGTACCCAAACCCGGCCCGGTTCCCAATGCGAGCCCCTTGATTTGCTATTCTGTGGAGGGCTGTTGCCCATTGGAAACGCATTAAAATTGTAATTCTTTGCAAGTCAGTAGCCCTGTCAAGCGGTAGTGTCTCCATCTTCATTTGTTGCCGGACAGTCGGCCAATAATGCGAACAGTGAAAAGCAAAGTTTTTTTCAATTGCTTATTTTCAGTTACTTGATTTCGATACTTTATTGGTAAGTCTTCTAACCATTACATTATTTTGAAGGGGACATTAGAAGTTAAAGATGAAGGGTAATGTAATTTATTTTACTTGCCTTGTAGACATGTTATTGGCCTTTGGATTATGAACACGCTGGTGTCCAACCCGAGCCCCCCAAAGGTTCTCAATGCGGACCCCGAATTTTCATCTTGTAAAATAAAAACCAGTAAGTTTTTTGGATTCCTTATATCTTAGGAGGCTAATAAAAAGCAAATGGCTATCAGTTTGAGAGAGCAGGAAGAAGAAAGAGGTCAAGAGGCAATTTCAAAACTTCATCACAGAGAAGTAAAAAAAGAGATAGATTTAAGAGAATTCTTAAGGTAAACTAGAAGCAAAAAGGAAGATTCCTCCTCCGGCGAGGAATCGAACGACATGTTCTCTCGCTCTTCCGAAGTGGAGGTTCTACCAGGGATTTCTTCCCTGCTAATTTAAGAAGATGCAGAGTGTTTGTTTTACAGTGTAAAATTTTCAGAGGGCTGTAGAAAAACTTTGGATGAGTTGTGGATTCCTAATGAGTTCATTCGGGGATAATGTAGAATGTGCGGGGGCGGAAAAAGACGCTTATACATGATTTTTGTCGCAATTGAAGATAGTCTATGTGCAAGATTTGCTACACAATTTCTTATGTATACGATGTTATACTTGTATTTTTGTAAAATTATACTGAGTTTAGCCTGTTTGCAGTTATTTAATTTATTTTTACCTATTTCTTAAAACCTTTGCGGAGGGCTCACGATAGCGAACCTCTTTTAAAACTCGACAAAATGTGGAGTTTACGAAAACATTGTTATTCTTAAACTACTTGGCCAATAATTTTCAATATAATGTAACATTTGTATAACTAAAGTATGCATTGCATATATTTGATTTAATTGTGCAGAAAATTGGATTTAAAAATATGCGGAACCAAAGATTGGGGCCCGCGCTTGGGTACGTTCCTCTATTATAGTACATGTAGAGTTAACGGACTGCTCTTCCTCATCTACAAATTGCCAGGGACCCGAGAACAAAATTTAATGTCGCTCACATTTTGTTGAACGTAGAGGGCTGCATGTAATGTATCACGTCATTGCAAAATTGCAAGTCCATGTTGGATACCTAAATTTCCGTCGCAAATTCTTACAATATTCTGGCATGCAGTTTTAAAGAAATTTCCGACATTCGTGTGGAAATTTGAGAATGTTTATTATAATTATTTTATTAACGTTCATATAAAATTTTCAGTACTATAAAAATTCCCAAGAAATGGGAAGGTTTTCCTCAGTTTCTTCCTCAATCTTCACTGGGAAAGTCATTTCGACAGTTCTTTTACTGCGGGGGCTGGAGTTCTTTCCCCTCAAAGGAAGGCATTGGACTGTAAATTAACTGAATTGCTCTCGAATTGCATTATAGGTCTAGAGACGTTGAAGCTCTCACAGCCTCAGGGAAATGAACTTTTTTGTATAATTTTAATTTCTCTATACTACTTACGTAGTAAAGAGAAAGTTCTGTAATGTTGGAGCAAAAAAAGTCGCTCATGGCCCTATTGGCCCGCGGTTGTTTGCATTTTTATGCAACTCTCTTAACCCCCTTGAAACAAATTGTTCACAAGCTTGTATGTCGAAAGCTTATCGTGTGAGTTACCTAGTAAAATACCCAAACTCTTCAGTAAATAATTGAATTATGCATACTGAATTATATTATTAAATCGATAGTGATTCAGTTTCGTTTCAGTCAAACTGTGAAAACATCTTACGCTGAATTCAAATCCACGTCCTCAACCTGCATCTTCCAATAAATTAACTAAACCATCAAAATTATCAACATTGTGATGTGTTGTTGACTAAAAATGTTGATGTGACAGAATGGTGGACGCAGTGATGAATACAGTTCTGAAAATACGAAAGCCGGTTTTTAAGGGCTTTGCCGCCATTGTCATTTTGATGACAATATAACAGTCGAAAACCGTGTGTCGTAAATGAATATTTATTTAAGAAAGGACACACCATTTTGTTTTGCAAACTGAAGTTAAAACTATTTTTTGAGGCAACCCAATTCTCAAGCTCAGTTCTCGGAAAATAGATTGGTAAAGGATATGCGACCTCCACTGATCAACCGTGCCGCATTGTCACTAACTGTTCTCTAAGTATTCCAGATAAAGGACATTTCTGTTTCGTTTTCGTACTACTAATTGCCGGATAGTGTACGCAAGAGGATGAATGAAAAAACATCTAAACGATTCAGTGAAACCTACACGATTAATGAAAAACAGCGGCTAAAAACAGCGTTTCTCAGAAATTTCATTTCCGCCGTTTGTATTTTATTTTTGATCTTTTTCGTGTTCACCCATGTTCCGCTGGCATACTTGAGTGTGGAGACTGCAATTGTTTTATAAAAGCTGTGTCTCCTTTCGTGTTCGGTTTCGACTGACTATGACTGACTATATTAAAGGAGGATTACTCCAAACGTTCGACGCTAGTAGGTGGCTTTGAAATATAACGCTGTTACGAATTGGAATTGAAACTTTTTATTAAAAAAATTGCGAATCGCGCGAGCGCGGAAGCGACTAGGTATTTTAAAGGCAACCGGCAAGGCAATGATCGAAATTAACTAAGGACGAAATCGTTCGTCTGTGTCGAAAGGTACCCGTTCGCAAAGACCGCTGAGCACTTTTTTCCCTTCATGACAACCTCCACGGGGCGTCCCTCCTCCTCCATTACCTACAAGAGACTTCAACGCCCACTAGCTCTCAAGAAATGAACTTCTGGTATAACGATTTTGTAGTACCATACTCCGCAGGGTGTTGATAACTAAGTGAGCAACTTTGTAAGCGAGTTTATGAGCTGTTTTGTTAAATAATGAAACAAAATTTATAAATTTGAAGGTTTTTTATTTTAACGTCGTTGCGTTTTTTCATTGTTTTTATGTGTTTGCTACCGTTCTTTGAAAGCTGTGTTTGTATGCATAGTTACAGAGTATTATAAATAATAACCAGCACTTCTAGTTAGTTTGATGAATAATTCATTCATTAAAATACTAATCAGACAACGTGGTATTACGTATAATATCCAGCACCTTCTTGTTAATGTGATATATCTCACATTTACGCAAGTCTGAATCTGAGTGGCATATATCATTAGAATGCATTTTTACTGCAAAGATTATGTTCATTGAGTATGGATGTGCTGTATAAACTTTGATACGGACCTTTTTGAGAAAATTCAGGCTTATTTGAATCATAAGTTATTGAATACTTTTGAGAACACCAAGGAGAACAATGGGATGACGAAGACTTCAAGAATGTAATTATAAAAGTACGAGTGTCGAAATATAAAATCAGTGCGGAAATTATGAGGATTACCAACGATTGAAAGGGGGAAAAATCGAATAAAGAGACTTTTATTTTAAAAGAGGAAGTACAAGATGTCACTCTTATTTCGTGAATTTGTCAGGAAATTGTCTGTAATTAGTTTAAGAAATTTAAGAATTTAAGAAATGCACTTAAGTGCTTTGAATAAAATTTAGCCTTAAGAGGTATATTTGACTTTGTAATTCTAAAAATCATGATATTTTGTCACTTGATAACATATATAGTTTTGTTTAAAATATTGAGAATAAAACATAATTTTCACGGCAGGTATGCCACTGCAACTTTGTGTGAATTGCAATGACTCGAAGCGCTATTGCGGACTCTGGAGATCATGAGGGGTTCACATCCAAAACACACAAGTTCATTTTGCATGAAAAATTGAGCTTCAAATTTTTCAATAGACGTAATCAATTCCGGTGAAATAATAAAATAAAATGTCTGTGCGCCAGAACAAAGAACGAGAACTAAGAACCAGGTTCACTATTGCAGGAAACCGAATATGGTTCCCTGTACCATAAAATCACATTATTACAATTTTCTTAAAAAGTGAGCTTGGTTTGTTTTGTCTGTTATGGTTGTGAACCCCTCAAATCAAACAGTGTAGCTCTGCAGTTCTGTTGGCCGGCGAGCGAAGTCGGGCTTGATCACAGACGCGCGCGCGAGAGTGTTGTAATGTGCATCATAATTTCGAAAATTCTGAAATTTACGAATTTTGTCGTTTTTATCCGAAAAAAGTAGATTTTTTCTTCGTCTACACATACACTCAGATATGTCCTAAGCTCTTCCACTCTCTATAGGCCTCAAGTGCAACCTTCTGAATGTTATAGAAGAGGAGAAATCGTCCAGATACAGCTGTGCAGTATCGTAGTGTTTCTCAGCCAAAATAAAAAAAAAAGTTCGTCTAATTGAACAGAATACAGTGGTATGTTTCTTTTCTTCTCCAAAATGACTCCTACTCTATCTAGTATAAGACGCTCTGGTTTACCTTTTCCTACCGCACCACGATGACGAAATAAAAACATCCTTGCCTTACACATTCCTCCAACCCTCAACTTTGTTGCAGTTTGATTATTGCACAATCGTTTGCTCTATTCGCATTTTCCAAGAAACAAAACACATCTACTTGTGTTAGACCTACGAAAATATTTTTGCAAACTCTCAGAGAAGGGAAAAAAAAGAAGAAACCGCGAAGGAGCGCGCGAGTGCGGAAGAGCGCGAATCTCCAAGGCAACGCGAGCCAATGTTCCTAATTAACTGCGGTCGCCATGGCTCGTCCGCGCCACCGTCCGGTTCGCACGGCGCGCAAAGGCCACTGAACAAACACTTTTTCGACGCTCAGAGCTCGGCGCCGCGCCATTACGAGCTGTAAAATAACAACACTCGCCGCACTTTAATTTATGTTGAAGGCTTTTGCCGCTGAATCGCCGAAATTGAATTCATTGGAGCCGGGGCGCCGAGCACGTTAACGACCGCCTCCCCCGCCCCCTCCCCTGCCCTCGTGCAGCCTTGTTCGCGCGCAGGCGAACGGACGCGAGCGGAACCGCGCGGAGGATGGCAAGTTAAACAAGGCAATATTGACAAGCGTGCGCGAGATCTAGACGTTTCGGCGCCCTCTTTGTCTTCGGTTTTCTTAAAATACGGAGCCTGTTAATGTGAAGACGTCGTGAATTTGCTGATGCTCTAAATGTATCTAGGAAATATGCGTGTGGTATTTAACATAATGAAACAAATAATGTTCAGAGAAAATGACAAAATGAATTGATTTAACGGTTTTATCTTTTAATCGTTAATTACTCTATAAGTATGTATTAAAATTATAATATTTTCCTAGTACTTTGAAACCTCTTCCTTCAGTTATTTTGTGGATTAATATATTAAAATTAGATTCATTGGATAATATGATAGTAACAGAATGAATTAGGGGAAATTAGCAAAAAGTCTGTTTCTCTTTTGCCAAAAGATCTAGAAAATTTATGATTCGTAAGACATTCTTGCTCATCTGTTGTAATTTTTCAATCTTAGTGTCAGCCACCACTTAGACACCTTCTTCTTCTTCTTCTTCTTCTTCTTCTTATTATTATTATTATTATTATTATTATTATTCCCCAGTTTTTACTCTTATTTTCTTTATAATGGATTTTGTTTTGCGTTGAAAAATCTTCTAGAGTGCATATAATACCAGATGACAATGATATACAAATGATTCATAGTATGTCCAGACTCCAACCTCAAGAAAATGTTGGAGGCATGTAGTATGCCTCGAACCTACCTTACTTTTTAGGATTTGGTTTTCAGTTTCAAAACCAGGAACCTTGCCATCATCTCCAACATCTCCTTGCGTCTTTTTCCTCTTCTAATTGACGTTTTTTTTCCTTTCAAAAGAAATTTTCTAGTTTAGCATTTACCATGCGCGTTCTCAAACGCGCTGAGTCTTTCAAACTCTTGCGACACTGACCGTTCTTCTGAGTGTTGGTCACAACCACCATCGTTTTGCGCAAGCAGTGCAGGATGCGAATTTGACGGGGAATGTTGCATATCGTTCCCTCCTAGACAGTTCAAATGGGACAGCAATAGGAAAGTATTAAATTCTCATTGCCAGGTTCACATTAGGAACCAATTTTGTGGTTTCTGTACTATGAAGGGTTCAAATTAAAGAATCCAAGTGACATAAATTGCGCAAGAAAACGTTCTTGAGAGCTTTATTAGGTTTCATTCAAATAGTTTTGCTTAAGCCGAAGAGACGAGTAGTATTCGTTCCACAATCCACTTGGATCATCCCTTTCTGAAGTGAATATCCCCTTCTGAAGAAAATGACCAATTCACATCCTGCAGAAATGAGACAAAGGTAAATTTAAATAGAGTATATTGAATCTAAACAAGGTAAACGTGTAGTAGGGTTTCCATTTCGTTTTTGTCTGAGTTTGGATCGATTATCGACGCTTTATTCAAAGTGTGATGAGTCGGAATGTATTTTAGATATTTGTATAGTGTTTACAAGTACTTGAATTAACGCTATATACCGCGACCTGGACGGCAGAGGTGGCTAAGAGCGTGTACCCACTCAGTTCTTCGGTCCGAACGGTCGCGAGTTCGAGTCCCGTTGAGAGCATGGTTGTTTGTCCTTTGTCTCTCTTTTATGTACTGTCGCGGAGGGCCTTGCGTTCTGCTGATCCTAGAATAGAGGAGCCCGTAAGTATGTTGGTGTCTAGTGAATGGATGGATATGCGTCGGCGGTCGGCTGGATAAGAACCCTTTAAATAAAATAACCGCTGTATACTCTCATAGCGCTTACAATTTATTTACTCATTGATTAAACATAAAAAACAGTTAAAACCGTGTGTGACGTACTATGGGAAGAAATGTATTGCTTCAATTAACTCCATATGTACTCTTTTCAAAATACGAACGATTTCTAGTAAGACAGACTGAATATTATCGGAGACGGTGGATTCCCCTGGATTTTGGCTGTTTCTCAAAAGCCTCTCTATTCAGGAGGTGAACGAGTGAGCATATACTTCTGTTTGACGGTGCGGTTGTGTACGGCGATTGAAATGATGCTGTACATAACGTACGATTTTACATCTGGAGACCAGGAATAGACTAGCAAACAAGTTCCGAACCTCCGGCCGAGACAATGATTCTCCTGTACCATGTGCACACAGCTCTTTGCAAAATCCGAACTGCAAGAAGCGATCGATCAGAGTTAAGTTTGCGGAATGCAATAGTTGCGTACAAACGGTGTATTTCATATATTCCTTACTATTGTATATGTGGGAAACTGGAATATCGGCCGACGAGAAAGAGAGAAGCCAATCGGGAGGCCATCTCTTCAGTTTCATCTCCCGCACTGTTTCGAAGAAGCCGCACGATTCAAGAAGGGTAAGTGATCACGCACTTTACTTCGCAGAGACCATTTGCTGTACCATTTCATTATAACACTGTAAAACGTGAAAATATCCCATCGAGAATCCATTGATCGACTGATTGATCAGTGATTCAAATCGTGTCAACTTATAAGATCATTAATCCCGTAAGTATAATGCATGTTGTATCGCGGGGGTGGTGGCGGCGGGTGGATGATGAGATCCGGCGTCGATCTGCACTTCGGCTTACGGGGTTTTCCCAACTTGGTATCTCCCACCCGCAGAGGAAACGCCACAGCCAGGGCAAGCTTTGAGCTCTCGACTGGTATCTCGACATGTTTGGTAATGTAGTGCATGTAAGCGTTAGTGTACGTAAATAAAAATGAGGATAGGGCGTGAAAGAGGAAGGAAAGATCGTGTGCGGACCATGGCCCGTTTGTTAGGATACTGGATTTTCTTGGTATTGATCGAAGAAACAATAGAAAACTACTGATCAGAGCAGCCTGCCTCTAGAATTCTCCTCCGGACAGCGGCTGAATTCGACCTAGCCATCTAGCCAGTGTCAAAAATCCTGCCACCGTCGGGACTCGAATTCCAGGATCTCCCTGTCAAGGGCACGGCAGTGACAACAAAGCAGGTCCCCATCTAGAAAGATCATACTCAATATGAATCGTAGGAAGAGACTCCTTCCAGCGCCACTTGCACGTTTTTCTTTCCGCTCGCCAGAGAGCGAGCGAGCAACGCGTTCCGCTTCGCATCTCGGAGGCTCCGCGTCCTTGAGGCGCCGCCCCCCACCCCCCCTCCCGCCCAAACGCCCCACCCCCGCGCCACGCCACCTCCGTTCCGGCAGGCGCTTATCAGATAACGCCGCCGTTTTTCCCCGTGATGACACCTCGCCCGAACTAACAGGATCCGTGAGCGGCTTTGTCTCGCCCGGAGGTCGCTCGTTCCTTCGCCACTTCTCTTTTATTCCGCTGCTGCTCCTTCTGCGTTTCTCCTTCTTTGTCCTCTTCTTGTTGTTTCTCGTGGCAACGGTCGACGCCTCGCCGGACGATAATTGGTCGGTTCGCGGGGGGGCGGGGTAGGTGACAGCGTGCGTGACATCACGAAAGTGTGTGACGTTGTTCCTTCGGTGGAGGTGCAGTCCGCCTACGAGCAAGGCTGTCTGCAAGGTTATTCTGTGTGAAGAGGGCAAGCAGTAGTTGGCATAAGTGTTTTTGTTTGCGTTTTGAGACTGGGACTCTCTGGGAAGTCCCGTTTTCCGATCTTGGGATTCGTCTTATGTTGTTGAAAAGATATGCACAGTACAATGCCGGTTTCCATGACTGGCCCCCCGCTGGGCGCATGCATACATATGGAAATCGTGGAACCACACTTGTTTCCAAGACCCTGACATTCACTGCCGTCTTCACGCCTTCCCTCTCACAAAGAAGCCCATAACAATGTATGTTACATGTGTGTACACGTGTTTTTACGAATTACGTATGCGAACGTTGAGAATTATGATATTGTACAAATGTAGCATCATTGCTGAGAATACAAACCTCGTAATCACCCATTCCGCTTATTATGTACTCTATTTACAAACAGAACATTGCATTTCTACAAACAAGTCTTAAGTAAATAATTATATTACACTAGTACCACTAAAGAATAAAACACATTCAAGCGAACACGAATATTGTAGCCACATCTACATTCCGACACCCTGCAACTCGATTGCCTTGTATACACGCACGAGATAATAGTTTCCATGCAACCCATTTTCTATACACTGCGAAATGCTATCTACTCACACATAGCATTTCCAATATAAACACATAGATCTATGTATATGAAACAACCCCACAATTACAGACATATACAAGATAGACACAAAAGGGACACATAAACTGCAGATATAGGAATGGAGAAAGGTACACATTTACAATATGTAAACCTGAGCAAGATATACACATGTTTTCTACCTTGCCTGAGACGCGAAAGTGAATGAGTCGGAGTCTAGGGAGGCAAAGGCGTCGGGGGTCGATCCCAGTGTCTCAAGAGTGAGGGATCGCACACAGTCGATTGTCCCTCAACCATTACCTCGCCATTAGCTACTCGCTCTAGTCACTGACGAGTCACAAGCATTTCTATTGTACGTGGGTTCACGGAGACGAGACAAGCGCACGTAGACCTTTCGTGGTTCACGGAACTGCCGGTAGAGGAAACCTGTTTTACAGGGAACGGATATTCCAGAAAGATATTTTCTCGATAGAAACTCGCACGAGTTTCTATACAGGGTGTCTAGGGGGGAAACGTCGAAACTTCGAAAATAAGCTCTTAAGACAATTCTAAGCATATTTTGTCTAATAAACTACGAGGATATTCCGAATGGTTGAGCCGCAATAAGCACTCAAACGTTGGTTTAAAAATTTGATTTACAGGCAAAAGTTTGCGTTATAGAAGCGTAGAAACACTTCAGAAAGATATAAATTGTTTATTATTTACAAAAGAAATGAATATATTTGTTCAGAAAGAAAAATTAAGCGAGAAATAAAAAAGCACCCAATTTACACAATTCAACTGTTTTTTTCTTTCTCGCTTAATTTTTCTGTCTGAGCAAATATGCTAATTTCTTTTGTAAATAATAAACAATTTACATGTTTCTGGAGTGTTTCTGTGCTTCCATAATGCAAATTTTCGCCTAGAAATCATTTTTTCAAAACAAATTTAGAGTGCTCATTGCAGCTCAACCGTTCGGAATATCCACGTAGTTTATTAGACAAAATATGCTTAGAATTGTCTTAAGAGCTTATTTTCGAAGTTTCGACGTTTCCTCCCCGGACACCCTATATATGTGATATGTATTTTTGGAAGATTTACCTCACAATCAGTTGGCGCACTGTCCTATATAGGCAAATGTTGGGTTGAACTTTTGTAGCTATAACTTTGTTGCCATGTCTTGACAATAGGTCATGTGAGATTTTGTTAGAAAATTATTTATGTCAATGTTTTGATGTTTATTTTGCTTTCATCATTATTATATTAGCCAAAAGTATGATATATTAAAGTGAATTTCTTAATTAGAAGGTATTTAAGCTACTCCATATATTAGCACATTTCTATTTCTGAATGAATTTCGACGTGATATAAATGAATGGATTATTTTCAAAATCGGACAACTTGGCTTAACGACCGAGTGAGAAATGTGCCATCTAGTCTGGGCAAAAGAAACCGATTCGAGTTTACAATAAATCTGACAAACGCAAAATCAGTGTTTTCAACATATAATACTACCGACCATTTAATAACACCGTTAAAATGCATATATCATTTGTACTTAAAATATATTATTACTCATTTATTAATCGTGATATAAACTGTTCTTCCTCAGTTATAAGACGCGTGAAATACAAGATCGAATTTATTACCCTGTATTAAATAAATCAGCAATATTCCAAAAGTAATCTCATTAATATTTAATCCTGATAAGTTGGTCTAGCAACATTTAATATTTCAGATTTAAAGTGTAAATGAAATGGTTGCACGTCACTAAATACCCGTTACTGTCTGAGAGGACTGGGTAAGCATATTGAATCGCAAAGATCAATGATACTATTATGTGTCACTTAGATAACCAGTTCTGAATGTATCTTTTTGTAAACAAGCACAAACATGATCGTTGAGTTTTCCAAAGTGAAAAAAATGCATTCTGTATAAAATTTTCTATTCACTTTTTTTCCTTCCCCAAATACAAATTCCATTTCGATGTAAAAATTATACAATTCGGCAACTTATTTGGTTAAGGTAAACCAAATTTAAACGAAAGAAACATTTGACATATAAACTAACGTAATGTACGATGAACCTGTACAAAGCCTCGATTGCTTGTGGCTCTAGGCCAATATTCTAATGAAAATCTGAGAACATTAACCTCTGCAGTTCACTTTTAATTTATATCCTGCACAATAAGATAAGTATATGGGATCACTAGTACTTATTATTTCTTGGAATACACATACATGCAAGTGAGGCCACTCGTCAGAATGCATTTAAATGGGTTCAATCTGGCACTGTCTCGTCTCCCCAAACTCGTCAAAACACAAAGGGTAAAATGAACAAAGAACACAAATAACAGCAAGCGCGTGCAGTATGTACACGCGGCGACTCCAGCCGGAGCAGCAGCAGCAGCAGGCGGAGCGCATGCGCAAGCGCTAGTCCCATCCACACACGCACCCTCCACCGGCGAGGCGAGCGGCGCGGCGCGGCGGCGGCAGCGGCAGCAGCAGCGGCGACCGCGGCGGCCGCGGCGGCGGCGGCGGCGACGACGACGACGACGACGACGACGACAGCGGCGGCGGCGGCGGCTGCGTGGACGCCCGGCTCATCTCCGCGACAAACCGAGTGTGTGACAAGGAGGATGTCGTAGCGCGAGTGAAGTTATCGCACGTTGTTTGTAGATAATTTAAATATACCGGAACGCGTGTTCGCATGCTATTTATTGCTTTTATGAGAACTGGGCAATAAATATAGCAAAGATGACAGAACAGTTGGAATTAATACACTTTTTTTTATACTTTTGTGAGTTTTTAATTCGAGATAAAGAAAGATGAATTTTTAATATAGTAGAGTACTCGTATGTCACGACTGAGGTCTAAGAGCAAATTAATTCGCTCATTAGATGATGTGGATAAAGTTCAATGACTACGAATGTAACATGTCGATCATTATCCGGCAAGCAATCAAATTTGCCAGTAGGTGATGGCTAAAGTGAGTTCGTAAAGATTGTCCAAGTGTGAATAATTTTAAGTTCGTAAGAAGAATTTTGGCATAAATATGCGATGAAAATTATGCATTGCCATACATGTTTGTTTAATGTAAATCGCTAAGACCAAATATCGGAGCCTCGTTGAAATGCGTGGAGAGGCATCAACTGAGATATAGAGTGAGGTTAAGATAAATATAATCAAGTAAATAGAAATTAAGGAAACTGAAACTCTAAACTGCATATCGTGTCTCTTAGTTGCGTTAGAAGCTCTCCACCAGCAGTTTGGTTGCGTTTATCGCATCGTCACTGTAACATACTTCACCTACCCTAGCCACCTCGGGTTGGTTAATGTCAACTTCATCAGACTAAATTTTAAGTATTCTTTGAAGGTGTTCCTACTTCGAACTTTATCCACTCATTTTGGATAATGTGAACATTAACCGACAAATTTGGAAATTAGCTAGATTCGGAATTTAGTCGTAACATGCAGATAATACCCATTCAAAGTATGAAATGAATGAAATTTAGTTTGGATTTGACGTATATTCGCAGAGAAATATTGTGAACAAAAATAACAAATAAGGTTGTTTTGAAACCGAATGAAATAAATGACTGTCATCACGAAACACGTATCGAATCTTTGAAGAAAACAACGTTAAACGAAACAACTTCCTTCGACATCTATTACTCTATTTTTTGTCTCTCAGTTACGCCTTATTTTCGAGTTCACCAAGCTCACTCCTAACTTCTGCACTGAAGTTCGGAAATGACTAAAAATCAACCGATGTCACACCTTTGTTCCGTATGCCGTATCCAGGTACCCGTGGAGATGAGCGGGACGATCACCCAATCGCAGTAGAGTCCCTAGATGCAGAGAGTAGCACATTCCTTTGCGCCGCCTGTTCCTCCATTTTATATCCCGTTGAACGGTGCAGTATTGAGTGTGTTGAGAAACACCAGTGTATCCAAAACTAACACTAATATACACAAAAATGTTCACAATGTGTTCAATTATTATTTCTCTTGAATTTCTGTTTTCTGCTTGGTGGGGCTTTTAGGCGTAAGGATATCGCACGTTACATAGGAATGTGAACCAATTCAAGAATTGACGACTCTGATTTAATGTCAAACACATATTGAACATTTCAAATTTTAATTTGGTCTATGGAATTAGTCAAATTAATTAAAGCTAGACAGAAAATATCGAACAACAAGTAATATTTAAGTATGGCTGTAATTTCACAATTATTGTACAATAGTTTTTAACTCTATTGAAAAGTATGCGTTCTTTGAGTTGTGACACTTTTCTATGAGATGTGCGATATTTAACCCCTCGGCACTCGCGACTTATCTCTCAGATGACTGAGTTGTTTTTCCTTTGACAGAACGTCATAGACTCTAAAAAAGCATATTTCTTCTCAGAACCTCTGTTGTTATTGTCAGATGTCATATTGTCGTCAAGAAAATAATCTCAATCATTCCATGTGCGGCTTAGCTTCCCGCAAACTAGAGAGTTTAGTACAATTTACAACTTAGTTTCCTAGCATTCATCTTGTTTTTATTGCTAATATTTGTTGAAAATGAGGTGTTTAAAATGCGATGTCAGTAAACGTGCTTAATGTGTGTTTACTTGGCTGCTCGTGAGACGGCGAAGTCGCCGGCGTTAGTTGCATTGCTTCACTACGCTCCGTGAAGTCATGGACGCTAAGCAACTCGAGACACCATGAATTCCTGGGTGGGTTACCGTCCGGGAACTACGGATACTAATGGCGCAAGGCCCCTGGCCGAAGGAATAAAAGACACCGACTGCGACATGACGAGACAAAAGGCAAAATTCAACGGAGCAAAATTACGCTCAATGCCCGTAATGGATAAATATCCTCTCAACACTCATTGAGTGACTAAGAGTCGTGCCAAAAAGGAGCAACGTGTTTTTTAAAACACACGAAAAGAACGCAGTGAGCTAGGCTCGGAAGCTTGACATTCTGCGACCTTCTTCAGGGCAAAATTCCATGGTCAGTGCAACGGGCATTTCGCTCTGAGGAAAGTCAAAGATGACGCCAGAAATGCCTAGGACGCGGGTCTCCCAGACAGCCAAGTAACTACTGTCTCCGACCGCGGAAGCCTACGCGACCGTTCTGTGTGTTTGTGCCTGAAAATCCCAACAGACAGCTCGTGAAACAAGGTCAGCGAACATTCAGCATCGCATTGTGTCGCATCTGAGAGTCGCAGCATGTCGCATCTGAGAGTCGACTAACACGTGTGCGGCGGGGTGACTGGCGGCGGGCGTGGACGTTGCGCTACGCTCCTCTCTGCATCTCAGGGTGCGCATAAACTGTGGTCGGGGCGGCGGGCGCCGGCCCCCAGCCCCGTGTCGTCGTCGTCGTCGTCGTCGTCGTGGTCGTCGCGCGCGTGGCGGCGGCCGCGGCCGCGGCTGCTGCGGCTGCGGCGCGGCGTGGGGACTGACCTGTCTGCTCGAGCAGCGTACCTTGGCAGCCCACGAGCTCGAGGCGCAGGCTGGGCTGCGCGCCCACCCAGTCCAGCACGTGCACGCGCACGAAGCGCGCCTCCACCGCCGGCTCCAGGTAGTTGTGGCGCACCGTGTGCGAGTCCCGGTTGCCCGGGAACACCTGCCGCACAAAGAGCGAATGAAGCGCCGGATGTACATTGGGGACCAAATGATCCCTTCATCTTTTCTCGCAAAAGGGGAGAATGAAGGGTGCGAATGTAGCGCCGTATGTAAATTGGGGACCAACTAATCCCTTCATATTTTCTCGCGAAACTCACTTTTTTTTATTCTACATGGGAATCAGGGACCAAAATATCCATTCATCTTTTCTCGGAAAAGGGGAGAATGAAGGCTGCGAATGAAGGCCCAAATGTAAATTGAGGAGCAAATGATCCCTTCTTCTTTTCTCGCGAAACTTTCTTTCTAATTTTACATGTGAATCGGGCACCAAATAATCCCTTCATCTTTTCTCGCAAAAGGGCAGAATGAAGGGTGCGAATGAAGACCCGAATGTAAATTGAGGACCAAATGATCCCTTCATCTTTTCTCGCGAAACGTACTTTCTAATTCTACAAGTAAACGGGGAATAAACCAACTCGAGGAATGAAAAGGAATGATTGAGCAGGAAAGGGCGTTAAGGGCGCCGCCGCCGCGCTGCTCTTGAGCTTTTCCTTGTGCCTTATGGAAATCTTCCAGTCTCGCTCCTACATCAAAATGAAAAGCAAGGACAACACTAGAAGAGTGTCTAAATTTCATGATTAGCGTTATAGAATATTAGCTGACAATAAGGAAGAAAATAGAAATGGCAATAATGGCAAAATTCAGTCAGTCAACAAATGATTTAACTGAATGTAAACCAACTTTAACCAAATCATATTTCGAAAGAAATATACCAAGTCTGTAAAATTGTGAAGCGAGTTGTGTTTTAAAAATAATGATCATGAAAATGTTCTTCGAAAATACAGTGTCAGCTTCCACTTTTACCTGGAAGGGGATGAGGTCCTCAATTTTTTACGACTTTTCTCTAGATTGGCCCCCACTTTACATATGAGTTAAACTCTTTTTTTCCGTTTGATCCCCAATTTACACACGCAAGGATGAAGCACTTGGTTTCAAAAGTATATGATAATACATGGGAATAGTCGTTATTTACATTTATCAGATTGATTGATTGACTGATTAGTAATTTCGGATGCGCAAACTTCAAAGGTCATTATTCCGCAAGTTAGTGCATGTTTTTCCTTAGGAGATGGGGTTGATTTTCCCCCGTTGGATGGTGAGATGTGGCGCCGACCTATGTCGGCTATCCGGGTTTTCCCCAACCACATATCTCCCACCAGCGGGGCACCGCATCAGTCGGGATAAGCTCTAAGCTCCCGACCGAATCTCCCAGCAAGTGCTTTAGTGTAATTTATGTAAGGGAGTGAGGATAGGGCAAGGAAGAGGAACGAAAGATCGCGCGCGGTCTGTGGCCCTTTTATTAGGGTACTGCTCCTGCATTTGATTTTGATGTGAGAAACCACGGAAAACTGCCGATCAGAAAAACTGGGCGATTGAGTTATCCTCAAGGCATTGCTATGTCGCCGGCATCGAAAATCCTGCCACCGTCGGAACTCGAACCTATGACCTTCTGGTTAGAAGCACTTCAGTGCCATCAATGAGTCCTGAGCCAGCTCTGCGGGTGGGTATGGTAGTTTTTTGTGTGAATGACGAGATGTCGTCAATGAGGCTCGGCGGGAGGTATTGCAACGGTCAAAAGCGCTGAGGAGCGAATACCGAATTTTACGTTATGTATTTCGTGTGATTAGTTTTGCGCCTGGTACAAGACAGGGTGGTTGAAGTCAGTATGAGGCATATTTTTTCATTAAATGATTAGTTGTTATGAAATAGAAAGTTTAAATGTTTGGTATCGGTTACAGTCATACAGTATGTTTTGTTTTTTTTTGATTGTTTAGTGAGCGAACGAAAGCGATAACGAAAATACATGTTTTACTGTATTCCTAAATGAGTTTGAGTCTCGATATTTTCTTTTCATTGTCAGTAAAAGTATTGCCATATGAGTGAGATTTTAATGGGGGACTCAGAAATAAATTAAGGGTGCTACTAAGCACAAACGTTCTCATATTATTTGCTACGGTTGCGTAATATTATA
The DNA here is from genome assembly GCA_031308135.1 of Acheta domesticus. Taxonomy (NCBI): domain Eukaryota; kingdom Metazoa; phylum Arthropoda; class Insecta; order Orthoptera; family Gryllidae; genus Acheta; species Acheta domesticus. The sequence continues at coordinate 203,176,591 of JAHLJT010004567.1, read as the reverse complement.
ATACAAGTTAAAACTGCAACCAACAGGGGAAATATTTAAACGGGCTGCCATTCAAACCCGGACACACGTGTTCTGCAAACATCACGTAGGTCACCTGACCTGGCTTCTGGTGTTCTAACAATGAGCAGCAGAAAGTTGAATTTTTATCGAAGTTTTTGAAGTTGTAATGAATTTTACTTTATTCAAGAATACAGTTTTTATTAGCTGAAAATTAGCTGAGCTTTTTTTTAAAGATAAATTTTTGATGAAATTTCAAAATTCTAAAGGTGCATTACGAAAAGGGGAAAATGTATCTGTGGGGGCCTGTCTATACAAAACAAAGAATGAAACATTTTACTTGCAAAGCGAAGCAGATCCGACATCAATATAACTCTCGCCTCAGTATCCGATTCAAAATCGATCGCAGAAAATCCATTTTGGTGCAAATATTTGTTACGGTTTAGGTGTTAGTGTTCTTTGTTGTTCATGGACGCACATACGGAGGGACAAATATATCGATCATCACTACTCGTATATATGGCAGAAGTTTCTCCGATCATTACCAGGCGATTGTTGCAGGAAAACCATAAAAAACGGACCACTGATCGCACGCTTTTCTCCCGTTACATACACACGCAACATTCACACCCACTTTTAGTGGTATGCATTACAATGGCATATATAGAGAGGCCAGTGGGAAGCTTGTCTCGGCTGGGGCGGTGCCTCGTTGGGGGAGACACCTGGAGTGGAAATTGAGCAAATCGACGTTTAGATAGGAGCCGGATCCCACTTTCCACGAAAACCAGGGAAAGCTTCGATTAATCAGCCTGTTGCTAGAATTCTCCTGCAATTAGTGGTTGAATTCAAGCTAGCTATGAAGCTAATGCCGAAAACACTCCACCGTTGGAACTTAAACGCTAGAACCTCCTGATGAGATATCGGCATTGCTGCCAGTGAGATGTCGCAGCCGGGATTAGAATGAACATTGAAAAACTCAAAATAAACTAAATATGAGAGTTCGGAGATCTGTATCTTTTGAAATGTTTAATATTTATGTCTTGCATTTACATATCATTATCATTTATTTTTAAGATCTTCAAGATCTTACTTCGCAAAAAATAAAATTATAATTATTTCAGCAATTACATGTTAAGTATTTCAATTTCAAATGCCATTGTTATAGGCTGTCTTCTTGTGAACTACAGGTCGTCAAAGGTACATTATAGAATGTAGTCCTTGAGAGCATAGCGTATAAAATTGGAGACCTTGAACAGTGCGTGAAATAGAAATTGTTGCCGGGCAGGACAAGCAGGATAAAAAAAACATTATTCATTACATCATTTTGACTCTAAGCATGTTACTCACACGACAGGAAGATAAAATTACTGCAATTAATTTTCACGACACTGGCATTTGGCTCAACGAAATGAATGGTACTTCTAAAAAACTGTCTCTAGAGTAATCAGGAAGGTTTTGTTTCCTGGTGTGTACATGCTGATTTCCTTATTCCCTCCTGATCGATTTGATGGATTTTAAACTGAAGAACTTTTATTTAATTTCACGAGAAGTTGTGTGTACATATTATACGTCACTTGAAATCCAATATGGCGTACACTGCCTTTTGAAATTATTGCAAAGAATTTTAGTAATCTGGCTTTTGTTTCGTATTTAAACGATCTTGTTGTAGATGTTTTTAATAGATAGAAAAGAAACTGCAATTTAAAGAGAACTTACACATTTATTATCCGAATAATTACTTGTGTATGTGATGTTCTCAGATATACTGATTCTTTCATTTTAAGAAGTTAAGAGAATAATAACTTGAAAACCTAATACAATGTCCGATAAGAATTAGCACTACAGACTAACGTATATGTGTTGTTTCGCAGCTTGCTTTCTCTGTGCTTGTTGCCCAGCACTCAGGAATCTTCTGCATGTTTTTATCTAAAATGTGACAGTTACAAACACGAAAGTCAGCCTCATTGACTTAGATACCGGAAACGCGTTTAGAATCACCAAGTCGGCATCTCCCCCGACAGGCAATTAAGAACGCACCACCCGGCACCGGTTCCCATTGTCCGACGGTTGTAACAGGCATTCTGATACCATCTCTCATTCATGCCTCCGACCACCCGATGCACTGTGGGAAGACAAACGAAAAAGTTGGTCAAAAATGCAGACTGTTTAAAATTGCCTTCAGATACCTGAAAGTGAGCTGCTTCACGGTATGATAAGTCAGGTGTGATAACCTGTTCTCGCAAAATCGTAAGCGTACTGGACAGCAAACGACGACGCGCCCCAAGACCATGACGGAAGAACTTGGATACACGCGGCCAGAAACCGTTAGTTTGACTCTACGAAAGCGATGGCCGTACCAAATGGGTAGTTGGTCGGAAACGGAAAGTGATGCCCTAATAGAATGATTGATTGATGTTTCTGGGTAGGTCAACTGCTACAGTCACTAGTCCCGTTAGTGTAGTGAATGGTGGCGGTGGAGATCGTCCCCCGATGGATAGTGAGATCCGGCGCCACCTTCAGGTCGGCTTACAAGAGATTTCCCCCTCCAAGTGTCTCCCCGAGGCCGAGCACAGCCGTAGCTGGGACAAGCTCTTAAGCACTCGACGAACGGGTCGCTGACCCCGTGCGATGATTCCTTCCTCATCCTTCTCTCTTTTCCTCTCATTAGCGGGCTGTCCATATATTACATAACGCAAATTTGGGCCATTTTAATACCCCGTCTCCCTGCTCTAATGCACCTGTAACGCGCACTTGAACCCCTTTCATAATTACGTAACGCTTGCAACCCCCCACTACCATTTAACGAAACGGAAAATACATTATATAACAATGAAAACAGATTGTATTAATATTGTGTTATATATTAAAGTTAATGATAATTAATGGGAGAATTTCTTGTCGATGCTGACTGCACCTAATAATACGATTCGGAGACAATGTTTACGTGAAGGAAAGAAGGAAGGAATCATCGCCGAGAAAATGTTTGACCAGTGCAATGTGTTGTCGTGGAAGACGCATGGGCGAGAATCTACTGCGTCAGTTTAATTGTATTCGAGAATATACTACAGATCAGTTTGGAATATTGTCGTTGTAATCTAAGATTCAAACAATATAGCATTGATGAAAAAAAAATTTCAATTATTATAAATATGTATACAATACAACTTTTCAATTTATTTATATTTTTAATTTAATTTGTTAATATTTAACGTAAGACTGAATAAAAATAATTATTTCAGCAAATGTTGAAAAAAAGTATCAACCTTAATTAATACTAAACTAACGCCTCTCTACCCCTACTAACGTAGCGTAACTCTTCATAAAACTCTTCTCCCCTCTTTAGCTTTACGTTATTTGTGGACGAGCCCTAGAAAGGATGCAAGGCCAAGGTTTTACTTCATTTGTTTTCCTTTTCGTTTGCAGTTTTCACGAATGAAAATCAATTTCTGAAATATTGTATATACCCCTTCTGAGGTTGGGGATCGTCTGTGGCATATATTGTTATTCATCTTGCACTTTCCTATATGCAATGAGAGCTAATTTAGTGAAAAAAATATTCCCGCATGCGTCTACCTATTCATCACAATTCATTACAATTGGCACGCCAGACCAACAGTCTGTCATGATGTTTGGATCTTTGCTTTGCTATAACCGTATGAACCGTGCGCAGGTAATCTTCTCCCCCATACGTCATCTGCAGCTTTTTCTGTTTTTTGACCAAATAAATAAAATAAAACTGCAAAAAAATTCTTAAATTTATTGCCCAATTTGAATTTTGTGTAATATATAATAAGCCTGATGGTGGGGTAAATTGAGCCTCGAAACATTGCTTGGTACAAATATAAATAATTGCTTTATTAACTGCAACAGCCTTTTTTTAAAGAAACTGTTCGTCTCATGAATAGTCAAATAAATTTCCTTAAAAATCCTGTCATCTCTCGGGACATATCATGCACAACACTTATGTGTCTAATGATTTCAATTGTTGAAGTGTCTGAAATCGATCTCACTCCGTCGGGACTTGGTTGCCATAGTGATAACCCCCATATCGCTGGGGTAGGCACCACACTTCTAGAAACCAGATCATTTCTAAATGTTTGCCATCGTTTTTGAATTTCCACTCACCGTAAATCGGTTTGAACTAATTACAGCACCTCCTCATTTGACCTTTTTTCTTGACTAGGAAAATCGGGATCACGGGGTTTGGTTGAAGTAGAAAAAATAAAACAGTATACCGATGTTTTGGAATATTTTTATTCCATCCTCAGGACTGGTGTAAACAACATGAAGACAACTTTGTGTAAGTGTAAATTTATAGTGATGTTTTCTTCATGTTTTTTTTTACATCAGCCCTAAGGATGGAATAAAAGAATTACGAAACATTGTAAAATTAGTTTTAATTTTTATACCCACTTCGACCAAATCCCGTGAACGACATTTCGTAATCGTCTCCTATATTATTTCAGTAGTATACCTCCCTTTTGCGGGTCTCACAAGCAACCAATCAATATAAATGAAGTCTCTAAAAAAAGAGAATTTCAAGGAGACGTGACGAATTGCACTTTGACTTTAAAAATATGGATGATTTCTTCAAAAAAACGCATCGAAATATTAATGTAAAATGCAACCCGCATCACATGTCAACCTATATCGGCAAATAACACGTAAACAAAGCGTTTTAGAGCCTTAAAAAGTAAAATGTTGAGGCCAAAGGCCTCAAAGAAACGTTTTTCACATCATAATCTACAAGATGAGATATTTTCCGATCCATTCAATTAACTTTTCGGTTCCACGCTTTAATACTATCAAGGCCACCTCGATATTTCAGCCCTTTCTGCTGGTAGCAATTTTTGTGGCGACACGCTTAGAAGGCTTAGATTTGACTATCTTTATTAACGCTTTCTGTTAACACCGTAGTTTGTGCAGTCTGACGAGGTTTATTTGCATAATCATTAATTCAAGATCTAACATGCGAGAGTTCTCGCACGGGTACGCTAGTTAGTGTATATTTTCGCCCATCCCCCTCAGCTGTCGCCCCACCGTGCGCGCCGGTGAACGCCTAGGCCCCGGAGCGCGTGCACCGCGTCACCTCCGGGCGCATCTCCTGCCGCCCTCGCGCTGGAAATGAGTCATGAAAGCGGGCGATGCATATGCAGGGGCCCCGCACACTCCGCTGCGTCTTGCCTGTCGTCTTGCCTGGGCGGCGCGATCGCATCTCATCTGCGCGACGCGGCCTTGCCGCTTATCGCCCCCGGACAAAACCCGCGGAGCTGGTCCGAACGATATTTTAAGACCCCACTGTTGGTAGATCTGAATGATTATTTTGTTTCCAGTAAGCGTCACCTATTATGATCATTAGCCCAATACGTGTAGTGCATGTTATTCATTGATTAGTGATTACAGCGGCGTTAACTGCTGGCACTGGTCCCGTAAGTTTAGTGTACGTTTTCTCCTCGGAAGTTGGCGTTGATCTTCCCCCAATGCCGTCGACCTACCGTCAGCTAGCGGGGTTTTCTCCAACTAGGAATCTGCCACCAGCGGGGCACCGCCCCAACCGGGACAAGCTCTATGTTCCCGACCGGCCTTCGGGCACGCGTGGTAGTGTAATTCATGTGTGTGTAAATAAGAGATGAGGATAGGACAAGGAAGAGGAAGGAATGATCGCGCGTGATCCCATGGCCCGTTTGTTAGGGTACTGATCCGGCATTCGTCTGGTGTTGATCGGAGAAACCACGGGAAACTACCGATCAGAGCAGCCGACCGGTTGAATTTTCTTCGAGACAGCAACTGAACTCGACTTAGCTATCTAGATATACTTGCGCTTTTATTTCTTCGCGCGTGAGGGCCTGTCTTCACGATGGAATATCTCACGGCATCTCGTGTCTTTCTCGGTCATGTCGCTAGATGTCGCATGATCGCCAGCGCTGCTCGATACGGTCACGAAAAACGCGAAATGCCATGAGATATTCCATCGTGAAGACTGGCCCTCAAGTGCCATGAAATAAAAACCTAAGTATAGTGTCGAAAATCCTGCCGCCGTCGGGAATCGAACCGAAGACCTCCCGGTCAGAGGCACTGCAGTGACATCAGTTGATTCCGTGAGTCTCTTCTCCCGGTGTAGTGAATGTTACATCGCCGAAGCTGGCAGTTTTTCTCCACTACTAGATCGTGAGATCCGGCGCCGACATACATATCAGCATGCGGGTGTTTCCCCACTCCAGATATCTCTGCTAGCGGGGTATCGCCTCCTTCGGGACAAGCTCTAACCTCCCGATAGGTCTCCCGATAATATGGTAGCGTAATACATAAAAGTGTTAATGTGTTTGTATGTGTTTAAGGGGAGAGAAGGAACTAAGGGTGGGGAGGGAAAGATCGCGCGCGATCCGTGGTCTGTTTGTATATTACATTCTCCTGGTTTTAATCGAAGATGCCATGGAAAACAGCCGAGGAGCACCAGGCCGCTAGAATTCTCCTCCAGACAGCTGCTGTATTTCATCTGGCCGCCTAGCCAATGCCGAAAATCCGCCACCGTCGGGAGGGGAACCCTAGAACCTCAGGTCCGTGCCACTGCCAGTGTCAGTGCCAATGTGACGAGAGTTGTTGACCTGAGTCAACTGGGCCGGTCCATTGATGGGACTTCTTGAAAATCAGTAGAGGTTGAGAAGCTTCAGATGAGAGGTACGCAGACGGCACATACGTGGAAATTCCAACAGTTTAGATTCCAACAGTTCCGGCCTCACTAACTTCTAATTCTGATAGAAAGAAAAAAAACGTAACTTTTCGACTTCATCATTCTCTACTCCAACCCTCTTTTTACTTCTGTATATAAACATTTCTAGACCTTTGAAAAAAATACTCGCCAAATAGCCAAAAACAGCGTCTTTTACCTCATACTCATCTGAAACTTTTCTTCCCTGAAGGTTTTCTTCAATTTTGATACCTCGTGGCCGTTGCTGAGTGCCCAATCCGAACTGTAGTGTGAATGTTCTCCTCCCGCCTTTTTTGCAGCTATCAGAGGACTCGGACGTCTTAGATTATTCCTCGACAATATTTAAAATATTTTCTTTGACTCTGTCTTTAATTATTACATTTGGTTTTCAATTTTATTTATTATTAATAGAAGAAAATATTATGCCAAATTAAAACATTAATTTGGCATAATAGTAGCAATTCACAAGTTGTACTATTCGTCTCCAAAATTTCAGGCAAAATACTTATTTTATACATTGCTTCGTACTTGGACATTGTTACAAGCCAGCCATAAGGGAAATAGGAGAAACGTTCTCTTATTACTTCTCAAAATCTTCCCCATAAAGCAGTTAGGAGGCGTAGTAAATTATCCTGTCCAATATTGTTGTACGTCCTCCCATATAAAACCGTGTGCTGTTACTACAGGTAAACAGCAAGAGTTCGAACACGATCCATTAAGAGGGTGATGAATTAATATTTCAATTCCTGTAGTAAATTATCTTTGTCACGGCGGAAGCATATTTCTTGACGAAAGACTTGATGGATACGAAGCCAAATCTACAATTGATTTTCCTTTGGAAATAGATTTTATTACATCGGAGCGAATATTTTTTTAACAGTTCTTGCCAAAAACGCTCCTTTCTATAATACTAATAATAATAATAATAATAATAATAATAATAATAATAATAATAATAATAATAATAATAATAATAATGTCTTTATTAATGGCGAGGCTCAGGCCATAGGGCCTGCTCTTCCGCCTAACCACTCAGTCTACATTAATACAGAGTAGTAATATTTTAAGAGGGGGAGGGCCAGCTGTACATTTACGTCTGGGAGAGCAAAGCTAGGGACCACCTCGGCATACGCCTTAAGCGATTGAGTAAACTTAGAAAACCTCAATCAGGATGGCGGCTTAAGACCGAACATTTTAAAAGACAAAGAGAGAAGTGGAAGAGAGGGGAAACATAGATGGAAATGAAGAAGAAAATCCGAAAGAGAAAGAAGAAAGGAGAGAGACTTTCTTTCTGTATTCAGAATTTAACTTGTATATGGTTTGGGGTAGGGATCCCAGAATTACGAAAACGTGATTAGAATATACTTCTCCCCGTAGCATGTCACAATTCGTAACTTTTGACCTACAATAAATTAAAAAAAAACTGTTGTACACCTTTCTTGTGTTTGGAAGTGTTGTGTCAAAGCGGGGGATCGGCGGGGAGAGTATTGTGCCACGAGAGGCGGGGCATTGAAGCCCAATGTCGTGGCACGGCCTATTTCTCGCGGTTCCCACTGGTTTCCCTGTTCCCGGTGGGATTCCGCCGCGGCGCCAGGGCCGACGGCTTTCCGTGTCGCTGCTCTTCCCGCGCCACCGCGCGCATCCTCCAAACAGCCGAAGGTTTACGAGCACCTCCGCGCCTTATCCGCCTTAATCCGTTCCCCTGCTTGATCGCGTTGGGTGTGATACGAAGTTCGATAATATCCGATTAATTTGCAAAAAAACGTTTATCGCAATTTATTTGCAAAATAGATCACAAGTTTTAATACTTCACATTAACGAATATTTGTCGCATTATTTGAACAAAAATTTGAAATTTACATTCTCGTCATTACAGCCGCTCCAATGGACCTTTTAATTTTGGAGAGTACATGGAACTCCTACGACAAAATGTTTTCAAAAACGGCTCCAATTTTTATTTTTTTTACTCTATAGAGAAAAAGTTTGCTTCATAATGTGACATACGTCAGACATTCATTTACACCTTAAGAATTTGAAAATGGCTAAAGTTGAACATTTTTGACACTCAACTATATTATGAAATATATTTATTTCCCTATATATTCATTTTATTAATATTAAATACTTTTAATAATTTAAGCCAGTTGTGCCATGGCAATCTCGGACGTAAGGATCGTGGGTGCGAATCCCGCCTCGGGCATGATCCTGTGTATTTTGTGACTGTGCGTGTTGTCTATTTGTAATGTGCTTGTGTGTTCCCTGTGGTTGTCATCAGGAAGGGGATCAGGCTGTAAAATCATTGCCAAATCAGTATAAAAATGGAGTGTGTGGAAAATTAATAAAAACGAGCCCGCCCTCATTAGCACCGATCCCGTAGAAACGGGGAAAGGCAAGATGGAAAAATAATAATAATTTAATGTACACTCTTTGAAATATTAGTAATTTTTGCGTAATTTTTGTTGAATACCATTGAGTTATATTCTTGACCGTGTGTTAAAATCACCGCAGTATTAAAAATTAATTAGAGTATTTAAAATACACAATGTACTCGTATAATACGAATCCATTCAGCAGCGAACGAATTTTGCTTTGTGAAGCTAAGAGGTCGATTTCGAATATCAACCCAAGCCAATAGTATTTTTTCTTAAAACTTTTCGTAAGTAGAGTACTCACTAAACCGCCAGATAACTACCCCTGATATTTACTTCACTTTCGAGAGTATCATAAACGTTACACCACATACTGCAAATAGTGAAACTTAATCAAAAACCCATTTCAACAGCATTATGTATCCCTAAAGATAATTTTATTTCGGGATCTCAAAATATACACTTTATACTATTAAAATACTTTCTTGAACAACACAGTTAGCAGGAAGTAAACAGACAAGCTTTTCACCCCAGGAAAAAGAGTGTGAGAATCCCGCATTCGTAAGTACAACTCACGAACTGCTATGTAATAGGTAATCCTACGCGCCCCTTCAGCAGATGCCTATCTTCTTAATGAATGTCCCCTTGAAAGATAAAGACGATTCCAAGGAGAGATTATCGTGTCTATGTGGCAGAAACTCGAACAGAGTGCGTGTGGGAATACTAGAACAGAACCCTTGTTATTGTTGTTGCTGTTATTGTTTCAGACTGCTTGTCCCCGTTAGGTGTCTCTTTATTCTGGTGGTCAGATGTCGTCTGATGTTATTTGCTCCTCTCCCTCAAACAAATATGAATTTTGAGAGTTTAAAGTTTAGTTGGGTGCAAAAGTTTATTTTGTTAACGTGTCTGGACGAAGCCGGGGAAGGAGCTGGAGAAGGATTAGAGTGGGGGTGGGTTACGACATGTCTGGGGGTAGAAGGGTGTAATGGGTGGCATTGCGGGTGAATCTTTGGGTCTGTCATTTCGATGTAGTCAGGTTTCAGTCTGCTCTCTGGCTTCAGTTTTAGGGGGGTCGGAGTTAGTGATGTGAAGTCTACAACAAAACATCGATGTTGCCAAATGATGCTCAAAATTAAAACATTGATGTTAATAACGCATCGTCCAAAAATCACACACGTTTTTAAACATCGATATTTTAAAGCTGGTTTAGTAACCTTAAACATAAAATTCGTACACAACAACATTTAATGTCACACTTCACATTAATTTATAATTAAAATTTAAGTGAAAAGGAAGATAAAAAAGTCTCTCTATGCGCAAAATACGAGGAAAGACGAAGGAAATACCAGTTCATGAGGAACATCTCGGGAGTGGGACAGTTCTTTCGAAGAAGGTAGTTCAAATCGCTTTTGTTTGATTCAAAGAGACATTGACACCATCAGTTATGTCACATTTAAACTTTCACAAAAATTTGATGGGAAATTTTTTTCATCCACAAACAAATATCAAAAACTTTAAAATATAGAGCACAAAACATCGATGTTCAAAAAACATCGGAATCAATACACTGATGTTTAAAACAGATTTTTTATAGCAATATCGATGTTTTGAAAACATCGGCATGGATGTCGCATCCCTAATGGGAGTCGCAGAATACAGAGAGATTATTCTAAGATGGGACCGCTTTGACAGCTACTGCTTGATCACTGCTGGTAATATAACAACAACTGCAAGTTACGTTCAGTGCCGGAACAGGTCACATGACCTAAACCCTGTAGGAAGAAGAACAAGAAGAAGTTACGTTATGCACTCATTTTGCCAGTGTGTTCGTTTACATTTAGCTCATTTGTGAATGGCTTCATCACTATCTCTTGCAATGTCATCCCTTGCAGGACGCTGATTTGTAGAGCGTCTCCTCTGGAAGGGTGGAGGGTGGGGGCGAGCAACCTTACCTTGCGCTTGCCCTCGCCGTCCACCACGTAGTCCCAGCGGAAGGCGTCGTGGCTGTAGGAGACGGCGTAGGACGACGTCCACTCGGGCCGCTCCGCGCGCCCCTGCGTCATGATGCCCGTCACCTGCGACACAGCGGGCGAGAACGGTCACGGCAAGCTCCCAACGCCACTCGTGCAAATGGGGTGCAAGGGGGTTGAGCGGGACGGTTTTTTTTTTTCCTTTTTCGAACAGGCCACTTTGGATCATGCATGCATGCAATTTATTAGGAGGCATCAGCGTTATGCTGGATCAGATTTATTACTCCCCAGGGTTGTTAGCCCTGGTGGTATGGAAGATGAATGATGATAGTGATGGGTGAAAGGATGGCACACACACATATAGACATAGACAAATACACCCGTGCCCGAGACAGAACTCGAAACCGCGACCTTGCGGTCCGAGATCGCCACGACACTCGTCTTAGCGACCTCGGCCTTGGGGCCGGCTAGGATGACTCTTCATTATATAGTAATCGCGTAACCTGCGAGCGGCCCTCCGTCTCACTCTCTGGTTCACCAACAAAGAGACAAATGAGTTATTGGCACAAAAACCGGTTCCTCTAGGATATTCTAGAACAACTCTAGAAAAACATGAGTTTTTATGGTTTTAATGTGTGCTCTCTGGATCAACTGGGAGGTCTAGATTGTGGATGAAATGGGATGACAGTTTCTTATATAGTAATGCGTCCATCCGTCAGTCCGTCCGCCCGTCTCACTCACTGGCAGGTCCCGGTCCACAAATCGAGGCAAATGAGGCGTCTTTGGCACAAAATCCGGTTCCCTCTAAGATATTCTGAATCAACTTTACAAAATACATGTTTTTAATGGTTTCGAACAGCACTTTCTAGATCAACTGTATAGTCTGTATAGTCAGAGCGCGCTGTTTCAATGTACCTATGAGAACATCACTATACTCTCTTTCCGGCATTTACATGAACAGTTGCGACTTGTTTCATCGTTTTGACGATAATTAAACCGAATTTTGTGTTGAATTATTGTAAAAGCATGGGGGTTAGTACCTAAAACGGGTTTTGGGGGAGTTCGAAAGGCACGCACAGAGCTGATCACGTTCGATTTCTCTCGTCAAGACGAACCTAATGGCTATTTTAGCAGGATCTTTCTAAACAATTCTGATACGATTTCTAGAAAAAAATGTTTTTGATGGATTTTAAGGCACCTTCTGTTATGAATCGCTAGGCAATACTATTCTGCCTTTCCAGTTTAACGTGATCCTTACAACATGATTCATTGTACTGACATATACATTTTCATTTTATTAACGAATGTAATTGTGTTAATGCTACAAATGTAATGAAATCCGAATTTTTAAAAAAGTTACATTTCTATCGATACTTGTTAATATTCTCGCTGTTTATGAGTAAGTTCTCTGATAGATGAATCGGACGACTTTACTGTTTGAAAAAAATATTTTGATACAGCCATTACCAAAAGCGGTTCTTTCAGGGTATGCTTAGTGCGCTAAAAGTTTAATTTTTACAATTAGTACTAAAATTGAGACATTCAAGTGTTCAGATAAATCTGATAATGGAACAAAGAATAATACTTTCATGTGACCGCATTAACTTTTACTGATATTAACGTATTATTAAGTGATTTGTGTCCTTGAATTAAAAGTCACCAAAGCTGTATATGGCAACAGTGTATGGCAGACGTTGTAAAAGCGAATTTATTTTGTTCGTAGAATTGCGCCTCTTTTATGGAAAGGAATGTGAAACGCGAATATTTAAAGGAAGGGAAATTTTGGGAGCCTTGAATCCAGTGATTTGCGATCCAAATATAAGCAGAAAAACGAAATTTAGAATATATAAAAGTATGATTGAAAATGTTACATTATACGGAGCTGAAATATTGCAACTCCCAGAACAACAACAAAAAAGAAAATTGAGAGCCCTGGAAATGGATTTTCTCAGACGAGCTGCAGCAATATCTAGAAGGGAAAAAATTAGAAATGAAAGAGTTAAGGAAATAACGAATTTGCACCATGGTAGTATAGAGAAAATTGAAAAGAAACAACTCACTTGGTTTGGACATGTACAACGAATGGAGGAGAAAAGACTCCCCAAAAGATCATTAGAATGGCAACCAAGTGAAAGGAGAAAACGAGGAAGACCAAGACCAGGGTGGAACGACCAGATCAGAAAGACAATCGAGAAGTGGAAATTACCTCCTGATGCGTGGAAGAACAGAGAAGACTGGAGAAGAAGATTAGGCGCCGGAAGACCGAAGTAGCGGCTAAGAAACCGGCAAGAAGAAGAAGAAGAATTGCGCTATTTGGCCTCGTGTGGCATCCTTGCTTACACGCCAAAAATTACTGTTATCACTCGCATCATAAATAACTACTTTAATATGAACTGGGATAGTACATATAAAAGTTGTCGACCTGGAAGTACCTGCCGGTGGAGGTGCCGGGCTCAGCTAGTTCTTAAGCGTGCAACAATTGGTTCAGACGACTGATTCATTGACTGATTAGCGACACCAAGCGCGTCAACACCCAAGATCCTTGTTCCCGTAAACGTGGTGCATTTTTTCATCGCGGTGATGATCTTCCGGCTTGAGAGATCCAGCACCGACCTACGTCGGCTTGCTGAGATTTTCCCCAACCAGGTATCTCCCACCAGCTGGTCCCGCCCCTGAAGGGACAACCTCTAATCTCCCGACTGAAATTGTGGTAGTTGTTTCGTGCGAGTGTTAATAAGGGATGGGGAAAGGGCAAGGAAGAGGAAGGAAAGATCGCGCGCGCTCCATGGCCCGTTTGTTACGGTTCTGCTCCGGCTTCGCCTGATGTTGATCGAAGAAATCATCGAAAAGTACCCGATCAGAGCAGCTGGCCGCTCGAAGTTTCCTCAAGACAGCGCCTGAATTCGACCTGACAAATTGAGCCGAAAATCCTGTCACCGTCGGGACTCGAACCCCAGGACCTCCCGGTCAGTGACGTCAGTTCATGCTCTAAGCAAACTTCGCCGTTTGTTCAGACGGAGTTTGTTTGGAACGAAATAAGATCAAGCACATTCTGTTAGTTTTTACTTTCCCGTATACGTACGTATATACGGAGTAATATAAGTAGTGTAGGGAAAGTTATGTAATGCTGCGGAAAATTTATTTCAAAATTTCAACGGAAATACACGTTTTGAGGCCCCTGATGTATATTCCCCCTCCCCACGATTTGGCTTCATTCGAAGGGCCACGATTTTTTCTTCAAAATTTGGGGGTACTTTACATGAAGGCCTCGGACATTTTGAAACTTTTCTCATTATGGCTCGATTTTTTTTCTTTAAATTTCGTGAAAAAATAGAGTAAAATACACTTATGTGGCATAGGTCGGATTTTCACGGTTGACTGGGCGTGTTTCTTCAACTACAGAATTGAAGATAGAAATTTTTCCTTCGAATAAAATTTGTTCTTTCATTAAGGTCATGTTAAAAATTTTAGTAGTTTTCGCGCTATATTGCGTGCAACATGTGCTATTTAAAAAAAATACAAAAGCAACATTTTCTCAAAAACTTCTCCAGATTTTTTCTTTAAACTTTTGGTAGGGATAGTGCCTAATGTATTCTATGAGATGACATAAACTTCATGTTGCTCTATTCTTTTGTTTTTTTTAAAAAAATTACAAAAATGAAATTTTTTTGACATGTCTCTCACGTCGTTAATATTTACATTAGCGGCGATTATCATATTAATGAGTACACGTGCATTAAATAATGTCAGACAAAGTTTCTCGAAAACTCAACCAAATTCAACCATTTTCTGTGGAAACTAGCTCAAAATTCCGCATTTTCAGAAACGCTCAAACGCCATTTTCTTAAAAATAACTTCAAATTTATTCTTCAAACTTTTCGAACGGATAGTGCTAATTGGACTCTTTAATGTGATGTAAAGTTCAATTTGGGGTATTTTTTTGTTTCTCCAAAAATTACACAAATATTTTTTTGAAAGATCTCTCAAACCGTTAAAATGCATATTTCCAGCAATCTGTAAACACTATTGCATTTGTGACTTCATGTGATTCAAATGACTTCTAATGAAGTTTTTCGAAAACACTAAAGATTCGTATGAAAAAGAGCTTCAAATTTCTCATTTACAGTAGCGCTTAAACGCCATTTTAGTGTAACGCCATTTTAGTGTAGCGCCCGTTACGCTAAATTTAATCAAAACAATTTGGTACCGTTTTTAAGAAAAAATGTTTTAAAGAAAATAAAAATTGCTTATTTTTAATAACATTTCGCAAAAAATACAAATGTTTCTGAAAAATTAAACATGACATTGTTTTTAGATCTGCTTTTCATGAGCATAATTCATGAAGAAAAAATCTGCATTTTCATAATAGTAATTGTAGGAAGACACCCAAAAAATTTTGAATTTTTTCAATTTTCGAAAAATTAGGGTTTTCAATCAACATTAGACTTACACCATTCTCGTAAAAGACCTTTACACTAACCTATAACAAAATTTAATGGAAAACGATGGAGCCATGAGTTTTGAAAATGCCTCAGGGACGTCATGTAAAGTACCACCTAGAATTAAAATATCGGTTTCAAATTCAAGAGAACGCGACATCTGTTAGATATATCGGGGAATATCAATTTTGGAGAAAATCAGCTGAACCGTTTATCCGCTGACGGGTTTCATAGACGGACGGACAGACAGACAGACATTTTGCCATCAATCGCCTTTTCAGAAAGGGCTCACAAAACCTTTTCAGGACCCACAAAACCCGGTTCTAGCTACACCACGTGTTGAAGAATTTGTTTTCTAAATTTAGCAACTGGATTTATATCCACTTTTTCGTTGCCAGGGCCCTGTAACAGGAGCTTTTCTGCTGAAAATTCGCCATTTATTGGCACAGCATGACATAACACTCTCTCTCTCTCCTGCGTAAGCGGTAGCAAGAAAGTAAAAAGCGGAAAGTGCTTGAGTTGAATGGTGCAAGTAAATATAATATTACCGAAGACGTAACATTTTTTTTTTCTATTTTATCGTTTCATGTTTACAAAACATGAATTTACTCAAGTGTCTCGATATGGCTCGAAGTCCATCAAAGTTCGATAGTGCGGATATTTTTTGAAAAAAAAATGTTAGAAAGAACAAGAGATAAAAGAGATGTAACTAAGAGAAAAAGACGGAAAGTGCCTAAAGATACAAACTTATTTACCTAGCAAAAGTAATTTCGAAAGCTTTAAGAACGACGCCCGGAACTATAATGGACCCCCTGCCACTTTACAAGGAATGCTTAAACGTTACCCTTCTGGATTCCAAAGAGATTTAACGTACGATTTATGCTACCGACAGTTCAGACCTGACGCCTGGTGAGCATACTGTATTCCCGACTGTATAAATTACTACACACATATATATTAGAAGTTAAACAGTCCAAGTATGCCCTTATAATAGTTATTTACGAAGACATCTTATAACTCGTACAGAATGAAATTGGAGAATCATAAAAAGAGGCTGTGAAGCTGAATTTGGTAACCAATCGAGTATTGTAATAAAAATGTTACGATACTTCCTTCAAAATTCCAATGCACTAATATTTTTGTTTAAATTTGACTATTAATTAGATTTACAGATTGATGGTGATGTTTGTTAAGACAAAGACTTCTATTATTATAACATATTTGTTCTAGTCATTCTTACTTTATTACGAATATCTCAGTTCTAAATTAAGTTTCTCTTTAGATAATCAAACTGGATAAAAAGAAATTACACGTCTTAATAAAATGAAGAGTGAACTTTCAAAATAATTCAATAATTAATTATTGACATATGGAAATGAGTAAACGTACTGTAGCAATTATTATTTAGAATATAATGTAATAATACGCAATACATAAATACTAATATTACATAAATTATTTTGTAAGACTTTCAATATAATGAAACTTACTTAGAATGCACAAATAAAGGAGGGAAGAAAATGAACATAATAAACAATTTTTATTATCATATTCCGTGTGAGGAGGATATTTCATTTAAAGAAAAAAACTCAAACATGAAATAAACTCTTGCACTATTTATTTATCCCGAAATCCGGCTGCAGATTCTATCAGTGAATTCCTGGGACTCTGTATCTACCCATATACAGGATTGTTTTTTTTAAACTTTTTATTTTTTAAATTTCGGATCTCTTATCTTTTGTAATACGAGAAGGTAGCCATGAAAACATTAATCGCCAGTCGTAACAAGGCATGATTCATACCCTGCAGTAATTAAGGCGTTATGAACGAATGATTTATGATTTCTTGACTCTGAAGTTCTTAACACTTTATCTTGAATTTCCGCCATATGCACACAAAAAGAATCTTCCTTAAATTGTTTTGCAGATTTGATCTTTGTGAGAATTGAGATATGAGGTGACCGTTATTTTACACAGAATGTGTAGTAAAGGATGTGGTAATAGTTTTCTTGGGAATGTCTCATGCTTCTTGAAATCTCAAGCAGTATACCTTTTTTATTTTTGAGCTATTAATTTCTTTCTTTTATAACGTGGGTGCTACTTCAATGAATTTTACTGGTACTTTGGACAGGGTTTAGTCGATGCTAGTTAATTAAGTGATCATTTTTTAGAAAAAAATTGAAAATGTCTGTGACGCATCGCATAAAATACCTCCCAAAATTAAAATATCGTTTCTAATTATAGTGCCCGCGACATCAGCCAGGTCGATTTGGGAATAGCAATTTTGGTGAAAATCTTACTTATGGTTTAGTCGCTAGCATTGTTTACAGTCAGACGGTTAGACTGACGGATATGCTTTTTGCCAAAAACTGCAGTTTTTAGAGATCGAAGAACCACCAAACATTGATTTTGACTACAGATGTTAGAGGAAGTAATTTATTATACATAGGAATATGAATTTTCCCTTTTTTCGATAGTAGAGACCTACAATTCGAATTTTTCTGCACTGATATTGCCAGTTTTCAGTACAGTGTTACATAACTTTCTCTACGCTACGCATGTGGCATGCAATAAAGAACTAATTAATTGGATTAATTGAAGGGAAAAAATTTATAATAAAATTAATATAATTTAAATAACTTATTAATGATTTTTGACCTTGTCCTTTAGCATTGCCTTTCTTCATCATGGTCCTCTTTCAGGTATAGGGTTCAGACGAGATTATCTTTGGCGAAAATTCGTGGCCCTTTTGTATCGATATAGCTTCTGGCACGTAGCTTCAAAATGAAATGAAGTACATAAGCTTACAATCCAAGTATTATTGATAGGCAAAATGTACTACATAACTTTCTGTATTGACCATCCTCTTTTATTTTCCGAATACGCCAAGTGAGGTGATGTTCTCCAACTTTTTTAAGGCAGTTTTCCCTGTCTCTTTACTTTTGAATCAATAAACATATTTTGATTATCGAAGAATCAAACATCCTCATGAATGAACTAATCAACCAGAGTACTGTTGTAGACATAAGTCGTCAGGAGTTTTGCCACTTACGCCAAACCCTTATTTACATCATTAATGAGCTGCGACAATCGCACCCGAAAAATACGAATTTTGAATTATAACTTTACTTTAAATTTATTATTATTAATAATAATAATAATAATAATAATAATAATAATAATAATAACTGTACCCCTCTGAAACATTTTACTAATGCTTGAAAGCGTGTGATATTTGCATATCAACCGACAGCGAAAAACTTTATTATTCAAACAAAATCTCTAAACTTTATTATTCGAGTTGTCCCTGAAATCCAACCTTATCTGAAAATAAGTTCCCTCCGTGAGGTGCGTGCAGTACAGCATGAAGATCTGGTGAACAAGGGTCCAAGCTTTTGGAGGACGAAAAGCCGACAATGACGCACGCGCCTTAACCAGTTCCGCTGCCCGCCCTCTGTTCTTCGTCGCGATGACTCCGCCCCGTGTCGTCGACCGCGCCCTGCTGTCTCCGCCCGTAATGCCTTTCCTTTCGGAGGCGCGTTTCTACCCGTTCCCCAAGGGTCACCGCAGTTCATTGCGCAGGTGTATTGGGTTTCCCTTCGGCGTACGCGACTGCCGAGAGAGGCAGATTGATCGCATCTGCAGAATAAAAAATCCAAAACAAAGAATTGATTCAGCTAGAAATAATTAAAGAAAAACAATACAAAGTCAACCTAGTGAAACATTTTTATGGAATATAACATAATTGCGGAAGATTTGTCTAAACATTCTGAAAATTTAGGAAAGATCTCATTGTCGGAAAAAGGATTTTGTACTTCTTCCCTTTTAAATAAATCAAATTTTATGAAAGAATTGGGTTATTTCTATGAAGAAGGATGACTTTACGTGTAATGCCCAGCCGGCTTGGTGTTTTCATTTGGAGACTTTTTCATTTATACTGAATTTAATTTTTATTTTTATTGGTTGATAAGTTGGATGTATGGATGAATGTAATTCGGATAGTAATATAGTGGAACATCGATTAACAGAAGTAATTGGCACCATGTATAGTTCGGATATTCGATTATTCGGATAACCGAACATAAAAATGGCAAATATAAATAAAATGCTGAACGTACTAAAATGTTGTGGGTTTTCTGCTAACAATGAGCATTACGAGTGAGTGACAGCTGTTAAGCATTTACGATCGGTTATTTCACAATATACCGTTAGTTCTCTTGCACTTAAGTGTGGTGAAAAGCGTTTTTCTGCTAGTAATAAACGTATTGAGTTCTTAAGCATTTATTATAGGATTTGTCAAAGTTCACTCAAGTCAGATGATTGACTATATTACAATATTTTTATCCCTGTGACAGAAAATGACTACGTATAGTATTCGATAACCATTTTTTTTTAATTTTCAGAGAAACTATCAGTTCGGATATTTGACGTTTCGGATAATTGACTTTGGGATAATCGACGTCCCACTGTAGTTGAAATGAGAGTTGAAGGGATTGGTGAGTAAGATAAATTCTACTTCTTTAGCAGACCTCACACGTAAGAAAAATGTACAAACAAGAATCTGGATGAATATTCGTGAACACGAAGATTTCTGTGCATACAAATCTTCACGAAGTTCGATTTTTCTGCCTGCCGTTCATTCAGATCAATCATCGCGCGACACGCTGCACGGTAAGAACTACTGCTGACGGAGGGACGTGCAGAGAGCATCTCCAACGCATGTAAATGTAAAAATGAATTAGAAAAAGAGGCGAAAACGCGAATTGTTGTGAACTTCATTCTGGCCTGTTGGTCGAGGGTGTTGATAAATGCGTTTATTGGAATGGTGGAATAGAAAGCTCTAGTTTACGATGGTGATAATAACAAACAAACGATTAGGTACATCTATATATGTCTACATCGAACGTAAACAAACAAAGTGTGTTTCACGCTTTGTCATCCGAAGTGTGCTTTGTCTTCAGAACTATTATTCTGGGCGGAATTCTACAAAGACGTTAAAGGCGTACAACTTTCTTTGTCCCCCTGCACATATTTCTGTGTTCAATCGTTATTAAAATCATTAGGTCGACATGTATCAAATTGAAGTTGAAGTTTGTTGGTTTTTTTTTGGCGACGTTTAATACCAACCAAGTTCGACATTTGTGATGTCAGCCGCATGATGTTCATTACTTTTCGTAATGTCACTTTCCTTTAAGGAAAAATCGTAAACTACGCAGATCATTTCTTGTAATAAGAGTAATCATACACCTTTAGCTACAACTCATTTGTTTAGACTATTTTTAATACTCTTAACGGACGGCAACAGTTAAGAGTGGCTTTTTGTTACTATAGTACGGAAAGTGATTTGTTTCTCATAGGGGCGGCTTTTGATGCTTCAATTCTCGGGCGAATACTAACTGCATCCCATGGTCAACTTTTCCTAAGCCGTTTTCCTACCTGCGCAAAAAGCCAGAGCTCAAATCCATCCCGTTCCATTTCCCTTTTTAGTATGAGGATTGATTTCTACGTTCCCCGTGTTCTGCTTAAAATCACATTGATCGATTATAATTTATCAACTTCTGTCTCATTTCAAGAAACAGTTGCACAGAACTGTCAGTGTTGAAAACTATCGTTTAAAAGTTAATGCAAATAAAATATGAAATCCTATGTATCACGCGCATCTTCTTACCTCACTGTCACGTTTCCGATACTACTCCATATCATTCCATTCCGATTCCCCATACACAATTCCGAAGATTCTCCCATGTTCACCTGTGTTAGAGGTTTTCTCTGGAAAGATGCGGGAATATCTGTATGTCCTACTTATGAATGCTAACTTAACTACTCGTGAAATTTTTACTTCTTCCGAAACACTGGATGAACCCAGCGGGATGGAGTCGGGCTGCGGTAACGCTGCTCAAAAGTGAAAAGAGATTAGCTGGGAAGCCAGGATGAGGTAAAACTAACCACGGAATACAGTCGGGCGATTCCCCGATTTTATTGTGTTCAAAACTTTTCGTAAACCACACGACAAGGTAAAATCTTATAAATTACGAGTAGAAAGATCATTTCTTGGAATAAGTGTCATCATCTGCCACGTATAGCTACAGATCATTTATTTCGACTGTTTTTAACGAATGACGTACTGTAAACTCCTTAACGGACGGTATACTGTAAAACCCTTAACGGACGGCATACTGTAAAATCCTTTACGGACGGCATACTGTAAAATCCTTAACGGACGGCATACTGTAAAATCCTTAATGGACGGCGTACTGTAAAATCATTAGCGGACGAGGCCGTTAAGAGTGGCTTTTCTTTGGTTGCGTTAAGTCGATGTATCAGAGCTGCGTTCCGGGAAGAGATTTGCAAGGGCGTCTATCGGTGCGTCGCATCGACGGCCTCCTGCGCCGCGTGCAGGAGCGGGAAGCGCACAGCACCTGCTGCGGCGCGGGGCCCTGCGCCGGGCGGCCACGCGTGATGCCGCCCGCCTGCCCGCCCGCTCGCGGGCAATTAGTCTCGTTAGGCGCCCAGTTACAGTCATTAATCCACATTCGTGCGAGGAGCTGTTGCGTCTTGGCGCTCGCTGTTGTTTAACAGTTTACCGGCTCCTCCAAGTCCCGGCGAGCGGTGCGCTCATCGCTGCGTTCGTGTGCACGAGGAACAACTGCAAACAGACCTTTTCTCCGAGTACACATCGTCTTGGTTCTCACTCGGGCAATTGCAGGTTTAAGTGGTGGAGACACTAATGTTTGGCTGAGAAAAACTACGAGGCCTAGCAGTTCAATTACGTCTTCTAGCGATGCGTACTGGGCGCGGGGCGCGAACAAACAGCATGACTTTACGGTATTTGCTTCCTTCAGAAAACTGCGCATGATGTGCGAGTCAAAGGATGCGAAAAAATCGTTCCGCTTATGAAGGTGCCATTTATAGATGACTTCGCGAGAAAGTATAATAGATGATCTCGTGTGCTTTAAAGAAAACAGAAGACCCGTTCTGCATTGTACTGTTCTTGGCAATTTCCTGTGGCGTTTAATATCCCACGAGCTTCTAATTAAGAGGTTACACGTATAAAAGCCTAATGGTCTAAGTTTTATCATTGAGAGACCTGTTGGCAATTTAAATTTAGAGAAATAAAATTATGAGAGGCTTCTTCATTTTCACTGTATATGTGCAATAAAAAATTAATACTGGTACGTCGAAAACCGTTTTCAGGTAATTAGTTTGTAAGTTTGCTTCTTAGAAAATAGCATTTAACCTCTTTCTCACAAAAAAAATATAACACTAATAAAATTATAAACAAGGAAAAGTTTTACTTTGATACATGGTGCAATAAAATGCCTGAAGGTTATTTCTTAGAGAACTGTATTAACAAGAGACATGAAAAGGTAGTTATAACCAGTAAAGTTAAGAATTCAGGTCATCGTACAGATAACAATTAAAAACAAATTTACAGAAATTTGCTCTAAACTCTATGTAGCATATTTACTGAGCAATGAGTTTGTGTATGTACGTCATCTTTACCAGTCTTCAAATTCGGAAGTATTATGTTACACCCTTGATGCATCATATATCTTTCGTTATTTTTGCTGTTCACTTGTTAAAGATGTTACAATCCACGTAACATATGTGATTTAGAGCTACTAGAAGTATGTGATGCACTTGTTTAACATCATAAGTGTTTTCTCTGGAAAGGTGCGGGAATATCTCTATGCCCTACTTATGAATGCTAACTTAACTACTCACAAAATGTTTACTTCTTCCGAAACACTTAACTTATGATTAACTTTGTTAAAAATGAAACTGAATCTAACCACTCTTTGTAGCTACTTTCATTCAGTGTTCAACTACATATAGTAAACGATAGAAAAGATATTCTGGTGCTCAAGAAATTGTGCGCAGATTACACTTCTCCTTTCTAAGTTACGAACAGTTTTTAATGTTTTTTTTTTCCTTTTTTAACGAAAATAAATCCAATCTTACGCTCCCGATACTAAACTTTCTGTAACAATGAACTCAGTAGTTTCAATTTTGTTGTGTGCTTTGTACAACACTTTTGAATTATGAATGATTCACATTCATTACAAGAACGTTTTCTTCTCACAAACAGGTTAAGAGAGGAGAAGCAGCGCTGCTAGAGAACACGCATTCGAGCCCTATATTCACGCGACGCAATTGCTGCTTCAATTATATCACCACAGGGTCGGAATCCGTCTGATATAGATATTTCATCTTCGTGCTATTAGTCCTATTCCTGTGAGTTCACTCGCTGTCCCCGAAGCCATAAAGCCCTAATGGAATAGTTGAACATAATATCCGTGGTTTGCTGAACGGATCGTTTTCGAGGTGCTTTCTACAAGAAGTGTTTGGAGTAAACGTTCCATCATTTTTACATATTTAATTAAAAGGAACTGATAAGAAGGGGTTCAAAGTGATGACGTTTGATTAATTTAACATGAATTATGAAAATAAATTTGTATTTTGTTCGGCTCTTCTTTACTCTACTATATTTACTACTACTCCAATCTCCTATCTTTCAAACGTGGTTGAAACTTTTGTGAATAAAACGTCAGCAAAGGCATTTGTCATTAAGTTAATTTAAACAAACTCTTAGGCAAGCAAGAGCATACTTTAAGTATTAAGATGCATACTAATGAAAAAGGATGCATGTTTTTTTAATTTAAAACGGAGCATTCGTGAATATTTTAACAAAAGAAAATTATTACCTGTAAAATGCTATACGAGTAAAGAAATATGTGTTCCTAATTGCTAATAATTAAAAATTAATTGAAAATGATCTTGTCGCATCATATCATACGACAAATTGCTATTTCAGACGCATTACAGCCATCATCAACCAATGCAAGGTATTCTCTCCCAACGTTTGTTTGTACTTGGCGCGTCGACCCGTGTACGGGCCATGGCCTATCAGCAGCGTCCCTGCCTCGCGGCCATGGGTTAAGGAGGTACGTGTGGTTAGCACGAAGACATCCACACCGTATTCTGGTCATCTCCTGAGAAGTGAATTTCGTCATCGTCACCCAGAAACACATACTGGGGCATTAAAATGAAAACGCACACTATAATCTTGCCCGACTGGGAATTGAACCTGGAGTCACGTCATGGAAAGCGAGCACGCTGACCAATGAGCTAAAACACCAGTGCATTCTTTCACTAAGTTCAAAAGTGGAAATTTTTACTACAAATGTCGATGAGAATGAAGAATTAGCTTACTAAGAACATGGATGGGAAGAGGATTGTCTCACTACTTGCGTGTAAGGGGAATTCTCTCACTACTTGCATGGAAAATCGTCTCATTACGTGCAAGGGTGAGCATGGAGAATTGAGCCACAGAGTGCGATGATGAGCATAAGGAAAGTATTGATACCTTACGCGTATGGATAGGAATGTTGAAAGATCTTACTTTATGCAAGGCTAGAAAGGAGTGATTGTCTCGCTAGGCACAAGAATAAGCATGGAGCATTGTCTTGCTGTGAGCAATGGTGAGCGGATGGAGGGGGAGCGGATCGCCTCTTTAGGTGAATGGCGAATTGACTACGTGAGAGACTAAAAAGGGTTGATGGCCTCGCTAAGTGCAAGAGTATTCGTGGAGACCTGTCTCGCCGCGTTCAGTGGCGAGCGCATGGAAAAGAGTGACCCCTACGTGCATGAATGAGAAAGATTAATTATTTTAATACGTTCATTGATGGAAAGGAAATTGTCTCACTGCGTGCATGAAGCAGAAGAGGCATTCTCCCACTAAGTGAATAATAAAAAAATGGGAAATTTTCTCAACTAAGTACTCGTGCAAGGGTGAGCATGAGGATCTGTCTCGCTACCTATTACTCTTACAAGAGGAGCATGAGGATCTGTCTCGCTACGTACTCGTACAAGAGGAGCATGGGGAATTGTCTCGCTAACTACTCGTACCAGAGTGAGCATGGGGAAGTGTATCGATAAGTACTCGTACAAGGATAGCCATAAGGAACTGTCACGATAAATCCTCGTATACTGGTGAGCAAGGGGAATTGTCTCGCTAAGGACTCGTACAAGGGTGAGCAAGGGGAATTGTCTCGCTAAGTTATCGTACAAGGGCAAGCATGACGAATTGTCTTGCTAAGTACTCGTACAAGGGGAGAATGAGAAATTGACCCGCAAAGTACTCGTACAAGGGTGAGCAAGGGGAAGTGTCTCGCTAGGTACTCGTACAAGGATGGCCATAAGGAACTGCCACGTTAAATACTCGTATACGGGTGAGCAAGGGGAATTGTCCCACTAAGGACTCGAACAAGGGCAAGCATGACGAATTGTCTCGCTAAGTACTCGTACAAGGGGAGAATGGGAAATTGTCCCGCCAAGTCCTCGTTTAAGGGATGTCGACAGGCGTTGTCGAGCGCGTGGCTGGGCGGGGCTGGGTCTCACCTGCGCGGTGACGCCCAGGTCGACGAGCAGCCAGTGCTCGGGCGCGGGCGTGTTGGCGCACCAGGCGCGGGCGCGCGGCTGGTGCAGGCGCCCGAAGCGCACGTGGCACTCGGGGTCTATCGCAGGCGGCAGCGAGGACGACGCCGACAGCTGCCAGTCGCGCACCGCCCCCGACGTCAGCCCCAGCGGGCGCGAGCACTGGCCTGCGCATGCGCAAACACATCATTGCCACTCAATTAAGTTACCGGAGATGCTACAGCATGTACTTCCTCACATTATTTCTAAAGGATTCGTAGTTTTATAATGCATGCATTTGTGTATTTATTACATTGCACATGCATTTGAACATGTATTACGTTGCACATTTATTAAACATGCATTTGTGTATTTATTAAAAAATTAAAAAGGTTACTTCGTAATAATGTTAATGTCGTGTTGTTCAGTGAATTTGCCAATAATGTTTATTAGGTTACTTAGTGCCTTTCACTCTATCCATTTCGGCATTTGAAGACAAGATAGATGTTTTTTGAGAAAATCTTGTTTTCACAATTTGGTTTATTTCTCGCAAAATTACTCGCAGACAATTCATATTTTGACAAACTTGTACATGAACTTATTCAAAGATTTAATTTTAAATAATTGTAACTAATAAGATTTCTTATTGACGCTCACAACAATGAACCTTTACATAACTTCGCAAGAAACGATAAAAGCACGACAATTGATCGCGAACTATTCTGATGCAGTAAAGTGTCAGAAAAGTGCAATTGAAAGTTGTGTCCAGCCCACTGGACGACGGGTCTGAAAGGGTTAACCTTCAGACAAAGTACCTTCCAAAATCAACATTTACGTTTCAATACATTCCCCATACTACGTAAATAATATACGAAAAAGTAAAACTGATTTTTAAAAAAAATTATTCGGGATTTTTATTTCAATCGGAATATTTTATTTAAATGGGGTTTTTATTCAAATCTGAATTTTTAATTTTAATATGATTTTTATTTAAATTTACTTTATTTAAAAATTAAACGTAGTATAGTTGAGTCGTACGTATAGTTGAGTCTTACGTATTATACGTAAGTAACAATTGTTGTACCAGGGAAGTAAATCAAAATAAACTGCATCTGTATTTTGCTGGAAGCTGCTTTAGAAATTTTGCGTGTGACTAAACTGAAGGGTGAGTTGTGATTATTGCAAAGGCCGAAGGCCAGAACCTCGGTGTCGACGTGGAAGGTGAGCGAAGCAATGCAAATTGCCCTTCTCAATTTGATTTATTTATTCAAATTTAAAGTAGCCACGCGTAGAAATGGAATCATCACTCATTACAGAACGCATTCCACACGCGTTCCATTCATCCATCTGCTTGAGTTCTTTGTCTGACAAAGTACTCGCGTCGCACGTTGATAAAACTGTCTTCCGCTGTAATTCGTTGTTATTGTGAGATTGGCGCCTGTGAGCGCCGTGTTCACTGCCATTAGGAGCGCCGCGCCGGGGAGAAGCAGGCGTCGCGCCGCCGCAATCCGAGCGCCTGCGTTTCCGGGTGGCGCGGGCGTCCGCTGGCGGCGCCGCTGTCGCCGCCGCCCGAGCGACTTTCGCTGTCGCGGTCGCGCGCGTTATCGGCTGTCGGCCACGCGAGCGACGCGGGGGTGAGACGGGCGAGGTCCGAGTGGCGCAGTGGCATGGCGGTGGCAGAGGGGCGAGGGCGTGGGAGAGATCAGAGGTGGGGCGTGGGGGAAGAGCTGTACGATGGCGGGCGAGGACGGTGACGGGGGCGGGGGCGGGACGGGGCGGCGCTGAGACGGGCGAGGTCCGTGTGGCGCAGTGGAGAGGCGGTGGCAGAGGGGCGGGGGCGTGGGCAGGGGCGAGGGCATGGGAGAGATCAGAGGTGGGGCGTGGGGGAAGAGCTGTACGATGGCGGGGGCGGGAAGGAACGATGCTGAGACGGGTGAGGTCCGTGCGGCGCAGTGGCGTGGTGGTAGCACAGGGGGCGAGGCGTGGGTGGGGGCGAGGGCAAGGGTGGGGTCAGAGGTAGGGTGTGGGGGAATGGCCGTATGGTGGCGGGCGAGGAGGGGGTCTGGGCGGGACGGGGCGGCGCTGAGACGGGCGAGGGCTGAGCGGCGCAGTGGTGTGGCAGTGGCCAAGGGGGCGTGGTAGGGCGGGGGTGTGGTTGTGGGCATGGGTGGGGGCAAGGGCAAGAGAGAGGTCAGAGGTGGGGGTGCGGGGGAAGGGCCGTATGGTGGGGGGCGGGGCAGGAGACGGGGGCGGGGCGGGGCGGGGCAGCGCCAGGACGGGCGAGGTCCGAGCGATGCAGTGGCGTGGCGGTGACAGAGGGGGCGGGGGCGAGGGTGGGGCGAGGGCAAGGGTGGGGTCAGAGGTGGGGTGCTGGGGAAGGGCGGTATGGTCGAGGGCGGGGGCGGGAAGGAGACGGTGCTGTGAGGGGCGAGGGCGGAGTGGCGCAATGCGGGAGGGGGCGGGGCAGAGACGGATGGGGACGAAGGCATGGGAGTGGTCAAAGATTGGGGGTGCGGGCGGCCGCGGGTAGGACGTGGAACAGAAGAGGCGTGCGCGCGGGCGGCGAGGAATCATTTCATAAACAGCTAAAATTAATGGGGAAACGATACGTGTGGAATCCGCGTATTTAATTGAGCGTAAATACTTAAGTACTACTTACACGAGAGAAGGGAATCAAGATAAACTATCTCTGTATTTTGGAATAAAATGCGTTGACACATTACCCAACCCAATAGAGTAAATCCGACTCTGTGCTACAATACAGTAAATTCCGCAATTTTTATTTTAAATCATATTTTGAAAATGAATCGGCCGCTCTTTCCAAATTTTGTCAAGGACAGGTCCATAGAATCGAGGTATAATTGTATTAGAAACTTCCTCATTCACCCGACGTGGCTACGTAAGAGGTAATTGTGTCGCTTCTCTGATACGCTCGGTAACTGTTACGGTAATTGTGTGCCGCTGCCCATTTGATCGAGGAGCTCTAAGGCCCCGGCTATGAAAGCAGCTACTCGGTCTCATTCTCGGCCCCCAACACGGCGCATCTCCTTGCAACTGGTTTCAATAGTTACACCCCGAACGGTTCCAACGGCCAGCTAGGAGCTACTAGCTCAGATTGATGAGTGGATTGGTTGATAGGTTCATTGATTGATATTTCCGGACACATTAACCGCAGTGGTCATCAGGTCTGATGGTGCAGTGAATGTCGATATATAATATGTCGGCAGGTGGCGGTGATTCCCCAATAGAAATGACTCCAGTTATGACGTGAAACAATCACCTGCATTGCATTTTAAAATTTATTTTTGAAACCTGCATTTTTGAGCCCAAATATCTGGTTCTAACTTCCGTTAAGGCATAGCGTGGGCGTGGGCGTGAGCGTGGGCGTGGAAAGGCGGCTTACCGTAGGCGGGTGTGCCGCCCAGGGCCGCCAACAGCAGCAGCAGGGCGAACAGCGTGGGCGGGGACGGCAGTGGCTGCAGCGCCAGGGATGGCGCCCGGAGTTCCATTGCCTGCAACGGATGCCAACATGTTTCTAATCAGATTTGGATCTCGAAAAGGGACGTCGTGCAATAATAGAGAATCTTTAGTCACATGGGGTATTAATAATGACTATTCCACTCATGAAACTAAAACCAGTAGAGTTTAACTAAATGCCCCAATCAGGGCGGTGTAACTCAAAAGGTTTTTCGTTTTTTCTCTCTGATTCCCCCGACTGGCTAATCATAAACTGTGACTCATCTATCTTAGGAGACGATGTACATCGATCGCTATGTCGATATCCAATAAATTGCATACCGTCTTTGATTTTAACATAGCTTTCAGTTATTTTCAAAATTTGGCACATTTTAGAACCAGGGAATAATTTCTGTTGGCGCATAATTTTATTCGTGAAATAATCGTATTAAATTTTGGAAATTCTCCTCGCTACGCGAGGCGAGGATTTATCGACAATTTTCAACTCGTTTTATTACCTATGATAAATTATGAAAAATATTACATGAATTATTTTAAGATAATGTATGAATGATTTATTCGCTACAATATCTTTGTGACTAATACAGTTATTTTGAATACAGATTTATATCGACAGATAATCTCTTCTACTCGTATTGACGCAAATGTATGCGTCATTTCAGGAGGTAAATACAAACACCATCTTCTTCTCATTTAGATGAGCGAGTGTTTACGCTGAGAAACGCTTCGTTACTGCATAGCAGTTTCTTGGCGATTTTTCTTCTTCTATAACGTTCAATATTTCTTTATTACAGTGAGACGAAGCTCACGAGAATAGTTCTTAGCGTTGTTGAAAAAAATGTTTTTAGGTGGAAATTAAAAATACACAAATACGTGAACTAGCGGAATCGGGGTGCATATTGAGCTAGTCCGGTACCGCGCGCATATTGAGCTAGTCCGGTCTTGCGGTCATAAGAATTTTACGATCATAAGAACGTTAGCTCACCAGCAGGCTGTCAGAATTGCAGTGCACTCGCTGTCTCCAAATGACGCTAATAACTTTTCTAGTCTACTAAAGCGATTTGAGTCTTGGAAATGCTTACAAAGTTCTGTGACATACCGGCTGCGATGAAATTGGAAAATTACAAAATACACTTTCTATGGCTATCTAAACTTCTAAAGCCAAGACGGTAAAGGACAATTTATTACTAATACAATAAGTAATAGACTTGCGTTTCTTTACCACCTGAAATGACTCGCCCTGTATAGAGGTGTAGCTAAACTCAAAGAAAAAAATTTCAGGAACGGATTCTTCATACATGGGGAAGAGGGACACTTCATTAAATATGTGTCAGGAAATTCTCTTTAAAAAATATATCCGAACGTGCAAGTATTTCAAGTTATATTGTTTTAGTATAGAGTTATACAATTCGCGAAAATAGAGATATACAATTCATGGACATTTTTTTCTTATTAGCGGTGCCTTCGACATTATCTCTTTACTTTCTTATTAGTGGTAGACACATTAAGGTTTTTAATGCGATAATATTGTTTTAGAGTGCATTGTACTCCTCTCTTTTCATCTAATTCAACACGTAAATGAAAGAATTACAGAAGTGAGATTGAGAAGCCCTCGTTCTCTCTCCGTTTCCTGAGGAAGCGATTCCACTGCGTGCTACTGAATCAGGGACGGCTTTACCAGTCAACACTCATTCTCGCCTCCTGTTGGAGCGTTGCGATCTTCGTGTCGCAGAGGGGCATTCAAGATGAAGCCGTTTACGTACACATCATGAACGAAGCATGTGAATTTTAGATATCATGAACACACCACACACAGTCTATTGTTGAAATAAATACTTGACTTAGAAATTTTGTAATTCTAGCGTTCGACAGCAAAAGCAATGAATGGGATAATGGAATGATGACAATATTTCCTTACAATGAGTAATTCTGTGAAACATTTCTGAGTGTGTAATGGTGTCAAATTATGCAAACTAGCTGCTGCCTAAGTAAGAATTCAACGTTCGTTGAATATTACTGCAATGCATTGTGGCATTTGTTGTTCTGGAATCACGTTAGCATCAACGTAAAATCTTAGAGTTCGTAAAGATTCTCGGATAAGTGTTATGTTAGAGCTCTTTAACTCTACCATTCTGATTTTGTTCCATTGAATAACATGACAGCAAGGTTTGCCTTTCACGTTACATTTACATTCATGTTAACGTTTCGTGTATGTTATTCGGATGCGCCGCCGTTGAATATTACGTGAGTAAGCTTATTCTTGAAGACTGGCAATCCAGTTAAATAACCTAGTATTCAAGCTCAGTGAAATTATTTCTTCATAATTTGGCTGAAATAAGCAGCCGAATCGGTTAACCCATGCTTTAATGAAATCTACAACAGGTGTAGCCTATTCCGTTTGTCATCATTACTGATTCGTAGCCCAGCTTGTCTTCGGTTTAATTGACAGCTGACGCGCCTATTCGTCTCGTCTTGACTTAGTCTTCCTAGAAAAAACTCTTCTTCCTTATCGGCAGTAAAAATGATAACCTCATTCCATTACTGTTCGTTATTCTACAAGCTTCAGAACGATACATTTCTCAATGAAGCAACAACGCACTGCATCTCTCCAACTTCATTGGACTAATTGTGAATTGCGGACCTCATGGAACACATATTTCCTTGCTGACTGACACCTCTTTGCGCGTGACCTACGCCTCGTACCGCCACCTCCTTAAAAGAGTTCTTCAGTAACGTCTCAACTGGACGTTGTACATGCTGTCAAGCGAGACAGATGAATCAACGCCATTCACATTCAAAAATAAATTCAAAACTTATCTGCTGTATCAACAGTTTTTCAATCTAGATATGTCGGGTCTATAAAATATAATGAGCTCTTAGGTGTGAAAAAATACGTTTTCTAAATATCTTCTAGAAAACAGGCACTGTCGCAATATCTTCTACATTTTTTATGTCAGATCACTGAACAAATATTATATTCTTTCAAGTTTCACAGTTCCCGGCTCTATTTCGACAAAAGAAGCCGCAAATATATGATGATCATTCTTTCCGTCATAAACAATTCATAAAACCTTAAATGTTAGCTGCAATTCAATAACCTAATTGTTGGAATTGCCTAATTGTAATTTTGTATCAGAGACCTTTATCTCGACTGATATGTTTTATTGAGTTACCATGATCCACTGAAAATAATTTTTAATTGGATACTGTTTCTGAGCAATAAAAGTAGACTTACTCCCCACCACCAAGAAGCATCACATGAATATGTTAGTATATTGTTTTAAAGAAACAAGTTCATTAATGAAACAGCCAACTGAAACACAGATGGGATACGTGTCTAATAGATTATATTATTAGATTGATGAGTAGAGAAAATGGGTAACGAAGTTGGCTAAAATAGATGTGTTGAAGCAAACGTTATTCATGTAATTTTTTAATGACATTAGAAATTCTACTTAGCCAAAGAAAGGTTTTTTACTTTCTCGTATTGTAACAGAGACACGACGTACTGTTTTCAGAAGTTTAATGAAGGGGATACACGCTAGCTGAAACATTAGAGGTACAAAATTTGAACTGTTCATATTACAAACTTGTTATTCTGAGTAAGTGTTACTTGCAGGATTAATTTCCCGTTGAATTTCCTCAAGGCAACGCAAGTCCGTTGTTTCCTTAAAAATTCAGCAAGGTACCACGAAAGATAAGAGTCTTGTATGAATAAACTTTCCCGAAACCCACACTAGACACGCCCACCTCATGTTTACAAGAACAGTTTAATGTCGAAAAAATCGTCTACTTCCTCGTATTAACGACGGGACTGTAAAAACGTACCGCGCCCGCGGAGGTCTTCCTCACATGAGCAAAGCGTCTCGCCTTCGCTCCGCGGGGCTTCCTTCCCTCGGCGAGGCGTCGTAAAGGCGCGTAATAGGGAAGACGCACGCGTCATGCAGAGCTGCACGCGGCCTCTGTTCGCGCGCCGCGCCGCGCCGCCGCGCCTCGCGTCGGGCGCAGTGAACCGGCTACGCAACGCCTAGCAACGGCGCACTCCCCCGCCCCCACCCCCGGAAGTGATGATTGATTGATCGCTAGCGATTCTGGGCGCGGCAACAGCTGATCATTAGTCCCGTAATTGTAGTGAATGTGTTTTCATTGTGAGGTGGCGGTGATCTTCCCCTGCTGGATGGCGAGATCCGGCGCCGACCTACCGTCGACTAGCGGGCTTTTCCCCAACCAATTATGTCCCACCAGCAGGGCATCCCCCCAGCCGGGACGAGCTTTAAGCACCCGACTGGTGTCCCGGTGTGTGTGGTGGTGTAGTGCATGTTAGTGTATGTGTGTGTAAGTAAGGACTGAGAATACGCCATGGTAGAGGAAGGAAAGATCACGCCCGGTCCATGACCCTTTGTTAGGGTACTGCTCTGGCATTCGCCTGGTGTTGATCGGAGAAACCACGGAAAACTACCGATCAGAGCAAACGGCTGGTAGAATTCTCCTCCCGACACTAGCTGACAAGCTAGTGTCGAAAATCCTGCCGCCATCGGCACTCGAACGTAGGACCTCTTGCTCAGAGGCACTGCAGTGTCATTAGTTGATGTCCTTTGCCATCTCTTCCGGTAAGAAAGGGATTAAATAAGAAATTTTTCGCCCTTGTGCAAACTTTAGTTTGCCGACCCCGTGTTGTAATGTTTTGAATTTTGTTACACAGATTAGGGGCCGTCCATAAATTACGTAAGGCAAATTTCGACTATTATCAATACCCCCTCCCCCTTGTAACGCACTACCCTATTTGTATGTAACGCAGCGTGCTAGCTGCCTCAGACACTCTTCCTCCCCCTTTAGCGTTACGTAATTTATGGATGACCCCTTATACTGACTTTGTATTGTGAAGACGAGCGGCGACTTCACAGTTGCGCTAGATATTATGTCCATGAACTCGTCTTTGCGTTTAAAAACACTCAATCTTCTAACTCAAAAATACCTCTATCCTCGCTTCGCTTACAATAACTTCACGTCATATATACTGATTTTGGTAGATCACTCGCGTAACAAAACGGCCAAAAGTAACTGCATTGCTACTACGTAATTCTCTCCTATATGTCGCATACAATTTTCCTGTTCTTTTACGAAATAGTAAATCAAATAAAAAACCATAAAATGTAGTTGGTCTTGAAAACGACATAACGGCAGATTAGCATTCTTTTAATTTTAAGATATTATTAAAGCTAAATGTTTATACTATAACTCAGGTTAATAACATCTAAAAGACAAGCTGGGACATATCTTGGGTCCACGCTGATTAAAATACGTTGGTGATTGACAGTAGTGCTGCTAAAGCTGTAGTTATTTAGTATTTGTTTCAAGTTTCTATTTTCGTGTCCCGGGAACACGTGCTCAGTGGTATGCAACCTTTAAACGTCGTTCCTTTCTATTCGCAACTGTCAATCATCAGCTTCCTTTAATCGGACCATACCTTTCATTTAAAGCAAAAATCTCGTAATTTGGTTGAAAAGGAAACACAAATTCATTTCTGAACAAAAACTTTTCAAAAGTCTTCTACTGCTGGCAGTGGCACGCGCCTAGCAGCGTAGCATGCCACGAGCTTCTCTGCGCAACTATCGTCGGGAAAGAAAACTATTAGCCACCCCGCCGTTTTACAATAGGTTTTTACAACCCCGCCGTTTTACAATTTGTCTCCGGTGGCGGGGTGACGAACTACGTGAAGGGGCGATTTCGTCGTGGCAGCACTCGTGCTACGGACTCCCGCTCGTGGTATCGACCTTGACAACACTGCCTTAGAATTTTAAACACACGGATGCTTGCTACATACGTAATTTTTTCAAATAATTCGCCCCCTCCGTACGAACTCTTCGGACGTGCCTGGCAGTAGCGGGCAAGCGCCCGCCTAACCTCGCAGTCGGACGGGAAGCAAGTGTTTTCGCGCAGCCAAGGGCGCGCCGCTGCGTTTAGGAGCCTCCCGCCGCCTTACGTAAACACCACGAGCACGCGCGCCCTGTTATACTGCGATTTTCGTAACTTTGCCCCTGACAGGAATCAGCTGTTTTGCTGCCATCCAATCGGGAGCTTATATTTCGCGATAGTGAATATAGCTCCCGATTGGATGAAACCGACAACAGCTGATTCCTGTCAGAGACAAAGTTACGAAAATCGCAGTATAGGAGCCATGTAACGCTCTTTTGAAAGGATGCAATTTGATGGCGTCCTCCACTCTGCAAGTGCGTGTTGTGGCGATGCGCTTTGAGAATTTTTGTTTCTTCCCTCTGCCTCCCGTAACGCTCATTTTTGCCTAGGACGCGGAAGGCGTGTCGCGAGTTTATAATTGCAGTTGCATCAACTCGCATATATGCAGGGGAATGGTGATAATGCGGAAAAGGAAATATAAGGCAACGTAAAAACTCACAACTTTCTGGGAATTGTTATGCTCGTATTGTCTGTTCTCCCATGTTCTTTTTATATTAAGTCAACAGTTTAATCATTTTGTGGGTACGATTAAGAGTACTGATCGATGGTGATTGAAGAATTGGTAACTGCGACTGAAAATTTCTTAAGTCAGATTTTGAAAGGTTTTTGTGTCCTACCTTGTACCGAAATGAATCTTTTATACGGATAGACCGGGAGAGATGGCTCAGTGCATACACTTGATGTCACTGCAGTCCCTCTGACCGGGAGGTCCTAGGTTCGACGGCGGGAGGATTTTCGACACTAGCTTGTCAGCTAGGTCGAATTCAGTCGCTGTCTGGAGGAGAATTCTAGCGGCCGGCTGCTCTGATCGGTAGTTTTCCGTGGTTTCTCCGATCAACACCAGGCGAATGCCGGAGCAGTATCCTAACAAACGGGACACGGACCGCGCGCGATATTTCCTTCCTCTTCATTGTCCTATCCTCTCCTCTTACACATACACACACGCACTTACACTAACATGCACTACACCACCACACATGCCGGGAGACCGGTCGGGAGCATACAGCTTGTCCCGGCTGGGGCGGTGCCCCGCTGGTGGGAGATGGTTGAGGGGAAACCCCGCTAGTCGACGGTAGGTCGACGCCAGATCTCGCCATCCAACGGGGAAAAGATAATCGCCACCTCCCGATAAAAACAACCACTACACTTACGGGACTAATTACCTAAGTAGTTGACGCGTCCAAGTATCTCCCCCAGTGGGGCACCACCTCAGCCGTAACAAGCTTTACAAGCGCCCGGCTTGTCTCCCGACATGTGTGTGGTACCTTAGTGTATGTGTGTGTATAAGGAGAGAGGATACGACAAGGGTGAGGAAGGAAAGGTAGCACGCGGTCCTTGGCCCGTTT
Source organism: Acheta domesticus (assembly GCA_031308135.1). Lineage (NCBI taxonomy): Eukaryota > Metazoa > Arthropoda > Insecta > Orthoptera > Gryllidae > Acheta > Acheta domesticus. The sequence continues at coordinate 203,139,893 of JAHLJT010004567.1, read as the reverse complement.
GTTTGCGTACTGCTCCAGCATTCATCTGGTGTTGATCGGAGAAACCACGGAACACTGCCGATCAAAACAACAGGCCGCGCCGCCAGAATTCGCCTCCAGGCAACGGCTGCATTGGACGTGAATATTGGTGACGAAGATTCGCCACCGGCGGGACTCGAACTCCAGCACTCCCAGCCAGATTAACGAGGAAACGGGAAAAATCCAAGAAGAAGACCTACCGCAACCCATATTTTGGCACTGCAAATTCAATAAGAGGTGAAAGCGCCTAAATGTAAGCTCAACAGACGTCTTATGTTCACTACTAATTTCACAAGTGGGCAGAAATTGGAATAAAACTTTGTCGTCTCCGGCCTTTTGAGAGGTGTCTATGGTTTTGTTAGATAATCAAAAAACTTGAAAAAAATCCAAACAAATCTATACCACTAATTTCCAATGTGCGCTTAAATTGAAAAGAACCTATACACACTCCTACCCTGTGAGTGGAGGAAGTGATATTGTTAGATTCCCAGTTATCCAGTAAAAATCCACTGAACACATGAACAGTTTCATTTTAAAGTGAAAAATGAAAATGTTATTCCTCCTATTTTCATATTGCGCAATTGGCAATATTGCGCAACGGAACCCTTTACCTTGGATATACTGGGGGTAATATGTACGTTTTGAACGAGGAGGGTCCTTCCCCCATTGAAAAGGGACCCCATGACTCCGCCTTGGACCCCAGGTGAAAACCACCACGGTGGTCGCTCCGCGACGAGCAGAAGCTGCCGAGCAGCGGGCGACTAAGCTGTTCTCTCGGCAGGCGGCGACCGGAACACGAAAGAGGCGGTCCGGGCCTCCGCAGGGCCTTGTTTAGATGGCCTCGCTTATGCACGAGATGCGATCTCTCTGGAGCACGTCAGCCAGGGAAGATAAAGCGAGAACGGAACATCTCGCACCGCCAGTGGAACAGCCTTTGCGTACACGGAGCGTCTATAATTCAAATCCGTCCATTTTGGGGGGTTAAATGATGTTAAAAACCAACACCGGTAGTGGCTAGCGTCAAGGGAACTTACGAGTCAACCGTACGTGGCTGGGAGGTTGCAGGTTCATCCCGGCAAGGAGCCATTTACTGGACGCATTTAACAACTGTGAGTTGTTAGGTATTAGATACTTACTATTTCTGCAGCTAGGTTTATGCAACCTGGCGACAGAACACATTTTAGAAACATTACAATGAAGATCATATACTGTAACTTTAAATTAGAGTTGTGACGTCTACGGCAATAGGATTCGTAGTCCGATTGCTCAGATCAGTGATTTTCTGATCCCTTCCAGGAGGATGCCGAAGCAGCACCCTAGAATACGGCCCTGAACCGTACACAGTACTTCCTTTCCTGTCGTCCTCATTCTCATCCTTGAGTAAGCGTTTAACCATCTCATTGATTCAAAATGTTTCAGAGGCGTCGGAGATATTAAAGGCAACGAGAATCTATGCATCTGTCGAGGCTCTAAATGAGTCTCGTGGTAAAAGCACGAAATAATATTTGTAAAATAGGAAGGTGTTAAAAAATAGGGGTGCCGGAACGCTGAAACAGTGCTACATTTCTGGAGTAATATAAAAATTTACTCTTACATCAAATTTGTTGTAAATTACTGATAAACAAACAATCTTAAATTACAAAACTCAGACTCCACAAAGTAGCCCCTATTTTTTAACATTCGCAGGACACCTGTGACAAAATGAGTCATTAAAAATGAAATTCATAAAAAAGTCCGAAATGAAAAAGATAACTTCTGCTTCTTATCAATGTAACCATTGGAATAAATTACCATACTTCACGACGTTTGTCATGGAGTTGCCATCTATAACTGCTGACCATTCTTTTGCAGTCCTTCATTAATCCACCGGCCAATTATCTAAACTCCTTATTTATTGTCCTACACTTTGTATACAGATAATTATGAGAAAATGAATTTTGAATACAATTCATTTGAACATTCGCAGTCTACATTTTACCTTGGCTTAGCATATTTACTGTGCAGGTAATGGCCAAACCTTGCCACAGTTGAGTTCATTGAATTATCTTTTGAGCCTAGAAATATTCCCCAAGTTCTCGAAGCTTAGAGATCTGTCTACTCGAGATGTTACTGCATATTTCTCTCACCTTCTGTCAGTATGTTAATTACCGATTGCATTACTATGAACTTTTGGAAGTTTAAATAGTTTTTCGTGAAATTACAGGTGATTTGTTTAAGTTACCTTGATCAATATCTATATGAGCGTACAACAGACGTCTATTTATTTACACCTGAAGGACCAGGAAAGTAGAACTTTAAAATTCTATCTATTCATATGCTTCAATTTTATACCTTTTTTCTTTATATCAGATTTTACACGATCAACAGAGAAATTTTTATTTTAGATTGATAGTGAAAGCGATAAAAGTTTGTAAAAACATTGCGAGTTTCATACTTTTCGAGTTTCATACTTAAATACGAGTTTCATACTTAAATACGAGTTTCATACTTAAATACGAGTTTCATACTTAAATACGAGTTTCATACTTAAATACGAGTTTCATACTTAAATACGAGTTTCATACTTAAATACGAGTTTCATACTTAAATACGAGTTTCATACTTAAATACGAGTTTCATACTTAAATACGAGTTTCATACTTAAATACGAGTTTCATACTTAAATACGAGTTTCATACTTAAATACGAGTTTCATACTTAAATACGAGTTTCATACTTAAATACGAGTTTCATACTTAAATACGAGTTTCATACTTAAATACGAGTTTCATACTTAAATACGAGTTTCATACTTAAATACGAGTTTCATACTTAAATACGAGTTTCATACTTAAATACGAGTTTCATACTTAAATACGAGTTTCATACTTAAATACGAGTTTCATACTTAAATACGAGTTTCATACTTAAATACGAGTTTCATACTTAAATACGAGTTTCATACTTAAATACGAGTTTCATACTTATATAAAGAGTAATATTTTATTAAACTAAATGTTTAAATAAGTTCTATTTAGTAAGTCTGTTTTCCATTTTTAATGTGTAGAAAATAATGTTGCTTTAGAAAAAAATCTTCCCAAGAATTATGATTCAGTTTCACAATTAATTTAAAGCTTTGAAATACTATAAGTATTCTAAACTATTTACTTAATTTGAAAAACTGTGACTTACTATGGGGAGCAGTGCACTTATTTATACTATTTATTTATTCTTCGTCCCGTGCATTCGGACAGTCGTATGCTTGCTTTCGTTAATTCTTTTCGATGCCCTATTTCTCATATTATCACGTACTCGTACGCAGTGCATGTTTGGCATATCTGTCAATAATTGTAATATGGCGCCAGGACAGAGGGAAAAGAGAATAAAAAAGGGGGGTAAAACAAAAAAAAAGAAAGAGAGAAAACAGTAGGATATTCTTACTGGGGAGTAAAATGGATCAAGACTAGCATATGACGCGTGAATGTTTTACAGATATGTAGAGAAGTATGGTCAAAAATCGCCTAGAACATCAGAAATCTCTGTGATGATGAGGTGTTCTTCTAAATTAAGCATAAATTTCATAAATAAATATTCATAAATAAATCCCAAGCATCTTCTCTTGCTGGGGAGAAGATACATCTTTTAAAATACTGTATTATTGCATTTCGTTTGTTCAGTACTAAAGCACATCCACTCATATACTCTACGAGTAGCAGCACCATCTTCTCCGCTGCTATATATCCACCTCATCGCCTCCGCCGTCTCTACCATATCTTCCAGTGACCAGATCTTGTTGGCGAGGCAAGGCGGACTGGGGCTACGGCGAATAGAGTTATTCGGAGCGATTCGAAGGGAGTGGTGCGGGACGTGGGAGAGCACACGGAACAGGATGGGACGTGGCTGAGCGGATAGGAAATTATTGGGGAGCGGTACGAGGAGGTGCAGGGAGTGGGATCTGGCCAGAGAGGTGAGGAACAGTCATGGACCGGACAGAAAGGAACGGAACGGGCAGGATCGTTGTGGGGTGTGGAACGAGGGTGCTGAACGCGACGGAGTTGAGCAGGGAGGGGCGGGCAAAGCGAGTCTCGTGGGGCGGAGCGGGGCGTGATGGCGTTGGCGGAGTGGGTGGGGCGGAAAGGAGTTGCACGTGGAGGAGCGGAGCGGGACTGAGAGGGCAGGGACGGGGATGGTGGAGCTGGCGGAGCCGGGCGGAAAAGGCGCAGCGGGAGAAGACGGATCAGAGTAGTTGGGAGGATGGGTGGATGGGAGGGAGTTGGGCTGGACGAGAAAAGCTGAGTAAGGAAGCTCAAGGTGGGTCGAGGCAGGGCAGGATGGGGGGGGGGCAGTATGGAGCGCGACGAGGGGGAGCAGGGCAGAGAGGGCGTGGACGGGAAAGTTGGGGTGGCAAAGCGGTCCGGGAAGCGTGTTTTGAATTTGCACTAGACTTGTAATGAGACTTATTTTAGAGCTCCCTGATTGGACATTGAGGCGGCGCACGAAACGCAAGCGACACATTTCTCTAAGACACATACTCTTTGAAGAGACGGACAGACAGACAGACAGACAAACAGTTGTGGATAGCTGGTGCATTCGAGAGGCAGTGCGCTTGTGAGAATATTATGAAAATTGGTTAATGTAAAAAAGAGTTTTGGGGCGGAAGTTTCAACTGCGAGACGTGAAATAAATGAGAGATAACTTGCAACCTGTTTTGTAAACATGGAAGTCAAAAGTGAAGAATAAAAGTAATTGCTTTTACTAATATGTGTCTAACTTTGTTCCCTACAAAATATTCTAAAATTGTTCTTTTTTCCTTCAGTTATCAATTTCGTATCCCAAATTTCTTAAAATAGTATGAGAAGCCTTTTAATAAGTATGTAATTTTTTGCACTAATAAATTGCCCCAACATTTTTCAATTAAGGATTACCATTAAATTCGGATTACATAAATTATACATTTTATAACTGTTTGTTGCCTCTAATTGTTATTTCATAAACCTCACTAATATTCTCACAAGCGCCCTGACACTACTCTTTTCAAATGCGCAAGCTGTCTGTCTCTTCATAGTGTATGTGTTTCGGAGAGATGTGTCGCTTGCGTTTCGTGCGCCGCCTCACTGTCCAATCAGGGAGCTCTAAAATAAGTCCCACGCACAAGTCTAGTGCCAATTCGAAACACGCGTCCGGGAACATGGCGGGCGGCACAGGTGGAGTGGGCGGAGGGGAAATAGGTAGACGAGGAGCGGCCTGGGTAGGGGTAAGGTGGGGGACGGTGGAGCGGGGCGGGAATGGCGCAGCGGGAATGGACGGGTCGGAGTAGCTGGGAGGAAAGGAGCCGGACGAGAAGGTGAGTGGTGATGGGCGTGGATGATAGTTCTGGCAGCGCAGGGTGATTCGAGGCGGGACGGGATAGAGGGGCAGAATCTAGGAGGAGCGGGGCAGGGCGATCCGGGAGCGGGCGGGGCGGCGCACGTGGAGTAGTGGGGGGACTGGAGAGGAGCTTGACAACTCTCTTCCGCTGCCACTACAACTTTCGGTTACCACAAAAACACTTACGCCACCATTGAGAGCTATTTAATTGCTATTTAATTACGCAAAAAATAATTTGATTGCTCTTCAAACTTCCGAGTAATTAAGTGTGAGATGGCGGAATATTCAGCTGGCACACCACATACGGTTACCACAAAAAAGATGCCACATTCAGAACTTCCTGACGGCCGTTCAGTGGGCAGGTGGGCGTGCTCGGCAGTTCACCAACAATTACTAGGAAATTTGAAGAGCAATCAAATTATTTTTGCGTAATTAATTAGCGATTTTATTGTTCTAAATTGTGGCAATGAAATGAAGCAATGAAATTGCGTTTGTGGTAACCGACTGTGATGTGACAGCTGAATATTCCGCCATCTCACACTTAATTACTCGAAAGTTTGAAGAGCAAAAAAAAATGTTTTTGCGTAATGAATTAGCAATTAAATAGCTCCAAATGGTGGCGTATGCGCTTTTGTGGTAACCGAACGTTGTAGTGGCAGCGGAAGAGAGGTGAGCTTGACGACGGGAGCAGAGCGGGCAGGTGCAGTTGTGGGGTGGGGGAGGGTGAGGGAGGGGCGGGCGCCTGCGGCGTGCGGACGGGGCCCGCCCATTAGTCCCGGCGATTGCCGGAGCGCCTTCGTTACCCCTTCCCTTCCCTTCCCTTCCCGGCCGCGGCGCACCGCGCACCGCGCGCCCTCGCGCAGGCAGAATGGGAGGACTTCTCTCGCGGGGCCGCGGAGCGCCCGCCCAGGAATGCGCCCCGTGAGACACCTCGGGCTCTCATTCGCCAGACATGTCCGAATGATGGGTTGGATTTATGTTAATGAGTGTTCTGCGTGTTAGAAATGTAAAAATTATTAGAAGTATTGTATATTATTATGTTGTAGGTAAAAATGTTTATCCATATTTGTCTGAATATGATTGTGAATGAATACGTGCAGGATGGTGTGTATACGAGTGTTCCTATGTCCTTGTATGATATGTATGAAAGCGTGTATGTTTGTATGTATGAATGTTGGTGTAATATGTAAGTAAGTTTATTTAAATAAATGTTAGTATATATATATATATATATATAGTTTCATTTGTTGTATATGTATGTAAATGCATTTGCATGTTCTAGGTAATGACGAAGATAATTTGTTTTTATATTGATTTTTTATATATTGTTTTTATTGTTAATTGTGTTTTGTAATTGTAAATGTACTTTTATGTTTCGGTATTCTGCCACCGGGCAACATCAGCCCAATTGTAGAATAAACCTTATATCTATCTATATTATGGTATCGGTAGGAAGCAATGAAATTGAAGGGGCAGGGAGAAGATAGTGCTAACTCTCGTTTCGTTAATCCAATAATAATAATAATAATAATAATAATAATAATGATAATGATAATAAGTTTATTATCTTGCAAATGGACTGTTGTCCGGTGGCAAGTTACAAATGCAATAATGGTAGACAATATTCAACATGTAATATCAGAATAAAACAAGATTATTATAATAATGAACAATAATATTAATAATACAATAATTAATAATACAAGAGTACTCCCAGTTTTTATACATTTAAGAATTTTGAAAGTAAACAGTACCTTACAAGTAATTCAATGTCTTATAATGTCTCCTTAAAACAAATCTTATCATGGAAAAACCGAACAAGCGTGTTCACATATGTGTGTACGAAGAAACTAGAAGTTTATAGCGAAAACAATGCACATCTCATTGTACTAAAATGTTTTTTCTCTGGCTAACAAAAATTATAGACATGTGAGTTAGCACTACCCTCCCGGGAACCCTTCAATTGCCTCTGTCAAAATAATTTACGAACAAATGTATTTATTGAGCAAATATATATGGATTTTGCTTCGTTTGGACTCCGTAGCTTCAAATATATTGCAAAACTATTAATCGACAATTTGGTTTCGGAGACATAGCGTAGGTTTCGGATAGCGATTGTGTTAATCTTGTAAAAATATTATGTAATTGCTACGAATTACTCGTATATTGTTTGTAATGCGAAAATTTAAAAAAATTTCCTTGTAGCATTTCAAGTAAATTAAGGGCACGAAAGACCTGTTCAACTCAACTGGAATGATGTGTTTGTGTAAGAAAAATAGAAAAAATAAATGCGGAAAATTATGGTAGATTTATGTGATGATTGACTGAAAGTTACGAATGGATTAGAACGTTCGAAAAGTAAGATTTTAAATTTGTTGCAGATTTACTTACCATATAAAATGAATCATGCACGCATAACGATACAGTGTTTCCTCATATACTTGATGTGCAAAATATTGTTATATTATGAAATGCTATACACAGAGTTGCGTAGAGAAGTGAAGAGCAAAATGTAGTTTGCTCTACGATAGCCTGTTATCAAGGAATGAGAAACTTGATCCTCAAAGCGTTAAAAGCGTTCTTTTAAGAATAACTTGTTTGAATAATCGGAACACATGAATTGTCACATAGGAAAAGGAAATATTTGTGAACTTGGTGTTCCATCCTAATGAAACAGTGCAGTTTAGACCTTTTATTACCACACGTATAATGTGAACGACGGCATTTACATAGTGCAAGCAACGAATGAAGATGCCATACTTATACATGCATTATGAATATTAGAGGAAAAAGCGTTGAGAATAATCGTTTTCAGCTCGGCTACGACACATTAATAATAGAGATATATGAAAGGCTTGGCTCTACCCTAGTTACAACGCCAGCGACATTTTAAATATTTACGTCATGTAGTGCTGATGCTCTTTTTTGAATTCTTCCGTACTAGTTACAGGAAGCATCGTGTTGAGATGGGCTCTGCTTCTCCATGTCGATTATAATATCGGAAAGGAAATACCGTTTGACATTAATTTTAAAGGGCGTTTCTCCACTTAACGGAGAGTTATATCTCTTATGAACCCACTTTCTCTATTTTAATGTATGTCATGTTATTTAAGTCACCGTGATTGGTAGACTTCGTAGGAAGGAGCTCCTTTGAGAGAGAATAACTTCGTTGAGTAAAACATATTACATGTTCTTAATCAAATAGTTTCGAGGATGGCTGGCTTCTTTGTGAATACGGGTGTATTATGAGTTGACTGTAAAGACAAAAAATAAAATGTTTTATGTACGAATTTTGAATCCTGATTTCGTTACTTAACTCGTAAATGGAAATAGTCCATGATGTTGAGCACGTCATGTTTTAAATTGGTTCCTCGACACATTAATGTTCCTATCCTTTTGTTAGATTGTTATTTACGTTCAAACCTATGTGCTCAGCACAGTCTTACATCTCAGCGTCTATTACAGAGACTGGTTAAATCAAAGTATTTAAAGTGGGAAATAATATTTACTGTTCTAGGAAACGGACACTTAACAGATGAAGTGAGAATCTTGGCATATATGTAATCCATAAGATGCCTTGGAAGACGAATTTTGATAAAGAGGGCGAGTAGGAGTTTTTGGGGTGTTTGGTAAGAGGAGACACTTGACTATTGCAGAAAACCACCATTTACGCTCACTGAAAGTTTTCAACAAACTTGTAAAGACAGGGTTATGATGGATAGAGAAGCGAAAGTAATCTATTGCAAATCTGTGTATCACAAATTGAAAAAGAACAATCGAACGTGCTTAGAACTCACCTTGCTGACGAAACCTTGTTACTCTCAGTAAATAATTAATATTGTCACAGTAAGCATGGGTTCCTCACAAACAATTATTAATTGAAAACTTTGTAATAATAACAACACTAACTCTCATTTAAACTACACCGCTTGTAATTTCAGTATTGTTTCAATATATGTATTTTATTTACAAAAAATATATTTTGCTTTTGTACGAAGATTGGGACATAAGTCTTGGCAACTATTATTTTTGTGAGAATGCGAGCACGGGTGGAAAATATGAAAGATACATTTGAAAGGACAAGGTATACACTAAGGGTCAACGGTACACAAGGTACACACGCCAAAATTGTGTTTCTCATAGGTATTTGAAAGGACAGTACTAGTTTTATATTCCAAAGCGTTATATATATACAGTTCACAACAATCCAGAAGCATTACATATCCATTCTTCGGTTAAAGGTCCGATTAGGCAGATGCCGAATCCGAAATGGAAGGGTATTATTCCCAAGAGCTTCCACCAAATGTCCGTGACATTCTCGGACATTTCTCCCATGGTTAACGGCATTTGGAGTATGACAACTGCTCGAAACGGATTACATTCGTCTAGCACAGCAGTAGTCAGACAACCGATTTCACATTGCTCTCGGTACTAATAGTAAAACGCCTATAACCATGGACATACATTACAACAGCATTTCTTTCGCGCTGCAAATAAAATTGTGTGATCCGATAACATTTATTTTAGAAAAAATATAGTAGCCATGACTTCTGTCCCAACCCTCGCATAATACATATGATTTGTAAAGGCATTTGTACATCTACCTACTTTGTAAAGCAGTTTCATATTACAATAGTAATTTCAACTTGAGTATCAAAGGAGAAACTTCACTAAAACTTACTGCGAATTCTTAATGTTTACCTCATACTATGCGGGGTGGGAGCCACAATGTGCCTCAAAAACTGAATACAGAATTTTATATACGAGGATTGATGACATTACCTCATGAGTCAGACGCTTTCGAATGATACTGATTGTTAGGATAAGGGAGTGAGTAGATAGTGAAAGAAAAGTCGCTATTCTGTAAGAGTTCACCACACAAGTCATGCGGAGGAATAATAACATCACGCTCCATAATGAAATACTGCGAGTAATGCAAACCCTAGTATTTTTTGACAAACTGATTAAGTCTATAGATACATGGAACAAATGTGGAATGCGTGTATTTAATTAAGTAGAAATAGTTTACTTGTAGTTACGTGAAGAAAGTGAGTCAAAATAATCTGTATTTATATTTAATGTAAGGTAGATGGAAATCTCTATGTGCGGGGATATCTTCTTACATTCAAGAAATGTAAGAGGTGTAATGTAAAAATGTGAAGACTATAAAGAAATTTAAGAGGTGTAATGTAAGAGGAGAAATATAAGAATAAATGTAAGAGGATACTACTGCTCATAAAAATATACAATATGTAGGCAATCATTTTCGGTTTCTCTTTAGATGGAATTTTTTTTCTTTGAACGGACTCAAGGATATTTTATTTTTATATGAATAACGAATGCCAGAGCTTCGCCGTCGACTTGAAAATGTACGAGCGAGGATAGTCAAAGGTTGCATGAAATCGCCGAAAATGTGTACCGTTCTCTACACAATCCTAGCGGATTTATAAGAAGTACTATCCTCATACCCAGCGGTGGGAGGCGAGATTATTCCACCTGAGCGAGACCCGCTCCCGGAATTCACTTCGCAGTGTACAGACCTCCTACGCTCTTACTATGTGTACATATTTTATTCGTTGATAAACTACACCAAAGACTCACGTAGCTCAACGAAAGAAAGAAATTACCACAAAAATGCAGGACTGAACAAATTCACAAACTCAGCCTTGCACACTGATGTCCTCAAACTGAGATAACAGTTCTGTGAATAAAAAGCTACGAGAGCAGGATAGACAATCTACCGAGGATCTACGTGGCCCTCACAACTCCCACGGAGGGATAAGAATAACAAGCGCCTTACTGAGAGGTGGGAGGTGTGGCGGTCTGAGCGGAGGTGAGCCTACCTGAATGAACCCCGCCCCCGGATTCCACAACGCAATGGGCGGGGGGGGGGCGCGGCGCGGTGCGGCGGTCACCAGGCCGCTCCGCGCTACTCCGCTCCACTCCGCGCCGCGCCGCACCGCGCCCGCTAATGATTTCTCTATTATTTAAACTCTAATTTATATGCTTTATGAGGCCGTTCATTATTAACCGATGTAGAAGGCGCGGGCTGTCGGCGCCCGGAGCGCGAGGCCGGCTCCGGCTTTGGCGGGCCCGGGTCTCCGCCCGGCGAAAGGCTCCGGGCCTGGGGGCAGGGGGGGCTAAACCGCGTCCCCCCTCTCATTCCTCTGCGGAGCGCCTTTAAACGCAGTCTCAAGCTGGGGCGAAATACATCAGATCCACTCTACCCAAATTCCGCATGTAATTTTCGTGCGTTCTTGTGGTCCTTTATGGGGTTCCACAAGGTTGCAGATTATGTCAATAAATATTCCAGTTAAATATAAATATATCGCGTAATCTGTTATATTTATATGCGGGAGGAATAGACGTTCGCGTAATCACCAAGACTATGTGAATTCTTATTTTTTGAACCCCTGTATTGTTTTTGATCTGTCATGAAAGTGCTGCTTGCAGGGAAGGGTCATCATATCAATATTATGTCTAAGTTACTTGAACATTCATGAATGAATCAACTAGCTTAAAGCCTTAAGAAAGTAAACGAAATTCTCTTAAAATTCATTGGTATCATGACGAAAATGTATCTTTTTATTAGACGTGAAAAATGTTGGATTTTAGTTTTATTGATGATTTTTAAAAGGACATCACAAACCTTCATACGTCATTTTCCTAAAGAAAAGCTTATTTCATAGAATATTCTTGTCGTCGTTCGAAATACATGTCTGATCAGAAACTACAACTCAAACTATTTCTCTGACACGGAATAGTCTCTCACACAGTCAGCAAACGACTGGGCAGCTATTCCAGAATTTTTTTTAAAAAAACTGAAATGTGTTAACACAAATAATGAAGAGCTTGTACGAGTGATTTAAATGAGGAAACACACAATCGTGAGGATTCGCCCGAAATAGAACGCGCCGTTGCGGGCGGTCGTTTGCGTCGTGCCAGGTGGCGTGGTGGCATCCGGGTCGGCTCCCCCACCCGCGCGCCCTGAGCCTTTGCGTGCGCCGCTTATCGCGTACGCGGGAGAGGCTCACGAGACCCGCGAGGAGAGGGCTGGAACGGCGACGTTTTCCTCCCAGCATTGCCACTGCTTCTCTCCAACTGTTGACTTTCACTCGTTCCCGCCCAAAGGGCAGCATTTGCTGAAGCGACCGCTTATCTTCCAACGCTATCAGTCTGTTGTAACCTACCACCTGTGAGCTTCGAGTTTCAAATTCGATCGACCGATCCATTTGGAATTTGTGAGACAAAGCGGATTGTTTGCAGGTTTTTCGGGACTCTCGTTTTTTTTCCCTGTTTCTCATTCCACCATTTCTTCATCGTTCAAATCGTAGTATCACCCATCGATTAATCTATTCATCTAGTATATGGCTCAATGACTAAGTATCATTAAGATTATACCAGATGAGGTTCTTTAATACTCGACATTTTTTACTTAACTTTATACTTCTTCAATTTATTTTCTTTCTTCTTCTTTCCAATTCTCGTAGGTCAATGTTCTTAATGATATAATAGTGGAAAAATTAACGAACCACAAGGAAACGTTTCTTGCCTGTCCTGGAAAGTTATGAAATGATAATTGAATTGGTTGGTGATTATATCGAAACTGTGGTGATATCATTGTACCATAACCATTCATAACCACATCACAACGACTAGGTTGAAGCATCCATAACTTACGCGGAATTTGTACCACAGTATGATCTGTTATTTAGTCGGCCTCCCTTCTTACTAACGTGCAATTTATTTACGAGTGATTACTCATTAATTCAGTTCAGTTATGAGCGATTACTCGTGGAATTAATTAAAACAAATGGAACTCATTCGTTCACGTTTTTATTTATAATAACATCGTTTTAAAAAAATCCTCCTTTCTGATTAAATTATGCAAGAGGCTTCCTGACTGAACATTTTTCCACTAACACGAGTAAGTGGCATTCTATTCAGTATTGTTGCCAGTGCTAAATGCCAGAAAGAACAGAAGTAGAGAGATATTCTTCGTCTCACCATTCCCTCTTATGAAATTTTGCACATTTCTCTTATCGACATTGTGTTTTTGTATTTCAAAAGCCGAAGTTAATATGGCTCCATCTTCTTTCCTGATTTTAGAGATTAGAACCTGCTCACACGAACTTGTAATCTGGTTACTGTAAGTTCCGGTATTTAATTAATCCTTGGCGGGTTTCTCCCATATTTTTTACCTTTGTTGGGTCCGCGTAGCATCAAGCAATTGTACATCATCCTTGACTCTCGCACTCTCTGTAGTTTCCTCGCAACTTTCAGCATGTGCATACCGATCACTTCACCGTCTGCATTGCCTTTGGCTCTCCAGCGGGGCTGAGCGGGAGCTCCTAGCATTAGCGTGCCGACGGCGGTGAGTTTTCAACACGAGCTACGTACAGTAGTGCTCAATGAAACCTAAAGAAAATGGGCATTTTGTATTTTCTGTGTTTTACAGATCTTTTTAATTTTCATTTTTTTTTCAAAAGCTAGCATAAATTGGTAATCATATATTTTATGTGGATTATACATGTTTCCGATTCCATTACCTTCATAACTCACGCGATGTTTGCAAATCAGGTGGTGTATTTTCAAGATTATATTTCAGATTACAACTGTGAGCGAGGTGATGCAGTTTTTCTGAGTACTGCTGTAGGTCAAATTCAGCTACTGTCTGGAGGAGAATTTTAGCGGTCGGCTGCTCTGTTCGGTTGATTTCCGAGATATCTGCGATCATTACCAGGCATATTACTGAAAAACGTCTATACAAACGAGATATGGACCGCACGCGAGCTTTTCTTCCTCATCCTTGTCCCCTTCTCATCCCTTAAGCACACACAGACACACACTTACATGCACTACATTACCACCTAGAGCGAAATCTATGCAGGGCAACGTGTCGGTTGGCAAACGGTTGGTCATCACGTTTCAACAGGAAGGAACACTACACTGGCACTGGCATGCACTCCACTTTCGGGACTAATGACCACCCGGGCTGATGCGCACGGAAACACTAAAAAATCAATTAATGATGTCAGAGAGGGACACATCCATACTATACGCGTGTTTCGACCCCAGAGCCAACATCATTATTTCACAACTGAAGAATGTATCTTACGATTTTTAAAATGTTAACTATTCCCTTCATAAAATTCTTTAAATTGTTATAATAGTGCACGTGATTGTTTGTCAATGAGTTAAGAATTGAGTATTTCATTTTTATTGTAGTCAGTCATATTTTTTCGCCTGGCAAAGATAAATTGTTATATTTTGATATAACATTTTTGTGACGGAAAAGCAGCTATCAGAAAAAAAGTGTACTTTGCCTTTCGTTTGTTTTTCGGCTCTTAAACAACATAGAGAATGTAGTATTATTCTAAAACTCATTCTACTCGGAATTGAAAGGGTCGAACCTTACGAAAATCGGTGGTCAAGCACAAACCCACCTCTAACGATGATGGGTAAAATGAGTAGATATAGGTATATAGTACGAGGTGATTTATCCATGCCACAATCGCTCAATGAACATTCATGTCTTTCGCTAGATTCACACCCAAATATCTTTCCGTGCAGGGTGTTGGGAAGCCGTGACGGTTTCTGCCACATACGGTAGGTTACTAATACTTCTCTTATTATGGATTTTAATGAATTATCTCGTCGACATGTTTATTTTCATTAGTGGTACTCGTTTTATACATTCTCTAAAAACAGATTCATATCGAGTGTCAACAATGCAAACATTACAATTTCCTCTGGAAGCCTTTTTGTGTTTTAAAAGCTCGCATTCCAGATTTCTTTGTTTTCAGCACTCTAGTTAGGTAGAATGAATTATGCAAATGTCTCAAAATTGGTAAGCCTCATGTCTCTTTGGTTCCTTTGTAGCTTTCTAAACAATTTACATAAGCCTACAAAATATTAATTTAAGAAATTGTGTTTTACTTTATGACACTATTGTTCGTTTCAAAACAGCCATCTTGAAAAAATTTAAACAGAATACGTGAGCATTAACACTTTGGAATACCATGGAAATTCATTACAGTTTAGAAACTAGTGGTGCTACAACTGCACTTACTTTTTCGCCTTACCTGTAACATTTGCAATTATGACAATTCAGAGACGTCAGCGAAAATGGGATGGGCGCCATTTCGGTAAGCGCACTTTGCACAATCCGAGAAAGTTTATTAACACAGAACCTCCAAAGGTTCTTTAATGATAGTTTTTCAAAAAAAAATTATGTTTGTGGGTTTGTGGGAATATTTTCAAAAAGGGGTATTTAAAAATTACCCCTTCTTGCAAATATTCGAAGCAAATTGTCTCGAAAACGGCTACAGTTTTTAAAATCTCTTGATTGGAAGAAAATTGAATTTTGTACGATATTTCGAAAACATGATTTTGATCAAGATATTTGTGGCCCGAAAATTAAACTTTATAATATGGCATAAATACCAGCTAACTAATTTCAGGGCGAGAATTCCTTTTTGATAATTTTGTCGCCATGAAATCCATGTGGGTTCATTAATGAAATTAATGGGTTTGTGTGAATCGAAAAATAAAAAGCAAAGTTTTTCAGATATTGTTGGTTTTTTTCCCTTGCACAATGCTTCGAGTTCCGTGTTTAGGTAGATCAAGATGAGTACGCCATTCATTCCCATTGATTGGAGCGGCAACATGTTGAGCCTAGGTGGCACGGGGAGATTAATTGATGAATATTTGGAGCGGGGTGTTCTGAAAATTTAAAATTGAATAGTATTTTTAGGTATTAATCTATTGATATGTGTCCGTTTGTCCGTCACTCACGGTTAGACCACATCCGGTCCACCAATGGAGACAAATGTGACATCTGACGCCTCTTGGTGTCCTGGTGGGGAATTGATCATTTAGGGAATCCATTTAAAACATTATAAGAAAATTTTCTGAGAAAGTTTGTTTTAAGTATCTAAAACCTGTTTTGGTGATATGCGATACCTATGGAGGTGATTATTAGCCAGTTTGATTCCTCTCGACATGGCAAATGACAGTTATTATCCAGTTCGATGTAGATAGCAGTTGTGCAATCGGAGGAACATTGTAAATGGTGAACTATCTCTTCAGAAAAGAACATTGCCATCTGTGACACCGTAGAAAGAACTATAAGTATAGGAAATGTTCAAATCATATATGACTTTGCAGCACCTCAAAATTTGAAAACATTTTAACATTAACTGGCATAAAATGATTGTCATATGTTGCTAAATTCTTGTATTTTTAGTTCTTCTAAATATACAAGTTTCCTTCAATTAGATTGCAAATTAGTCGTAGGAGCAGCGTTGACGCCCTCCCTCCCGCAGGTTGGTGTTCTCCGGGTATCCGAATGGCATTGGTATGCAACTGTTAACACGCCCTGGGTATTCCTTCCCAAGGAAGGCAACGATACGAAGCTCAAACCATCAACAAAACAAGCTATGAGGAGACGTTGTCCAGATTAGTCGTTGCATTTAAATTGCCCAGCTATTTAAATATTATTCCTTTACCCGCCTCCTGAAGTCTCCAACTTCACTTATAACGCCCCTATGGGGTGAATACTTATTAAACCTAGGACTTTAGCTCTGAGGATGTCCACCTTGTGTTGACTGACACGTGAGCAAAACAGCCAACGACTGGTGTTTCCCGGACAGCCGAGGGCATTCGTCTGATTGTGGCCTGTGTCGACTGTCTGGAAGAGACGAAACCCGAAAGGGCGCGTGGTGGGAGGGCAGCTGTGCGGCGCGGGCGCAAAGTCACTCGATTCGGGCGTAAGAGCCCGCGCGCGGCCGACCCGCCGCCGCCGCCGCCACCGACGACGGCGCTTTAAGGGCGCTGCTGCATACATAAATAAATAACGAGGAGATAAGGTGTTGGAGCACTTGCGCGGACGCCGCCGGCGCTAGCTTCAACCGCCCGCCCGCCCACCCTCCCACCCAACCAACCCACCCACACACATCCACCCACCCACTCAACCACCAACCCAACCAATCACCCTACCACCCACCCACCCGTCCACCCACCCACCCACCCGCCAACTCGCCCACCCGCCCACACAACAGCCCACCCAACCAACCACCCTCCCACCCAACCGCCCGTCCTCACACCCACCAACCCACCCACCCACCTACCTACCCACCTAACCACCCACTCACTCGCCCACCCGCCCGCCCGCCCCAAAGCCCCCACTGAACTGTCCAATCACTCATCCACTCAAACTACTTAAATTCGTCGTAGTTTTTATCAGTTAGGTTTTAACTTGATGAGTTTTCATTGAGTCCTTGATGAGTCATTGGATTGGGGCATAGGTTTTCGTTATATCAATAGAAATGATCTTTCCCCTAAGAAATGTGGACAAAAGTCACATGAGAGAAATTTCATGAAGTGTATGTACGCGTTTTAGATGATTCATTGTAAGATTTTTTTAAATGGGAATTTCTGTCGTCAGTGTTGTTCTCTTAAATAAAGATGTTACGCGAGGGTATCATTAGTGAGTCTTCGTTGTTTGTTCTACCATCGAACAGGTTGCTGGACCAAATACCGTCGTCATTACCAATTGTTATTGTTGATTTTATGAACAACATTCGATGGTCGAGTCCTCGTCAGCAGATTTTGTGAGAATAAATATATTTGATAGTTGGTTAGCTTGGAACTAAACTGGTCTATAGTACAAATCACAATATGAATTTTAGACCTCTTAAGAATTGACTAACATTAAAACCATCTGCCAATGCTATCACGGTACTTTTATTATGGGGCTCTTGCAACAACAAATGACACCTAGACCACTTTAGAATTGACGGATGCTCACCTGTTCAGATCAAATTTATCATAATCTGGATTTTAGGCAAAATGTTTTGTAGACCACTTTAGTTCCAGGCCAGGACGTTGACAATGTATGCTTCTGAAGTTCCACATAACTACTCTGATATTGATGGCTCTTCGAAAGCCGTTCATCAAATAACAATGAAAATATACGTTAAGTCAAATAAAATCTTGTAATTTATACACGCCATCGATAGATCTGGGTCTACCCAAACATTAATCCACCGTACTACCTGCACTCTCACAAATGCCTCCCAAGTATCACACGATTCTCCTGTCGCCGTGTATCAGTCAAATAAAGCCAGTAAGTATTTGTATTTTAATCTCCCTTCCGTGTCTTACTATTCTGCTCTGTCCTGTGCGATTCAATTCTTTACCTCTACTAATGCCTAAATTGCATTTTCTCTCAAAAACCTCGATTTCTGACATCGCACTCGCTTTTAATCCCACCCGCATACACGTTTCTTCTCTTATAACCCTGCTATTGTAACTGGTCTATCACAGTTCCAATTTCTGTGGTGTTCTGTCAACATGTTAACACTCACCATTAGCATTATTTACTTGTTTTGTTATCTCAAACAACTTGTTATCGTGGAGTTGTATTCCAGTTGGAGCCTCTCCATGCACTGAACTTTGCAGTAACCGTGTCTGGTATCGCACGTGACCAACTTAATTCACATCTTCAGCATGAGTATTTCAACAGAATCATCACGGCACATGACAGCTCCTCGAACTGGCACTAGTCCATTCCGGTCCGTTTGCCTCTCAGTGCAAAAGAAACGAAGGATATTAGCTGTATCAACTCGAATGTTGTATGGCGTGATTCAGGAGCCGTCTACCGAAATATCTGCAGAGCTGGTTCCCAGGGGCACAGAATTCACATGTTCATAAAGAAAATCACACCAGACTCTTCCCACCCGATAGACCGTCGAACAGCTTCCCTCGCCTAACTCAGCCATTGTGCGCAGGAAGAGAAGCGAAACCTCAAACATCAATTAGTGTGATGTCAGGTCTTTTGAGGTCTCCTATTACATCACAGCTTATTATCAACGACACAGAGCATGACGCCTGTTGGTTCCTCCTAATCAAAAACTGATTCAACCGATCGCGATTGTTAATTGGGCACATTACTCCCGTAAGTGCAGTGCATTTTTTCATCGGGAAAAGTGTGAGTGGCCTCCGTTCTTGTAACAACGAAAAATCCTCCGCGATACGGCACCTCCACTACGCTACACATCTCCCAGTTACTCCACACCACTCCCTTCTACACATCACTTTTCACCACGCTACTCTCTGCTCATGTACTTCATGTCTTAACTCGTGTACTTCACAATTTCTTTTTTTCATTTTAATATGCTCAATGCTAATTGAATTGGAGATAAAGTGAAGTCACGACTGTCCAGTCTGGCAATACTCAAAGGTATTTACACACAAAAGAAGAAGAGAATCACAGGATACCAATTTGATGTCTTCAAAGTTAAAAGATATACTTAGGGGAGACAAGAAAGGGATAAGAGTCCAACAATATATTTGCCAAGTTGTTGTTGCAGCTCCTATTAAACTAAACGCATCTCCTACCGAAAGAAGTGGGCATTCTCAAAGAAGCAAGTACATTCTGTAGCCTGACTGACAAATGACCATTGACAAATGACATTATCTACATCGTTGCAAGAGATGTGCATGTCGTTAGACGCCTTTTTCTTCCACGTCGGAACATTGCCAACAAGCGAATATATGACTGGGACTCTTCTTATTGGCGGTGGAAAGCTGGTGTTGATAATGAAGATGTGAATTTTGCTTCTCCTTAACTTTTCGTTCCTTAACTTTTCTTCTACTCTTTCTCCTTCGTCCTTAACTTTTCTTCTACTCTTTCTCCTTCGTCCTTAACTTTTCTTCTACTCTTTCTCCACCCTGCGCCGTCCGCACTCCATGCCACGCCTCTCCCAAACTTATTTTCGCTTAACGTTGCTACACGACACGCAGCGTCTATGCTCTACCCTCCCACAACGCTACCCTCCCGTCCGTGCCATACTAAACCCCGTCACGCCTCACATTTTCCTGCTCCGCGATACGGCACCTCCACTATGCCACACGTCTTCCCGTTACTCCACACCACTCCCTTCTACACATCGCTTTTCACCGCGCTACTCTCTGCTCATGAAAACACTCCCTGCTACCTGGCGTCTCAGTCTTTGACTGGACAAACAAGTTCCGTTACGCCATTCTCTACCGTGCCACATCACTGCCACGACACAACTCCCTACCGCGAACCACCACACAACTCCCATTACACCTTACCACTTCCCTGCCACGTCACGCCATTCCGCGCAAATTGCAGGACATGGATGCCAAACCACCCCTGCCACACTACACTACACCAGATCATTTCGATTGATTGATTGATTCGTGTTTCCGGGCGCGTCAACTGCTCAGATCATTAGTCCCGTAAGTGTAGTGCATGTTTTCCCCCGGGAGGTGGCGATGATCTTTTCCCCGCTGGATGGCGAGATCTGGCGCCGACCTACCGTCGACTAGCGGGGTTTTCCCCCAACCAAGTATCTCCCACCAGCGGGGCACCGCCCAAGCCGGGACAAGTTGTAAGCTCCCGACCGGTCTCCCGGCATGTGTGGTAGTGTAGTGCATGTTAGTGTAAGTGTGTGTGTAAGAGGGAGAGGATAGGACAAGGATGAGGAAGGAAAGATCGCGCGCGGTCCGTGGCCCGTTTGTTAGGGTACTGCTCCGGCATTCGCCTGGTGTTGATCGGAGAAACCACGGAAAACTACCGATCAGAGTAGCCGGCCGCTAGAATTCTCCTCCAGACAGCGACTGAATTCGACCTAGCTGACAAGTTAGTGTCGAAATTCCTGCCGCCGTCGGGACTCGAACCTAGGACCCCCCGGTCAGAGGGACTGCAGTGACATCAGGTTGATGCACTGAGCCATCTCTCCCTGACAGATCACTTCGACGCTCCTCAATTTCACTATCACACCACACCGTATAACCCGTTACCACACCATACCACTCACCGGTTCGGCTCGCCACTCAAACTCATACCTCTCCTCGCCTCACCGTACCACTTCCCCACACCATTCCTTTTCATGACACGCCTCTTTTCCCCAACGTACGTCTTGCAACGACACGAAATCCCCATCCCATCCGTTCACACTACTGTTCGCCATGCCGCACATCCCTGAACCAAACCATTTCGCGTCAAGTCACGTCCAACTCCACTCCTTCCCCGTCGTTTGCCTCAGCCGAGCTGCACGCACGCGGACACGTGTGACCACTTATTAAGTTGGGGACTCGCCTTGTGCGCCCCCAGCGGCGACCGCGCGCCGCTGAGTTTACAACTTGATGCAAATATTAATCCCCGGCGCGAGCCAGGCACGGCGGACGCCACGCCGTGCGTCGGCGGCGGTCGCCGTCCCCGGCACGGGCCGGAGAGCGGGAACGGCAGGGCAGGGTTCTCTTGATTCATTGATTGATTGTTAGTGATTTCGGGCGCGTCAACTACTGAGGGCATTACATCCGTAAGCGTAGTACATGATTTTCATCGGGAGGTAATCTTCCTCCGCTAGATGGCTAGATCCCCGCCGACATACTGTCAATTAGTGGGGTTTCCCTAACCAGGTATCTCCCACCAACGGGGCACCACCCCAGCCAGGACAAGCTCTAAGCCCCCCCCATTGGTCTCCCGACATGCGTGGTAGTGTAATGAATGTTAGTGTGTGTGTTTAAGGGGTGAGGATAGGACAAGGAAGAGGAAGGAAAGATCGCGTGCGGTACGTGGCCAGTTTGCTACGTAACTGCTCCTGCATTCGCCTGGTGCTGATCGGAGAAGCCACGGAAAACTACCGATCAGAGCAACCGATCACTAGAATTGTCCTCCAGACAGCGACTGAATTCAACCCAGCTGACAAGCTAGTGTCGAAAATCCTACCGTCGTCGTCGGGATTTGGACCTAGGATCTCCTGGTCAGAATCACTGTAGTGACATCAGTCACACTTAAGCCACCTCTCCCGGTAGGTTTCTGTTGAGGGACTTAGCTGACTAAGAATGGCAATTAATGAGTGTGGCCTGTGTGAAATGTCAAATTCCCTTACCCTTTTAGGATGAACTTTTACGGCAACGTTTAGGGTGGACAACACTGAACTTTTCAACTATATTTAACATCAGTTTACCCCTATGTAATTAATGCGAATGTATGCTCCGAAACTGAAGATGATGGGAACTTTCAAATTCATGAAAATCACGCACGCCATTTTTAGTAGTGAATTAAATTGACATACAAATTTAAAATTTTACGAATTAAAAATTAGTTTTTGTGCAAGGTAAAATAGGTTTTGTGCGTTTTTTATTAATATTTTACTTGTATTTTAAATAATTTAACAGAATTTTTCAGTTGGGGTAATTAACATTCAGTGACCTTCCTGATTTCCCCTTGCGGCATCAGTAAACCAACAGTTTTAATGATGTCGATAATGATACTAATCTTGAACAGTAACTCCGTAGGGAAGGGAAACAGTAATGCTCCGTAGCGGGCAAATTTTGAGGGGCTCTTATTTTGCGGCATTCGCACATTTACACGAGTCCTTTCCCGATATTTTCACTTTTCCTTGGCTACACATAGTGTAGAAAGGTAACATGTTGGTATTGGTCCAAAAGTTCGAGTCAAGATTTCAGTGGTGAAATCTCTCTCGAGGGTCCGTGAGACAAAAAAGTAGTATTTATCGTGTTTCCTGTACGTCTGTTTGGGTGCTTGTAGGTGTGTGTGTGTGTGGCATACAACTCGCTGAGGTTAGAAGTTAGGATTAAATTGGTACACACATCAGGAGTAGTGTCTCTTAGTGCACTTTCAAAGTTGAGATAAAGTCAGGGCTTGTTTTCTGGCGGAATGCGACTGATCGGCGTTTCGCTCAATTATTAAATTATACAATAAATATATAATTATTTCTATTAAAAGTAATAAGTAATTTGGGGCGCGTTCAGGGTCCTAAAGTTGTATAAATCAAGCACTGCATGAAGGTGTACGTGAGATCAATGCAGTTTTGCATCATTCGCATGTCCTGGTCCATTCGACTTACAAGGGATCTATTAGTGAGGAAACAAATGCAAAATCGTAAATTAAAAATGTCAAAAACCGTCAAATTCTCCAGTTTACTTAGCTTACGATGACAGAACGCCGTAACGGACGGTTGGGTGCTCATGTCATTAATTGTTACATTTTCTAAAATGCTATTCTTTGTAGTACTGTTGAAATGCAAATAAGTTTTTTTGTGGAATTTTAATCTTATATTATTATATTGCGTTATTATTACATTGCTTTCTTATTTTTGTGCATAAATGCAACGCCAAAGGAATTGAATTTGTTGTATTATTCACCTGGAGTTACAGACGTATAATGTTTAATTAATTCCTTTCGAAACTACTCGTATTATAACGTCTCAATCGCCAGTGTCACAGATACGTAATCGACTTCCCGACTTCATCAACAACAAAAATACAATTTAATAACAAGGTTTCCTTATTACAGGTTTACAACTTACATCCAAGTCTGATCAATTTCTTCAAACCCTACGAAATTATCATTACTAATATTTTATCGTGCATACTATTGCATAAAAGCCACAAACATTGAATATGAAATGCCCTCGATCTAGTCTCATTGACCTGTCGAAGCGTTGCTTGTTTATCCAGAGTCTTCTAACATGATATCCCTTTGCGAGGTGGAGACAAATGAAAACAATGATCCGCTACGTTACAATTTCCGTGCTAATTAGAAAGTGGACTGTAGATTTAACCTTTTGAAAATTGCGTTATGTCATTCGCAAATGCTCTCTAATATTTTATTGTGGGTCCATGATACATGATGTAAAAATAAAATTTCACTGCAAAGAATGAAGAATAAAATGGGTTTCTTTCTTCTCAGAGCTCAAAATTACTGTTGTGTTCCAGTTACATTCTCGCCTATTCAATATTTTCACTTATCATGCACAGTAACCTCGATTGAAGTTAATCTTAATTAAGTTTTATGAAAGAACAGTAACACGTTTTAACAGAAATTGGAAAGAATTTACATAATTTTCTCACGTCCTTGAAAATTTCTATATTCTTTTTATGTATCTTAATTCTCATATTCGTATCTCTCGATTTAAAAATGCCATATTCGAAGCATCTTCGAGAAGATTTCCAATACTTAAAAACCTTATGAATCATTTCAAGTTCTTGACAGCTCCAAGTTATGCTTTCCTCCCAAGAGATCTCACGGAAAAGAACGTCAAATCCGACCGATTTCAGTTCGAATGAAATTCATATTTTAAGATTGGGGAAAGAATTTTCTTCGCCGAGCGACTGACTTCCAGCTACTTTCTTCCTCTTTCAGATAATAATTTAGAAGAGCCAAGTGGGACCTCTCGTCATTTTACCAATTCAAATAGATATAAAAGTTTTGTCTTCGATCAAAAGTTTTGCTAACTCGTGTCCCACTGCGTCGATCAAATTATATTTACATGTTAAAATTCTGGTAGCACCACACAAGTCAATAGCGCGCTTTCTCTGGCACAGAACAAGCTATCTCTCCCTTGGGGAGCGGCACGGTTTATATCGCTGTTACGAAGAAGTAAAAGCCACCTCCAGCACCATATCGGAGAATATAGGATCTTTTTTCTCTCTGCCATAGAAACATCGTGTACTTTTGACCTCTTTAGTTGTCTGGAAGAATATATTTAGCCATTGGATTGTGGCGTAGGTTTTATTTTCTTTATATCAACAGAAATGTTCTTTCCCCTAAGGAATCTGGACTTGAACGAAATTTCATGAAGTGTATGTATGCATTTTAGTTAGTTCATTGTAATATTTTCTAATAATTGTAATTTCTGTTGTCAGCGTTGTTTTTTTGTAATAAAGATAATGTGCAAGTTTATGCAATGAATAAAGCTGTATCAGTTAGACAAGCGACGTGGAATTCACACACAGAAGAGTGTAAAATTAAAGCTGAGGTTGAAGGTAAGAAATAACTACCATTTCTTATATCATCTAGTGTTCCAAATTTACAACTCATTATTATACTGTTTTATTAATATTAAAACACTTTTATGCTCTTATTTCTACATTTCATTTTGTAGATTATACAAACTTTGCGATGGTCAGTTTGTTGTGACATCAAGTTCTGAGAGATTCTCTGAATCTTTGTGGAAGTACCGCACATACTCCAAATCATAGATTTCCTGGCAATAACCGTCTACTAAACATCTACTACCAAGAAACAAATATAATATAACCTCTTTGAAGCTTTAAAACAGATGGCCAATTTACGTAGACCTAAAGAAAATTTCAGTGCACTAATGTTAAACAATCTGAGAAAAATAACGTACTTGAAATGCAACATTAATTACGAATAATGTGTCATCACTACAAACAGACATCAACAAGCTGGTGTTCGCGAATTGTAATTCTTGGAAAATTTAGGATGAAATGAAATAACGTTTTACCAACATACATCAATTTCAGATGACGTAAGAAAGGATAAAAATTGTCTAAAAACGTGTTCTTTACGATTTTTATCATTAACTTCAAGAACAAGAAAGAGTATTTGAGTACCTACATATCCGCCTGATACATGTTTATATAAGATACTTCGTAAACATAAAATAGCACCACTGTTTACATAATCAAAATATACTCTACAGCCCAAAGGCTACATATCATTTCTCCAGACAACCAATGAGGTCAAAGGTGCACAGAGATGTTTCAGACGCAGGGCAGGGAAAGATGTTGAACTCTGATAGTGTGCTCGAGGTAGCTTCTATTTCTTCGCAACGTTACATGAATCATTTACAGGAACGTACTGGTTTCGGTACTCCGTTTTGGATCCTCTTTTTGGAAATGTGTTGTAACGCTTCGTGGGACTTCGTGGTCGGCAGTCACACACAATCGAACGTACCGATTCTGAAATATTCACGTGAGTATCCCTGCACGTTTTTCGTGTACCTCGCACAATGTTTTAACAATGCGGAAACGGACGTGGGCGATGTTGGTCACTCATCAGCCTGTTGTACCACGTCCTGAGTCGGTGCGATCTGCTACTACACACAATCAAACGTTTTGGAACTGAAGGAACACGAGTGCTCCCCTGCACATTTCTACAGAACTCCAATCATTTAGGAATTTGGAAACAAAATATTGGTTGCTTTGAAAATATCACAGTCCGATGGGACTGTTCGGTCTTCTATAGCACAAAACCAAACGTTTCTGCACTGGAAAATGTACGAACGCACTTTTGCCATTTAACACAGTCCACAAATGAGTTTTGAATACTGAATCGGACGTCGTCAGCGTTCAAATGAATTGTCAATCTGTTGTCATTTAGGGACTTTCCTTGCCTGCACAAGTTCTTTGAACTTTGCGGTCTGGTATAACTCACAATCAAATTTTCCGGTACTAAAGAAATGAGAAGAGCATCCCTACACATATACAAATTTCACCAATGATTTAGTAATGTGGAAACGTACGTTGGTTGCGTTCAGATCTGCTAAACCGCTTCTTGGTGCTTTCTGGCCTGCGACAATAAAAACCAAAAGTTCCAGGAATGAATCTTTGACAATTAAATTTCAATTATGACTTCAATTATTGCATCCTTTAATAACGTGAACAACACCTCATCAGCATTCCCACTGTTCCAGGAAAGACAAATCCATTAATGTCATAGAGTTTTATACTGCGCTTGAATGATTTATGAAAACTGAAACGGACGTGGACCGCGTTCAGATCACTTGTCAATCTATTGTCATTTAGGGACTTTCCTTGCTGTCACAACTTCTTTGAACGTTGCGGTCTGGCACAATTCACAATCAAATTTTGCGGTACTAAAGAAATCAGGAGAGCGCCCACACGTGCATACATTTCACCAATGATTTACGAATGCGGGAACGTACGACAATTGCGTTCAGATCTGCTGTACTATTTCTTGGTACTTTCTTGTCGGCTACAAGAAAACCCAAACATTCCAGAAATGACTAACCGAGGGGTGCCCTACAAATTTACACAGCGCAAAATCAATGATTTACGAATGCTGAAGGGAACGTGGGCTGCGTTGAGATCACATGTAGTTGCACTGGGCCCGGGGCCTCCGCCACGGCGGGCGCGGAGCGGCGCCGTCACAGTCGTCCAACTCACCAGAGGGCGTGCGGCGCGGCGCGGCGTGCTCCTGAGCGGGCGGGTCGGCGTGGCGCGGCGGCGGCTGTCGTCCTGAGGCGGCCACCGACGCGACTGCACTGCCTGCGGCGCCGCGCTCGCCGCCTGAGCTCACCGCCTCCGCCGCCGCCGCCGCCGCCGGCCCTGGCCCGCAGCCGGCCTTGCGGCCAGACACGTGTTCACGCGCGCCCGCTTCCCGCCGAAGACACGGCGGGCCTTCCAGGGCGGCCTCCGGGCTTCCGCGTCGAGCGCTCTCGGGAGCGGCGGAGACGTCGCGCACCGCCTCCCGCGGCGGCGGTGGGGGCGGCGGCGGGGGCGGCGGCGGGGGCGGCCTCGGCGCTTCGCATGGTCACATCGCGGGCGGGCGGTCCGCGGGCGACCGCAGCGGCGGCGGGGGCGGCTGTGGCGGCGACGTCCGAGAGCGCGTGGCGGTGGCGGACGGGCCAGCCGCGCCGCGGAGACTGCCGTCGCCGGCCGCGGCGGCGGCGACGCCCACGGCGCATGCGTGGACGCTGCCCGCGGCCGCCGCCCCTGCCCCTGCCCCTGCCCCTGCGGCTGCCCGCCACGCGGCGCACTCGGCCCCCCCTGCGGGCGGAGGGTCACCGGGTCACGGAGCTCGAGAGGAGAGCGCAGCCCGATGTTATGAATGAGTTTGGAGGCGGGTTGGAAAAATGCCGATGAGATGTGTTGTATATGGAGAGAGTTTCGCGTCAAGTTACGACCTATATCACTTTCAGCATTGCGACCGGCGACGAAGCATTCCACCTGCGGTGTTTTCAACTAATGTGTCGGTTTTTATGCCAAAGACCGCGATACATAGTCAAAGTCCGCGAAGCCGAAGGCTCTCGCTCCGAGTCTCGCATAAGATATGGATTCTTTATACCGTTCAGTTTTAGCGTGGTTGGCTTCTCCTGTCACAAAGAACTGCATTTTAATCATAATCCCATTCGCAATTACTCATCTCTTTTCCTATCTGTCGTCACCATAACTACCATCACCTATGTAATGCGGTGGCAAACTTCTCAGTGGTGTCGTGCAGGGAGCGAATTGATGAAAAGATGCGACGGATCGCCCCCTTGTAAAGAGGCTGAGATCCCCTGCTGGAAAAACCGTCTTAAGTGGCTCAGGACATCAACTGATGTCTCTGACCGGAGGTCCTAAGGTCTGAGTCCTGACGGTAGCAGGATTTTCGACACTAGCTACATAGCTTGGTCGAATTCTGCCTCCTCCTGTAGGAGAATACTAGCATCCAGCTGCTATGATCGGTAGTATTCCGTAGTTTCTCCAATCAACACCAGGTCAATGCTCATGCAGTACCCTAACAAACCGGACTGCGCGCGATTTTTCCTTCCTCTTCCTTGCCCTAACCTCTCCCGTTACTCACACACTAACATGTACTACACTACCACGCAATTCGGGAGGCCAGTTGGGAGCCTAGAGCTTTTCTCGGTTGGGGCTGAGCTCCGCTGGTGGTAGGTACTTGGTTGGGAAACCTCGCCAGCCGACGTCTGGATCGGTGCCGGATCCCCCCATCCAGCGGGAAAAGATTCCCGCAGCCTTCCCGCGATATAACATACACTACACTTACAGGACTAATGACATTTCAAACCTAGATTCCGCAACTATGATTTTTACACTGAAATGTCAATTTAGAATATTTTCTTAAACGTTTATTTGAAATCTATTCATAATGTCAACTATAAGTAAATTTATTGACTTACCTAATTAACATTGTTGAAGACACTCACTAATATCTCTCCAATAATACAATTGATACACGTATATCCAAGAAAAACTTTCCGAAGAGAAAAATCTCAGGTTTTTATTATGGGAATTTCTAGTCTTGTAGACTTGAAGTTCAGTTGAAAGAATTATCCCCTGATTCTCACTCCCTGCTTCCAAGAATCATGGTCGAATGGCTAACGCTAAAAAAAATCAACATTCATTTGTCTTCACGCATAACACGAGGAAGTAAAGATTGTTAAAAATAATGACACTAAATACTCTCTGCTATTCGGCAGGAAGACCATGAAGGTAATCGATTTGTAGGCTTCACAGTTTTCCATAGCGTCACCGGCACTTCTGAGAGAATTATAGTGACTTTTTTTCTGGCCGCGAACGTCTTTGACTTCAATAGCATCAAGTTATTTTTTCCCGTAATTTTAACGTAGGTATTTCTTCTGTCCAAAGTCAGTGTTACCCTCTGAGGTGTAACTGTATTGGTGGTTTGCGCACTAACACACAGAATTCTCGGATCCTGGCCAATAATGTCATTCACATTACAACACATATTAAATATGGCTGACATTTATATACACGGCACGATTTGAACCCACCACTTTTCAGATCGAAGTATGGAAACGCTCCCCGCTCTAACCACCTTACTTAGCCAGGACAACTAATACCTATTTATTTATATTTCTTTTTTCAGCAAGAGACGCGTTTAGTGTCTCGGTGAACTGAAAAGTTCGTCGCCGCTTTCTGCGTCTCCGCCGCTTGTAGGAGATTGTGTTAATCAATGGCATGGGCCTTACGAGGATGGGTGATCGGTTCTAAGGATGAGAATAAGAACGGAATAGCGAAGGAAGGGTCGCACGCGGCCCTTATTGCAGGTTGTTGCTCCGACATTTGTTTGGAAATTATCATGGAAAACTTTGGACACAACAGTCGGCCTACGAATTCGATTCCGTTAAACGCAAGGAAAGTGCTTACTGGGAGCGAACCCACGACCTCCCAATTACTGTACGATATTGCTGTAAGGTTATCGCTGCTAGGGTTCCTGTTCCAACAGTGACAGATTTTCGACACTAGCAGTGTAGCTAAATCGAGTTCAGCCACTGCAGAGAAAAATTCTACCGCTCAGCTGTCTGATTAGTTCTTCTCCGTGGTTTCTCCGATCATCTGCAGGTAAATGGCTACGCAGTATCCTAACAAATGGGGCCGGTCTGCCCGCGATCATTCCTTCCTCTTTTTTGTTCTATTCTCTTCCCTTATTCACATACATGCACTACACCACCACACATTTCGGAAGAGTATTCGCGAGCTTAGAACTTGTTCCTGCTGCTGTGGTGTCACACTGAGGGGGGAGATACCTGGAGGAAGAAACCTGGTGGCAGAATCTTCGCGAGCCGACATATAGTTGGGCGCCGGATCTCACCACCTAGAAGTGAAGGAATCGTCGCCACATCCCGGGATGAAACATACCACACTAACGGAACTAATGACCTGTGACCCCAGTGATCGTACACGGAATATCAATTAATTATTTAACGGATCAATCTAAACTGAAAAGAATATTTTCAAACTTTGTGCAAAAGGCAATTTTACACTACTGTGAAATAAAACAAAACATGCAAAATCTTTTATAACTTCGGTTTCGGAGCGTTTGAAGACAATTGGAATGAGAATACGGAAATTACGAAGATTTGTGTTCAGACAAAAATCGCCAGGGGAAACCAACCAATGACATTCAATAAGAACGCTAGTATTTTTATTTTAAAACAGGAACTTTTTCATAAAATGATGTGGTATATGGTCAAGGACGAACATGTAGTGAGTACGTGCTAGTCATTGTTAGAATTTATTAGAATTTCGTGAAGGACGAAGTTGGATGAGCTTTGAATTTTAGAATCACTAAGTAACGGTATATTCGCCATATAAATTACCCTGAATGTAAAATAGAATTAAATAATTTCCAAAGAAATAGAAAAATAAATATAACTTTACCATGAAAAGGAATCATTTTAATCTTAATATTACATTTAGTATGTCTTCATTTTAGTACGTCTTCATCTTAGTATGTGTTAATATTAACGAACTCCCATGTTTCTTGAATAAATCTATATTTTCTGTCATTAGAATAACAAATCTTCCTTCTATTTATTAGTTTTCTCTGTCAAAATGGAGAGTGACGAAAAACATCTTCCTGCTAAGTATCTTTCATCTGATTTCTCGGGATATACCTTGGAAGTTTCTGCTCGCTATCAATCTACGATCCCACATTACATTAATTAATAAGCGGATTTGTTCTTTCCCAAGCAGATCCTCGGGAAATTACGCCCGGAAAGCAGCGTATTTGATGAGTCACATCTGCTGTACTAATAGAGGCGTTGCTTGCGTGATAAAAGATTCAGCGAACCCTCCGACTTCACATGTTCATCGCATTTCCTTACTGTTACCTTCATAATTCTTTCTCCTAAAATATTTTTTTGTGCTTTTTGGCTGTCTGCTTTTTGGCTGTGAATGCTTTTTGGATATCTGGAAAACACCAATGGCAGGTACGGGTGAACGTCAGACCTCAGAAAAAATTGCAAAATAATTGAAGAAAAATTGTATGTATTTGAGAAATAACAAGACATTATTTCGTAATATATTACAATCACTGTCTACAACTTTGTGTTAAAATATGTTCATTTTTCAGGTATAGTAAAAGCATATTTTGAACATTTTCTGCATTTGGGGTCGTTTCTGCGGAGAAACAGCAATGTCCTTTTTTTGAAGAAAACATTCAACATTTAATACAAGGTCTTCCCGATTGCGTAACTGATATGCACTTCTACCGATTCTAAAATAAAATAGCAACGTTTTATGTGTAGCCTGGCAGTAAGAGTTCGCCGGAGTTTCCTAGCACCGATTGCGCATGTCGACGTATTTGAATTTTTTTTCTAAACATACGATTATCGTTGGGAGATGAGTCTATCCCTTACGGTTATAAATGTTCTAATAATGAAAGTCCTTAAAGAATAATCAGTAACTCCTTATCTAAACAAGAGGAGAAGTCCTAGGTTCGAGACCCGTCGGTGGTGGATTTTCGACAGTAGCTACAATATAGGTACGTCAAATTCAACCTCTGTGCTTTCTGAAGAATTCTAATGACCAGCTGTTCTGATCGGTAGTTTTCCATGGTTTCTCCGATCACTACCAGGCGACTCCCGGAGCAGTACCTTAATAAAGGAGCCATGAACTGCGCGCGGATTTCCTTCACTCGTCCTTTTCCCGTCCTCTGTCCTTATCCGCACTTCGTTACCACACAGATCGGGTGCTTAGAATGGGTTTCGACTGAGGCGGTGTCGCGCTGGGTGGGATATACCTGGAAGGTGGAAATCAAGTCGATGTGTGTTGGTCGGCGCCGGATCTCGCGGTTCAGCGGAGGAGGAAACCCCCACCGCCACCTCCCGGCACTAACATGGACTCACGGGACCAATGACCGAAGAAGTGCGGAAACACGAAATACTTTCTGACTGTGGCTCTTGACGCGCTACAGCTCGTAGTTCGTCGCGGCGCAGCGCGTCAGGCGAGCATTGCTCTGGATAGAGTCCCTAGATACAGAGAATAGCGCATTCCATTGCTCCACCGATCCCGGCGTTTTATGTTCGGTTGTCTCGCTTTGTGCATCCACCGTGTGCCCAGGGACTGAATACCGGTATTTTTAGAGGTATTTTACCTTTATTCGACGTCTATACCGGTAAAATACCTCTAAATAGAGGTATTTTACCGGTATTTTCATGAGAAAATACCGGTATTTCAGTATAATCATACAGGTTTCGGAGGGGAAACATTCTGATTTTTTACGCTGAGATGGCTCAGAGGAACGATTATGGACTCCGCAGAGTGTCTGACCGGGGGTCCTAGGGTTCGAGTCTCAACGTTGGCGTATTTTCGTCACCAGACATTCTACCTAGGTCGAGTTCTGTTGTTGGTTCAGAAAGAATTATTATAATAGTCTAGGAACGCGTTTGGGGGAGTGAACGCGCGTGTGGACACGCGAACGCGCGTGTGGGGACGCGAATGCGCGTTTGGGGAAATGAACGCGCGTTTGGGGAGCGAACGCGCGTTTTGGGGAGCGAACGCGCGTTTTGGGGAGCGAACGCGCGTTTTGGGGAGCGAACGCGCGTGGGGACGCCAAGGCGTGTGTGGGAAAGCGAACGCGCGTTTTGGGGAGCGAACGCGCGTGGGGACGCCAAGGCGTGTGTGGGAAA
The DNA here is from genome assembly GCA_031308135.1 of Acheta domesticus. Taxonomy (NCBI): domain Eukaryota; kingdom Metazoa; phylum Arthropoda; class Insecta; order Orthoptera; family Gryllidae; genus Acheta; species Acheta domesticus. The sequence goes on along the minus strand of JAHLJT010004567.1, from coordinate 203,106,534 downwards.
GCGAACGCGCGTTTGGGGAGCGAACGCGCGTGTGGGGCCGCGAACGCGCGTGTGGGGCCGCGAACGCGACACTATTTCCTTCGAAAATCCCGGTATAACCTTTATGGACGTCCATACCGGTACAGACGTCCTATAAAGGTATTTTACCGGTATAAAAGAATAAAGGTATTTTATACCGGTATGAAAAAATACCGATATTTTACCGGTAATTTTACCGGTATTCAATACATTTTCGGTCCCTGCTTGTAAGTCCCCCACTAGATCTTGCCCGTGGCTCGCCTGGTGGGCTGCCTGCTTGAGTAGCCCTCCTGGGACTAGTGGATCAGCCAACGGTCGCCGTGTTACTTCGTCGTCATCAAGCTGTTGGGGCCAATGTGACATACGGCAGCCGTCGGATCATATCATTGCCTTGTAAGTATCTCGTTATCGCAAGTTAAATTGAATTGTATTACATCGTAGTTGACTTCGTTGTGCAAATGCTTATGTTATTCATAAATGTATGAAGAAAAATCTCGGAGAGCTGCAACGAGTACTTACAAGCCGTAACAAAAGATTTTGAACAATAATTATTATCTCAATTGTCTTATTTCTTGTTGCTCAACTGTCTTGTTGTGCGAATTTGAAAAAATGTAATGGTTTTCATGGACAATTTCTCAATATCGCTTTTTCCACTGTTTAGAAAGAAGTAAAATTGCGAAACGGTTCTAACCAAAAGCGCTTTATTAAGGCAAATTTGCATCTGGTGCAACTAAAAAGTTTATGTCAAGAGCAGTATTTCTTTATAAAACTATTTATTCAATTCTTTCTACATATATTTATAAGCATCACTTATTCGCATTTAATTGAAGTTTGACGATATTTATTCTAGCATTTGTTCTACGGTTTCATAATAAATTATATATGTATTGTGCATGAATGTCTTAATTGTACATATATTGCGAAAGTATTTTCTATCAAATAATAGTAGCTCGATACCCATCTACTGATTGAAGCTACAAAGTTGCTTCTCTTTTGCCAGTATCTTGTAACCCACACCTCAAATTGTGGAAAAATAAAAGGAGTTGTTGGCCCCGACAAAGGTTCAGGCCGAAACTCCTTCTACAAGGTTGAACTCTCACTGACTTCACAAAATTAAGCCGAAGAGGTTTAATCAGGAGAGGTGGTTCAGGGCATCGATTAATGTCACTGCAGTGCCTCTCACCAGGAGGTCTTTGGTTCAAGTCCCGACGGTGTTTTCCACACGAGTCGAGTTCATCTGCTGTCTGGAGGAGAATCCTAGCGGCCGGTTGTTCTCATCGGTAGTTTTCCGTAGTTTCTCCGATCAACACCTGGAGAATGCCGGAGTAGTACCCTTACAAACGGACCATGGACCGCGCGCGATCGTTTCCTCCTGTGCAGATCAGCCACATTTGTCTTATCCTCACCCCTTAATTACGCAGTTACACTTACATGCACTACCACACAAGGCGGGAGACCGGTCGGGGGATTAGAACTTGTTCCGACTGGATCGGTGCTGTTCTGCAAGCCTTCATCCATCGCAACTTGAATTGTGACTTGAGATGACTTACTTTTTGCTTTAGATCACTAACATTTCGTGAACCACACTTTTTCTTGTCTTCAGTTTTTCAGTCAAGGAATTAAATTTTTTGTCCGTTTCTCGCTCATTAAAACTCCACATAATATCTAAAACTTTTTTCTCTTTATCTGAACAGTATTCGAACTCTTGCTTGCAAAGAAAATTACTCACGTAGTACACCATTCATTTCCGGTATTTTACGTGCCGACACTTCCGTAAAAATTCCTTCCGGTGAAGAAAGTAGCAAAAAGTAGCAAGGAAAAAACAGCTGTATAATGTATTTGGAACATTACTGAATAGCGAGAAACAAAGATCAAGGCTTGATGACCTTTGACACATAATTAAAAAGTTATGTTTTTCCCAATATAAGACTTTAGTTTGAAATGTTAAAAGCTATTTCTTTGTAGTTTTATTTCTATTAATATTAAGTCCTAGATTCTGTTTGTGACATGCTAAATAACATTCAATACCTGATCTCGAAGCTTCCATTGCAAAAAGTCTGTTTTCTTTACACACACTGACTGCGTTTCACCACGAACCTAGAGATAAATTCTCACTAACGAAAAGCACGTCCGATCGCCACTACAACACTGCATGAACTGAAAGCTCTACTGTGGAGACGGACAGCCCAAGCGGCATGACATGCTAGGACGTGTTCGTTCTGGTTCTCCTTTGCACGAAACCATAAGAAATTTTCCCCCTAAATAATTTTGTTTCTTTTGCCTTTTTGCCTGGTTTTGCTGTAATTTGCTCCATAGTGCGCCCTGGTGGGATTGTTAATGTTTTCTTTTGTCAGTTTTTTCAAAAATATTAGAGAGACTTTTTTATGTGCGAATGGAAACCTTTCTCACGGCGCGTTTTCAAATTGCCAACATGGATTCCGAAAATCAATCTACAGAAACAGCCATTTTTTCTTTTCTTAAAGATGTTGCCTCATCATTGGATCAAAACGAAGCAACTATTGGAATATTTTTAGATCTTTCAAAAGCTTTTGACGTCATTTTACTTTCAAAATTACCTTCATATGGAATCCGTGGTATTGCTCTAGATGGCTATATTCGTACCTTAAATAACGATCTCAGAAAGTAGAAATACCTTACTGGAATGATGGAACTTTATGTACACACCTTTCCGGTTCTTTGCCAATTGCACGTAGAGTCCCGCAAGGATCGATTTTAGGCCCTATTCTCTTCCTATTATACGTAAATGACATGCCCTTAGCGATTCGAAACGGAAGAACAGTTCTCTTTGCGGATGATACAAATATTCTTTGCAACAAAGAAACCGTAAATAGAACAATATCAGATGTTTCAAATTGGTTCCGTAATAACAAATTAATAGTAAATGAAAAGAAAACTGTTTCAATGCAGTTTTCCATTTCAAATAAAAAAATCTGTACTCCATTTAAAATGAACGGTGTGCCATTGACTGATGTTAAAGTAACAAATTTTTTAGGTCTATCAATTCAGTCAAACCTCAAATGGAATGCCCACTTAAATGAATTGAACACAAAATTAAGTTCATTATGCTACGCGTTCAGAATTCTTTCAAATTCCGTCATCCTTCATACAGCTCGTTGTGTATATTTTCCCAATGTTCATTCCCGCCTGAGATATGGCATAATATTCTGGGGAAACACATCTTATAGCTACCAAACTTTCAGATTACAAAAAATAATTGTACAAATAATAAGCAAATCCAACCCACGTGATTCTTGTAAGTCTCTCTTTATTAATCTTGGAATTTTACCATTACCTTGTCTTCTGATTTACAAATCAGTAGTTTTTGTCAAAAATGACTTACTTAAGGGCGGTAATATATTTTCAGCAAACGCCGATGTCTATAAGTATAACACACGACGTAGTAATCATATTCACCAGGTGGCAGTATCAACAGCTCACTGCAAAAAATTCACATACAATTCATGTACATTACTCTACAACATTTTGCCAGAAGACATTAAACGATTAAATGCGATGGAAAAGTTTAAGTCCCAAGTAAAATCTTTTGTGTTGCATAACTGTTTCTATACAATTCGAGACTATACCGAGTATCAAAAAGGAAAGTAGCATTAATTTTAACAATGATAGTTAATGTAATTATTTATCATTTGGACTGTATCATTCTAAAGAACCTGTAACAAGTATTGTACCACAGTTTCTGGGTTGATGGCCCCCATCTTGATCAGGTTTTTTGTCCAGTTTCCCTGATCCTTGAACAAATGCTGAGATGGTCCCCTGTTTTGCTTCTGGACATAAATGTAACTTCATTATTTGTGCACGTCTTCTGAATTTCAGTGGGAAATATAGTAATTCAAATGATCGTTTTCCATATTATCGCAGCAAAAAGTATTATTCTTTCATGAAGAACATGAGGGTTCAGGGCAGGAATTTATAGCTAATTTACCTTTGAAAATATATTTTATTATATAGGAGCGAATATTTAGTCAACAAAACTCGAAAAAATCTCTCTTTTCTGTATTCAAAATTCGACTAGAATATGGTTTAGGATAGAGATCACAGAATTGTGAAAACGTGCACAAAATTCACTTCTCCCCATAGCTCGTTACATAGTTTTTAACTGTTTTTGACGTAAATAAATAAATAAAAATAATAAAATAATGGAAATACCGTCATCCGACGGGCAGGTCGGCGCCAGAGAAGATCCACAGCTACCTCTCGAGGAAAACATGCACTATACCTACGGCACTAATGACCTTCGAGATTGAATCACTAATCATTCAGCCGAAGAGGTTAACAAACAAATGTGTTATTACGAACTCAGCCGTAAGCAGGGCACTGTTGAGGGCTTACAGAAGAAATTAAACAGTCTTGAAAGGTATTGTGAGTCACGGGGACTAAAATTAAATTATAAAGAGGCAAAGTGTTTTTTCAAGAATGGGTTTATTTGGAGGTAACAAAGAGAAACGGTATTACGTGAACATGTCAAAACATTTCTGTTCCTTGGTGCAAAATTTTCCCTACGCGGTGATGGAGTTATGGAATGCATGTATTGTGGTGGCTAAAAGTCAAGAACGAATTTCGCTTGAGAAAACAGCGCAGTGCGTACAATACCTGATTTGCCTTCATAGGCTTGCAACACAAATCGTTAGTTCTCCCGGCTTTGAATCACGGAGCGGTAATCGGGGAGGAAGTGGATATGATAGGCAGATTGGAAAGCATCGACAACGATTATTACAAATTAAATCTTGGAGTCAACCTACGCAGAAAATGTTGGTATCTTGAGAGGTCGGTAGTAAGGAATTTGGAAAGATTTAAAAGAAAACTCAATAAGCTACGGATTAGGTTAGTCTTGCCACTGTCGGGACTCGAACTTACGACCTTCCGATCAGAGGCACTGCAGTGAGATCAGTTGGTGCCCTGAGCCCCTCTCCCGATCTGAGGTAGGGGAGCACGCGAGATAGAACGGTTAATTTCAGATACTTTCGTATAAAAAGTAAGATATCCTAGCAGCAACGGCCGAAAATCGCACGAAATGAGAATGATTAACAATTACACCTAACATTGGAACTTAACGGCCCAGGATATAATTGTAGAAAAAAGACCTCACTTCATGAAACACTTGGGGGAACATATATTTTTGGGACTATTACAGATACAGTAATTAGGGACTGGGAAAATAAATAAATGATAAATAATCCAATAAGTTATTAAGTTAAAAATTTGTAAGAAAGCAAATTATTAAGTAATAAGTAAATCAAACTATCAATGAAAAGTAAATGAGCTCATTTGCTATATATAGGAATACGTGTACTAGAAGTAAGCGCCGAACCTGAGTATTTTGTTCGCGCTGTTCCGTTTCAGAAGCTGCGGAGGTCAAAGTCTGGAAGGAGGAGACATGACGTCCAAGCCAGGAAATAATTAATGTAGAAAGAGTCTATTTGATTAGTATATACGCTTCTTCTGACGGCAGGTTTTCCCCCTTCAGGGGTTTTTCCTTAGTCGTACCACACGGTCTATTAAGTGGTATCATCATAACGAGTTGATTAACCAAGAAAATTACAAAACAGTATTGTAATTAATTATATTTTATTATTCCTTTCTATGTTTTTGCAGTAATTATATGTAGAGTAACCGTAAGTGGTTAATCAACATGTATTTTTTATCGTGAATATTATACTTCTGATGATGGAAATATATTTTTGAGAAGCGGCTCTTTCAGAGCATGCCCAGCGTGCTAAAAGATCAATATTTTACACGAGTGCTAATGATGGAGAATATATGTAGTCGTATAGTACTAAGAGTGACACGATACTCAAGGGTTCTGATAAATGTGAGTGAAACAAAGAAATCAAAATACTTTCATCTGACAGGAAAGTCCAAAGTAACCAAAAAGACGAAAAGGACAGAAAGGAAAAATTAAGGAATGTGTCAAAAACGAAAAATAGACAAAAAGGACAGAAAGAAACTAGAAGTGCTACAGAATGTCACAGACTTTCCCGTATTAGTTTTCTATTTTCTTGGGTCTTCGCTACCTATTCGGAATTGCCACATACTCTTCCTTGCCAGCTACCATGTATCACCGCCAAAAGTACATTTTTTTTGTCATTTTCTTAATTTTTCGGTTTCCTATTGGTAGAACGAAAATATTAATTTTAGAATATTAAAGAACACAAAAACCTAGCCGTAAATGGCAGTTTTCTTTTAAAAATTATGTGCCGTTTAAGAGAAAATGGCGTTTTAGCACTACTAAAAATGCGAAATTTGAAGCTCATTTTCACAGAAAATTTTTGAGTTTTCAAAATACTTCATTTGACGTTATTTTAAGCACTTACACTTACAAATATAATAATGTTTACAAATTAATGGTAATGTGGATATTAAAGATGTGAGAGATCTTTCAAAAAAATTACATTTATGTAATTTTTGAAAAAACAAAAAAATAACTCAAAATAAACTTTACGATATACTAAAGAGTGTAATTAGCACTATCCGTTACAAAAGTTTCAAGAAACAAATTGCAGCCATATATGAGAAAATGGCGTTTGAGCGATTCTGAAAACGCGAAATTTTGAGCTAGTTTTCACAGAAAACGGTAGTGTTTTCGAGAAACTTTGCTTGACATTATTTAAAGCACATGTACTCGTAAATATAATAATGTGAAAAAATTGCCGCTAATGTAAATATTATTGACGTGAGAAACAAGTAAAAAAATTTAAATTTTTGTAATTTTTGAAAAAACCAACCGATAGACCAATGTGGCTTTTATGTCATCTGATAGAGTAAATTTACCACTATCCCTACCAAAAGTTTAAAGAAAAAATCTGGAGCCGTTTTTGAGAAAATCTTGTTTTTATAATTTTTTAATGTTACACATATTGCACGCAATATTGCACGAAAACTACTAAAATTTTGAGAAACATTTACATGACCTTTATGAAATAACTCAATATGCAGAACAAATTTTATCTGAAGAAAAAATCTCTATCTTCAATTTTGTAGTTGGAGAAAGACGCCGAAAAAAATTAACTTTCAAACTTTTCGAAAATTCAGAGTTATCCGTGAAAATTGGACCTATGCTATGTTAATAAGTGTATTTTACTCTATTCACACAAGAAATTTAAAGAAAAAATTTGGAGCCGTTTTTTGAGAAAATTTTGAAAATCCCCGGGGGGCTTCATATAAAGTACCCCCAAATTTTGAAGAATCTTTTTCAAAATCTCCAAGCTTTGACTAGAATCAGATCGACTAGGGAATATCCACTTTGGAAGAAATCGTACGTATGGTTTAGGCGCTAGCAGTGTTCACAGACGGTCAGACAGAAGGACAGACGGACGGACGGACAGACGGACGTTTTCCTTTCAATTGGGTTTTCGGTATCAAGGACCTAGAAAACATGGTTTCTGGCTATACCACGTGTTAGGAGATTTTTTTTACTTAATTTAGCAACTGGTTTTATCCACTTACTTGTTTTCACGGCCCGGCAATTAATTTTTTTCCGCCGAAAATTGGCCATTTTTTCGCGCAGCATTACATAACTTTCCCTATACTACGTATATCACTCCGTGTATACGTACGTATACGGGAAAGTAAAAATGGACAAAAATGACAGAAAGGAAAATGGACAAATGGGGAAAAAGGGCAAAAAACTCGGCCTCACGGCCTCGTGACACAACGTTTCCTACTAGCAAAATGTCCCTTTCATCACTTGTATCATAAATAACTATTCCGTTGGCAAACAATCATGCAGTGAAAAATTTTATTTTCACTTGACCAAGCCCCATTAACCGAACTTCATTTCAAACAATGTTGAATTTTATGTTGCAATGCACTAGATATCACTCATCTTTTTAGCAGATTTACAAACCGATGCCTATAAGAAAATTGACGTATTAACCGATGCGTATATTTGTAATTATGTACACATATAAGTATAGAAAAAGATAAAATCCTTCAAAAACCGAAAATACAAAAAACAATTATTTACTCAACCGCCATCCTATGGCAAATCCTTCGCGTCCACAAAAATCAACCAGAAATTACGAACGCCGGCTTAAATTATAACTCCACTGAATCGCACTCGGAGGGCAAACATTCAGTGAACTTTAAACCCTCGTTTCAGTTGCCGGAACTCCTTCGGAGAAGTCACACTCGAGAGCGGAGAAAAGAAGAAAAAGAAAGTTGACTAAACATGCAAGGAGCGGAGTACCTCTAGTTAGTTCCACATTTCTGTGGGGGAATCTTCTCACAATGAGGCAAAATGCGGAAAAGGTGATCAAAATTCTAAAATTAATCTGATATGCTTAAAAACTGATGATGTATTATTTTTACTACACAATTGCAAATATGATGATATTCTCTTTTTTAAATTTATTTATTTTCTTTTGAATAGAAAAATATAAAGATCAGTGTTTAATACACATTTGTTATAATTGCTTATTTCTACCAGAATTAACTTCAACAGTACTAATAATCTTAAAATACAATTTACATTACTACTAGGGTGGTAGGGTATATTTATATAAATATTTCTACCTGAGACCTGAGAATTTATTTAGAAATGTATGGAAAGGGAATTTATTCTTGATGCGGATTCTGTGAATTGGGTTTTAGCAGAGTCTTAGAGGGATTAAATTGGGTATATTTGGGATGTTTTGGAAGAAATGGGTGGATAAAAAAATTATGTGGTTGGTTATCGGTTCTAACTGGATTTCCTTGTAGAGTTGTGGATTGGAGGTGTAACGGGGGCATTCATGAAGGTGCGGAGGAACTGATTTTGGATTACTTGGAGTTTTTTGTATTAGATTTGGCTGCGCCGATCCATACAAGGCATATAACAGTAGAGGTAGTATGATAATTTTGTATAGCAGTAAGGCAGTATTGTATGGTAATTTACCTGATTTATTTATTATTGGTTTTAGTGGGTGTAATTTAATTTTTGATTGTATAACTTTATTTTCGATGTGATTTTTCCAATTGAGGCTGGTGTCTAAGTTATTTTATGGGTTTATGAGGATGCCATTGTATAGATTCTTGATTCAATTGTAGGGGAGTGGGGAGATCAAAGGTCTTAAGAAAGTATTTTGGTTGCCGTGTGATATTCTCTAAGAATGAAATAGAATTAGAAATGGATTAACTTTCAAAGAATTTATACTTTATGTCGACGACGTACAAAAGAGTGATACATTTCAGCAATCGTCAGTTTTTAGGCACGAGAAGCAATATGTTTGGAAGTAGTCAATTTTTGAAGTAAATTTTTAATAAGGTAGTTCTCAAAACAACCGGTTGCGACCAAAGACGAAATGTTGGACACTTCTGAGTGACTAAGAGTAAATGATAGAAAGTTGTGGGACATATACTATATTTATATTATTATTATTATTATTATTATTATTATTTCACAGTTCTGTCTCTGGATAAAATCTCAGGATTGAGGTAACCGTACGGGCTCTTGCCAAGTAACGGCCCTTTTCGATGTCGAAGCAGGATTCCATATATTAGGCATGAGTAATACTATTGTTGAGGAACTTTCTGACTATTGTGCAAGTATTGAGGATGACAACTTTGTGTAACTCCATGTACAATGTATTTGGCATTTTCAACTGTTGTAGGCTGTTATGCAAAGTTGTTGGGATCACCCCAGTTGTGGACACAATGATGGGTATTGTGTAAACTTATCCATTTTCCACTGTTCTGTTATTTCTATTGCTAAATCAGTGTATTTGGACACCTTTTCTGTGCGGGAGGACTGAAGGTTGTGTGTGTTTGGGATTGCGATATCTATTAGGTAAGTGATTCTGTTAATTTTATCAATTAACGTAATGTCTGGCCTATTGTGTGTTATCATCTTGTCTGTAATAATAGTTCTGTCCCAATATAGCTTGCATGCAGAATTTTCCATCACAGTTAATGGTGAGTACTTGTAATATGGCAGCTTGTTTTCCAGAAGCTCACAGTCTATTGCAATCATTTGGTGAATAATTTTCGCTACCTGATCATGCCTAAGTTTGTAATCGGTTTGGGCTATGGCTTTGCAGCCGGTTGTGATATGTTGAATTGTCTCGCTGGAAAGATGACACCTTCTACATAAATCATTTTCCAGAGTTGAATCTTTAAGGATGTATTTACGATAATTTCTTGTGTTGATGATTTGATCCTGGATTGCTATCATCAGTCCCTCGGTTTCGGCAAACAAATCGCCATGGAAAAGCCAGGCGTTCGTCGCTTCCAAGTCGACATGGGGCTGTTCCAGATCGTGGCGATGTCTCCCATGGATTATTTTTTGTCTCCAGGACTGGTATTTGTCAGGTGGGTCAGTTGCAAAGCTTAATGAATCATGATCATGGTGGTGCAAATTTAGTGGCGTGAGTTTGCTATCTGCTAGTACTTTTGCTTTATGTAAGAACGAGTCGTTTTTCTGCGTGACAAAATATTCTTGAAGTGCATGAATTATTTTATTGTGAAGGTTTGTAATATCTATTATGCCGCAACCTCCCTTTCTATTGATGAGTTAGGGTGGAGCACTCTGTGCTTGGTTAGAGCTGTTCTTGTTTTCCTTTCGATGTTTTCCAGATCAGTTTTGGTCCAGTGGATGATACCAAAAGAGTAGGTGAGAACAGGTACTGCAAATGTATTGATTGCTTTAAACTTGTTTTTCCCATAGAGGTGACTTTTCATAATTTTGGTCAATCTGTTCATATATGTTTTCAGGAGCTTTTCTCTAATCACTCGGTGTTCAATACGTCTGGATTGAGCGAAGCCCAAATATTTATAGGTATTTTCTCCAGACATTGCCTCTATTGTTTCTCCCGTTTGGAGTTGAAAGCCATTACATTTGCGCTTTCCTTGAGTTATTTTTTGTGTTTTGCATTTGTCTATTCCAAATTTCATAGCAATATCCCTGAAGAATTTTTCTGTAATTTTGAGCAAGTGTATAAGTTTTGTCTCTGTTGTTGCGTTCAATTTTATATCATCCATGTACATTAAATGTGAAAGTTTGTACTGAGTCACTTTGTTACTTTTGATGTTGAACCCTTAGTTGCTATTATTTAAGCTGGTTGAAAGAGGATTCAGTGCTAGGTAGAACCAAAGGGGGACTGAGAGAGTCTCCCTGGAAGATGCCTCTCCTAATGGTAATGGGATCTGTTGTCACACATTTGTCTTGACTGCTGAGCTTGACTGCTGTTTTCCAATTTCTCATGGTGTATTCAAGAAATGTGACCACTGCTGGGTGAATTTTGTATATTTTGAGAACTTTCAACAACCAGGAATGTGGAACTGAATCAAATGCTTTACTATAGTCACTGTAAGCTGTATATATATTTCTACGATCTTTGTACGCTTGTTCCAGTGGTACAGAATCAATCAAAAGTTGTTCTTTGCACCCCTGGGAGTCTTGTCTGCATTATTATTATTATTATTATTATTATTATTATTATTATTATTATTATTATTATTATTATTATTATTACACTACATCACGACTAAAGATGTTATGAGTCGGCTGAATATAAAATCTACTCCAGGTTGCAACCAGCTACCTAAGGAGCAGATCCGGTGACTGTCAGTGCCTCTACAATACTTTGTGCAAAATGCGGGCTGTTGCAAATAAAGCAATTTCTTGCACTTCCCAGTCTTTTGAATTACCGGGGAGTTTAGACAAGTTCTTACACAAATTTTGCGGAACAAATCCCAAAGCCCAGAGATAACAATCGGTACGACCTGTGCTTTTACGCCCCACATTCGGCTGATCTGGATTTCCTAACTCTTGTATTTAAGACGTTTCTCTGCCTCTTTGGTAACGACGTTTTGATCGCAAGGTATAGCAACATTATTATTATTATTATTATTATTATTATTATTATTATTATTATTATTACTGATCGTGGGGTGCGAAATTTGATGATTTGATTTGAAACCGGCTTAGGGGACTCAGAGCATCAACTGATGTCACTACAGAGTCTGTTACCGGGAGGTTCTAGGGTTTGCATCCCGAAGATGGTAGGATTTTCGACACTAGCTCGAATCATTGTTGTCTGGAGGAGAATTCTATGTGTTCTCTGCTACGATCAGTAGTTTTCCGTGGTTGCTCCTGTCAATTTCGAGCGAATGCCGGAAAATTACCTGAACAAACGGGCCATGGACTGCGCCCGATCTTTCCTTCCTATTCCTTGTCCTATCGTCACCCCTTACTTACACTTACAAGTACTACACTACTAAGCAATTCGGGAGACCAGACCAGTCGACAGCTTAGAGCTTGTCCCGGCTGAGGCGGTGCCCCACTGGTGGGAGATACCTGGTCGGAGAAAACACCGATGTACGTCGTATAGATCGATGCCATCCAGCAGAGATAAATACCGAGGAAAACTTATAAATAGTTATAAGATAGTTAGACGAGACGAACGACTAATGACGCGCCCGGAAACACGAAAATATCAATTTTCATCAGAACGTCATCTGCCATACATCCGCGCATGTTTAGTTGCCTATCAATCAGGGGAAATTTCGCATGTGTATCTTCGTTGTATGAAATTTCCCGCTACATGTGCATTGATAAAAAGTTATCATCTCTGATTCATCTACAGTATATCCTAGAAGATTGTAACATTTCTTGTGAGGCACCCAGTAGACTTGAACGCTTTCTCTTTGGCCCCAAAGTGAACTGTTCCCTTCAGGATAAAACCGTTCTCCTCCCAAATGATAATTTTAGGTAGTAATTTTTGTTATGCACCGGTATATCTACATAACATATCGGAATATTTAAGATATTCCGATATGTGAAGTTATTGGCGTCCTTTGTTTGATGTCGTAGGCTTCCGCGACCAGAGTCATGATCTGGACTGTCCAGGTGACGCCGCGTCGAAGGCTGAGGTGCCGACGTTTCGACCAACGTATCGCGGTCTTCTGCAGGGTTGATCACGTCCTTCGTGTCTGACTATGCGTCTACAATGGCCGAGTGTGGCCCGATCGGGTGTGATCGCGCACGGAAATTTATGTTGGGCCTCCACTAAACATTTTAACACCATGTCAAATGCACCAGTGCCATTTCTCCACTGCTTTATATATTAACTTTTAACATGTAAACTTAATTATATTTCACGTGTTGGATGTTTTCCAGCAGGAATGGAAAACTTGTTACGTTAATCGTTTGTATGGATGTTGAAAGATAAACTTCGGGCCAGACCGTGAGTTTGGGTGGAAAGGACTGCACTTCCAATTATGATTTTCATTGTCCTAGATTAAGTAAAATTAATCTGTCAACGGATTACATTTCTAAATATTTCTTGTACGAGATGATTATGAGTCCGAATTTATGGGACATTACGTGAAATAGGCAGATAAAAAATTGGGACGCACAACGGAGGGTGGTGATTATGTTCAGATGCTTCTAGGTCAGATGCTTCTAGGTCTAGGTCAGTCAAATAGAAAATCGCACCAACGCGATTGCGGGCCAACAACTACAGAAAAAATAAAAATGATAAAAAGTTGAGATAATACAAATGCAAAGTTCATTTACTTAAGAACAACTACTTTTCCGGCGTGTTAACAAGGGTAGTGCTAATATTAATGGCATGACATTCAACTTAGATATGTAGCTTGATGTGATAGTCAACATACCCATTTTTAACAGTTTACACATTAAATATGTTATATGTAAATATGTTGATGTCAATGATAAGTAATGGGCCAATCAATATCCTTAGATTTTACGTGTACAATACTGCAAATATTCTTGTTTTGAACATAATAATATAGAATTTAATTAGTTTCCTTTATATATCTATTACCTCGGCTCTTGGATTCGTGTCCATTGGCTCATCTTTGAGAAGGTTATTAGTGCACTGCTGGGAATTTCACTCCTACTTGGCTCTTCTCATTTCTTACCTAATGATGACCTATTTATTCGAGTTCAGGAAAGCACAATAGTAAAAGTAATATTTTATTCATTGTTTTAGTCTTTAATTTAGTTGATTTATAATGAGCATAAATCGGCTGTTTTAATTTTGTTGCAAACGATTATGCACTTTCTTGCCCAATAATGAATGCGTGTTAGAAATACGTGTCCATAAGATGTTCCATAACTCCCATAATATAATTTTGCAATCTTGCACAAGGACTTGTCATCCTCTTCGTACATAATACGCTATGGATAAATAATAGTTTTTGACAGTTTATAAGAAACTATGGTTATCGAACAAAACCCTCTAAGAGTGCTACTGCTGGATAGGGAATCCTGCATCCAACCGATTTAAGAAGAAAAAATTTAAGTTTGCAGATTTGACATACAAAATGAATTATTTCAACACCCGTTAGTTTTCCGTGATTTCTGCGATCAACACCAGGCAAACGCCGGAGCAGTACCCTAACAAATGGGCCTCGGACCGCGCATGACCTTTCTTTCCTCTTCCTCGTTCTATCCTCTCTACTTAATACACACACACACACACACGCACACACATAGTTACAGGCCTGCACTATCTCACGTATGCGGAGGCGAATTAGGAGCGTATAGCTTGTCGCAGGCGGGCAGTGCCCCGCTGGAGGTGGTTCCTGCAGAGGTAAGCCAAGATAGCGGATCTCACCATCCAGCGGGGGCGGGGCACCGCTATCTCCCGCTACAATACATTCACTACACTAACGGAACGAATAACGTACCCGGAAACATCAATCATAAGATAAATTATATTTTTATATGCTTGCCAGTTGTATAGGGAAAGTTACGTAATGCAGAAAAAAATGACCTCGAGATTTTGAGGGAAATGCAAACTACAAGGAAAGTATTTCTTTTTTCAAAATCGTCTGTGAGTTCAAAAACTGTTCGTCTGCAAGCAACATTAGCTTTTATACCGCGCGAAGAAATTTTTTGCATAAATGGATATTTGCATTGGCCCGTTTCGACTTGATACCGTTCGAAATCGAAAATGTTTCAATTAGTAATCAATAAACAAACACACGATATTGAAAAAAAAATTCAAAAAGACTCCAAATTTTTACTTTAAATTTCCGGTTTTAATTGTTTTTTGGCCTACCGTTTTGGACATTTCCACCGTGCGTCGCCTCGCGTCGCGTCGCTTCGCATCGCATCGCGTCGTCGTTTTGCAGCCTTAAATTCCTGCGGTGTTGCGTGTAGCGCGCGGAAAAGGGCAATTTCCTGCGTGCCCGCGAACGCTCCCGTCTCGCCGTTCCCTCGTTAGCATAGATAAGCAGATACGATCTGACTTTTAAAGCCACGCTCTTATCCGGAGTGGTTGAAGACGGGGAGAAAATACCTCAGTTGTGTTCTGAAGGTTGGCCACTCCGTGATTCCGCTCCGCCTTTTCATCTGTCCTCGCTCACGGCCTCTGTCTCTCACTCTTCTCAGCCCGAGAAGGCAATGAGGTTGTCGTTTGATTGTTTGAGGAGGGGGTCTCTTACATTTTCTAAAACATGTTTTCTAGCATGAGGAGAAAGAAATATAATAATAATAATAATAATTATTATTATTATTATTATTATTATTATACATTTATCATTTATCAACAGGAATACAAAAAAGTCGCGGTTTTCCTGCCCAACACAAGGTTTGTGTGTACAATGTTTACGGAGATATAAAGAAAATAAAGCCTACAGAACAAACACTTCAGAGTTATTCTCAGTTGTTAATCTTGCACACTTCTTCACAATCTTCTAGTGATGCATTAACTTCTCTGATTAATTCTCCCTCAATCAAGGCTCAAAAATTTTCTGACAAGTTCGCTGTTCCAAGTAAAGCAGCTTTCTGCATAGTTCTCAGATGTTTTCCTTGTAATTGTAGAATTTCTCCAGCTTTCTGCCAGTCTTCGCGACTTTACCAATTACGGACACTACCACAAGAAATATCTCTACTCTTTGCAGTCTCTACATATCCTTTAATTCGACAGCCAGTTAATGATATTTTTTCTCTGCTAATGTGATGTGCTAATTTTTCATTTGAAGGAACTGCTACATCGACAATTATCGCTGTTTTATCAAACAGAACAAAGTCAGGTCTGTTTGCTTCAACGGTTCTGCCAGTTATAATTGTCGTGTCCCACCAAATTCGTGTCTGATGGCTACTGATGACTTGTTCAGGCTTACGTTTATAACACGAATGTTCCTATTCAACTGATTGTTGTTATTACTATTATTTTTATTATTATTATTATTATCCCCAAAGTTCGCGGCTGACGATGTTCAGTGTCGGTTAAATATAAAAATATACTCCAAGTTGTAAACAGCTTCCTAAGAAGGTGAACAACACGGTGCATTGTAAACAACTTGCTGGTTTTTTACAATGTGCGAATTTTTCTGGTTCTTATTTCTTGTGGAAACTTTATGGCAAGGCGTTGGTGGTAATCCAAATACGAGAACGAAAGGGGTTGACATTACCCACATTTTTGTTTATTATAATATTAGCAGTAGATTTTGATGGCTTAGAAATCATCAGATATTTGTTTCATAAGAAAAATGTATAATAAAATAATATGTGATTAGATACTTAAGTAAATATGTAATTTGAATTTGAAGTAGGAGAAATGAACTTAATACAGCAAATTATAGAAAAAGAAGATAGATAGAATAATTTTTAACATCACAGACATTAATTTAGTGTATTTTACGAAAATAAATCATATAAATGAACAAAAACATAATGAACAAAAATTGTGGCAGTAACGTCTCTTATTTTCATATCGAGTTCCTTTGCCTATCAGTCCGAAGCTGTACTAGGCTACAGAGACAAACAAACTACACAAAATGTAACCTGATTTAAGCAGCCACCAATGGTAAAGGCAAAAACTTTCCTCTAATCGAGGTGGCCGTTTAATCAAGGTTCTGTTCTAAAGATTACTAGAAGCGTAAATCAAACCTAATTGTGGTAACTGCTACAAAATGACTGTTATCATTAAAATTTTTAATTACCATAAATGTAAAAATACATTTTAAACAAAGTATTTATGAAGGTTTCCCCTAATATCGAAACACGCCCTTGACTTGTCACTCATTCCAGAAACTCACTTTCCGTCCTCGCCGAATCCAACAAGCAAACTACACTCGGAGGTGCAATTAATATCCTGTAGAAACCTTACGACAGGGCCGTCTGTCGAAGGAGCTAGCGAATGACCTTTAGATCGGATTCGCACACCCGGCGTGCTCTGCGAGGCCTTAACAGATTCCCATAAAAAAGAAGCACGAGTTAGCACATAATCGGAAGGCTGTGAAATGGGAGAAACGAGCGCGTTGTTGTTTCATTAAGTAATATTTATTACAATAATTTGTTTTTATCTAGAACAAAAGTAATCTCCTCGAGAGATAGTAGGCAACTCAGAATGTCATTATTCGAAGTAATCTGACAATGCGTGCTGTCTTAAGAAGATATTAACTCAACAGAAATCTCCGATTCTTTTTATAATACAGTTCAAAATCGCCTGAAGTGACCCTTTAACGAAGGTCAATCTACAAAAAAAGCCTGGCCGCTAGTATAGGTGACCGCTGAAAAGAGGGAATATTTACACGCGTCTTATGGAAAGATCAAACAGTTTCACAAAAAAGAGGCCTTTACGACGTACCTTTACGACTAAGACGTGATCGCTTAATTGAAGATTCGTTCCAATGATATTTATCAGCGACCGTCGGGATTAAGCGATCGAAGGTATTAAAACTTAATTATCTTCAAATGAAATATTAAAAAAAATACTTCTACCATTGAAAAATAATACATCTGTGAATATTTTCAAACACTAAATGAAGATTTGGTTATTAGGACATGATAATAATGACACACGTCGCAATAAAATATCTTTATTGTATGTTAAGTTTTTATTGAGTTTTATAGTATATTTCCTGAATTATTTTCTATTAGTGAAACTTCTATATGAAAGCAACCTGCAAAGCTATTAGGTTTTGGGTATTTGTGAACTTGAGAATAACGGTATCACTTTACTTGCTTAATGGGAGGTTTCAAGGTTTAAACTTTAGTGGTATTTCATGTAAAGATTTTTCAAAGAAATATTTCAATTAATGGTGTTGTTCGGAAATCAGGACTTTTAGAAGCTGAGAAAAAAAAGAAATGTCCAACAGAGACATACGCGGATTCAGTCAAGTGTAAATAGTTTGTGTTATTCTAATTATTATTAGGTTTAGGAATTTAAATTTTTAAATAATGTTATTCTATAATTAATTTGTTTGTAAATGGTATAACGCTTAATTAATGATTGTATTGGAGGAGCGACAAGTTTAAATTTCAAGAGCAAGAGACAAGAACCTATGATGCCTGGAGGACTTCTAACATTCTAAACAGTGGAATTTCTTCGCGGCGTCCTCATCTAAGCTGCATCGTTTCAACGAATTGTAAGTACTGCAAACGTTGTGCAGTCAAAATTACTAATTCTCTCCAAAGAAATATTGTCGAAACATTTTAAAGACATTAAGGAATTAAATTGTTATTTTGATTAAAATGGCATGTCCAAAAACGTAATCGAAAGAGCACTAAATATGTAAATGTAAAACTTATGGTGAAATTGAAAGAACATTTGAGTGTTTAATCAATGTGAAGATTTTTATTGAGAAAAGGCTCATTGATTTAATAATTTGATCCCGCAGACCAATCGATTTTTAGACAGAATGCATTGTCTGAGTGCACCCAGCTGTACTAGATGGGCCATCGATTCACGTAAGTATTGTTCATCAACGCAAGTAATTAAGAAGTCGGGCATCTGCAGAAATTATTAAAAAATTAAATTGCTTTGGCGTCAGGAGATCTTTCAAACGTATAGAAAACTTTTCCGAATGGCATGTTAAACAAAAGTTACAAAATGTGTGCCCAACTTAAAACAGCAAGTTTCTTTTCTGGGTCTTTTTACAGTTTCAGAGTACGCCGATTTCGACAATCCACGCCGGTACCCATATATCCCTCATGGGGACACGACAACATTAACCGTTTACACTAGACACTGACACACATTCGGGCTCCTCGGTCTGTGGTCAGCAGACGCACGGTCGAGGTCTTCCGCAACAACACACATACATGAAAGTCAAGGGACAAACAACCATGTCCCAGGTAGGATTCGAACCAGCGACCCTTCATACCGAGACGCTGATTCGGCAAACGCTCCAGTCACCTCCGCCGAACCACATATAATAAACGTTTCAGTATTAGCTTGTATTCAACATTATGTATAAATAATATGATAAATCGAGTCAAAATTTTATGTCTAGAAAAAACGGACTCTCAAAGACGTTTGGCCAACAGGACCTTCTTCCTTAAATCTGATTAATCCTATTATATTCCTTGGAAACGGTATATCTTATCTATAAAAAATACGAATACATTTTGAAATAAAAGAAAAAATATATAAAATATGTTTTATTTCAACCAAAAACTCCCTTCTCCTAAAGTGGTGCTCACGGATAATAAATATAAGTAATTCTTACATATCATACTACCTGCATTATTGTCCGTATTTCAATCCCTATATAGTATCTGAGTAAACTCCTCGTGTGCGTGCGTGGAGAAAATACGGTTCAGTGCCTCACGGTTAGACCACTTCCCGTGCAGCAATCGAGACATACGAGGTGTCATTCGACGCGTTCCGGTCTCCTGAAGGGGAATTGATAATCTATTTTCAGATTCTGCCTAAGATTCTAAGAAATTTCCAAAAAAACGTTTTTTAAAATAATTATTACTGTTTCAACACACTTCACACCCACCTGTAAACACACAGAAAGTTAGAAAAAGAAAATTGGATTTATTGCTATTAATGCATAACAAATGATAATAAGTAGTTATAGATAATAACTATACCAATAACTATATTTAATTATGAAAATTAAACCTGTCAGCTTTAGAAGATAAGATTTAGAAATAAAAACAATAATCTTACCTGTAATAATTTGGCCTTTAGATTTGTCAAACACGTATGAGTAACATGGACGCCTTCCATTCATTCCTTCCACAATCTACAAAATAAATTTACAATTCCCTTTTCATGAGAACTTTTAATTTGCTTTAACCTTAAAGACAAAATACTTAGAATAGACCCAGATTTGGTTGGCCTATCCATTAATTTTCAATTATTAATAAATTGGATTCAGAAAAATTAACAATAAATAAAATTAAATTAATTTTAAACAAAAAGTACTAAAAAAGAAAATTAACCTTTACCACTATCTCAACTAACTTCACTGTGATTAGTGATGAAACAATTGGAAAATAATAAATAAAAATAATAAACGCGTAGTACTAAAGTAATAAAGTAAGCTAAATCACTTATGCAGATTTATGAAAAACAGCAAACCGCAAAATGCGAATCGCTAGCAACAACACCAAACTAGCACAGCAAAATCCAACATTAATGTCTTGAATATTGGCGGAATCTACGGAAGTATAATGACGGTGTAGTTCCGTATAATATGGAAGTAAGTGACATTTTTCAAAAGTATACATTAGCTGGCCGGCACTACAACCCGTGGTTATTTTCAGCTTACGGAACCAAAATTTTCTTCCATAAGGATGGAAGAAAACCACCCAAATTGTTGAAAAACGAGCAATATGAAATGAAAATGGCGTGTGTTATGAATTTGTCAGATTCGAAGTATTTCATGAGTAATTTTTTTCAGTAAATTTGTAAATTGCGTTGAAACATTGAATTTGAAGAATAATAAGTGAATTATAAGAAAACCAGAACTGTAAGGTGGTTCGCAACGTTGATAAAACATCTAAACTAAACAAAGAGGACTCTGAATCGAAGAAAAAAAGAAAAGTCAAATAACCGAAGATAGTTGAAAGCGTCGGCGACGCCACATTCAGCTAGTATTATGAGAAATAAAAACTTTGGAAATTTGTTTTGTTAATGTGGTTTTTACCAACAACACAGAACCATACGTTGAGCCGCCACTTAGATAAGAGATTTTCCATCAAAAACTTCAGTGATAGTGAATCCGACACAACCTCTTTTTTGTTCCCTTCACATTTTAACTCTTCATTCCGCGCTCGACCGCCGTGCTGTGCAGACCTCGCAGAGCTCAGCACTTATCAGCGCTCCGAGAATGTCGTACCGTGCACTTCGGGCGCTCCCGCTTCGTTCGTGTGCTAACAGTGCTTCTAAACCAGTATACTGGTTAGTTACCTACAATAGTAGTTGCTTACCACAGTGTATTCTAATAAGTTAACGAAATATGCAATATCTTTCCAAACAGTGACCGTTTATGCTCTGACCTCGGACGGAGCATAAACGAAGCGTTGCAAACTGTTAATAATATACCAATGGATTCGTCAATGTTTCCAACCGGTCAGCATCAGCAAACCTTAGGAGACCAAAACCATCATCAAAATCAACAACTTCAACTTCAACTGCAAATGTAGCAGCAAAATCTTCATCTCCAGCATCAACAGCCACAACCAGGTGTGCTTTCATAGCACGGCACAACCGTCGTCACCTTAGACAGCCTGTCTAAAGCAAGCATCCCACAAACAGGTCAGCATCAGCAAACCTTAGGAGACCAAAATCACCATCCAAATCATCAACTTCAGCTTCAACTACAAATGCAGCAGCAAAATCTTCATCTCCAGCATCAACAGCTACAACCAGGTGTGCTTTCACAGCATGGCACAACCGTCGTCACCTTAGACAACCTGTCTAAAGCAAGCAGCTCACAAAACGGTTCTATAATCAAACAAGTAAGTGTATCAGGTTCAGACAGTGACCCCTAGTCCAAGAAAAGAAAATTTAGTGATCAAAATAAAATTCTTTGTAATGTACCAGTATCGTCTAGATACGATTTACTCAGTGACCACGTCCCTGACTCTGATAGTTCAGTGTCGCCAGAACCTGTGCTAGTGAAAATCCCACCTATTAATATTTATGCAGCTGATTACAATAAACAAGTGGAAGATATTAAAAATATTGCTAAAAGTGCCTTTGCAACAAAACCGTCCAAAAACACAGTTAAAATAATGTTTACATCAATTGAAGATTTCCATAACTTCAGATCATTTTGTGACGAAGGAAATGAACAATATTTCATATACAGAGATCCTAGTCAAAAACCACTTTCGGTAGCGATCAAAGATATGCCAATTACTTACAGTGAGAAAGAAATTTATGATGAACTCACTCCGTTAAATTTTCCGGTCTTAAAAGTGAAAAAATTGTATAACAAAGATCGTTGCCCCATTCATGTTTGTGCAATAGATTTAATAGATAACATAGAGGCCAAAACTATATTTTCCTTTAACAGATTTATTCATAGCGTTGTAAGAGTGCAAATCAGAATACATTCTAGAGTAATTATGTGCAAACTCTGTCAGAGATACGGCCATTCATAGGCAAATTGTGGATTCATCCCCAGATGCGTGAAATGTGTGGGAAACCACCATTACACGGATTGCAAGAAAGTTAAAGATGCGCAACCTCAATGTGTTAACTGCCATGAATTCCATGCAGCGAATTACAGAGGCTGCAAGTTTTACAAAGAATATGTAGTCACTTAACGGCTTCTCCCAGACCACTTCGCAAAATGCACCTACTAAATTTTTCTCCCTCAAACCAAACCCGCCAACAGGAGTGCCTCTCTCAAACAGCAACTTTCCTCGTCTCTCACAGCGCCCTTCACCAACCTTTACGCCGCGTCAGGTCACCTCTCATTTCCCGGACTGGTCAGGATTCATCAATCGTTTCTCAAGTAATGTCTACTCTAGTTTCCCAAATCCAAAACGTGATACAAGAAATGTTTTCATTTCATGTTAAAAATGGCGGCTATTCAGGAAGAAAATAAGATCTTAAATTGGAATGCTAACGGCCTTAAGCGGCAAGAAAACATATTCCGATTATTTTTAAAACAGCATGGTACTAAAATCGCTTGTGTAACAGAAACCCACTTGATCCCCGGGGAACGGTTCAACGTACCAGGCTACGTTTCGTACAGAAATGATAGAATTACAAAAGTCTCAGCTTCTGGTGGTGTTGCCATTTTTATTTCTAAGGAATTGAAACATGAGCAGATTTAGACTCCGCTATCAGCGAACCTCGAATCGGTTGGTATTAAAATAACCCTAAACTACAGAACTTTAAATATAATAACAGCATACAAAACCCCTAACAAAGCTTTCCCATTACTAGCATATCAAACAATTTTTAGTGTAAATAGCCCAACAATCATGATTGGAGATTTTAACAGCAAGAATATTATGTGACATGCAACAACTTGGCAAGGCAAAAAATTGGCGGAATTTATAGCTTCCTCTAATACAAAATTATTTTCTCCACAGGAACCTACTCGATATGCTACTAACCCCAATGTTATCCCTGATATTTTGGATATTGTTCTAACTAAAGATATTAATTTCCCGATATACCAAAATGTATTACCAGAGCTTGATTCTGACCACTGTCCTGTGGTCATCTCGCTTACTTTGCCAATTGATAAAATCAACGCCTATGAATTAAAAAGGAAATACCGACTGGGATATGTTTGCGAAGTTAATGCTTCTCAATTACACGTACCCAGAAAATCTTAATACCTCGAGTGACGTTGATACTGAAATAGATAAATTCTCTAAAGCGTTAATTGCGTCTTTCAAACAGTCGACTACGCCTTATCGAATCCCAAGAAGGCAATCAATACCCCTAAATATAACTAATCTAATTAAAACTAAAAATAATCTAAGACGGTTCTGGCAACGCTCAAGGCGACCAGATATTAAGAAAAAAGTTAACCAGGGGCCCGTTTCAGAGAAGTTACAAGTCCACAAGTTACAAGTGAATTCACTGTCAACTTGTGAGAACCGCGCCAATTGCGTTTCACAATCATACACTAAGTGAATGTCCTGTGGTCATCTCGCAATTCTACACAATTCACTAATAGTTACAAGTGAATGCCCCGTAGTTCACAAGTGAAATTCCACAAGAAACAAATGTTTCTGTTTCTCAGAACTTACTAGTAGTCTAATACAATTGTAAATGAGCAGTATTATGTTACAAGCCTACAGATATGTGTAGGGTTGAATTATTTACGATTACAAATAACGATATTATTATATTTGTACGTCCACGTCCAATTCGGAAACAGACGTTTTATCCTATTAGTGACACCAGTAAATTTATATTAGGTAATGTTAAGTGCCTTATGCTCTCGAATTTTCTCCAAAACGTACATTTTCTTGCCTCTGGATGCCATTGCAAAGAAATGTAAGAATATAATAGAAACGTAAGAATAATATATAAGAAGTAAGTAGAAAGAAAGTTCAAGCGAAATCGCTGGGAAATGGAGTAATTTTAAAATGAATGAAGGAAATGTATTATCTGTAAAGAGAAGTTTGAAACTGAAGGAAAAATAAAGGGCGGAAAGTAAAAGGCAATAGAAATGGTAAAAATAAAGGCTAAAACAAACAACACCAGAGACAACAAAACACACGCACGCAAACCAAAACACAAAGACGCGAGATAGACACAAAAATACCAGGCAGACAGTCGACTCAATTCCAAGGAACGCAAAAATGGGCATTTTATTTCAAATAATAATAATAATAATTAATAATAATACTTTATTGAGTTACATACAATTACAATCGTGTATGATGAGTCAAATATGATGCATGTAGAGAGAATACATTGGCGCATATTTCCTTGAGTGTAGAGAATTAAATTACATTTACTGTCCAGAAGCAAAACACGGTACCATTTCAACATTTTCTCAAAGGAGCAAGGAATAGAATTGCATTGTGGGTAATTTACTTGTGGGCATTCCACAGGGCATTCACTAGTATCCACAAGTGTTGCAAAATCGTTGTGAAACAGAACTTACGAGTACTTGTGATTACTAGTACTAGTAACTTGTAACGTGTAACTTGTAACTTGTAATCTTTGTGAAACGGGACCCAGATATCGCGTAAGATAAAAATCCCTCTTGATAAATTGCATCTACAGAACTACAATAAGTTTATTGCGGAAATCCACCCAAACACAAGGCACCTCTGGTCTATTGTTAAAAGACTAACCAAAGAAAAAGTAAAAATTCCTCCTTTACGACATGGCTCAGAAACAATTTATTCTGACAATGATAAATCAGAAATGTTTGCTCTACATTTAGAGAACACCTTCAAACCACATCCCGTTTCCGATATACAATTTAATACGGAAATAGAAAACTACCTCAGTACTAATATTCCCACTGTGGCACTATCCATCAAATTCATTTCTCCTTCGGAAACTATCTCAGTGATTAAACTTCTGAAATTAAGAAAATCTCCTGGCATTGACAGTATTAATGTCTGCATCAAAATGCTCGGTAAACCATCTATTACGGCTTTAACTGCAATATTTAATGCATCTTTAAGATGCAACTATTTTCCTACTGCTTGGAAAAGAGCAATTATTTTACCAGTCTGCTAACACGGGAAAAAACCAAGGATAGCTGAAAACTTTAGACCTATCAGTCTTCTTCCAACATTATCAAAAATCTACGAACGTCTAATCCATACAAGGTTAATAAAATTTATCAACGATACAAAAGCAATCCCATCGGAACAATTCGGATTCAAACTAAACCATTCTACTACCCATCAATTATTACGTATTACCGAAGCCATAGCAAACGGCTTTTACCAAAAGAAACATACAGTGACAGTCTTCCTCGATATAAGTCAGGCTTATGACAGAGTTTGGCACCATGGCCTCCTATACAAAATGCAATCTTTAGGTATACCAGAATACCTATTAAAGATCACGGAGAGTTTCCTCTCGAACAGATCATTTATCGTAAAAGTCAATGCAGATATGTCTACCCCACACACTGTTGCGGTAGGAGTACCACAGGGTTCAGTTCTCTCTCCCTTACTATTTAACATTTTCAGTCATAATATTCCAATTGAAGGCGACTCCAACGTCTCTGGGATACGCTGATGATATTGCACTATTCACCTCTCACAATGATATCATAATAGCAAAGGAGAATATTCAAAGCGATGTAAAAAATTATGTTCAATGGACTCAGAAATGGAGAATAAAGCTCAATCACAACAAGTGTCAAGCAAAGATATTCACATTTCGCCGACCGAAAAATCCCCCTGAACTTAACATCAATGGAAACCGCATCCCGTGGACTTCTTCACCAGTGAAGTACCTAGGAGTATTATTTGACCAAAGATTAACGTGGAAACCCCATATTCAAGCAACTGCAAATAAAGCTTTGGTCAAAACTTCGAAAACGTTTCCTTTAATTAACTCTAGATCTCCCACTAGTATCGAAAGCCGAATATTACTGTACAAATCAATAATTCAACCCACTCTAACCTATGCATGTTCAGTATGGGGTGGCGCAGCACCCAGTAACCTTCAAAAGTGAGTTGCGTTCCAAAATAAGTTCCTAAGAAAGACCCTCAAGGCACCTTGGTTTATTCCAAATTCCCAAATTTATCGCGAGCTAAATATATTGCCATTAAACGAACACATGAACAAAATAGCTGATCATTTCTTTCAAAATCTTTTCTCTTTCCCCTGTTCCACAATATTTAATCTGGGCCGCCTTGCTTCAAGGCCCCGTATTAAATCAAGATTCCCCAAGGATAGACTGAGATCACCGTAACTTCTGTTTCTACGCCTTACCTAGCACTACCTAAATTTCAACGTAACGCCTCAAACCTGAACCTTGAAGCCTGAATCAAATCATCGAACCTTAGACCATGTTTTCACGAGTAGGAATGAATACTCATTTGCTATGGATGGCCACATCCAAAATGTTGTAATATAAAATGTACTGTTGTCAAACCCATCGAGAGACAGAAATGTAGAACGAGAAGAAATAAATTTAAAAAAACATTTTAACTCTAATATCATTCGTAGATCACACTTTTGTTTCGAACTGAAGGGTACGATTCATTCAAAACCGGAAAGATCCATTGTTTGTATCCCTAAAGATTCATTCTGTTGTAAGAAGAAATAACTGTTGTGGAGTCTTGGAAGTAAGCAACACAGTATACACAAGTTTATTTACAAAATAATATACACCATTGACTTTAATCCCTCACACACGTTCAAGTATTTCCCGACTGCCAGCCGCGACCGAACATCCCTGTGGATACACCACATTACCGGACAAGCATTGCCTCTTAGCGTGCACGTTTCTACCGCGCCACTCATGCAACTTGCGTCTCCCGTGCAACACACGAATACGCGCCGGTCTGGGCGTGAATTTTGCATAAAGCACGAGGTTTTCAAGAGCAAAAACCGAGGCCTTCGTAGTTCATTTGTGCAGTTTTGTGAACGCACGAAAATGAAATGCACATTCATGCCACTGTGATGCGACCATTCCTACCCTTACGGGCATCTATGGCCAATCCGGCAAAATAATGAAAAACAGAGGGTCAGAATAACTGAAGTCAACTGGCGCGCGCATTGCGTGTGCAAAGTTTATGTCTCTGTTTCACATTTCTCTTACTCCAGCAATTGCTTGCGTTGCTTATACTTCCCCCGTTTATCGGGTTCGTATGTGTTATGTTTAAACATAAGAAAACTGTATTGTTTAATTCACAAGTATCATTGATTCTGAGTAATTAATCATTCATAATTAAATTTTTTACATATCAATTAATATTCAATTATTTTCATTCATTTTATGAAAGTATTAAATGAATCAATGATGCTTGCTGTTGTACTTCCATCTATAAGTAACTCTGTGGCTATTAGGTAAAACTCATTAACTCCACTTTTACATTATTCGAGAAAATCAGGTTTTAAATTTGATAATACTGATTTGGGATATAGAAATAATGCTTCGTTGTGCGATTTTTTTATTTAAGGGTTAAGGAATATCTGAAAAAATCTAGTTTTTAGCAATATTTGCCCATCCCATCCACCCGCGGTAAACGTGACTGGATCGGCTTGGAGTTAATGAGTTTTTCCTGGTACATTGGTGGCGTTCATTAGTTTTTCCTGTTCCGCTGCACTTTTATCGACTTATTTAAACATTTTTCGATATATGTCAATGTTTTTTGACATATATCGACGAAATTTCATATATTTCGATATATTCGGTATGGTAGCTTTATTTCGATGTATGCTGATACATTTCGATATGTATGGATATATTAAACATATTTCAATATAATAAAATTTATTTCGTTGAATATTGCTATTTTTCCTTACAAATCTACACATTAGACACATTTTGATATATTCGGCACATGAAAATAAATTTAGTTTTGAGTTGATGTTGACATATTATATCGATGAGTTTGACATATTTAAAGTTAACAATTTATTAATTTTAATAATTTGACATAAGTAAAGTTCATAATTTGTTCCAACATAAAACTCATAAATAGTATTTATGAGCATTTAATAAGTAATGTCAATTACATATTATATTACTGAAATATGTCAATTAATGTCAATTTGCTGTATTTCAGTTGCATTAGATCAATTTTTAACGTATTCGATTCGTTAATTCATTTTTACTTTCCCGTATAGTACGTATAAACGGAGTGATATAGTAGTAGAGGGGAAGTTAGGTAATGCTGCGCGGAAAAATGGCGAATATCGCCAGAAAAAAATTCATTGCCGGGCCGTGATAACGAATAAGTCAATAAAACCAGTTGCTAAATTAAGAAAAGAAATTCCCTAATACATGGTGTAGCCAGAATCCCTCTTTTGTGAGTCTTTGATACTGAAATATACCAACAATGTCTCGTCATAAATTATTACGAGATCGTGCCGTTTTAAATTACATCATTTACCTTAAGACTGTTATATTCTTGATCCGTTCCGAATTTATAGAAAACTATGGGCGCCAGGAACAGGTTACGATAATTGATAATTAAAACCAATGCCTCCACAGCTAATCTTAACGAATGGATAAATGTCCGGCTAGCTGGGTCAATGGGTCACGTAATGGATAATCGCTATCGTCTAGATAGCCGATTATTTGATCTGTCAACTATACAGTATGGCGAGGAATCTGAAAGAAAATAATCATATATACTCTAACTACTTATCAGTTGTGATTGACTAAATGAAAAATCATCTTTTCATTTCCAAAAGAAAATTTAACAATTTATTGACTTGTCAGGTAAAATTATCAATTTGTATGGACAATTATTATGCCTTTAGGTCATGACCTCGTTTAAAAGAAAACCATTGTACTGCAGTACTTATCTAAACGTTATCTTGACCGACGGCGCCCCGCAGTATCTTCTCACTTGGATGATGATAATCCCAAGACCAGCTTCTCTCTTGTAATCTTGCGACGCTGCCGACGAATCCAGCCCTCACTGCCTCGAATATCTACCGGTTCTTACTTAATTAATACTCACAGTTCCTAGTTCTCCCCAACTACTTAGTAAAACATTAAAGTTCAAAGTTCAAAATAAACACACCGCAATATAAAAAACTTTCAAAGTCCCAAGCGAATTTAAATGCTACACATCACAAACTTTCAGAGTCCGAAAAACCATTGATTCTGACGACAAACTTACAAGTCCCACCCCCTAATATTCAACTCGCGAGCGATCCGCACCACTCAACGGCCTCTATTAGGAAATTGTCCTTTACTCCTCCGTTTTTAGCCCTCCAAGCCTCGATAGCCATCCTTCACTCTTATTTTTTTAAACAAAACGACAAACTTCCGTCATGATTAGACAGTCTATTCTCCCTTAGCCAATCCATCCATTTCTTACCAAATCAAGTAGCCACGCTCTCGATATTCATTCCTTTCTAAACAAATCCCAAAATATCTTACATTTCTGTCTAGCCAGCGCCCCCACATGTCCAAGGCCTAAATGCAGTTTATTGACCTTGCCAACCGCTACGCCGGCGTTGCTAAGGCTGTATATTCCCATTTGCATACCCTTTCAACCCAACCCATTTACAGCAAATGTTACTTTCCAAATATATGATATATTGGTATGTCACAATACCGATAAACCAATTGAAAGGAAAACATCCGTCTGTCCGTCCGCCCGTCTGTGAACACTGCTAGCACCGAAATCATACATACGATTTCTTCCAATATGGATATTTCCCGGTCGATCTGGCTCGAGTCGAAGCTTTGAGATTTTGAAAAAGATTCTATAAAATTTGGGGGTAGCTCCCCGGATATTTTCACAATTTTCTCAAAAACTGCTCCAATTTTTTTCTTTAAATTTCTTGCAAGAACAGAGTAAAGTACACTTATTAAGATGCCATCGGTCCGATCTTCACGATTAACTCTGAATTTTCGAAAACTGCAGAACTTTGAATTTTATTGGGCGTCTTCCTCCAACTACAAAATTGCAGATAGAGATTTTTCCTTCCAATAAAAATTGTCTTTCATAGTGAGATTTTTCTTTAGGGTCATGTACATTTTTTTGAAAATTTTAGTACTTTTCCCGCAATATTGCGTGTAATATGTGCAATTTTTTTAAAAAAAAATACAAAAACAAGCTTTTCTCGAAAACAGATCAAACGTTTTTCTTTAAACTTTTGGTAGGGATAGTGCTAAATGTACCCTATGTGATAGCCTAAACTCCATATCGCTCTATTCTTTTGTTTTATCAAAAATTGCAAAAATGTAATTTTTTTGAATTGTCTCTCTCGTCTGTAATATTTACATTAGTGGTGATTTACATTATTAGATTATTACATTATTAGATTTACGAGTTTAAGTGCTTTAAATAATGTCAAGAAAAATTTCACGAAAACTCAACATTTTCTCTGAAAACTAGCTCAAAATTCCAGATTTTCAGAAACGCTCAAACGCCATTGTCTCATAAATGGCTTCAAATTTTTTCTTCAAAGTTTTGAAACGAATAGTGTTAATTGCACTCTTTAATATGACGTGAAGTTTTATTTTGGGATACTTTTTTGTTTTTTCAAACATTACACAAATGTGATTTTTTTAATGGTCTCTTACATCTTTAATATGCACATTAACAATAATTTGTAAACACTATTGTATTTGTGAGTGAATGTGTTTCAAATGACGTTTTTTGAAAACTCAAAAATTTTCTGTGAAAATGAGCTTCAAATTTCGCATTTTTTGTAGCGCTTAAACGCCACTTTCTTAAAAAACCGCTACAAATTTGGAAAAGAATGTTGCCATTTTGGACGAGGTTTTTGTGTTCTTTAATATTCTAAAATTAATATTTCCGTTCTACTATTATGAAACCGAAAACTGAAGAAAATGTCGAAAAATGTAATTTGCACGGCGATAGATGCAGCTGGCACGAGTATGTGGCAATTCGGAATAGCTAGCCCAGACAGAAGAAAATAGAAAACTAATACAGGAAAGTTTGTGCCATTCTGTAGCACCACTAGTTATAACAGATTTGATGGAGTTAATGAGTTTTTCCTGATAGTGTTGGAGTTAATGCGTTTTACCTGAAATTACTGTTATTTTAGTGATTTTTATCAATTATTACGAATAGGTGAACGATTTTCACTGATATTGCTGTATATAATGAAAAAAATGAAAAATCATTGCGAAATGTAGTGAAAACTCTTTTTTTTCTTCAAAAATGGAGTTAATGAGTTTTACGTAATAGCCACAGAACTATTGTGTAATACTTGTAATTATTGTGTAACTAATAAGGTGTAAACTTTTGCAACATTAATATTAAGATAATTATATTGATTTCGTGTAACGACCTCTTTTATCATGTATAGTCTCATCGATGGTTCCTCGTTTCACTAACAGGAAGCGCTGAAGCATAGAGTGGCCACTTATATTATCAGTTATTGTTTGTTATCACCCTGCAAGGATTTGGAGGCACCAGAGTCGAGTTCACTAAGCATCAGTGCTGTCATTAAATGTAGTTCGAGTGCATTGATACCAAGCTCAGCTATGAGTCTATAAAAGTCTGTGTTTGGCCCGATGCAACCACGCATATCGCCGATGTACTTAAGTTAGTTGGCTTAACACCTCTCTTTGTCCGTTGCAATTATATTGAGCGTAATGTTTACGTAATTGTGTATGTAATATAGCCTTTGTTCGGCTTTAATATCTCTTAACTTGCTCAAATGCAAATTGTATTTTTTCATCTGCGATGGTGCCCGACTTGTCAAGTATTTAAATCTGACTTTGTAATTTGTTGTATTTTTCTTCTGATTATTGATTTAATAATTGTCTGCCCAGCTATGAGCGTGAAGTGATTGTCCTGGTTCTTAGATTTAACATTATTTTCACAGTCACTAAACAGGCCTTATTTCAGAAAGTTAGGTACTGGGTAAAGGTCATTAATGGCCAATTGTAGCAATTCTTATGGATCTGTGTTGCATTTATATTAAATTGTTTCAATGGTATATGCACTACATTTGTGGTAATGAGCCTTCGTGCTAATTCACATGTTAATTATGCTCTGTTTTATTGATAAAATGTGTTAAAAACAGTTTCTCTGTGATTAATTTGTTGTTTTCTCCTCAGCTCAGTAAAGGCTGCCTTTGTGGTTTGGAGACCAGCCTTGATTTACTTAATTGTGATAATAATTGTTTTGTATTGTTGTTGCAGATACTTTTGAATTTTTGTAGTCTCGTCGCTACGGCGAGCACCTGACAGCACCCTGGCCCTCTCCAGAATTGTAGCTCGACAATAGAGCTCTCGCGGTCCTTAATTGCGTGCATGTCTTGGACTCGAAATTGCGTTTGCAATTAGTACCATCATGGGGATTATTCGACGAAACTCGAATTTTGTATTGTAATTGTTGCTCACATGACCTCTGTCACAGGTGTGAACAGGTAACACTACTGCAAAATGTTAAAGAGTATATTGTGAACTATTAATTTTTGTGCGTACGAGTGTAATTAAACAACCAGATCCATAAGCAATTATTGTTGTCCTAGTTTTAAACTGTCTTCAGTTGTGTAGAGCTTTGAAGTTTGTAATCTATTTGTTCACAGCTGTAGCATTTAATTAATTATAATTATTATTTAAAGAGGGTGTAAGTGCATCACTGCCCTGACAAATTTGTAATACTATTTATATTCATCTGTAATATTCTTGCTTTTCACCTGAAGTGGTGGTTATACTTCAAGAATCGATAATACAGATTACGTAATTTCTGTGCAATGTGCAATTTCTCTTTGCAGGCACTTTGAAGGCTCTCCTGTCCGCGAGAATACTTTTTCAATTAGCAACCTGTAAAAAATCACCCTTCCTTTCTAAGTACAAATTCCGAGGCTTCGTCCCCTCCTTTAGCAGCACGCTCATTCGTATAAAATAAATTAATATTGATTAAGCCACCTATCCTTTGATCAATTAATAATTATAAAATAACTTGGACGGTGTTATGCATCAATTGACCAAGCGCCAAAACTTGATTTGGATATATTAATACAAACGCGTAAGTATTAATATAAATTCAGCACCTGTCCCAAATTTTGTTTCGTAAACGGCAAAATAATCAAAATGAATTAAATGTACATGCTTATATCTTAAGAACATGAAAAATGTAGAGAAGTTCTGCATTTATGTAGAAATGGCACTTGGTCATTTGATGCTTTAATAAATAATTTTCATATCCAAGTTTTGAATTATCTGACTCCAAGCCAAACCGCGTCCCTTAGTCAAGTGATGCAAATTAGAGAAGTACGTAGTGCTATTTCTTGTTGTAATATTCTACGAGGTACGATAAGATTACACCACTACTATAATATAGTTAATCGTAATTAACTGATATATAAAGAAAACAGCATCACTATTGAATGTTTCACATTTTCTTTGCCTTTTTATTGAAGTAACAACTTTTTAATATGACCAGTAAAAAACCCTACGTAAATGATTAAAAAAATTAGGTAATCTTTCTCAAGCAATTTTAAAAACATTTCTGAAATAAATAAATAATAATAAATGATAATATTAGAATAAAAGGTCTTTCAAAGCGTAAATATAACTACACAGTTTATCAACAAAAAAGTTGCGGGCTGTCGAAGCCGTCAAGTTCATCCTCAATAACAGAGGGGCTGGAGAGCTTGCGGTAAAAAGATTATTTGGTTTCAGGTTCATTAGAGATCGAATATTGTTTAACTTGTCTTCAGAAATTGGTTTCCGTTTGCCCAAAGAGGCGTCAGGAGGGCATGAAAATTAGTTTTTTTTGCATTTTTAAAGATCGTCGAGCTGATTTCTTCTTAATGTCAACATTAAATACTTGTTATCAGTACCCTCTGAGGAAGGCCACAATATGTTGGCCAAAACGTCAGCCACCAAATCGACGACACGGCTCATCCCGGATAGCCTGCATTACATCAAGTTCAACTTCAACTTCAACATCAAATACTTCATCATTAAATCAAATTTTGAACACTGTAGTGAATGACTCGTCTTTTAAGATTTATATTTCTCTCACTTTCTTTCAGTTTATTTTCTAGTTTGGGGAATTGGTTTTGTGATTTTCTTTTCAAAATGTGCAGTACTCTTTGTTTAGGTTTCATTCTATGAACTGTAAAAATATTTCTTTTCGATGTATTTTCATTGTACTTCATGTAATCTTGTGGTATTAAGTCTCTATTGCAGTTTGTGAGCGCATTATATATCTCCGAAATCGGTCATTCGGAAGGAAGCTGTAAGAAACATCTGCCTTATTCTCTTCAGTGCAGGATGCTGATCTAAATATGCGTTTAGCATTAAATCCGTCGATAAAATAAATAAAAACTTTGAATGCGATTGGAGGATTAACTCGCAATCACTTCCACACAATGCAAACCACGAGCGGGAACAAAACAATAATGCTTGACATGACCGAACTATAGTTATTTGTCGTATATTCAACTGATGTGAAACAAAACCGTAAGATTAGGCAGTTAGTCAACTGATGCAAAATATACTTTTTAAGGTGGATTGTTTTGCATTTGGTCCAAATTACCATTCTGCCGACAAAAAAAAATTCAATGTCAAACAATTTTTTAATAGATAGTTTACAACTTCACGCACAACCTGATTCAAAAATCTAAAAAATCACAAAATGGTGCTTGGTCAATTGATGCATAACACCGTCCATTTGTCACGTAACATTCATTCGCATATATTCAATTACACTGAGCAGAACAATGCGCAAAAAACATAGCAGCTTGTTCAAAACTTAGACTGAGGTTTTGTATAAAGAATATAATTAACAATCGACCTCATTAGTTTCGATCAATCATTCAATGTTTTGATTCATATGGGGTACATCAAGTAAAGGATTTGTGGAGAGTAATACATTTTCATCCTTTGACCTGTCTAATTCCTAAAGTAAATAGTATTCCATTTATTTTGATTACTGGATTGATACTCCCTGTTTACCTTAGGGAACCTGCTTGTACCAGAAGGGAATTAGGGAGCTAGTAATTGCAGCAGAAGTTCTATGTGAAGCTCTTGAATCCTTCCCTCGAAGACAAGGAAGTGATTACGCAATTAGAGTTTTACATGTTTATGCCAGGGTGAACAACACGAAGGTGTTATAAAAGAGCTTAACTTAATTAAGTTGCATGTTTGAGATGGAGTTTAAAATTGAAGACGGGAAAAGGACCAATCCCCAGTGATTTGGAAGAAATATTTGCCTATTTTATTACAATTAGGGGAAGATTGTTATCGGCATTATAATAAATTCGAAAACGTGCCTGAACAGTAGTATTCTTGAAATATTAGTTTTCAAGAATAATTAGCAGTATTTGGAAAAAATACACTCTGCCGTGTTGTGATTTAAATCGTTTGATATTATGACAAAATTGATTGAAACACTGGCTTCTTCGCTTGGCCGAAAAGAGCTTGTATAGCTTGAGCATTGTTCCAATGTAACTTTTGTACACTGCCTTGAATTGTGAATGCGTAGTTCTCTGAAAAGTCGGCTACTACAACCGCACAAAACTAAAAATATTACAAACAATATCTATAAAGCGCATTACTTGCCCCATTATACTGCATTGACGACCGAAAATTGCTTTTCGATGTTGTGAACCAGTAATAAGATATGCGTGTGGCTCACGATTGGTGGGTCACCCGGTATAAATAAAGGTTCTGCCTTCCAAAATATGCTTCACATACATTTAAAATGTACGAAAATTAATCACTAAAAAATGAAAGCAAGATTCACAAATGATAAGCGTTTATAAAAGCGTTGTAAATGAAATGAAAATGTAACGTTAACTGGTAATAACATTGGTAAATTCAAATTTACCATCGAGATTCTTCAACTACTATAAACATCTAACTAAAACTCTCTCCGTCCGATGTATCCGCTTCAATTTGACGACTAAAAGAAGAAATTCCGAGATGGAGTATTTGAGGAAATTAATTTTGAAAAAAAAATCGTAATTATTTATTTGGCCTTAATACGGCCTTATTAATGCCGTTATAATTAGGGTTTATCATATCAAACTTTTAAGATGGGATGTACTCATTAGAAATATACGGCAAGTTGCAAAGTAAAATCAAATTTGAAGATACTTTACTAGTTTTTTTAGATAATACCCCTTGAAACTCATGCAAAATAACAAATTTCAAAATTTTCCAAAGGAAGTAAAATTTAATGCCAAAAATACAATATTCAGTGTTGTTTCGTCATTCTAAAGTGATTTTAAAAATTTCAGTCGAATCGGAAGATGGTCCGGAAATTTTGGCCGATTTGACGTGGAATGACCCTCTTATTATTATTTAACTTAATTCACTTTATTCACATAAACATTAACTTTATTCACATAAACATTAACTTTATTCACATAAACATGCAAAACAGACACCTTTTACTTTCCCGTATACGTACGTATATACGGATTAATATGGGTAGTATAGGGAAAGTTATGTAATGCTGCGGAAAATCTATTTCGAGATTTCAACGGAAATACACGTTTTCGGGTCCGCTGAAAACGAAAAAGTGGGGCTTTTCAAAACGTCCGTCCGTCTGTGTGTCTGTCTGTCCGTCTGTGAACAACACTAGCGCGTAAACCATACGTGCGATTTCTTCCAAAATGGATATTCCCCGGTCGATCTGCGTCCACTCAAGGTGCCTTGATTTTGAAAAACTTTCTTCAAAATTTGAGGGTGAAGCCACCCAGACGTTTTCAAAATTTTCTCAAAAACGGCTTCAAATTTTTTCTTTAAATTTCTTGTAAGAATAGAGTAAAATACACTAATAAGTGTATTGGGATGGCATAGGTCCCATTTTCACGGTTAACTCTGAATTTCCGAAAATTGCCAAAGTTTGAATTTTTTTCGGCGTCTTCCTAGAACTACAAAACTGAAGACAGAGATTTTTCCTTCAAATAAAATTTGTTTTCCAAAGTGAGTTCTTTCACTTTGTCATGTACATTTCTTTGAAAATTTTAGTAGTTTTTGCGCAATATTGCACGCAATATTTGAAATGTTAAAAAATTACAAAAAGCAGATTTTCTCAAAAACGGCTCCAAATTTTTCTTTGTAGGAATAGTGCTAAATGTGATCTATGTTATGACATTAACGCCATATTCCTCTAATCTTTTGTATTTCATTAATTGCAAAAATGTAGTTTTATTGACTTGTCTCTCACGTTGTCAATATTTACATTAGCGGCATTAGCGGCGATTTGTTCACATTATTATATTAATGAGTAGTTGGCTTTAAATAATGTCAAATAAAGTTTCTCGAAAATTGAATACTTTTCTGTGAAAACTAGCTCAAAATTGCGCATTTTCAGAAACGCTCAAACGCCATTTTTTAAAAAATGGTTTCAAATTTTTTGTTCAAACTTTTCGAACGGATAGTGCAAATTGCACTCTTAGTTGCACGGCGTAAAGTTAATTTGTGGGTATTTTTTTGTTTTTTCAAAAATTACAAAAATTGAATTTTTTTGAAAGTTCTCTCATACGGTTCAAATGCATATTTCCAGCAATTTGTAAACACTATTGAATTTGTGAGTGTGTTTCAAATGAATTTCTTTGAAAACTCAAAAAGTTTCTGTAAAAAAAGAGCTTCAAATTTCGCATTTACAGTAGCGCTAAACGCCATTTTCTCGAAAACGGCTCCGAATTTTTCAACCAAAATTGCCATTTAGGGCAAGGTTTACTGTTTTTTTATTCTTAAGATAATAGTTTTGTTCTACTATTTGGAAACCGAAAAATTAATAAAATGGCAAAAAAAATGTTTGGGCGGCGATAGATGACAGCTGTCAAGAGTATGGAAGTTTTGTATATTATATCTTTTTTCGTTTCTTACATTCGACCTTTTGTTATACATTAACACATTACTATTTTAGAATTTTTTTTTTGAAATATTTGAAATAAAAAGTAAAAAAATAATAGCTCTCAGAATAGTGACAATGGAATTCACTTTGCGCTCGCGAAAATGTGACTTACGTGTGATTGTTGTGAGCTAATGGAGCTGTATGAAAAGGAGTTACATTTGTCTAATTTATGTTGATATTTGCTTGAAAATATTTAGTTTTCACACCAAATGCTGTACCATTTGTAGTGAGTAGAGTATTTGTTGCATGGTTTTAAAATATTCTTCTCTAATCATGGCCCTATGGAATGCATTTCTATATTTTCTATGAGGCTTCTTTTTCCAATCCAGGTTTACAAAACTTTTGTATTCTATTTTTGTACAATTGTAGAATTCATATAGTTCTGACAACACTGCGATGGAAACAATGAGTTGTACGCTTCTTGGTTGAATTGGACGTTTTAAATAATAGCTGAGATGTTAGTAGCGCATAAAGTGCAATATTTCAATACTACGTAGCTGTTTCCTCTAATACGGGAAAGTAAGTGCTGTTGTAGCACCACTAGTTTTTGGGTGGAGATATGAGTCCCTTGGAGACTAGCGTACACAGCTAATCTCTTCACTGTACCGCCTACACCGACACAAGGGCCTTTGCCTTGGCTGGTAGCGAAAAAGTGCCATTCCGCCAGGTTGCCAAAATATTTCTTGTGATTCGTAATATTTGAGAAATTATTTTTGTTTTGTCCTGCGGCTCCATCACTGAAATAATATATATTTTTTTATTTTATAAAAATTTTCTTGCGAATATTCAATGAGTTTCTTTTGAAATAGGTGTACTCCTGCACTGTGAGTTCAATAATCTGATATTATTGACAAATGTTAATATTCATGAGTTCAATAATCTGATATTATTGACAAATGTTAGATAAATCACCGTTTTGGGAATTGTTGTACGTAATAAACAAGAAATGGGTGTATTGTAGCCTGTAAATTACTACGATAGCATCTTGTGTTACAAAACTGAAATTTTCCAAATAATCATCAATAATGTTGAATTCTCCTTGTTGCATAACTTTTTTCAGATGCCGACCACTAAGTGCAG
Organism: Acheta domesticus; assembly: GCA_031308135.1. Taxonomy (NCBI): domain Eukaryota; kingdom Metazoa; phylum Arthropoda; class Insecta; order Orthoptera; family Gryllidae; genus Acheta; species Acheta domesticus. Next base: position 203,067,263 of record JAHLJT010004567.1, on the reverse strand, counting down.
GATCTTTTTTCGTATTTCATCTGTCACCTTCCTTTTCCCGAATACTGTTGCAGTTCAAAAAGGTTGCAGCACCACAAAGTACCACCTTTTCTTTTTAATTTCGGCATTTTAAATAAAGCTTTTAACGTTCAATTTTTTTTACTATTCAATACACTGTTGAATTAATACTCGCCAATGGACAGCGTTCGACTGAAGTAAGCTTCCTAACGCAACGAAATTCTCACGATAACATGAATGTTATCTGTCTGAAGACAGTGAGGAAAGTGTCATGATAAAAAACACTTTTATTGATATACGCCTCGTCAGCCCTTTCTGAAGGTCCGCCTTCTATCCGACCATCAGTGATCCCAAAGCTCCCGCCACTCACTCAGGCCTAATGTTGGACAGAGCAGCTCCAGTGCGATTATGGCCCTCAAAGACAATGTTGGTATTAATTTATTTATAACATAAAAACTTGTAGTCCCGCGATCAAATTTGAACAATGAATCATTGGATGAATCATTAGATGATCTCTATGTAGGAAAAAAATCCTGTTATTCAAAACATTGCATTTTTAATTATAAATATTTGTTGTAATTTTACATCAATTATTAGAAATATTATTAACAAAAATTTCGATTAATTTACCTCCATTTTAACTTACATGTATCCACTTTAAATAGGTACATCCTTTGCTCTGTTACGAATAAAAGTGTATTTATTATCAAATATTTTTGAAAGTCTTGCAAGTGCTGTACCTGAATATTCCTCTCGTTGTTGTAGGTAGGAGGTAGGAGTCCTTTGAAGGTAGGAGTCTTAAAATTTGCCAAGAAAAACCTATTACCATGTTAATCAAATATTGAAATATGAAAAACATTCAAGAACGTACCCTTCAAAATCCTAAAATTTTGAATGGAATGAGCCACATAATATCTAACTTTGAAAGAATATATAAAAAAACAAAAGTTTCTGGCACTTGTGTTATAACCTTTTGTTTTCGTTGCCTTTTCACAACTTATTTTACACCAACCTCGCGCACGGGAACTCACTAGCAAGGCCGGCCTTCTCAACTAGGAGTCCGGGAAACCAAATTTTATGAGGCAATTTCCAACAATAAAAATTCCCAGGATATTTGTTCGCGAACGATGCTAAAAAAATAAATTTTTAAATTGTATCTAGAAAGACGTGTCTTTATTTGATCTTGTCTCATATTCGGAGTGGCTCAGTGCAAAGCGCGCTGACTTCGCAGTCGGAAAGTTCGTGTTCGATTCTCACGCAGGCAATTCTGATCGGTTTTTTTTTACGTTTCCCTCCGTCATAAGGCGAATGCTGAACTGGTCCAAAAAGGCCACGATCACCAGTTGGCTAGTAATAATAATAATAATAATAATAATAATAATAATAATAAACTGTTAATCCAGATCATTATCTTGATCTCGACACTATCATTATCGTCGTCTCTTGAATATTTTATTGCAATGATATTGTAATTTTAGTATGTTTTTTGTATACCCGAACGAACGTCAAAGTACGAATTATTAAAACGTTTATCTGTTATACCGGGTCTTTAGTCTTACTCGCAACCCATACCTGAGAGCACAACCTCTTGTTTTGGCAATCTGGCAACGCGTGAAATACCTTTGGCTTCCCTTTCTCTTTTCACGACCCACCCCCTGTCGCAGATTTCGGGGTAGGAAAACGGGGGCTATTTTAGTTGAAAGAAAGAGCAAGAACTTATTCTGTACTTGGCCAGTCATTCATTCATGTTTCTTAGGAACTCACGTTCAGGAAAGAAGAATCGCTTCGAAAATGTTGACGAAGGATCAACATGTATTTTTCGTGGAAGTTTACAAGAGCCCAAAATCTTCCTTAGTCAGGAAATGTTTCAATAAAAATTTCCAGAATTGCCAGTTCCCAAAACAAGGGGAAAGGAAAGGAGGAGAAATTATTAGAAATCTAGAACTTCAGGTTTATTTTATTAATATTCATTAATTTTATTAAGATTTTCCCATTTCTTTAATTTCCAGCTTGCTAATGACCTTTCTAGTTGATGTGGCATAAAATAAATAAATAAAGAAAAATAAAAGTAAATAATTTCCAGGTTCAATAATAAATAATTATTGTTATAAATAATGAACAGCTTGGCGGTGATGTTTCACGCCCCCAGCCCAAGGCCCGCGGCCACAGGCCCCTATATACTGTGGCGGCATATAGCGGTGCCTTAATAAATTTACAACAAAAACTTCTTTTTCGTTCTCTCAGGCATGCGCACGTGCGCTTTCCCCGCTCGCCTCGGCCCAGCCGCGCACCACCCCGCCTGTTGTTCTTTGCTGTCAGAGACCCACCCCTCCGACGGGACGCCGTCCTGGTAAGAATTTATGACCACTTGTCGTCAAAGGCCACTTGACGAACCCACTTCACTGAATGCACCTTTTGTGACCCACCACCGCCGATCCTTGGGCGCCCTCCTCGCTTCCACGCCTGTCGCGATAATTCAAGAAAGTCCGAACCCTTTGCCATACAATAATTGCTCACTAGGGAAGCCCCCCCCCGACGAACGCAGCTGCGTTTCGGTCAACAGAGATAGCGTTTCGGTAGAGAGAGATACTTTAGAAAATTTTCCACGAATCCTCGGACCGCGATTCGTCAAAATTAATTCTGCGACGCTGTAAGGTGCGGCCAATGAGAAGTTTCACAAAGTAGGTCAGCGAGCCTAGGATGAACTTAGGAGGGGGAAGATCCGGAGAGGGACAGATTCTCAAAATCTTTAAAAAAAAGTCACCACTAGGGAGGTAGTCGTGAGAGCGAACACACGAGAGCATCGGCCGCGAAAGAAACGCTTAGAAGTGAGTTATGAACGGGTAAACGCGAGGGCAGTGGCCGCGAAACAGACACTTAGAAGCGAGTTGCGAGAGGGCGCTTCATGACCAAAACTCGTTGCCTAATTCGAGCGAACGAGCCGCGAGTAACAGGATCCAGCCTCCGGTCCGCACCAGCAATTAAATGCTGTCGTATCGCTCGTCCAAGCCGTAGTGAGAAACGAATCCGGAATCGTCCAGCATCTTGGTGGCGAGGTGCAAAGGAGACCACGGGGCACGCAACGACCCGCGAGAAGGCGTCCACCCTCCCGTTTCAACATTGCCGGTCATAAGACAACGCCCGTTGAAGACGCCGAGGCCATCGACCGCAACGTGGACACCCCAGCCCACGCCCATTCAACAGATAAGACTTTTAACGCACGCCCGCGCTTTGGGGCGTCCCGCCTCGAGACGAGACGAAAATGTCTCCCAAATTCTAAAGTGTTCTATCTTTCTGTTTTTTTTGTTTTGTTTGTTTTTTGTTAGAGTTAAGCGGTGCCGCGCAATGGCATATTTTTCTTTAAGACTAACAGAAGTGTAATTAACTATCTTTTCTCTTAATCTTCTTTTACTGAGCTCAATAGGTAGGGTGTAATCCCACCTCATGGGATTTTCTTTGTGTAACTTCCCCGGCCGTAGGTCGGGAATAAATGCATAATTTTATTTCACTGCCAAATTGCGGCTCATCATTTACAAAGTAGTTTCCCGGCCCGCACCTCTCTTCCACCCGCTAGACGATGGCGTTGCAATTCGGCTTTCCCAACGTGGGGCCGGAGGACGCGATGTCGTTGCAATTTGGGCTCCCGCCGTGGGGCTCGAGCATGATGCTGCAATTGGGCTCCCAACGTGGGGCCGCTAAAGATAGAGGATACGTTGCAATACACTGGGTCCTTAACGACCCATTTTAAGAAACATTTCAGAAATGAAGACTTCTTAAACTCAAGCAAGTACAACTGGGTCGTTAGCGACCCATGACACAATAGTCATTGCAGTATGTCACAAAGCATTCACATTTTTAATTTCTAGGGATTGTCCCACTGGATCGTTAACGACCCAACTGGAAACAACGGTTTCTTTATTAAAGTTAGGTCGTGAGGGACCCAATGCACAAAAATTATCATTGCACAATTAACATTTCAGTCGCAAAAAATATATTTTCAATTTTTAGAGATTCTCCCACTGGGTCGTCAACGACCAAACTGAAAAGTATGGATTTTTGATTAATGTTTCCTGCAATACTCACGTCCTATAATAAAATTAGTATAATATATTAGTTTTAATAAAAAAATTATTCAAAAAGATAATTTTTGCCAGGCCGCTTTCGAATCACAATCGACGGATAAAAGATATCGTCTTCTTTAAAAGCCACCAAATACACTAGGTCGTTTACGACCCCTGATAGGAATCACATTTCAAAAAAGGAGAAAACTTAAAAACAAACTATTACAACTGGGTCGTTAACGACCCTTTGCACAAAAATTCCATTGCAGTCAGTCACTAAGCTTAGTCATTTTATCATTGAAGAATCGGTCCCACTGGCTCGTTACCGACCCCGCCATGAAAATATGTATGTATTTACATTTATTTATATGTATGTACATTTTTCATGCGATCTGCGCTTTCTTCATTAAAATTAGTATAATATAATTGTTTTAATAAAAAAGGTATTAAAACATAGTTTTAGCGAGGCCACGTTCGCATCATTTACATGGAATACCGAGAACGTCTTGGTCAGAATCCACCATATACACTGGGTCAATAACGACCCATTTTGACAACACATTTCGAAAAAAGGAAGGAGATAACTTCTTAATTCTTGTGTTTAAACACAAGCAATGAAAACTGGATCGTTAACCACCCATTACACCAAAAATTCCACTACAGTCAATCGCAAAACATATTCATTTTTTCTTTGAAGCAATTGCCCACTGGGTCGTTTACGACCTAACCAGGTAAATATGTTTTTTGGATAAATGTTTCATGTGATTTGCGTTTCCTTCATTAAAATTAGTAAAATATATGTATTAATAAAAAAATTATTCAAAAAATAACTTTTGCCAGGCCGCCTTCGTATCATATTCACGGAATAAAGAGATCGTCTTGGTCAGAAGCCACTATATACACTGGGTTGTTAGCGACCCCTTATAGGAATCACATTTCCAAAAGGGAAGGAGATAACTTCTTAAAAACAAGCAAATACAACTGGATCGTTAACGACCCATTGCACGAAATATTCCATTCCTGTCCTGTACACTGGGACAATACCGATCCATTTTAAGAAATACATTTCAGAAAAGGAAGGAGACAACTTTTTAAACCGATGCATATACAACTGGGTCCTTGGCGACCCATTGCACAAAAATTATCTTTCCACAATAAGCATTTCAATCAGTCGCAAAGCATAGACATTTTCAATTTCTAAAGATTGTCCCACTAGGTCGTCAACGACCCAACTGGAATGTATGGTTTTTAATGAATATTACCTGTGATGCGCGCGTCCTGTAATAAAATTAGTATAATATATAAATAATTAATAATCGAAAAGATCTTTAAGATTTTAATAAAAAACTATTCAAAAAAATAATTTTTGCCAGGCTGCTTTCGTATCTTCTTTCACATCATATAGAGATCGTCTTGGTCGGAAGCCATCATATACACTGGCTCGTTAACGACCGCTTATACGAATCACATTTAAGATAAGGAAGAGGACAACTTAAAAACAAGCATCTACAACGGTCTTTAACGACCCATTGCACGAAAAATTCCATAGCAGTCAGTCGCAAAACAGTCATTTTTTCTGTGAAGAAATTGTCCCACTGGGTCGGAAACGACCCAACTAAGAAAATATGTCTTTGAATAAATGTTTCATGTAAATTGCGCTTCTTTTATTAAAATTAGTATAATATAATTGTGTTAATAAAAAAGTATTTAAATCAGATTTTGCGAAGCCACGTTCGAATCATGTATATGAAAGATGCAGAAGATATTGTTTAAAATCCACCATCTACACTAGTACAGTAACGACCCATTTTAAAAAACACATTTCCAAAAAAGAAGGAGACATCTTCTGAAACACAAGCAATTCGTTAGCGACCCATTGCACAAAAATTATCATTGCACAATTTATCATTGCACATTTCAGTCGCAAAGAATTGATACTTTCAATTTCTAGAGATTGTCCCACTGGTTCGTCAACGACCCAACTGGAAAGTTGATTAATGTTTTCTGTAAAAGGCGCGTCCTTTAATAAAATTAGTATAATTAATAGTTTAATACATAAATTATTCAAAAAAATAATTTCTGCCAGGCCGCTTTCGAATCATCTTTCACGGAATAAAGAGATCGTCTTGATCAGAAGCCACCATAAAAAGTGGGTCGTTAACGACCCCTTATGGGAATCACATTTCAGGAAAGGAAAGAGAAAACTTCTTAACAACAAGTATTAAAACAGTTTTAGCGAGGCCACGGGCGATTCATCTACCTGGAATAAGGAGATCGTCTAGGTCACTATTCACCATACGTCAAAAACGACGCATTTTAAAAAACAAATTTCAGGAAATGAAAGAAAAAAATTTTTAAACCCAAGCAATGACCACTGGGTCGTTAACGACCTATTGCACAAAAATTATCATTGCACAATAAACATTTCCATCAGTCGAAAAGCATCATCGCAAAGCATAGAAATTTTCAATTTCCTGAGATTGTCCGACAGCATCGTCAACGACTCAATTGAAAAGTATGTTTTTTTATGAATGTGATACGCACGTCCTTTAATCAAAATTAGTATAATATATTAGATTTAATAAGTACATATTCAAAAAATATTTTTTGCCAGACCGCATTCGAACCATCTTTCAGGGAATAAAGAGAGCGCCTTGGAGAGAAACCACCATATAGTGGGTCGTTAACGACCCCTTAAAGGAATCACATTTCAGGAAGAAAAGGAGACACCTTTCGGAAAACAAGCAATTACAACTGGGTCGTTAACGACCCATTGCATGAAAAAATTCTATTGCAGTCAACCGCAAAACATAGTCATTATTTCTTTGAAGAAACTGTTCCACTAGATCGTTAACGACCCAGCGAGGAAAATATGTATATTTTGATAAAAGTTTCATGTGATTTCCGCTTTCTTTTTTAAAGTTAGGATAAAATAATAGTATTAATAATAAAATATTAAAACAGTTTTAGCGAGGCCACGGTCGTTTCATCCACCTGGAATAAGGAGGTCGTCTTGGTCACTATTCACTTGGTCAATACCGACGCATATTAAGAAACAAATTTCAGGAAATGAAAGAGAGATTTTTAATCACAAGCAATAACCACTGGGTCGTTAACGACCTATTGCACAAAAATTATCATTGCACAAAAAACATCTCAATCAGTCGCAAAGCATAGATATTTCCAACTTCTTAAGATTGTCCCACTGAATCGTCAACGACCCAATTGAAATAAATGTTTATTATGAATGTGATACGCACGTCCTTTAGTAAAAAAAATAATATTTATTAGTTTTAATAAAAACATATTCAAAAAATATTTTTTGCCAGGCCGCATTCGAATCATCTTTCACGGAATAAAGAGAGCGCCTTGGTCAGACTCCACCATATACAGAGGGTCGTTAAAGAGCCCATATAGGAATCACATTTCAGGAAGGGAAGGAGACTTCTTCTGAAAAACAAACAATTACAACTGGGTCGTTAACGACCCATTGCACGAAAAAATTCAATTGCAGTCAATCGCCAATGCCACATAGTCATTATTTCTTTGAAGAAATTGTCCCACTGGGTCGTTAAGGACTCCGCGAGGAAAATATGTATTTTTTATACACGTTTCACGTGATTTGCGCTTTCTTTTTTAAAGTTAGGATAAAATAATTATATTTAAAAAAAGGACTAAAACACCGCGAAGCCACGAGTCGGCCAGGCCACGGTCGATTCACCCACCTCGAATAAGGAGATCGTCTTGGTCACTATTCACTATATACACTAGGGAAAAAACGACTCATTTTAAAAAACAAATTTCAGGAAATGAAAGAGATAAATTTTTAAACACAAGCAATAACCACTAGGTCGTTAACGACCTATTGCACAAAAAATATCATTGCACAATAAACATTCCAATCAGTTCCAAAGCAAAGATATTTCCTATTTCTTCAGATTGTCCCAATGGGTCGTCAACGACCCAATTGGAGTGTATGGTTTTAGATGAATGTGATACGCACGTCCTTTAATAAAATTAATATAATACATTAGTTTTAAAAAAACATATTCAAAAAGTATTTTTGCCAGGCCGCATTCGAACCATCTTTCACGGAATAAAGAGAGCGTCTTGGACTGGAGCCACCACATTACTGGGTCGTTAACGACCCATTATAGGAATCACATTTCAGGAAGGGAAGAAGACATCTACTGAAAAGGCAATTACAACTGGGTCGTTAACGACCCATTGTACAAAAAATTCAATTGCAGTCAATCGCAAAACATAGTCATTATTTCTTTGAAGAAATTGTCCCACTGGGTCGTTAAGGACTCCGCGAGGAAAATGTGTAATTTCTTATACAAGTTTCATGTGATATGCGCTTTCTTTTTTATGTTAGGATAAAATAATTATATCAATAAAGAAGTTTTAAAACAGTTTTAGAGAGACCACGGTCGATTCATCAACCTGGAATAAGGAGATCGACTTGGTCACTATTCACCATATTCCTTGGATCAATAACGACGCACTCAAAAAAACAAATTTCAAGAAAGGAATGAAATAAATTTTTAAACACAAGCAACGACCACTGAGTCGTAAATGACCTATTGCACAAAAATTTTCATTGCACAATAAACATTTCAATCAGTCGCAAAGGAAAGATATTTTCAATTTCTTGAGATTGTCCCACTGAATCGTCAACGACTCAATTGAAAAGTATGTTTTTCGTGAATGTGATACGTACGTCTTTCAATAAAGTTAGTATAATATATTTGTTTTACAAAAAGATATTTAAAAAAATATTTTTTGCCAGGACGCATTCGAATCATCTTTCACGGAATAAGGAGAGCGACTTGGACAGAAGCCACCATATAGTGGGTCGTTAACGACCCCTTATAGGAATCACATTTCAAGAAGGGAAGGAGACATCTTCTGAAAAAGAGCAATTACGACCGATACGACCGTTAACGACCGATTGCACGAAAAATTCAATTGCAGTCAATCGCAAAACATAGTCATTATTTCTTTGAAGAAATTGTCCCACTGGGTCGTTAACGACTTTGCGAGGAAAATATGCATTTCTTTTATACAAGTTTCATGTGATTTGCGCTTTCTTTTCTAAAGTTAGGATAAAATAATTATATTTATAAAAGTATTAAGACAGTTTTAGCGGGGCCACGGTCGATTCATCCACCTGGAATAAGGAGATCGTCTTGGTCACTATTCACCAGATTCACTGGATCAATAACGACTCATTTTAAAAAACAAATTGCAGAAAATGAAAGAGGTAAATTTTTAAACCCAAGCAATGACCACTGGGTCGTTAACGACCTACTGCACAAAAATTATCATTGCACAATAAACATTTCAATCAGTTCCAAAGCATGTCCTATTTCCTATTTCTTAAGATTGTCCCAATGGATCGTCAACGACCCAATTGGAGTGTATGGTTTTAGATGAATGTGATACGCCCGTCCTTTAATAAAATAATTCTAATATATTAGTTTCATTTAAAACATATTCAAAAAAATATTTTTTGCCAGGCCGCATTCGAATCATCTTCCACGGAATTAGAGCGTCTTGGACAGAAGCCACTATATAGTGGGTCGTTAACGACCCTTATAGGAATCACATTTCAAGAAGGGAAGGAGACATCTTCTGAAAAAGAGCAATTACAACTGGGTCGTTAACAATCCATTGCACGAAAAATTCAATTGCAGACAATCGCAAAACATAGTATTTATTTCTGTGAAGAAACTGTCCCACTGGTTCGTTAACCACCCCGCGAAGAAAATATGTATGTTTTGATACATGTTTCACGTGATTTGCGCTTTCTTTTTTAAAGTTAGGGTAAAATAATTATATTAATAAAAAAGTATAAAAACAGTTTTATCGATGTCACGGTCGATTCATCTACCCGGAATAAGGAGATCGTTTGGTCACTATTCACCATATACACTGGCTCAATTACGACTGATTTTTAAAAACAAATTGCAGAAAATCAAAGAGATAAATATTTAAACCCAAGCAATGACCACTGGGTCGTTAACGACCTATTGCACAATAATCATTTCAATCAGTTCCAAAGCATCAACGGATCGTCTAATCGAATCTAAACGTATTCATCTAATTTCCTATTTCTTGAGATTGTCCCATTGGGTCGCCAACGACCCAATTGGGCTGTATGCTTTTAAATGAATGTGATACGCACGTCCTTTAATTAAATTAATATAATATATTAGTTTTAATAAAAACATATTCAAAAAAATTTTTTCCCGGCCGCATTCGAATCATCTTTTACGGAATAAAGAGAGCGTCTTGGACAGAAGCCACCATATAGTAGGTCGTTAACGACCCCTTATAGGAATCACATTTCAGGAAGGGAAGGAGACATCTAAAAAAGAGCAATTACAACTGGGTCGTTAACGACCCATTGCACGAAAATTTCAATTGCAGTCAATCGCAAAACATAGTCATTATTTCTTTGAAAAAATTGTCCCACTGGGTCGTTAACGTCTCCGCAAGGAAAATATGTATTTTTTTATACAAGTTTCATGTGATTTGCGCTTTTTTTTAAAGTTAGGATAAAATAATTATATTTAAAAAAGTATTAAAACAGTTTTAGCGAGGCCACGGTCGATTCACCTGGAATAAGGAGATCTTCTTGGTCACAATTCTCCACTGACGTCAATAACGACGTACTTTGAAAAACAAATTTCAAGAAATGAAAGACACAAATTTTTAAATACAAGCAATGACCACTTGGTCGTTAACGACCTATTGCACAAAAATTATCATTGCACAATAAACATTTCAATCAGTCGCATAGCATAGATATTTTTAATTTCTTGAGATTGTGATACCTTGAGATTTTAGTTCTTGAAATTGAGAGTTTCAATTAAAACATATTCAAAAAATAATTTTTGCCAGGCCACATTCGAATCATCTTTCACGGAATATAGAAAGCGTCTTGGCCAGAAGCCACCATATAGTGGGTCGTCAACGTCCCAATTGGAAAGTATGGTTTTTATGAATGTGATACGCACGTCCTTCAATAAAATTAGTATATTTGTTTTAATAAACACATATTCAAAAAACATTTTTTGCCAGGCCGCATTCGAATCATCTTTCACGGAATACAGCGAGCGTCTTTCCCAGAAGCCACCATATAGTGGGTCGTTAACGACCCTTTACAGGAATCACATATCAGGAAGGGAAGGAGACATTTTCCTAAAAACAAGCAAATTCTAAACTTGGTCGTTAACGACACATTGCACAAAAATTATCATTGCACAATGTACATATTATTCAATCGCAAATCATTGATATTTTCAAATTGTATAGATCGTCCCAATCAGTCGTCAACGACCCATATGGAGAGTATGGTCTTTTATGAATGTGATACGCCCTTCCTTTAATAAAATAATTCTAATGTATTAGTTTCAATTAAAACATATTCAAAAAATATTTTTTTGCCAGGCCGCATTCGAATCATCTTTCACGGAGTAAAGAGAGCGTCTGGGACAGAAGCTACCATATAGTGTGTCGTTAACGACCCCTTATAGGAATCACATTTCAGGAAGGGAAGGAAACATCTTCTGAAAAAGAGCAATTACAACAAATCCTTAACGACCCATTCCACGAAAAAGTCAATTGCAGTCAATCGCAAACCATAGTCATTATTTCTTTGAAGAAATTGTCCCACTGTGTTGTTAAGGACGCCGCGAGGAAAATATGTATTTTTTTTATATAAGTTTCATGTGATTTGCGCTTTCTTTTTTATGTTAGGATAAAATACTTATATTAATAAAGAAGTTTTAAAACAGTTTTAGCGAGACCATGGTCGATTCATAAACCTGGAATAAGGATATCGACTTGGTCACTAATCACCATATTCCCTGGATCAATAACGACGCACTCAAAAAAACAAATTTCAAGAAAGGAATGAGATAAATTTTTAAACACAAGCAATTATCACTGAGTCGTTAATGACCTATTGCACAAAAATTATTATTGCACAATAAACATTTCAATCAGTCGCAAAGCAAAGATATTTTCAATTTCTTGAGATTGTCCCACTGAATCGTCAACGACCCAATTGGAAAGTATGTTTTTCGTGAATGTGATACGTACGTCCTTCAATAAAATTAGTATAATATATTTGTTTTAGAAAAAGATATTCAAAAAAATATCAGGACGCCAGGACGTATGTGCCAGGACGCATTCGAATCATCTTTCACGGAATAAAGAGAGCGTCTTGAACAGAAGCCACCATATAGTGGGTCGTTAACGACCCTTTGTAGAATCACATTTCAGGAAGGGATTCTTCTGAAAAGTGCAATTACAACTGGGTCGTTACACACCCATTGCACGAAAAATTCAATTGCAGTCAATCGCGAAACATAGTCATTATTTCTTTGAAGAAATTGACCCACTGGGTCGTTAAAGACTCCGCCAGGAAAATATATATTTTTCTATACAAGTTTCATGTGATTTGCGCTTTCTTTTTTAAAGTTAGGATAAAATAGTTATATTTAAAAAGTTTTAGCGAGGCCACGGTTGATTCACCCACCTGGAATAAGGAGATCATCTTGGTCACTATTCACCATATTCACTGGATCAATAACTCATTTTAAAAAACAAATTGCAGAAAATCAAAGAGGTAAATTTTTAAACCCAAGCAATGACCACTGGGTCTTTAACGACCTATTGAACAAAAATTATCATTGCACAATAAACATTTCACTGCGATCCAAAGCAAAGATATTTCCTATTTCTTGAGATTGTCCCAATGGGTCGTCAACGACCAAATTGGAGTGTATGGTTTTAGATGAATGTGTTACGCACGTCCTTTAAAAAAATTAATATAATACATTAGTTTTAATAAAAACATATTAAAAAAATATTTTTCCCAGGCCGCATTCGAATCATCTTTCACAGAATAAAGAGAGCGTCTTGGACAGAAGACACCAAATAGTGGGTCAATAACGACCCCTTATATGAATCACATTTCAGGAAGGGAAGGAGACATCTTCTGAAAAAGAGTATTTAAAACTGGGTCGTTAACGACCCATTGCACGAAAAATTCAATTGCAGTCAATCGCAAAACATAGTATTTATTTCTGTGAAGAAAGAGTCCCACTGGTTCGTTAACGACCCCGCGAAGAAAATACGTATGTTTTGATACAAGTTTCACGTGATTTGCGCTTTCTTTTTTAAAGTTAGGATTAAATTAATTTATTAATATAAATTAATAAAAAAGTATAAAAACAGTTTTATCGAGGTCACGGTCGATTCATCTACCCGGAATAAGGAGATCGTTTGGTCACTATTCACCATATACACTGGCTCAATTACGACTGATTTTTAAAAACAAATTGCAGAAAATCACAGAGGTAAATATTTAAACCCAAGCAATGACCACTGTGGCGTTAACGACCTATTGCACAATAATCATTTCAATCAGTTCCAAAGCGTAGATATTTCCTATTTCTTGAGATTGTCCTAATGGGTCGCCAACGACCCAATTGGGCTGTATGCTTTTAAATGAATGTGATACGCACGTCCTTTAATTAAATTAATATAATATATTAGTTTTAATAAAAACATATTCAAAAAAATTTTTTCCAGGCCGCATTCGAATCATCTTTTACGGAATAAAGAGAGCGTCTTGGACAGAAGCCACCATATAGTGGGTCGTTAACGACCCCTTATACGAATCACATTTCAGGAAGGGAAGGAGACATCTAAAAAGAGCCATTACAACTGGGTCGTTAACGACCCATTGCACGAAAATTTCAATTGCAGTCAATCGAAAAACATGGTCATTATTTCTTTGAAGAAATTGTCCCACTGTGTTGTTAAGGACGCCGCGAGGAAAATATGTATTTTTTTATATAAGTTTCATGTGATTTGCGCTTTCTTTTTATGTTAGGATAAAATACTTATATTAATAAAGAAGTTTTAAAACAGTTTTAGCGAGACCATGGTCGATTCATAAACCTGGAATAAGGAGATCGTCTTGGTCACAATTCACCACTTACGTCAATAACGACGTACTTTGAAAAACAAATTTCAAGAAATGAAAGACACAAATTTTAAATACAAGCAATGACCACTCGGTCGTTAACGACCTATTGCACAAAAATTATCATTGCACAATAAACATTTCAATCAGTCGCATAGCATAGATATTTTTAATTTCTTGAGATTGTGATATCTTGAGATTTTAGTTCTTGAGATTGAGAGTTTCAATTAAAACATATTCAAAAAATAATTTTTGCCAGGCCGCATTCGAATCATCTTTCACGGAATATAGAAAGCGTCTTGGCCAGAAGCCACCATATGGTGGGTCGTCAACGTGGTTTTTATGAATGTGATACGCACGTTCTTCAATAAAATTAGTATAATATATTTTTTTAATAAACACATATTCAAAAAAAATTTTTTCCTCGGCCGCATTCCAATCATCTTTCACGGAATAAAGACAGCGCCTTGGACAGAAGCCACCATATAGTGGGTCGTTAACGACCTCTTATATGAATCACATTTCAGGAAGGGAAGGAGATATCTTCTAAAAAAAGCAATTACCACTGGGTCGTTAACGACCCATTGCATGAAAAATTCAACTGGAGTCAATCGCAAAACAATAATTATTTCTTTGAAGAAAACGTCCCACTGGGGCGTTATCGACACCACGAGGAAAATATGTATGTTTTTATACAAGTTTCATGTGATATGCGCTTTCTTTTTTAAAGTTAGGATAAAATAATTATATTTAAAAAAGTATTAAATCAGTTCTAGCGAGGCCACGGTTGATTCATCTAACTGCAATAAGGAGACCGTCTGGGTCACTATTCACAATATATACACTATCAATAACGACACATTTTAGGAAACAAATTTCAAGAAATGAAAGAGACAAATTTTTATACACAAGCAATGACGACTGGGTCGTTAACGACCTATTGCACAAAAATTATCGTTGCACAATGAACATTTCAATCAGTCGCAAAGCATAGATATTTTCAATTTCTTGAGATTGTCCCACTGGGTTGTCAACGACTTAATTGGAAAGTATGGTTTTTATGAATGTGATACGCACGTCCTTCAATAAAATTAGTATAATTTATTAGTATTAATAAAAACATATTCAAAAAATATTTTTGCCAGGCTGCATTTGAATTATCTTTCACAGAATAAAGAGAGCGTCTTGGTCAGTAGCCACCATATACAGTGGGTCGTTATCGACCCATTCTAGAATCACATTTCAGGAAGGGAAGGAAATATCTTCCTAAAACAAGTAATTAGAACAGGGTCGTTAACGACCCATTGCACGAAAAATTCAATTGCAGTCAATCGCAAAACATTGTCATTATTTCTTTGAAGAAACTGTCCCACTGGGTCGTTAACGATCCTGCGAGGAAAATATATATGTTTTGATACAAGTTTCACGTGACTTGCGCTTTCATTTTTAGTTAGGATAAAATAATTATATTAATAAAAAAGTATTAAAACAGTTTTAGTGAGGTCATGGATCGGGTTGGTCACTATTCACCATATACACTGGGTCGATAACGACGCATTTTAAAAAACAAATTTCAAGAAATGAAAGAGATAAATTTTAAAACTCAAGCAATGACCACTGAGTCGTTAATGACCTATTGCACAAAAAGTATCATTGCACAATAAACTTTTCAATCAGTCGCAAAGCAAAGATATTTTCAATTTCTTGAGATTGTCCCACGGGATCGTCAACGACTCAATTGGAATGTATGTTTTTCGTGAATGTGATACGTACGTCCTTCAATAAAATTAGTATATATATTTGTTTTAGAAAAAGATATTCAAAAAAATATTTTTTGCCAGGACGCATTCGAATCATCTTTCACGGAATAAAGAGAGCGTCTTGAACAGAAGCAACCATATAGTGGGTCGTTAACGACCCCTAATAGAAATCACATTTCAGGAAGGGAAGGAGAAACAATTAGAACTGGGGAAGGGAAGGAGAAACAATTAGAACTGGGTCGTTACCGACCCATTGCACGAAAAATTCAATTGCAGCCAATCGCGAAACATAGTCATTATTTCTTCGAAGAAATTTTCCCACTGGGTTGTTAACGACTTCGCGAGGAAAATATGTATTTTTTATACAAGTTTCATGTGATTTGCGCATTCTTTTTTAAAGTTAGAATAAAATAATTATATTTAAAAAAGTATTAAGACAGTTTTAGCGAGGCCACGGTCGATTCATCCACCTGGAATAAGGAGATCGTCTTGGTCACTATTCACCAGATTCACTGGATCAATAACGACTCATTTTAAAAAACAAATTGCAGTAAATCAAAGAGGTAAATTTTTAAACCCAAGCAATGACCACTGGGTTTTTAACGACCTATTGCACAAAAATTATCATTGCACAATAAACATTTCTCTCAGTTCCAAAGCAAAGATATTTCCTATTTCTTGAGATTGTCCCAATGGGTCGTCAACGACCAAATTGGAGTGTATGGTTTTAGATGAATGTGATACGCAAATTAATATAATACATAAGTTTTAATAAAAACATATTCAAAAAATATTTTTCCCAGGCCGCATTCGAATCTTCTTTCACGGAATAAACAGAGCGTCATGGACAGAAGCCACCATATAGTGGGTCGTTAACGACCCTTTATAGAATCGCATTTCAGGAAGGGAAGGATACATCTTCTGAAAAAGAGCAATTACGACTGGGTCGTTAACGACCCATTGCACGAAAAATTCAATTGCAGTCAATTGGAAACATAGTCTTTATTTCTTTGAAGAAATTGTCCCACTCGGTCGTTAAGGACTCCGTGATGAAATTATGTATTTTTTTATACAAGTTTCATGTGATTTGCGTTTCTTTTTTATGTTAGGAAAAAATAATTTTATTTTAAAAAAGTATTAAAACTGTTTTAGCGAGGCCAAGGTCGATTCATCCACCTGGGATAAGGAGATCGTCTTGGTCACAACTCACCACATACACTGGGTCAATAACGACGTACTTTAAAAAACAAATTTCAAGAAATGAAAGACACAAATTTTTAAATACAAGCAATGACCACTCGGTCGTTAACGACCTATTGCACAAAAATTATCATTGTACAATAAACATTTCAAACAGTCGCATAGCATAGATATTTTTAATTTCTTGAGATTGTCCCTCTGGGTCGTCAACGTCCCAATTGGAAAGTATGGTTTTTATGAATGTGATACGCACGTCCTTCAATAAAATTAGTATAATAAACACATATTCACAAAACATTTTTTGCCAGGCCGCATTCGAATCATCTTTCACGGAATAATGAGAGCGTCTTAGCCAGAAGCCACCATACAGTGGGTCGTTAACGACCCCTTATAGGAATCACATATCAGGAAGGGAAGGAGACATTTTCCTGAAAACAAGCAAATTCAAAACTTGGTCGTTCACGACCCATTGCACAAAGATTATCATTTCACAATGTACATATTAATCAATCGCAAATCATTGGTATTTTCAAATTGTATAGATCGTCCCAATCAGTCGTGACCCATATGGAGAATATGGTCTTTTATGAATGTGATACGCCCGTCCTTTAATAAAATAATTCCAATGCATTAGTTTCAATTAAAACATATTCAAAAAATATATTTTGCCAGGCCGCATTCGAATCATCTTTCACAGAATAAAGAGAGCGTCTTCGTCAGAAGCCACCATATACAGTGGGTCGTTAACGACCCCATAATAGCAATCACATTTCAGGAAGGGAAGGAAACATCTTCTTAAAACATGTAATGACAACTGGGTCGTTAACGACCCATAGCACGAAAAATTCAATTGCATTCAATCGGGAAACAGTCATTATTTCTTTGAAGAAACTTTGAAGAGATCGTCTTGGTCACAACTCACCACATACACTGGGTCAATAACGACGTACTTTAAAAAACAAATTTCAAGAAATGAAAGACACAAATTTTTAAATACAAGCAATGACCACTCGGTCGTTAACGACCTATTGCACAAAAATTATCATTGTACAATAAACATTTCAAACAGTCGCATAGCATAGATATTTTCAATTTCTAGAGATTGTCCTACTGGGTCGTCAACTACCCAACTGGAAAGTATGGTTTTTTTATTGTTTCCTGTGATATGCGCGTCTTTTAATTAAATTAGTACAATATATTAGTTTTAATAAAAAATCATTCCAAAAAATAATTTTCGCCAGGCCGCTTTTGAATTAGCTTTAACGGAATAAAGAGATCGTCGTGGTCAGACGCTACCATATACACTGGGTCGTTAACGACCCCTTATAGGAAACAGATTTTGGAAAAGGAGGAGGACTTCTTAATCACAGGCAATTACAACTGGGTCGTTAACGACCCATTGCACAATAATTAACATAGCACCATATTCATTGCAGTCAGTCGCAAAACAAAAAATTTTTCTTTAATGAAATAGTCTTACTGGGTCGTTAACGACCTAGCGTGGAAATTATGTTTTTTGTTTCCTGTGATTCGTCCTTCCTTCAGAATTGGGTCGTTAAAAATGTTATTTTCTTAAAAGAAATAAACACGAAAAGAAAAACCTCTATTAAGGGGCACATACTTTATATTCACCTTTTTCTTGCCAATATTTTCTCATCAAAATACCAAAACTTGGGAGCGGTATATCAAAATACCAAAACTTCGGTCAGATGGACTGACACGTGCAGTCAGACAGACCGACACATGCACAGATGGTTTCACAAACGAACGGTCAAATTGACTGGCAATGGCACGGTTTGACAGACCGACACACGGGCGGTCAGACAGACCGACACAAAGTCAGTCAGGCGGGCCGACAGAAGATCGGTCAGACGGACCGACACAGGCAGTCAGTTGGACCATCACATGCGCGGTCAGATGGACCGTTCCGCGCACTGGTTGTTCTACAAACGGCCGGTCAAATTGACCGACAGACGAGGGGTTAGAGGGACCAACACAATTGCAGTCAGACGGACCGACAGACTGCAGTCACAATTGCAGTCTGAAGGACCGACATATGCAAAGATGAACCTACGGACAGGTGGTCAAACTGACCGACCGACGGGTTGACCCGTCCCACGCACAATTGGTTTTACAAACGGGCGGTCAAATTGGCCGACACGCGCACGGTTAGACGGACCGGCACAGGTGCGGTCAGGTGGATTGACATAATAATTGTTCAGACGGACCGACACATGCAAAGATAGTTCCACAAACGAGCGGTCAAATTGACCGACAATGGCACGGTTTACAGGACGACACACGTGTGGTCAGACGGACCGACAAAAAGACGGTCAGACGGGCCGACAGAAGATCGGTCAGACGGACCGATACGGGTAGTCATTTGTGCCATCACACGCGCGGTCAGACGGACCGTTCCACGCACAGATGGTTTCTACAAACGGGCTGTCAAACTGACCGACACACGCACGGTTACATGGACGACACATGGGCGGTTAGACGGACCGACGCAAGGCCAAGCGGACGGGCCGGCACTCGGGCGGTCACACGGACCGACGCAAGGCTAATCGGACGGGCAGACACATGGGCGGTCAGACGGACCGACACACGGTCGGTCCGACGGACCGACACATGCACAAATGGTCCTACAAACAGGAGGTCAAATTGCCTGACACATGCACGGCTAGACTTTCCTTCTCGAATGAACGAACGTACTGACGAACGAACCTACGAACAAACCAAGGAGCGAACGATCGGACGGAGGAACAAACGAACAGACGGGTGAACAAATGGACGAACGGACAGACAAATTAACGAATGGACGAACCAACGAACAGAAGAATGTACGAACGGAGGTACGAACAAAGGACAACCGGCCGAACAAACGAAAGCACGAACGAACAAACTACCGGCCGAACAAACGAAAAGACGGAATAACGAACAAACGAACGAATATACAAATGGACTGACGAAGGGACGAAATGACGAACGAAACTAAGAACGAATGGAGGAACGAACGATATAATGGACGAACGGACGAGTCATTTATTTCTTTTGACTTTAAGAGAATAATTCCGCACCTTTGATGAAACCACCTGTATGTAAGAAAATATATTTTCCCTTCGTCTAAACTTTTGCTCAGAAGCACTCTCTACTCTTATCTCGTCATGGCTGGGAGGCAAAAACTAAAAGGTAGATTAAATTTGTTCAATTGGTCGGCCCGACCAATTCCAACCGTTCCGTTCCAACCAACCGACCCGTTCCAACAAGGTGACGGGATGTTGATAATTATATAAAAAGGTAGATTTTTAAAAACAGTACATAATATATATCAAATATATATCAAAATAACAGTATTAAATCACAATGTAGATGCTTCAAGCCGGACAAGCAGTGTTCATGATAGTAGCAAGTCATTACACCTGTTGACCTAAGTCCAATTTTACAAATTTAAACGTACTTCAGTTCATGCAAATCATGCCTTATTCATTAACTTATTTGTCCCATTTCATATCTTTCAATTGTAAAGAATTTTGTAGATGATTTGCTTGCCTTTCCAATATAACCATGTCACGAAGCAGACAAAAGGCCCGCCAAATAAACACAATTCCTACTAGTTGAACTTATTCCTGTAGGGAAGTCTCCACATATAAACTAAATACAGTATGCAGAAATTTAACTTTTATCGGCGAGGCCGAGGTCAGGACAGCGGCGCGCATAAGCAAGAGACAGAGGCAGAGAAAGAGAGACAAAGACAACAGAAAGGGACAAAGATAGGCAGAGACAGACAGGGAGAGATACAGAGCCGCAGAGAAACAGAGACAGACACCCCGAGATAGACACGGAGACACAAAGAGACCCGGAGAAAGGAACGCACAGCGTCGTAGACACGGAGAGTCAGGGAGAGGGACAGAGACGGAGGGAGAGAGAGGTGGAGAGACGCAGAATGGGAGAGGCAAGGAGAAAGAGGCAGTTGAAAGGCAGAACGTCTGCCGGATTCGGCTAGTAATGAATAAAAGTACCGACAAAGTGTGGTTAGCATCTTTTAAAAACCAGAAATTTTCGCACCCTAGTAATAGCAAACTAATTTCCTGTAAGCGAGATACAGAATTTGTGAGGCCTTAATGTAATGAAACGCTCTTTCTTTTTAATATTAACGAACATATTTATTTCACAGCACAGGTCAGCGTGTCTACTATATGAGCATACAATTTCAGCGTCCCTCCATCTTACATTCACACAAGTCAGCCAACTTTAATAATTAATGTTAACCAGTGCCAATCTCACACTCCTTCCCCCAAGGATAAAAATATATAAGTTTAAAGAGAAGATGACATTAAACAATGTCATCTTCATTAAACAATGGCACTTGATTAACTAATGCAAAAAACTAAACTTTAAAGATTCAACCGATCTTGTGGTTTGATTGTTCTTTTTGGACGACTGTTAATGTTCCACTCAATCTTCTTAGGCTCCATCGACACTGGATTAGGTATCTTCTCTGCATAATTCCTAGATTTCATGGGTGAATCAAAAGTCTCCTCAGCATGTTCTTCTGAGATAGAGCCTCTGCTACACTTCAGTTGAAAGTCCTTCAGTTTACCAACTCCCTCAAAAATATCACTGAATTCTTCGATGAAGTCCCTTTCCTGAAAAGTATTCACTGCTCCTTTGTAGATCGCGAGCACTCCCAACTCTGTCGCCGTCTTCTTTCCCAGAAGCGCTTCCCCTGATCCATCCCTGACAAACACTTCAGCTTCCAGCTCAGGTCCTCCGTTAGTCGGATTTTGGTTGTAAAAGCACCCAAAATCTTTAATGGTATTTCCTTCCATAAGCGTACAAAATCTTCTTCGTGTGCTACGAGGTACACACAATTCGATTCCTTTTAAGCTGTCCCAACATTCTTTGCTAATAATTTTGCATTTTGCACCAGAGTCGACGATCATATGACATTTTAGTCCACCGAGAATAACATCAATTTTCTCGTCTTCATCGGTTATTCCCAAGGCCTAATTTCTGTCACGCAGACTAAATACATCCTTGCTACCTGTTGACTCGTCACTACCCTCAGCGTCCTTTCCAATATGTCGCACATCTCTGCTTCCTTTCCCTTTTCCAGTCTCGTTTCTTACCTTCGTCTTACAAACAATTTAATGTGTCCTTTTTCCACACTTTTGACAAATACTTGATCGAGCAGGGCAATTCTTGTCTCTAGCAAAATGTCCTGTACGGTTACAGCGATAACATTTATTATTCGAGTCTCCTCTTGTTGTCATGTTTACCTTGTTGCTTTTTATTCTTGAAACTAACACGATTAATTTGTTCTGTTTTAACATCGTTTAATGTCATAACTTGTGCTTGTTTGTTTGACATTTCCCACAATCGTACAATTTCCTTCGCTCGTGCAAATGTTAATGCTGTCCCTTCTTTTAACAACTGACGTCGTAATTTGTCTGAACAACACTTCTCAACTATTTGATCTCGGACCATTTCGTCTTTTCTGTCTCTGAAATCACAATTTTCTGCTTGTTGTTATAATCGAATCACGTAATTGTCAATAGATTCATTTACCTACTGAGATAAACATTCTCTAAACAAACTCTTATGGTACATTTACTTGCGGGGCAAAAAGATTTTCCAGTGCTGTTTTCGTTAAATCATACATATTTCCTTCTTCTGGCACGACAACATTCAATATATAAAATGCAACCTGCACAAGAGTCCTGCCAAATGTAACAAAAATGCTTGCCTGTTGGTATGGGGGCAATTCCATTTGTCACAGACACACATTTGAACCAAACAGATCTAAAGAAGAGGTATTTTTAAATTGAATATTGATGACCTATATTCACCCCAGATAGTAGAGGTTATGGGCATTACTTATAGACATAGAACGTTGATATTTTTATTTATTGACTGGATGTAAAAAATAAATTCTTCATGTCACAGACACACGCAACAAAATGGAGTTAAATGCAACCTGTCAAGGAAAATTCCAAATTTCTGCTAATGTAAATTATTTAGATCCAAAGTAAAAATATAACACAATTAAAGGAAGATACATTTACGAAATAAAGGCAAAATCAGGATGTTAACACTTTTATTTTTACCAAAAAAAATTTTCAAAATTTGTCACAGACACACACGTTTGTCACAGACACACACAGTTCAAAATGATCTGAGAGGTCATTATCAAAACTTAAATAATTGCCTCTTAGTGACTTTGTAGGCTCTAGTAAAGTGCCTACAATACTGGAAACATTTACATTGTCATAATCATCATTGTCAGGCCAGTAAAATAACTTCTTACTCTATTTGAAACTAAGAAATTTGAAATAGTTTGAAAAGTAGTTGTCAACAGATAATATTTGACCAACATATTTTATTATCATCTTTACTTGATAGGACACAAGTACCCATCTTTCTGCTTCCACATTCTTTGAGGATAATTTCATAGGTTTTTGACGACCAGTTGTAGAAATTGGTGTTATCTCATCAGCGTTTGTTTTCGTGGAGAAAATTTCTAAATCTGAGTCATCAGATGTCATCTTACATATCACTTTGTATGGTGCGACACTTTGAATGCAGTGTAGTTGTCGAAGCCTAAGTATTGTGCAAATATTTTGCCAATTTTCATCAAGTGACAATTTAAAGTTTTCAATTTTTTCTTCTGGAACAAACACAATGTGTGTTGTGGACATTAAGTCTTGTGCATTCCTACAGAAGTCTTCAGCATTATGGATGTGCACTTTTCCAGTCCTAATCTTGCACCACACTAAGTGCTTTAACATATCTCCAGTGCTATCGACTGCACCTTTTCCATGTGAGTTTGCAAAAAATTTCGAAGATATTTTCAATACATTGTGCAGTGTGATGTTGCAATTACTGAATTTTTGCTTGAAATGTTCTGCTGTGCCATCAGAGAATATTTCAACAGAGGTTTCTGAAGGATACTTTGACCTCAAAGAATTGAGTACAACATAAAGGAAGACATGGGTTGAGTATTTATCATTTATTAAATTTATTCATACATTAAATTCAACTTCACCTAAAAATCCACCAATGTAAAATATCCACTATGAAGTTTAAAACATTTAAGACCATATATTTTGTCATTATTTAAAGAATTACATACACTTATAACAAATTACAACAACAATTACAACAAATTATCTTTTGTGTGTCTGTGACTTCATGCTTTGTGTGTCTGTGACCCATAGGGCTGTGTGTCTGTGACTCAAAATTAAATCACTTGCAATGGTTCTTTTGCCAACATTTTTTGTCAGACATAAATAGACTATGAACTTGCTTTGCATAATATATTTTATGCCTTTTAAAATTTATGGTTGTTGAGTTAATTTAAAAAAATACTTTTTCATGTCACAGACACACATTATTCTACACGATTTTCAAACTCATCATAATTAACCATAATATATTTTTAATGTACCTATCACTTTATTGTCAAATCTAGAGGGTTCAAACTAGAGATTTAATAACTCAAACATAGTTTACCTTGGTAAATAATGCAGAAAAAACTCGGAGGAAAATTGCTTCAAAACAGTACAGCCAAAAGTGGCTTGCAAGTGTTCATTGTCAGGCCTACTGATCACATTTTGGTGTACAAAATACCGACTATTATATTTAAAAGTTAAATTTAGACTTTTCTAAAGACTTTAAGTGCCTACAATTTTATGACATGAAGTACATTTACTTGCGGTATATATCGCAAAGTGATTACAACAAATACATGTACGAATGTCACAATGTAACAAGGTAAACATGACAACAAGAGGAGACTCGAATAATAAATGTTATCGCTGTAACCGTACAGGACATTTTGCTAGAGACAAGAATTGCCCTGCTCGATCAAGTATTTGTCAAAAGTGTGGAAAAAGGACACATTAAATTGTCCAGAAGAAGGAAACAACAATACAATACAAATAATTGTACTCCTAGTCCAAGTTTTTTCATCTATGTAACAAGCATTCCATAATTGCTTGAAACACTTTAATTATTTGTAGTGTGGTTGACATTTACTTGGAATTGCCCATGGATAGTTTTTGTTGCCACAAACAACTCGAATGATCTCATCCATTTCTTCCAACGTGTTCCCACTGTTGCATTAACTTGTTGACCGAAAAACATTCTCTCGAATCTCGCTTGTTTAAGCACAAGTACATTTTCCACAGGTTGCACACGATTTTTACACATGCACAGAACACAATTTCACTCCGATTTACCTCGTCGCCGATGTAGAATACTGTCACTAAGTCAGTTGGCACAGAACATACTGAAACACCTACTTAGGGACAGGTAATTACGAATTAAATCACAGCTCGTTAATACCTACCTGCCGCCACCCATTTATTGCGAACTCTCCTCAAACGCTTACATAATGCTTACAGGTACGCCAACCTAAACACTACAACTGCTGCTTCGGAATCTTATTTTTCAATGAACATTTTTTGCCTTATCGCCAATATGTGAAGTCATATTGTAACGAAACTTTAATAATTAATGTTAACTAGTGCCAACCTCACAGGATTTATTTTAAGGCTTTGCTAACAAAGTAGCACCCCACTACTCAGGCACAGGCAAAGTAGCACCCTCAACTAGCAAAAGAAAAGCTCAATAAAACATGTGTTTTACGAAGTTTTAACATTTATCAAATGGAACATTATTACAAAGAATGATCTATTTATTACAGACTTCTTTTTAATAAATTTACATACCGTAGATAGTATATTTTGGTGTTCTGTATAATATTTTAATCCTTATCTTATTCGTGTTAAGGTATTTTAACAACTTCTAGACAAAACATCGAATGTTATCACATTAAAACATTATGTAAATGACATTATTTTTTTAATCTGACTCAAGAAATATTTTATTACTTTCCAACTTTAGTGATATCTTACAAATGGCAAAACAAATTCCTGTCATCATATTAATCAATTATACATGGTATAATTATTCGAAAATTACAAAAATAAGTATTCTTTGCACTGGAAACTGTTTGTAGGCAAGGTTATGTACTTTTTGAAATACTTTTAGATGTAAACTTTCCTGTTATTTTTTTATCAAGTATCTATTGTTCTGAGGTATATTGAAATTTCAATGTTTTCCTTTCAGCAGAAATATTTGTGCTTTTTTTCTCAGAAAAAACTTCAAAACCTATATATTAATGTTTGGAAAAACATAATAAATTCTAAGCATTTTTGTATTGGCACCAGGTATCCTGGAATTGTAACTGAATGAAAATTATTTACAAATAACATTAATAGTTGTAGCTGTTTTCACTCCAATAGCCTTATTATGTACTTTATTCTGTGTTGATGTTAATTAAATTGTATGTATTTTCACTTCCTTTATCTTCTGATGAATGGTCAAGGCTGACCAAGTGGATTTTCCCATCTGTTTTACCAGAGGGGCTCGCAGAAGTGATGCTTGGTCAGCACAATGTCTCCCATTAACCCCTATCTCGATTCACTATACCAATGATGACACCACATTTTAGGTAGCTTCTCAATTTGCACTCATGAGGCTGGAATTTGTTTTTTACTATTTTAACTTTGATAAAAAACTTTTCAATTTATGTAAATTCAAATAATTTCATTCATGACAACATAATCTTCAGAAATTTTTTTCAGAAAATAAGTGCTTCCTGTAGATTCTAAAAGGATTGAAATTTAAAGAGTCACAACTTAACAGTACAATGCCCTCAAGCATCCATTCAACTCCTGGTACAGTTTTTTTTTCCCACTCCATTTGCTGCGTCTTGATTGACGCAACGCGTCTCGAAGCCTTTTGGAGGCGTTGAAGTTCTTGTAACTTCTTTTGTTTTGAAGATAGGATTTTCTGATTTCATGATTTTTCACCATTTTTATTTATTGACAGTGTGTTAAAAATAGAATTGTTTGAAAAATATAGTTAATTAAAAATAACTGAATTTACCTAGAATGCCCAGGAAGTGTCATTTCAATTCCACGTGTATTGTCCCTGTCCTGTAGCTATTGTTTCATTAATTTCAATGCTGGGAATGTCTCTCCTAATAATTCAGATATCTTCTGAAGGAATATGTGAGCATTCCTTCCAGTTTCCTTTTTTGTCTAGTTCTCTTGTTTGTACATTGAGATTTGTGAGTTGTTTTGCGATGTTAGCAAATATATCACAAAGTTTTGAAAAGCAAATGACAAGTTTTGAAAAGCAATCACATGAAGGAAGAGCCTTGTTATCACATAAAGATTCATTGGGAAAAAAAAGATAATTTGCATGTTCAAAAGGGGCATTTCAGACTCCAAATGATGATAAGGTCAGATGTACTTAGCTTTTAACACTGTTTCATTTCATGATTTTCAAATTAATAAGAGGGATATCACAAAAAATCAGCAGCAGATATTACTGCTCAGTCTGAAAAATTATTTTGCTTAGTATGAAGCTATACCATTATAAAATGTAGTCATTTTTATGAGTCAGAGAAATAGAGTTGATAAGGCATTTTCCTTCCAAACTCGATGTATTCGCCCAATTCATGGCATAAAATCCAAACAAAAGCAGCAAACAATGGTGACTTTTGGGGCATGATCACTAAATGGTGTGTAGCAATGTTTTTTAAATCATTGAAAATATTGGGGAAGTATTGTGAAAGAGAGAAAATGCCTGGAAATGTAGCCATGAAAAACAACTCATCAGGATACAAAGTGAGTTGATTCAGTCAGTCAGTCTTATTCTATAAAATGTGCCTGAAAACTGTGGTCTGTAAAACTCATAATAGTTTTGTATCAACAAATCTTTTCATTCTGAATATGTCCAGTAAAGTCAGTAAGGTGGAAAGTAAATAAAATGAAGACTGGAACAAAAACTACTGCCATTTTAAACATGAGATTGCATTTCTTTTTGAACTCCGCAATACACATCAAGTTTCTATCGATGTGAAACAAATGTGTAAAATATGTCTAACAAATTTGACAGAATGGAAAGTGCAATGCAAAGGAAATACATTAAACATATTTTACATATTTAAATTAAATTTTTATAACATTTTTCTACATTGTTACAGCAATATTATTCATAGATTAAAATTTACTTTTCAACATATACTTTTGTCCATTTACTTGTGCATTCCATTCAAGAAGTTTCTTCAACTTCCATTTTGCAAAACAGCAATAGCAATAAATGTTTAAAATATATTTAAGATGTGGCTTAATATGTCTATTATACACTAAATTATTATTTTTAATAATATTATAATGATATATATAAATATGTTTGCAATATTTCTCTTTCGAAGTATCATTGAAGCCTAGGAGTTGACACGGCTCTGCTGGGCGTTCTAGCAGGTATTGGCAATCCAGGTGTTCTAGTGTGAATAGGTGCTTCAGGAATCACCCATCCATCTAATCTTTAACTGTATCAGAACTTTCAGGAATTCTGTTAACATCTGTAATTCTGTAATTAGTAGAAAGCTCTTGGGGATTATCTGAAGCTTCTCACAACAAAGAAAGAAGTAGACGTTATTTTCAAGCAAGTTTTGATCAATATTTCAGAATTTTCACCTGTTTACCTGTTTAATACTGTAGTTTTTCTTTAAAAACATTCTCTCTTATTTTATTTTCCAGGATTCAAGGAATATTTTGAGGACTGATGTGACAGCATTCTCACTTTGTTTGTCATGTAGTAGTTGATAATAACTGTGGTTCGTAATCTCTATTGTAGTTGTTAATAACTACGGTAAAAAAATAATTATGGTTTGTTAATTAGAATGTGCTTGATCATGCTGGTAACATGAAAAGAAGAGTTGTTTTTTTTCTGATCTGACAAACCACTTAATTTAAAATGTTGGTTTTCCATATATGGCTGAATAGAGCTTACAATGATAAATCAGTAACTTTATCTTATATTTTGTAACAAGGACTTAAAGGAAACTGTGTTAGGAATAATCGGATTCTTGAAAAGTTAATGGTACTCTGTGATTTATTAACAATGGTTCAAATTTATGACCTCTTTATAGAACAACTATGTTTAGTAATTAATACATAAGATAACGCTCATGATGCTAGTAATTTTATTTTAGAAAATTTTCTTGAAGCAATTGTACAAGTCACTTTGATATAAAAATGCATTGAGCTTATGCTTAGTTTCAACAGTGGTCCTTTAAAAATTTCTAACATTCATATTCTACTATAAATAAAAGTTTAAATATCAATTATGAAATGAACCTTTCATATTTAGTAAGTTACTGAAAGCCGAAGAATGAGAAAACCACACTATTATTTTTAAAGTTTTCAGGACTTGGTAAAGGATTGGTAAAGGAAAAATGAGGAAAGCTACCTCAGAATAAAAATGTTTATGCAATAATTTGATCATACATTGCACCATTTACAAGGGGTAGCCATAATGGAAAATCAGGGTCAAAAATAATAAATAAACAAATGCTTATATAAGAAATGTAATTGTAAAAGTATCTGAATACTCTATAACAGACACAGATAAAGAATATGCATGTAGATACTTTTATGTTACAGTACAGTATATTTGTATCCAGATACAGTGTTTATTTCTTGTATCTATAGTGATTTTTACCAGCTACACCTTTTATGCCTACCAACCCATCAATTTGCGTTTCAATAAGATAAGACACTTATTTTCAAAGAACTTCCAGTTCTCAAAGACTCACAGGCTTGTTTTAATCTCAACAAAACTTCCGTAATTCATGAAAGAGTATTAACAAATTTAATCCTAACATCTTCAAATAAAATCCAGTTTATTGATTAAAAACAGACCATGTAATTGACAACTATAAAATATGATTACATTTATTTTTTTCTTGTCATGAGGACTAAGAGCATAATAACATTTTTGCATATCTTTGTCTTGGGATCAAGTAACAGGCAGCAAAGATAATGTGCTTCAAAAAGAGTTCTCTTCACTGAGGAACTGTGAATGCCCTCTTCTCCAAATTTTCACAGTAGTCAGCAGAAAAAGCTATTATGGTGCAAGAACATTCACAAAAATCATTTTTCTATTTGGATGACACTATTAGAATCTTGTAACATGACTAAACCAAAAAGAGATACAAATCTATAGAAATAATTTTTTTACAGTTTAATAGCATAGGAAACATTTATGTGGTCCTCTTCACTTGCTCTTCCAAGCACACTCAGTTTTGGAGAAACAACACTTCTTTATTTTCTTGGGAAATTGAAGAGCACTCTTGCTACACTGACATATTTAATATAATGAAAATTTATTTAATGTTTATTAACAGTGCTTTACGTAACTATATACAATGAATTATATACAAATAATATCTTTCAGCCCTTCAGTCTTTTTATATTTATAATGTAGCATTGAGGTGAATACCTAAATAACATACATAAAGAACTGTACGTAATGGGAAACTTAGCTCTAATTTGTACAGGCCGGATAAAACTATCTGCACATAAAACAATACTGGAAGTTTGGGTGGGTTGACAAATATTTAATTTGCTATTTACAGTCGGCAATATAAAACAAGCAACACCACAAAATGCTTACAGTTCTTACGAAAACAGTATTTCAATTATGTTTAAGAATCATGCTACCACACTTTTCTAGCGTAAGGCATGAGCCCTTTTTTTATTCATGTGCATCCTAAATTGTTAACTTGTGTTGATATTTATATGTCCGACTGCTTACTCTCGCTGAAATATTCAATGAGTCTCTCTCTTTCACCACTCACTTTCGTGCACTTATACTTTTTTATTGGCCACGTAATAGTTCATGTCACAAATATTTCACCTATGTAGTATGTCATGTAAACATTCTACTCATTTTTCTCTTATTGTACACATACTTTTTGTCAGCTTTATTAACGGCATGATAATCTTCCTACACAAGCAAGATTCTTCATCTTGGAAAGCAACATTTATGCTCCACAATAAGGCGAAGAATAATAGCTTGTAAAAATAATTCATTCCTTGTGGCAACCTTCTTTTCTTCTTCTTGTAAACTTGTCTTTGAAGAAAGATGTTGTAAGCTTCACAATAAGAATTTGTGTTCCACAAGGCATTGATCTAATGCCAAAAATGTCATCACTACAAAACCATCAATTGATCACAGAATCACTAATCACTGCAAAGTATATTCAAACTTCAACTAAGTCTGTTTCTTAATTGTTCATTAGATACCTCACATCTTCTTTACTTTTCTTAACACATTCCTCAGCAGAGTTTTTGTAAATCGACTCACATGTGTCTGCATTAATACAGATATTAAGGTTTTCTGCTAAATGTAAG
Source organism: Acheta domesticus (assembly GCA_031308135.1). Taxonomy (NCBI): domain Eukaryota; kingdom Metazoa; phylum Arthropoda; class Insecta; order Orthoptera; family Gryllidae; genus Acheta; species Acheta domesticus. The sequence continues at coordinate 203,035,960 of JAHLJT010004567.1, read as the reverse complement.
TCTTCTTAACCTTCTGGATGGGTTTGTTCTCAGCAGAGGAATTTGCATTTTTTCCGTTTGCATTCTTTGGTGGAACATTGAGCACAAGATTAATAGCTGCCTTATTATTTGCACAGGGAGGAAGATATGCTGCATCTGCATTTAAACTGCTTTCTGTCAGCCTATAATAACAAAAATGATTATTAGAAATGTATTAATTAACTTAAAAGTAAGAAAGATTAAATGATGCATAATTGTAAGAGGGTACATAATTGTAAGAAAAACAACAATCACAACAACAAAAATAAAAATGTAAAGGATGTAAAATTATTCAAGTAAACAGACAGATTAATTTAGAACTAAAACATATTGAAAAAGAAATTCTAAAAGATTGCATATCAGACTATTAAGTGACGATAATGTCACACTAAAGAAATGTAGTAGTAACATTCTTAACAAAGTACGTCATCAAGAAATGAAGGCTGCTGGTATTTGTTTTTATACAATTTCCGTTGCATGTTTCAAATTCCTAAATATGTGTACAATACAGGAAAGTGTTGAAAAGTAGTTACATTTTGTTTCTTCAAAATATCAAATATCATCAAATTTGTACATTTAATGCAACAAACATCTTTGCAAGGAAGCAATATTTAAGAATAGTTTACAGAAAAAATTACAGGAGACATAATCATAATTTCACAGCAATTATTTCATGATGACATTAACTATCAAGCAGGAATACACATTAAGTCACACAAATTTTAGGATGAACAGTGCACTGGGGTGGTTTACAAAAGGTGCAGTAATATTGAACATAGAGAAAGTCATTTACTCAGAAGCAAGCTAAAGAAAAACTGTAAAATGATTTGATCTACAAACATCCAGATTTACTTCTGGCTAAATCCCATTCCATCATATTCAAAATAGAAAATTTAAGAAACAGAAATACTACTCTACAAAATTATTTAATCTCTCTTGTTTTTAAAAAAGAAGGCATTCAAATGTAATTGACTGTAGCAAAGGAGGATTCCTCTTGTGTTGCAGCCAGTAGCTATAATACAATTGGTTCTGGGCCTATTGTTTGCATTAGGATCACCTTACATGTTGTACGCTGATTACAGTCCATGTCCATCTTTCTGAGTAATCATTCACTCCTTCCTCTTCCTGTGCCTCTTAGTCTCATCTGTAAGGTCTCCGTATTGGGGAAGGGCTGAAAGCAGCACATTAACTGAAGGTGGTAGCAGAATAAAGCCCCATAAGAATTGCATACATCTCTCAAACAATTTAGGAATTTGTGTCAAGTTACAATTCACCCCAGTGCATGTTCCACCCTCTTCATAAAATATAATAACACTCAACAACAATGTTTTGCATCACATTGCGTGATTTAATACATTTTTGTTAAGTGTTTGTTTCAATATATTCATAACCTTATCTTAAAATTGCAGTGAATTATGACATACAACAGCTCTAACAAGGGCAGTGTTCAGTAAAGATATGGAGAGCAAGGTGAGATAAGCCATTTTCCACAGCTTGTGTGCATTAGATGAATGACATGTGCTGAATAAACACACAATTTTGAAACCACATGCACAGGGAGAGGGAGTGTACATACTCCATGTTTTACAGTTTGTTTATGTTTACAATTATGTCATTCTTCTCCAGCATTTAGCTGTGGTATCTCATTTTTCACCTTCCTACTCACATCTTAATTACACTCCATCATCAAAGCTTTTGCAAACGGATCCATTCATTATTTCAATAGTCTGCAAAGAAAATTGAGTGAAATGTAAGAGGTGTTAGTAAAGAAGATGTTAGTGTGTAAGTAAGAGAAATGAGGTTAGTGTGTAATATTACCTGTTGAGTTGATGTCGCTGATCTGGAAAGGGCATATCACTGTAATCTTCCCCTCTACAACGCCGAGAAAAAAGAAATCCAGAAACAAATCCAACTGCCAAAGCAGCTAGGCATGAAGTAGCAACAGCAATACTCAGTGTTTCAGCAGTGTAGATAGGCAATTTTTCTTGAGATGATGGAAGCTTCGCACCTGTAACATAACAACAACAATTGCATATTTTCCATTTCAAAACTAGATTTTCATGCATACTTTCTGCTACGTCCAAAGACAAATACATTCATTGCTGGATGGCCACAGCTAGGATGCATTCAAATGATGTGCTAGACTTCAATTAAAATAAAGAAAGGACAATGGAATAAATTGTAAAAATGTTGGGTTTCTTACAAATATTCACCACATTCTAAAGGGGAAAAAATCATTAAAATAAAGAAAACATAACTCAAGGAGTGTTGGAATAAAAAGAAAAAAAAATGAGTGTAGATGAACATGTGCCATGCACATTGCCAATGATGTTCAGTGAAGGGATTTCTTTGGCAGGATGTGAATTCATTTAATTTAGTGAACATTAAGATGTGATAAGTGATTTCAATCAAAACAAAGTAAAAACCAAAATACAGAAACATCGACCATCGATGTGAAGTTCCATGACAATCCACAATAACCTTACCTGCATGATTAATTTCTGCCAATGTGTTAGGGATCACGTTGCTTTCATCCACCTCGATCACAATTTCATTGTTGTCAATGTCTGGTTCGATTTCGCTGCCCGGATGGTTTGATTGAACGGGATCGCCTGCCAGATGTCAACACTTAGGTTAACAAACAAGCTGTTAAGAATGAGACACTGGTCTTCTTATTTCAAAAACAAAAAAGAAAAAAAACTTGAAAATGAAAATTAATCAATTTTGAAAATGGGAATGTATTTCTTTATTTAAAAAATCTTATGGTAGACCAGTGATCCCATCATTAACCAATCTATAATGTTTGAGCCAATTAACTTGATTGGGAAATACTTTTGTTAGTAGAGCAGTACAAGTAAGTAGCCTAGAAGCAATCAATCTTACACCAAGAAGGCAACCTTTAATCGTTAAATTGATTTACAACCTTTGGAACTTGAAAGTTAGAAAATTACAAACACATCATGCATCAGAAATGGAGAATATAGATCAAAAGGCCAGTGCCTAATTTTAGTGAAATCCAAGTACTTAGGCTACTTACAAAATATTCTTAAAATGTTCATAGAGCCATTCTTTAATATCAGAAAATAGAAACAGAATTTGGAAACCTTTCAAACTTTACATAATATGAAGATATTTCAAATTCTCAACAGATTTGAAATACAAACACATACATTATATACATTCATCTTCGAAAAGAACAATTTATAAATGCTGAAAAACCTCTATCCATGCGATTACAATTTTTCACCCTGGAGAGTTCTAACCATTAACAACATACTCAACCTCAGAAAATACCAGGTTACACATATGAAAGAAAGATTTAAAGAATGAGAAAGAGATTACTACTGCATGCTTTTACCAAGGATTAATAAAATGCAAAATAAAAATAATTAAGAAGGAGTGTTAGTTAATTATTAGAAAGAATCATGGCTGGCAGATCCCGTTCCAGGGCAGAAAGGAGGCTGAAGGAACAGAGTGGTTGTGGTTAGGATTTCCGGTCTTAAAAAAATGACTTAGTTTCACAATTTTATGAGTCATTGAAAATATGTTAATTTTTTTTTGTTTAATGCATTGAGATCAAATGTTCAGGGAGTCATGGTTTGACTGTTTTTAAAGTGTAAGAAAACTTTAAATTAGAAAAGTTTCATTAACAAATGACATGTTAACTTTTAAAATAGATGATATTCTTCAAATAAGAAGAAAAAGGAGTAAGTTTATTTTTTATTGGGTAGGAAGCTTATAGTTGCTTGAGAATGATTGAATGGATGACTGACTGACTGAATGAATGAATATGTGATAAATCCCTTGTAGGCAAAACATTATGAGTAATATATATGCTTAAAGAATAGTATGATAACCATTTCACCATGAAAATCCTAACATGATCAATCAAACAGTCGGTTATTTCCCTGCATAAACCCGGTCACCTGCTGAAGCAAATGCAAGTTAGTGAGCAATTAAACCGTTATCATACACTGACCGGTAGCCACCATGGCCTCGGAGCTACTGCTGGGCGAGGGACACACACACGAGCATGGAGGGCAAGTTGCTGTGGCAACTTCCTCATCTAGTGCATGAATGAAAGACAGAACATTAATGTTGTAACAACATCACTATTTACTGTTTAAAGTGATTATCTTTAACGATGGTTACAACCAAACAAATTGAACAACATTGTTGCATTGTGTTAAAGGAGATTTTCACATGTGTTGGATGTTTACAGATGTGATACTGAAGTATGGAGGATGAACTTCTTCAAAATCAAATTTTCTAGATAAATGAAAGAAAAATAAAGAACAAGTAAAAATAAACATTTATTAATAAGAGATAATAATTTATTTCCCACCCTCTTTCTCATTCTGGCTAATCGACTGGTTCACAACTTTGTCTTACAAATTAAAAAGGGAAATGGTCATTGAAATAATACACAGGTCACTGTTTTCAGCATGCCTGTAATGTGATTACAAATTCTATGAATAAAAATATCTGTGCATACAATGAGAGCATTCAAAATATGACAGGTAACCTTCAAAAAGTGCCGTCAGTGAAAAACATCAATGTCATGACAACCAAAATTGATTCAAATTATGACATTCATCAGGAGTCACAATATTATTTGTGGTTGTTCACACATATACACACAATAAAAGACATGGAAAAGTTTTAAATGCTAAAATATGAATCTAATAAGCATTAGGTTTTTTAACCATCACTCAGAACGAAAATTAATGTAAATGACAAAGTGAGAGAAATATTTATCTATTCACTTAAAATGTTGCCAAAATCAGAAACACAAACTTAGATAACAATCAAAAGATAATTAAGAAACTTTAAGAGTAATATATATATCTACTCATACTGGTCTAGGTTTACTTTACATGCTACTTTTTAAGATGCATAATTCTCCAAAAGCATTATCGGAGACTTTAATCAGCAAATTGCACTGCGAAATTCAGTACTATGCATATGTAGAACAATACTTTACTCATGCATTCCCATGCCTTCTAACAAACTTTTACTTCCTGAGATACTATCAGTAATTAAAACCATGACAAAAATATATATTCTGATAAATTCGTGAACTTACCATTTGCTTTAGTAGTCTGCTGGCTCGGGACAGCGGGCGCTACCTCCTCTGTAAGGAAGATTTGGGTTGCAAAGCTTGAAAAATATATGCACAAAGCAAGGCACTATTTGTTGCTGTCTACTTATAACATGCAAAAATTTTAAGCTGCATTCACTGCAGTATGTTCCAAGTATATAGAAAAATTTATTGTGAAATAATATTTTGCATTTTCAAAATATGGCTAAAGCTACCATGACTAAAATTTTCTTTTTGCTGGGAGAACATTGTCACTTATTTTACAAAATAGTATCTTTGTCCTCATTTTTGAGAAAAACGTTAACAAGATCATCTGATATTCATAATGAATTTCACTTTCTAAGACTCTAATATTACTTCATAATAGTAAAATGATAATAAACTTTTTCCATCAGGTAACAGCTATAACTATTTCATGCACATTACCTGCATTGAAATAAACCAAACTGACAAATACCTTACTTAATCTACGTATACTAAGTACTCTATGCTTAGCCACTACAGCCTGCAACTTAATACTAATCCAATAGACTTAATGAAGTACTTCTCATTTTAAACTACTTTAATCTATCTTCATCATTAAAATTATATTGAAATTATAAGCCATAACAAAGCAGTTCACATTAATATAAATAAGGCTCCAAAAATGCAATATTGAAGAGAATCTTTTGCATCAGATGAAGCATAACTTACCACACGAGTGAAATTGTATGATTTTCTTTCACTTGCATCTTCACATTCAATATTATTCTTTGCAGTACTTACAGGATTATCTACATCATTCAGAAATAACAATTATTATGCTTACCTGCTACTGGGCGCCCACAAGCTTTATGTTCTCCCTTGGTGATATTCTGAATGAATCGCCTTTTGCCAGCACTCCAGTCTGGTGATCCAACAGCAGTGCATCTTTGTTCAGTGTTGTCCCAAGCACAATAAGGATCCTGAAGAGCTACACACTCTCTGAAAGAAGAAACAAATGCCATATCAAAATAATTTTTCCACATTTCTTTTCAGCAAATAAAGCACATTAATGATCTTTTATAATGCACTATATAACCTTACAAACTTTTACAATATGTTACGAATAATAAAACAAAACAAATATTTGTTTTAAATGGACAAATTAAATCTTTTTCCTGGCATCTGATAGGAGATACCAAAGCAACAAACAAAAAATTTAATATGGAAATAATTTTCATTGGACAAATAACTTAAAATTCTATACATTCAAAAACTCTGTAGAAAATTTATTATATACTTTGTTGTGTTGAGAAATATTGAGAACTCATGCTGAAATTATATTTGTGAAATGGTACTTGAAATTAAACTGACCGGCAATTAGTAATTTTATCAGAGTTGCATCGATGCAGTTTGATGGCCTGTATTTCATCATCAGATACCACAACCAATTTACTGTCATCCCCATCCATACGAACAACATACAAATTTGTAACAGGTACTCCAGGGGGAAGCACCTGAAGTTCTTCCACAACAACACTATTCACGGTTTTATCAGAATCAAATGAATCAGCATTCAATGCTTTGATGACTTTTCCATCATCTAGAAAAAGAACAAAAAATTGTGCATAAATAAATGTAACATTGAATTATTTATTAACAAACCTCAGTTCAGAATGTAGTTGGTCAAAACACTTCTTACCTGTTCCAATGAAGAGGACATCATAGGATTTTCCATCAGGAGTTCGTACTTGTTGATCCACAGCAATCTTTGTGAATCTGTACCTGCAAGTATTTATTAGAATTACTTAAAGAATACTTTTATATATGATTTAATACACCAAATCTGGGTAGGAAATGCAAAACTTACTGAAGGCTGATCCTAATCATTATAGGACGTGCAAAGAAAGCAGGTACAGCTTCATCCATTAATGTGTGTGATTTAACAAAATTCACTGACACATCAGGCAACGTGCGGCTGTCATTTACACATTGACCAGGTCTGGGCTCAGGGACCTTCATGCTTTGCACAGCCAGCCAATTGGAATTCATTGTTTCTTGTTCTTTGAAAGGGCCTTCAAATGTTTCTAGAATAGACCTTATACTGAATGCACATACAGCTGAACCACCAATTGAATTCACAGGAGTTGTAAAAACACCATATATTAATTTCTGAACTTGGTCTCCATAAGTGCCTTCTATTATTTCACTTGTAGATTCTGAAAAAACATATCAAATGAAACATATATTCTTTTACATCTATTGATTACAAAATTCAGGTAAATAGTACTTAAAAACTTACGTATTTCATTGAAATAAAATGGATAATCCCCAGGGACGGAACAATTCAATCGAGACTTCAGAAAAGAAGTCCACCTGTCTCCAAACTGATGAGGTCCTCCTTTGTCATGTTTACATACTCTGGCCACTCGAGAATAAACAGTCTATAAATCAAAACAAATGCTTCAATCCAGCTATTCTACAATCTAATTTATAATGATGTAATAGAGTTACACATCAAGACATTGGAAACAATATTTTTGATAAATTATTCTAAAATTGAAGTTTTTATTACTCACTTTCCCACAATTGATATATTCCACGGCAGTTTCTCGAAAGAAGAAGAATATGAAATCATCATATTCCATTGTGCTCACAAAGTTGGGAGCTAGTTGGAAAGAAAATTAAAATTGAATTATTCATCAAATAATGTAAAATGAAATAAAATAAAACTTTATTGAATAGTAAAAAATGGAGGATAATACAGCAAGAGGTAGAGACTAACCATTAAGTTGTTTGAGATCGGATCTTTCCGTTCTCAGAGGTTCTCTGTAAATAAGTGGGTCTGTCCCCGAGAAATCAGCCACTGTTGCTGAATATAACTGTCCACCTAAAAAATAAAAAAAATCATGAAAATAGTACTAACCAAATGAAGCTGTATTTGTGAAAGATGAAAGGGTTTGTAGGGTTCTTACAATTTTAAAATTCAAAACCACATTTTATCATTTTTTTTTTACAAATGTATGTAGTTACTTTCAAAAATAAATTAAAAAATTGGAACTAGTTAAAAAAAGAGCACTTTAAGATAAAAATGTTGACACATTACCACTGTAAATGGCTGTGCTGTTGTGGTCTGGATCAAAAGGGCATAAACCACGTCCTTCATACTCCTTTTCAAACACATAATCACCATTCTGTAAAAAAAGTGTCATTTGAATGAAATAATAATAGTAATAATAATAATAATAATAAAAATAATTAAACAATAAAATGCATGCAAGAAGGAACTATTGTCTTTTCTTTTTTTTTTTCTTTTTTTTAATTTCTACTAACCTTCAATAAGTAGTTTCTGCATAGTGGCTTGTATGCATTTGTACCACATATAAGAAGTTTGTTGTCTGCAATTTTAGCCAAAACTCGAATATAGTTTTGGCAGTCATCCTAAAAATGTATATCAAATATTAATTTTTTTTCAGTAATTTACCATTATCATCATTCACCCGTAAAATTATGTAATCAATAATTTTTTTTTAAATACACTAAAATGATATCTTTTATATATACTGAACTGATGTCTTTTGAAATACATAGAAAAATCATCACTTACTTCAGATTTTCCTTTCAGATAGCATAATTCCCGATGGGCAGGGGATGAATACCACTCAATTCTCTGTGAAACAAAACAAAATTGAATTACACACTAATAAAATAAATAAATTGAGAAGTAAATACACATTGTGAATGAAAACACTAAAATACAGGGAGTACTTAGCAGCAAGATAATGGAGACTTTGCTATGAGGTGGCATTTAATGAAATTGTTAATATGAAGAATATTTTGTTGTGTTGATATTTTCATTTACTATCGTTTTTTTCTTTTATTGTAATTTAGTTGCAGAAGGTAATCATCAATCACTCATTCACTTTAAGTATAGTCTCTCTGGGAAATCTTTCATGAGAAGGCTTTCGATACAGTGAAGTAAAAGATCAATGAAAACAGTTCATGGAAGTCTACATCGTGTGTCATGGCACAGTGATCAATGAACAATTAATTCCATTACATGTGCCTTTGGGGTAGTACTTCCAGTCAAGAGCAATGCTTGGGTCCGTGAAGGGCAGTGGCGTAGCGTGACTCACACGTTTGGGGATGCTCAACAATAACACACTAAATGTCACTATCAACTACTTCCGTCTAACAGGCGAACGCAACACAAGGCAGATACACTGGGACTACTTCCACGATCTCGATTGCTTACGACGGTGTAGGCGCTTCCCACAAAATCCTCACAGCAGTCAGGGCTGCCGATGTCTTGAAAGCAAATTATACAATGGCTCAGCTTTAATTCTTATACGCGAATGGCAATAAGACCATTTGTTAATTTATACATTGCAGACTTAAATAATATGTAATCTATTTAAGAGATAATACAATTTCTTGGATATTAATTAAGAAATAGTAGTCAGGCACTATTTCTACAGTTTGTACCCATGACCAAGCGGGGACTCCCGAGTGAGAGAGAGAAAGATAATTTACTGAACGCCTGAAGTGTGCTGCGCTCTCGTGCACAAACGAGCTTCTTTCCGCAGTAGACGCTAGCGTAAAGCAGTCGGGTTTCTCTGGGCCAGGGGTGAAGAGGGGAGAGGGGGACCTCGCCATCTGCGCATGCGTCATTGCTCGTCGCAATCTGGCGGCCGACGCTGAAGTATTTTAGCTTCCCACCAATCAGAGGCCAGCTTCAACAGCCCGCCGAATTCAATCATAGGAAATCAATTTTAAATTAATACAAAACGTGTTTCGCTCAACAGACCACTTGTAAGATTATCAATACAGTATTTAAGGTTCTTATATACGGGGATGCTCAGCATCTCAGCGTCCCCTGATGCTACGCCACTGGTGAAGGGTGAAATTTATATAACATAATTTCAGTTTGGGTTTCATTACAATTAATATTTTGAATGTAGACATTCGCGCACTTACGCGGAATATATTCGAAACGACATTGCATGGCAGCTCGACTTCTCATGGTCGAGAATCCATGATTCGAATTCTATGATTCCACACGTTTTAAGGACATCCTCCGCCAATGCAATTCTTCCTTCGCAGTCTGAAGAACTGCTGAAGTCTGAAGCACGGCCGAGAGGCAACGGCGTACGGGAAGAGGCGGGGTAAGGACGGGTCGGGGAGGGGAGGGGGCGTGGCCGAGGTGGATCGAAGGCGACGGCGATGACACGTGGCCGCGCCGCGCCGCGTGTGCAGGATCGGACACCTGGAGACGGATGGGCGACGGGCAGCGGTGCCAGGCGGGGCCTGGCACCGCCCCGCTGCCACCGGAGGGGCGCGCACCCCTGGCACGGCCCCAAATCACCCCTGCGACGCGCCCGGGCGGGCGGGCGGAGGCGAGGAGGACGCGAGCGCTGCGGGACATCCACGCCCGAAAACGGAACCAGGGCCTTTGAACGTGGTGGAGACCATTACAGTGGCGCGCTCTTCGGTATCACCTAACAAAAAGGAACTAAAATACGAACTGCTGTTAACGATACTTCAAACGTGCGTGGCTGCTGCGTAGGTTCGCGAGACGCAGCAGACAAAATATTTTTTGTAACATTCGTCGTAACAGCGTCGATGTTCGCGCTTTCTTCAGAGGCTTCTTATAGTTATATATTATGAATAATTGAACATTTACAAGACACTTCTCGTATTTCTCAGATATCAGCCAATTTTAAAGTGCGAAAGTTGGCGAGCCTAACCTGCAGCTGTACCTGGCGACACTAGCGTCTCCTATAGTACCAACTTCAAGATTTGCCTTTGGTTCTGATGGAGAGTTTGTAAGGTCCTGAAGGGAACCTTGTGGGACACCGCGCTGCGCTTCCACCTACCAGACCGGTGGCATCATCCTCGCTCTTTCTGGGTTGGGTCCGAAAGATACTACGTCTTGCGAATAGAATATTTAAACAATAAAAACGAACTAATAATTTCTAGGAGCGGAGAGAATATTTATCTTCTTCCGGATACTTTTACTAAAACATATATGAGAGTATCGATAATACGTTGTAAGAATTCTACAAATTCAACCCACTCTAAGAACGATTTTCAACAGAACGAAGAGTACTACCGTTGTCTTTTGTAAAAAATGCGCAAAAGTAAATATGATTCGCAAGTTGGAAACAAATTATTTTACAGGAAGCTCCACTTTAAAAGCCATTTATGGAAAATAAGGCACACATTTTCATATGATATTGAAACTTAGTTAACTAAGATAAAAACAATGAGAAAAGTAATTAAGTTGTTGCAATAAAATCTAGAAAATGCAATGGGGTCTAAAAGGATTACAAATGGGATGCATTGGATGTCACGTTACTTCTTCGCCGAGTAAGCGCGTCCAGTTTCAGTCCCTTCGGAGAATACTTAATTTCCCGAAAAAATAATTTAATCACTCACAGCTTCGTTATCTATTTTCTACGCGAATTCGTTGCAGCGTAGGCGCGCTACTGGAATTAATTCAACTAGAGTCCGAATGGAATAGAGAGAAATTAAGCGAGTGCATTTCTTGCGGCAAGCTCAGCTGAGGGAAGGAGAAAGGACTGAAGGGGAGAGAACAAGAAGAAATGGTGAATTTCGACGATGGACATTCTCGTTTTTGGAAAGAGGTGCTCCTAACTGTACACTTAAACGCCTGAAGAGCGTAACAAGTTTGCAAGCGGGAAAGACAAAAGTACGAAAAAAGGACTGCCATTCGATATGGAATTAAACACATGATTTGAGCAATCGGCAAAAGAATGAGCTCGGCACGAACTGGAGAAAGGACAAGTTGGTGACAAACAATTGGGAAGATTAGATTGAGCAATCGGAATAAGAAAGTATTCGTAGTTGAGATAGCTGGAAATGTTTTTTGGATAAGCGAGCAGAGACATATGCGGATGTAATAGGTAAGGAGGGGGGGGGGGCGTGGAGAGAGAAGGAAGCCCAACAAAAGAGAGCAAGCGGAGCAGTACGGGGAGAGGTAGAGGAGACGGAGAGAAGGGCAGCAGGTGGTGTAGGGTGGGGGCAGGGGCGAGTTAGAAATATTCGAGAGATCGGGGGCTGAAGGAAGGGCAGAGGCGCAGGCGGAGCGTTGGGCAGGGCCGAGGGCCGGGAGGATCGGGGCGGCGACAGGCAAGGGTGCGTGGACGGAGACGTGGGCGTGGTCGGAGACGGGCAGGGAGGGCGAAGGCGGAGGGACACAGACGATGGGGTGGGTGGAGTTGGGGGGGGGAGGGGCTGCGATATGGATGGAGATGGTGGCAGTTCCGGGCAGGGGCGTGAGGGGCAGGGGTGGGGGTACGGGCAGGGGTGGAACAGGGGAAGGGCCAGTGGCACGCAGGAGGGCGGGGGAAGAGGCAGGGGCAGTGCTGAGATCAGCGGTGGGGGCGGAGGCAGGGGCGGGGGCAGGGCCAAAGGCAGGGGCGGGGGCGGAGGCAGGGGCGGGGAAGGGGAGGGGGCGGGGCCGGCTCCCGCCGGAGGCTCTTCTCATTACGGAGCGGACGCGCGCCGCGCGGCGCCGCGGCGCGGCGCGGCCCCGCTTCGCTATAATGGTTCGATGCTGGCAAGTAAACCCGCGGCTAACGATCTTTTAATGAAAGTCGTCCAGTACTGCTTTTCATGCGTTTCCAGCGTTCGCGAGACCATTATTCAAATGCGGAGGAAAAGGAGAGGGTCCGCTGAACCCCGGTCTATCGCCGCGGAGCCCTCCGAGAGCGTGGAATTGACGCAAAGTAGCGAAACGATCGCAGATGCCAATGGACTTGCTGTCGAAGGCTACTAGAGAGATTTTGATATGGAAAGTGTCTTGAGAGTGTGACAGAGAAAGGGAGGGAGAAAGAAGGAGGACGAAAGAGCACGAGAGAAAGAGAAACTGGAAATATGTTATTTTATAGTATCTATGATTGTAACAACACAAGAGGGTCAAGCAATGTTTTTCGAACGGACGAGAAGATAAGCAATGAAACATTAATAACACGATCGATTTTATCAGCTGTAATTGAAGGATAATTTACTATGCACTAAAGCAACGATAAAAATGTGAACAAGCGAACTGGCGGGTTCTCGAACGCACCTTCACCTTTCGTTCTTTGACAACGTTTCAATTAACCATCACAGCCACGAGCAATTATCGCCACAAAAGAAAACGAAACAAGGGACAGCCTATTGTATTGCAACGCGAGAAGCAACACATTGTGTTCGGGATCATCTGAATGGGCGAGCTCGTTCTTCCTCAGTAAACCAAACCGCAGCCTTTCCTACTCCGATTGAATTGCGCCAATCAAACAGAAGAGAGGTGCAGCAAAGGAGCGATGCCAGAGGAAAGAATACAACGGACGAATTCCGAAGCCCCAGGGAAGGAAGGCGGTAGTACTCGCAGAGCGTAACCGGAGCGTTGCCTGTCACGCTTGAATAATGGCCTGCGAGGGTACAAGCGACTCCGAGAAGCGACTGTAATAGCAGGCGGCGGAGCGCACTTTCGGATCGCAGAGGTCGAGTCGTTAATTCAATTTAGCTGCAGCCGAGAACGGGTTACTTTCCAGTATCGCAGAGATACTGTTATGATTTGACAAGTGTAAGTGATTTAAACACCTTTTCGAGGAGTACTTTAAGATGCAAAGTGGTGTTTTATCAGAGAATGATATTAGGTTTACTTCAAAGAAGTATCAGGTTTCTTTGAAGAGCAATTTCGGAGAAACGTAATAAGCAAATGGTTACAATTCATTTGCAAAAATGTAATAAGGATTCTTAATAATAAAAGAGGTGAAGTAGAAACACTTAACGTTTCTCTCAACAATAATTAAAACGGAAGAAATGCATTCGAGAAGAAATGCATTCGAGGAAATTAGAACGAAGAGAAACCCCAACTGTTTTCACAAAATTTTACAACTTGAAGACTCCATCTGAGGGGTAAATAGATATGAAAACTGATAATGAATGAGTGGTTTAAACTTAAACCATTCTGTAAACTTGTTAACGCAACTTGTCGGTATAATTTACCAATTCGTTTAAAAAATGATGACTTTATCAAGATCTACAAAATGAAATAAAGCTTCCCTTTACACCCAACGGCTGAATTTACGAGTCTGTGCGTCTAATATATTTCTAATTTCGCTAATTTCATGTCCAGAAGAATCCAAAGATCCTTCAATAGTAAAGGGGCAGATCCAGCCGATCATTTGGGGGCGGCATCGTAGATTTTTGTTAAATAACGAATATATTTGTTATTATATTGTGTATTATTTATGTACGGTAGATATGATGCTACACAGTATTATTGTTTAAATAATTACATAATCCGAACATATATAAATATTTAAATCAATTTTGCCAAATAAAGCCTTTGCCTCTTGGGAGGTGGGCATGGTCTCCAAGCCCCCCCCCACACACACACACACCTGAATCCGCCACTGCGACAGTGCTAGCTGCCAGTCATCAACTTCCGCCGAAGCGCAGCGCTCCGAGCGCAAAATTTCAGGCGCAGAGAGCAACCCGCACACGTGGGCCATTCCCGGCCCTTGGACGGCCGGCCTCGTCCCGCGCCCCTGGGCGAAGCGGCCCCAGGGCGGTGCTCAGGGGCGGGCGGGCGATGCTGGCGTGCAAACGGCGCGGGGCGATATCGTGCGAGAGCGCTCCCTTTGGCCAGATCACGCCTTCGCCCCCGCCCCGCCCCGCCCCGCCCCGCCCCGCCCCGCCCCGCCCCCGTCCTTCCGCCGCCATCAGCGCGGAGAGCGACCCCAGATTCGCCGCCGCCGCCACCGCCGCCATCAGATTCGACGTCCACCGCCGACCGCCACGTCAGCGTCGGCCGTCGTCCTTCTCCGCCCCGCCCCGCCCCGCCCCCGCTTCGCTCCGTACGACGTGTGACGCGCTCCTTTACACATTCATGCGAGGAAGACGAGGGTGGTCAGAGGGGCAGGAGAGGGCGCTTGAGCAGCGGTGAGAGAGGGGGTGGGGGTGGAAAGGCGCGGCCGATGGGAGGCAGAGGGAACGAAAGAGACCCGAAGGTTGAAAGGGAAAGAAGACGTGGATAGGAAATGTCAGAAAAGCAATCGACTGGTGAGTCGGATCGGTATGGGTAAGGGAATAAAGTGGACACAATGTTTGAAGAATCGCGAGGAAAGCAGAACAATACCATGGAGGAAACGGAGTATGTTTCTGCAAGGATGGAGAAGGTTGTTTAATGGATGTTAAATGCGGGGAAGCAAAATGGGAGAAGGTGCTGGCTGCAGAACGGACGGAAGTGGAGACGTGGAAAAATAGGACAGGCAGATTGGAATGGAAGAAAAAGAATGAGGTCAAAAACAGTTTAGACGGATGGGGAAGAAAGAAGAATTGTAGAGTAGACAGAGAAGGAAAGGCTCGGAGGGAAAGGTATGAAGTAGTAGGTGAAGGTACAAGGAGGGACAAATAGGGAGAGCGAGGGAGAGCAAGGAGGTGTAGGCAGAGATAAGCCAACAGTTACGGGTGAAGGAAGAGGGAGAAGGGGAAGGGAAGCTACAGCATGGAAAGGGAGAGTAGCAAAGACGTGTCTAGGACAGCACAGTCTGGGAAGACGCCCGGCGGACAGGAAGATAAGGCGCGGGGCGGGGCAGGGAAGGGGGCTAGGAGAGACAGGGTGGATTGGGTTGAAGTGGGAGCCAGGCGGAGGACAGAGAGCTGGAGCGGGGACAGGTGGGTGTGGTGGGCCAGGCACGACGGAGCGGGCTGGGTGGGAGCGGAACGGTGCAGGGAGGGTTGCAACGGAGCGAGGTAGATGCGGTGCGGGGTAGAGCCCAGGGCGGAGTGGATTGGGATGGGAGCGGGGCGGGGCGGGGCGGGGCAATCGCGCGGGTCGCCGGCCGCGACACGTGTCCGCGGCGGCGGCGAACGCGCCCCGTGGGACGCCGCCCCCGCGCGTGCGGTTTATAGCTGCGAGGCCGCGCCGATCATAAACCCTGGGCCTCGCCCTTGCCCGGCCCGCCCCGGCCCCTCCGGCCACGGCCGGAGCCCGCCTGCGGGCATTACTCTTTCATCGCCGCGTCTTGATCCGCGGGGCAGGTAAGGCCCTAATGACACCACGCGCCGCGCCGCGCCGCCCCGCCCTCCTCCGCCCGCCGGGACGAGCGACTCGTGGCGCGCGCGCGCGCTCT
This sequence comes from Acheta domesticus, assembly GCA_031308135.1. Classification (NCBI taxonomy): domain Eukaryota; kingdom Metazoa; phylum Arthropoda; class Insecta; order Orthoptera; family Gryllidae; genus Acheta; species Acheta domesticus. Next base: position 203,019,730 of record JAHLJT010004567.1, on the reverse strand, counting down.
CCATTGTCTCCCGTCCAGTCCGCTCCACTGGACCGGTCCGCAGGCTGAGGTGTAACTGTTACTGTCCACAGGCTGAGGTGTAGCATATAGGACTGTTACTCCCATGTTCTCGGGTTCAAACCCGATCGAAGCTGTGGATTTTTAAGGTCGAAGATTTCGTTTGTACGCCTTCCTTCCGAAGGGAAGTAAAGCCGGCTGTCCCATGGAGTAGATTTACTGGATGTAAGAGATCCTCAAGCCTAAAAGAAGCCTGTGTGCAAAATTCAAATCGCCAGTTTCGTCCCCCATGTGATACGCTCTTTCTATCCTAGACGATGAAAGGAGTGTAGCGCAATTTGCAAAAGGGGAACGGAGGGGTACGAACAAAGTTCTGAAATTTGAGTCGCGAAATGAGATATGCTCATCATGTAGCTTTAACTTTGAGGTTCCTTTATCATATCAAAAGTCTAAATTTATGACAGATCAGAAATTAAGTATTGCATTATAGAAAACATGATTTACGAATAACATAGACAATATATTTATTTCATAATTACCGTATTGCTGAAATATAACTAGTTCAATAAAATGTATTCCGTACTGCATTTCAATTGATTTATTTACCATATTGCAATTAAGTCGATCATTGAGAATGTCAGCTAGTGTCCTGTCACTATATCAATGGCTTAATATCTAGCTGAAACTTTAGAGCCACACAACTCTGAAAATGTGCACTATCGGATACAAACTACTCGACAAATTCCGATAGTACAACCCATACTGGAGATGAAGTCACGGTCGATCCAAATGAAATTTGGGGTGAGGAAAGCGAGTTCGCGTCAGGCTATCGTGTGGATCTTCCGTTTCCCTTGCCTTTCATTGAATCATAAGCACCTTAAACGTTCATCCGTCAAGCAGTTCTTGAAAATAGTATCTCCTTTATTTCGAACGTCCACAAGGATTCCGTACAGAAATCAAAGAACAAATAATAACGAACAACCCCGCCTACGTTCACGCGCCCGTTGGCTCCTGGCCGTAAAAGACAGCTCCCGCTTCCGGCGGCCCCGGTGAGGACGCCCCTGAGGCAGTGGGCGTCGCGACGCCCGGAGCGCTGACCTGGCGCGAGGGGGCGACGTCAGCGACGTCGGCAGCGTCGGCGTCGCCGCGGCAAAACCGAGGGAGGCGCGAAGGCCGTGACGGGCGACTCTGCCCTGGTTTTGCGCCTTCGCCGCCGTTCACGCCCTTGGGGCGCCCCGCGCGTGACAGATCGCTGCGTCGCCCACCGCCCCCGCCGCCTCCGCGCCACGCTCCGAGGAGCACAGACCCCTCTGCCTGGCCAGCGCGTCCGCATGGGGCGTCGAACCGGCGGCGGACCCAAGGCATCCCACACCCCCACGTACTTTCGTAACATTTATTAAAAACAATGACGTAGGTACTGGCTGTAAAACATCGCCACGGAGCATTTCTATTACGACGATATATCAAATATTTCTAAAATAAATTCAAATTCTAAATGACCCTCTGTCATTTTTAATTGAGGAACGATTTTTATCAAACCACTAATTTTGAAACAATTTTTAAATATTACGAAAATATTTATGGAAGGAGGTCCAAATTGAAATATCTCTCTCCCCCGAAAATACTTTCTGAATTCGTCTCAAAATCGAGCTTGAAACGAATCAATGTAGGAATAACTCTAGTGGCGGCGAGTGCGATTGTGAATTAAATATTGCTTTCACTCACACGGAAAAGGATGTTTCCCACGCGTAGTAACACCCAGCAGTTGAGGTAGCAGGGCGGTGCGGCGTCCGAGACGACCCCGTCCCCGACCAGAACAGCACCGTGCAAGATCGTAGGAACAGCGGAGTCGACCCCAGAGGTCGGCGCGACGCAACGGAGGGTGGGGCGCCGAGGGGCGGGAAATGCGCGACGGCGTCGGCGTCGGCGATTGGCAAGCGGAGGCGACGGCGCCGCCGCCATTGTTCCCCGCCGCGAGGCGAAACACAAGCGCCCTGCGCCTACCGCCCCCTCGGGGCTTCTGCACGCACTGCCGACTTAGGGCGACTTCGCACAGCGGGGCGACCATAGTGCAGTGGACAGGGCACTGTAGTGCAATTTTTATAAAATCTCCAGGCCTCTCCAGGCCCGTGTTCACGATGGAATATATCACGGCATTTCGCGTCTTTCTCGGTCGCTCCGCTAGATGCCGCATGATCAAACAGTGCTTGATGCGGTCTCGATCATGCGATATCTAGCGGTGCGACCGAGAAACACGCGAAATGCCCTGATATATTCCATCGTGAAGACGGGCCTCGAGCGGCCCCGTCTATATTATAAAAATCGCACTATAGCGTTCCGTTTCTATTAAATACCGATAGATCCACATAGTTTATGGAGGACAGAGCGGGACTGCGGCAGTCTTGCTCTGGGTTCTCACGTTTCCTCCGCCTCTCATTCAACTATTTGCGTTCATTTCAACACTACCATTTACACATACAAGTTACCTAACCTGCCGTGACGAAAGCTCCAGTACTGTAGGGTACGAATTAATATTCGTATGAAGTTGAAAAATTCAAAAATATTCTTTGATACTACGACATTTTAAGAGAATTACCGCTTTCTTTCCCGGATGGAGAAGGAAGACACAATTAGCAACGATTGACATTGATAAAATGATAAGAACGATTACATTTCCAAAGATGAAAAGACAGAATTACCCCTGTCTGCCAGCCAAACAATAAACAATCGAAGGTGTAATTACAGTTCAATACATTCCTTGTTTACAGAGAAGTTGATAGGCTCTGAACGACGTTAATCCTCGTACCACATCGCCGCCACAGTTCCTCCGAGGGGTCGCCCCAGCCCACTCGAGCGCCATTGTCGCGGCGCGGCGGTCGGAACGGACCTGGAGGCGGCGGGGGTAATGTGAATGAATAACCAAACAAACAGCGTCGGCCGAGGAAATTGGCGGAAACTTCGCAAATGGCGGCGGCGGCGGGCGTCCCCGTGGCGGCGACGGTCGCGCGGGGCGAGAGCGAGAGCGAGCGCGGGACCCATAAAGGGTTAAATTGGTCTGTTGAAGTCGGCACAATGCCAGGTCTGCGCCCGAGGTCCCCCCTCTCGCGCCCATTGTGGTCTGGTGGCGTCTGTCAATGCTATCGTGCTCGCGCCGCCCACGTCGCCCTCTCGCGTTTCCCGCGCCGCCCGCCGCCCGGCCTCGCCCCGGGGTTGCCACAGGGCGGCGGCCCCGCCCACCCCGGCGACCTGCGACTTCTCTCCCCGTTCGTCTAGCCCTCGTCTTCGATGCGGCCTTCGTGTTTACCCCAAAGCTCCCTCCACTGCCCTTGCTACCTTTCACTGCGACCCGTCCATGCACATGTTTCACCTCCTGCGACCCGTTCACCTACGATTCACTCCGACTCTACAGATCCCCCCGACATCCTCTACCACCCTCCGCTCACTCACGCTATCTCGCAAGCCACGAGACTTCTTCTACCTGTCGCCCCCGACGCACCGCACGCCATCTCTCCGACCACCGTCAATATTCTTTCCTCCTACGTTGCCTCCACATATTCATTCTACCTTCCCTACAACTTTGCACCGTCTTCATCATCCCCACCCTTGCCCTTTTAGGCAATACCTGGCCCCAGCCCGACGCCTACGTATCACACCTCCCCCGTTCCATTCCAACTCACCGCCTGCTCCCGGCCCACCGCATCGTTCTCGCGTCGCCTGGAGAATCTGCCCGTGCCCGTTTCTCTCTCCAGACCCCATCCTTCCTCTCCTTCCTCCCCTGACGTTGCCCCCGCGTCGTTTTCTACGTCAACGCCAGCGCCTCCTCGTCCTTTCGGGGTGTCCCCCTCCTCCCCCTCGACGCACCGTCGCCTCAAGGCTCCCACACGGCGATCGACAGAGGGGGGGGCAGCGCCTTCAAGTGATGATCAAAAGGACGCGAAGAGGTTCAGGAAGAGTGCACCGGTGAGGCGGCGATGTTATCAAGTGAACGGAAGGAAAGTCTACGAACACCACGACATTCTCACGCAGAACGTTTAACTTAACGTGTTTCTTTCTTCTACACGTAGAAAGAAGAGCTCTGGTGTAGCAACGCATTTTTTGTATTAAGTTGCATAATATATACTCTAAGTTTACCAAGGCCTTCATGTGTGGAATGTCACAGAAATACGATAACTGCCTGCAGCAGCAATAAAACACTATATAATAACACTACAAAAAATTATATATTTTAACGAAAACTGACATCAGGAATACTACAATAGCATTGTGCTCGTGAAGTATATTCCATTACACAGAACAGATTTCCTTACATACTAAGAATATTAAAAGTTTTTGTTCCACAACCCAAAAAGTGAATAGCAAATATTCAGCCGGTGTGCAGTCTGCAAATGGTGAAATAACACAATCAAATGTTTGCATTTTCAATGAAGTTGTTATTTCAAGACGTTTAGATTTTTCACGACGTCTTGGGAATCAAAGGCAACCATAACACTTCCCACATGGCAGGATGCTGCTTACAAGCAGAAGCCGATGTAGCAGATGAGTGGCGAAGTTAATGACAATACTGATGATGGCGGTAATTTTAACGACGGTTGAGCACGGTGAAGCATCCAAAGGGGGGATAGGAGGGCAATGTCCCCTAAAACCAACATTAAAAAAATATAATGTATTCAAAACAATTGCCACATATTGATGGCATCACTTCGAAAAAGTATTCCCCCCGTGAACAAACTTTTTTATTTGAAGGAAACAAATTTTTATTTTTTTTATTTGATATCTCAAAAATATTTACGAGGAGTGAGTGTCCAAATTAAAATTGACCTCCTGTTCTGTTCTGTTTTGTCCTGTCCTCTCCTTCGGCTGGACAGCCCGCTACGGGCCTCGGCCGACCAGCGGTGACCCAGCCTCTCGGTCCTGGGATAAGGAGTTCGTGTGGTTAGCACGAAGACATCCCTTCACGATATATCCTGGTTTTCATTACGGCTTTCTCATCGTCATGCAGCAATAGATACATTTGTAGGAAAGCGCACAGTTTTAATTTTACCCCGGCCGGGAATCGATTCTGGGGTTGCTCCGTGGAAAGCGAGCACGCTAACCAAAGAGCCACCGAGGAAATTGCCCTCCCCCTCCCTGAAACAGTTTCCAGATCCGTCCCTGCGTTAGAGTCAGCAGCAGAGACGGCGGTGTCGGCAACAAGGCGGCGGAGGCAAAGGTGGCTCGGCAGCGGCGACGGAGATGCCTTTGGCGGCGGTGGCGGCGTCACGCTCTTTTCGTCAGAGAGCGCGCCGTCTCGAGAATATCGATGCGTTCGAGAAGTCGAATGTGGCGCGCGTGGGCGAGTCGCAAGTTCAGAGGCTTCGCTGTCTGCTGGGTCGCCAGCAGACGAGGCCCAATTCGCCTCCCACCGAATAAAAAACTTGTCTCTGCTGTTCCCGCTGCTCTCCTCTTCTCCCTTTTCTCCAAGTTTCGCGCGACACAAAGGACGGATCTGCATCGTCCTCGAGATTTTTTTTTGGAGGGGGGGAGGAGAAGGTTTTCTCCCTTCATTTCCCGCGATTCAAAACGTGTGTCCCTTCTTGCTCCCAGTGATTTGAAAGCGTGGCCAGTTGTATTGGAAGTTGGGCGTTTGCGTTTGAATCTAGAAGCAATAAAAAGATTGTAGGTTGACTTTCCGAGTTCAACTGGAATGCCGGGAGATGAGGACAAAGAAAACAATCAGGTATCACTTTTTCAGAGTTAGACACGAACGAATCAATAGTTTCAATCTCGTCTCCTTTTCATAGAACTCCTGTCAACGTCATGCGACAAGCTTCAAGCGTTTTGATTATACTATTCCAAAGGAACGAAATTCTTTTCACGCTTATACTGCAAATATATATTCTCACTTTCGAAACTCTATAAGTTAATCTGACGAGTAGGGGGCCGTAGAATTCCAATTATATCAAACTTCTTTCATCAGTGTTAGTTTCTTCGAAACTGCTGCAGCACTTCACTTTTCCTCCCTTGTTTTCCTGCGAGCGCTCCATAAACAAAGGATTCCTCCGCGGCCTGCGACGGCAGTTTTCCCGATCTAGCGTCCGCGCCTGCCCCCTCAGCGGGCACCGCCTCGTGGAAGCTACAGCCATCGACGTCCGCGCGCGCGGCCCGAACGTAAAACCTCCGCCTCCGAACTACAAATCCGAGACGGCGCTCCCCCGCATTCACGGCCCCATTTCGGCCCTCGGCCCTTCGCCGCCACCTTTCTCGCGCTCTAACGGCCGCGGGGGGCGCCGCCCGCCCGCAGGACCTTGCGGAACACCCGCGTCTCGAGTCGCGCGCTCGGCCTGACGTATCGGTGAGAGCGGTTGGGGGGGGGGGTGCGACCCCAGGAAACGAGGGGCTCGCGGGGCGCGCCCGCGACGGCTCCGCGCCGCCGCCATCTTTATATGTATGAAGGGGCCCCCCGTGGCCTGACGTACTGCCGCGGCCAATTCAATTAGGGCGGAAACCAACCCGTTACGCCGCGTCAAATAACTCGCACGGGGGGGGCGGGGGAGGGGGAGGGCTGGCGCGCGTAAATTGGGGCGGGACGCGACGCGGGGAGGTGGCGGGGAAGGCGAGCGGTGACGTGTGGGTGGGTACTGCCCGGCGTTGGCGGCGTTGCGCCTAACGAGATTCAGGAGATCGCGGCGGACCCCCGCGGCGCCCGAGCCGCGAGAGGCGAGGGACGGAGGCCGACGTGAACGGGTTCTTTGTTTTGCGGGTCCTCCGCGCGCGAACGGGTCACGAGCGACTGGGGCGCCACGCACCGCTTCCCTTGAGAAGCAGAAGCAAAAGGGGAGAGGGCGCCGGGGCCGGCTTTGTTTAGGACGTTGTTAGGTGGCGCCACAAGAACCACCCCGTCCTCTGCTCTTTATTTGTGGCCAGCCTGACGACCGGCAGTGGCCGAATAAAACATGAAAGAACGGAAAAAGACTAATAGATTTTCTTCGGGGTTGGCATTCATTAGTAACGCTAACAAAAACGACAAATTCCACGTTACTGAAAAGCACCCATGAATAACGAAGGAAATACGAAGATTTCGTTAGAGATGAAATGTTGAATTTAGAGTCGTTGACCTATTTTGTAAGGGCGCTGGGAGGAAGAATCCTTGGGGTGTTCTAACGCATCATTATTTTCCCTGTGCATGGTCTTGACGAACTACTCAAAAAATATAACGCGTAAATAATGTCAAAAGTACCCCAAAATTTTCTCATAATTATTTGACGAGGGAGATTGCTAAATAAAATTAAGAATACTAAATAGTATGGGTGTAATGATATACAAGAAAGGATAATAAATTACGTAAAGAAACAGATAAGACTCGACTAGAAATTGTTGTATTTCAAGATAAACCATTAAAGGCATTATCCAGTGATTGGTGAAGCGAATACAGTCTATGACACCTTTGCGGTCTACCGCAAGTCCGGTCTACCGTCACCGCATTTACCTACAAGTAAAATCTACATCACTCCTTGCGTTCATGCAATTAATGTATTTTCTTCAAGTTACCTCTCATTGAGGTTTACGCTAGCTTTTCTAAACTACGATATTATGTGTCAAGGGAAAGATGCTTTGCAAAGGATTTCGATTCACAAACTAAATTTATGAATCAATAATAAATCAAGAATGCGTAAAAATGTTCTCAGGAGTCAAAAAGTATTAAAATATTAAACAAGGATGGTTAAAAATGATGAAAATTACGAAGTACAGTTATTTAATACTATTTGAAAGGTGGAAATTTTGATACCACCAAGACCACGAGCAAAGCTGCGATATCAGGAGTGGCGGTGTGAAATTCGCGTCCAGGCCGCTGGCGGGAGAATACGCCCGGCGCGGCGGGGCGAAAACAAAACAACGACGCAGCGGCGCGGCGGCGCGTTGTAAGTTACGAGCCGGCGGCGGGGGCCGCGGCGGCAGGCGGCCTGCTTTTGTCGGCGGCGGGGCGGAGGTGGCCGCCTCCGCCCCCGGCACCGCGGGAGGCCGCCATCTTGCCCGCCGCGGGATTATTTTTGTTTGCTGATTCATTAACGCACCGTATGCCCATCCATTCATTCGGCCCGCTCTCTCCTGCCTTGCCGCCGCCCCCTCCCCCCATCCCTCCCGCCCTTCCCCCCGCGCCCGAAAGCACACACGGCCGGCCCTTTTAAAAAGCTCTCGCAAGAGGATTCGAAACGTTTGGGTCATTAGTTTACTTCACAAGCGCCCTCCTTCCTGCTTGGTCGCCACCCCGCTGGAACCCTGTGGAACACCCAAGCTAAAACGCACACGATGTTGTCCTACCTGTTGTCGTCTGACGCCTGCAATTCGGTGCATAGACGTAGGTATTTGGTTGTGGTTGCAATTTTCCTCAATGTATATTCTCTCAATCACCTTAGTACGACTTTGAAGAAATGTCACTAAGTGATTTGATGGATTATTACACAAGTTTAAGCAATTACCCGGCGTTTTCCATTCTTTTTGTTCCAGGGAGCTTAAGAACTGTCGAGAACCAAAATAATTGCATTTAACTTACGAGTCAATAAAAAATTATGTTACTTTTTCCTGTTTGCATAACCTGTCCCCCATTAGTTATCATCTGGTTCGGAGTCAAGTGCTCTTAATTAAGAAGAGGGCGCAGCCATTATCAGCTACAAAATTGTGTTACGAATGTAATTTTACACAAATTTTGAAGTCTGCAACTTACAAATCCTTGATTCGAATGTGAATGAGTGAAATTGATGTACTACTCCTAATCAGCACATTATCGGTTCAAAATGGTTTACACAAGACAGTTCGTGCAATATATTGTGCGCGAAAGGAAATTTGATCGTCCTGGAAAGGTTGTACTCATTTTTTTAACTGAATTGAAATGCCTTATTTTACGTGGCGAGACTCAGGCCTTGAGGCCTGCTCTTCCATCTGACCACGCACATTTCGCTACGCTCCTTTCACCAACCAGCGGAGAAAGAAGGTATTCCTTGGCCGACGAAACAGGCAATTTTGAATTTAGCTCAGAAGCGTCATTTAGGCATGAGGACCTTTTACATACAGCAAATCTACTAATATGGGACAGCCGGCTTTACTTCCCTTCCGAAGGAAGGCGTACGAAGTATTTTTTCGCCCTTAAAAATCCACGGTTTCGATCGGGGTTTGAACAGTCCGATACGGTAACCGTTACACCATCGTCACCGCAAATTATGGTATATATATATATATATATATATATATATATATTATATATTATATATAATATATTATATATATATATTTATATATATATTTATGGTATAAATAAATAATACACTTAAGTAAGTGCAAGAATCGAGTCTTGCAGCACTCGTTGAACAACATCAAAATATCCCTCAATGCCCCCATCACCCTCATTTAAAACCAAATTCTTTTCGTCCTCTTAAGCGCGCCTGCTCCGAGCGGCAGCAGCCTATCCGCCCTCGCGTCCTGCCCGGGGCGCCGCTCCGCGTCCGGACGTCTGAGGCAGGATACGTCCTTCACGGCGCTCCATTTCGCCATCATTAATCCTGCGGAGAGCCCATGCAAATCCGGACACGACGGCGGCCAAGATGGATGCAAGCCCCCGTGTGGTTTCTACCTCCGTTTCTCTGTCTATTAACGCTGTCTTACTCGCTAGCTGCGTAGTGGTTCCTGCGCCAACTATAGCCATTCAGCGTCAAGTGTTATTTATTACCGGCGATCTAAAAGAGGATGAGAGCGAGGGCCTGTGACTACGAAAGCTGCGCGGCTAACGGTTCGCCTATCGCTTTATTTATGGTGCTCGTAGAACATTCTACTCTTCTTGTAGCCTTGTAAATTAATGACGCTTTATAACGTTACAATGAAGCTTTCACATCACGGGCGGGGACGCTGGGTGGTCACGTGTCGTCGTCACTAAAGCGAACGAGAAATATAATGAGCATTTGAATAGTAATAGAATTGAAGAATATAATGAGAATTTGAATAGATATTTGTAGAGTCAATCAACGAGACGGGACAGGCAATCATAATAACGGAACAGAATAAACTCTCCGCTTGCAATAATATTAGCCAACGCAGTGTCACGTGTATTATAAAGTATTCTAAAGGAAACTATATTCCACATCATTTACAGCAATGCGTATTGTGTGGATGTATTAGTAATATATTAGTTTTCAAGTAACAATATAGATAAAATCTTCTCCAAACATATTGCATACGTGGAATGAGGATTTGTAATGCAAATGAACGGCAACACGAAAAAAAAGAGAGAAAAAAAAAATTCTCGGAATAAATAGCACAAGAACCAATATCGGAGCACGTAATCGGCAGCCGCGAACGGCGAGCGTCGGGGCGGTCGGAGTTAACTCGCCGAAGAAGCTCCCGACGCGAGAAGACCGGGCCACGTCAAACGGGCGGAGCGCGAGGCGACGTCTCTCGGAGTTCACAACCGGCGCACAATTCACTCGGCGGCTTCGCCTTCGAAACTGCTCACTTGCCGCGTGGTTTAACCGAAAATTTGCATTCAACGCGGCCCAAATTCCGACCGGAGGCGGCGCGCGCGCGGCGGGGGACGGGGAGAGGGGGGTGGGGGAGGGGGAGGGAAAAGAGGGGGAGAGCGTGCGTTTGCAACGCGGTCCAATTACAGCGCCAATTTCCGAACGACACCCAAATGGAAGGTTCTCGGAGGCGCGCGTTTTCTGAGCGACTGGTTCGCAGCGGCCCGGGTGGAGGAGGCTCGCGACGGAGCGAGGGGGGGAGGGGCCCGCTGTGGAAAAAGAGCGTGGTGGGGGCGGAAGGTGGTGGTGATTGTTGAGGAGCTAGCAGTGGAGACGGTGAGGAGGGCGTGAAGGATATCGTGGAGACGGTTGGGGGGAGGTGAAGGAAATGGTGAAGACTGTGGGGGAGGGCATGAAGGACACGGAATCGGTTGAGAGGGGGATGAAAGAAATAGTAGAGACGGTTGGGAGGCGATGGAAGAGGTGGTGGAGATGTTGGAGAGGGGTTCAAGGACATGGTAGAGGCGGTTGGTGGTAGTGGTGGGGGTGTGAAGGAAATGGTGGTGACGATGAGGAAGCATGAAGGGGCTGGGGAGAAAGGGATGAAGGAGACGGTGAGGAGGGAACGGAGGAGAAGGCTGTTAAAAAGGCGGAAGAAAAGTGAGGAAAGAGATAGAGGAAATGGCAAAGATGACGAGAGTGTTACGTAGAGGAAAGAGAGAAAGAACTGAGGATAGGTAATACACAGTAAAGACAAAACAATAAAAACAAAATGGCGGAGGAATTTATGTTTATGAGCAGTACAGGAGGTAGAGGGAGACGATGTAGGATACAGAAGCGAAGGAAATGACTGTCAGTAGAAGGTGTTGAATGTGCAGGAAGAGAACGAAAGAAAATTTGGAAATTGAGGGGAAACAGTAAATAATACCTATAAAATTGATGAATTTATCACAATGGACCAATAGTTTGTTGAATGCGATAGACGGAGGAAGATATCTTTATTGAACAGAAACAGAAGAGATACAGTTACAAAATTCGCCCACAGGGATCACCAAGAAACTGTAGGGAAAGCCCGCCCGACCAGCAGGAGCGGGCGGAGGATATTCATTGGGGTGCGAGGCGGCCTCTTGGGCGGCGCGGGTGTCAACCGCAGCGCTGCGCAGCGGCGGGGGCGGGGGCGGGGGCGGCGCCGATAGCGGAGAACGTCCGGGCGGCGGCAGATTGTGGTGGGGTGCCGGCGCGGCGCCCGGATTGAGAGTACGGGAGGGTGCATATCAACAGCGCGGAACCCCTCGCGGCCCGATGCCCCAGCGGGGGGCGGGGACAGCGCGGGTGGCAGCGGGGGCGGAGCGGGGACGGGGACTGGGACGGGGACGGGATGCTCCCCGATCAATGCGTGCCACTCGACGGCGGGATCTCCAACCTTTTACCCGTCAATCAGGAACACATTACGAAGTGTCCCGCTGTCAGGGGGGAAGGGTGCCCCGTGGCACTGAATACGAAATCGCGGAGAGGTGGGGCGGGGCGGGACCATTATATTTAAATTTTAAATATCCGCCACTGTCTGTCCGCGTGGGCTCTTCGCGGCTTCGCGCGTGGGCGGAGCGGCGTAGCGTGGCGTGGCGTGGAGGCGGCGGCCCGGCGCGACGCTGTGCGTGTCGAAGCCCTTAGCCGCGTGGCACATGACGCGCTGTCGTGAATCGGTTCGCGCCCAACTTTCCACATAAGGCCTCCGTCACGGGGAGAGAACCGTTGACCTTATCTCGTTTGAAGCCCGAGGAGCCACGGAAAGTGTGTGGAACTTGCCAATATGACGGAAAAAGCACGTGCTTCGTTCGGAACCATGAATGACATTGGAGATAAACAAAGTTGATATACTGTTTTCTCTGGTTATAGTGAACTGTGGTGGACTAACGAATTTGGTTAACTACTTCAGACGTTCTCAATATCCAATGATTTCAAAATTAAATGGAATTTCTTCACAATTTATGATTTTATTAACATAGAGTTATATCAAAATTCATTAACAGCACGAACTGAAAATTTCAATATCTTTATTTGTCCTTTAAAAAAGCAATTATTTTAAATTGTTTTTTCCGTACATTTTTCATTAGTAATTTGTCTAGATCTCTATCCAGGGTTCGTGTTCTCTCCATACCTGACTCTGCATTGTCTTCTTCTAAATTTTGTAATGCAATCTTGACACCTTTCAATGCCTCTTGCACTGTTGGAACAACGTCCCACTCTCCGAAGGCCCTTTTATAGGCCTAATAACATACCATATCCAATTAATTTCCAAGATATTTCCGACGTTCACTATAGCCGACGTTCAGGCTCAATGTAACCGAATTTTCTTATGCTTATTTTTAACCAGTGACTGACGTTCACCGAGGATTCACTATATCCGAGTTTACTATAACCGAAGTCGACTGTATAGTGTAGATCATAAACTTTTGGGGCGAGTGGCAGTGGTGGATACAACGACGAAAAATCCGTACTGACATGTGGAAAAGCGCTTGAAAGCCGCGAACTCGGTGGTCGAATTGTGAAAATTCTTCGACGTTCTTTCACACACAGGTGGCTCCCCTTCTGCGACCGTAAACGATCGGAAGACGCGGCAGTTCGTAAGAGCTTGACGTGGCGACTAATACCCCCAACGCGGCACCGCCGCTCCCTCGCGCGCCGACGCTAATGCAGCCGACATTGTAGGTGTCACGGCCGTGAACCTCCCTCACTTCCCGCGCATTTAATCGCCAAATTACCGCTCTCCGCCTCTCTCTTCTCCCTGGCCCAACTCGCGGGAGCCATTCTTAAGCGGGAAATTCGGCAACGCGAAGACGTTTGGCACGAGGGGGCGGAGCTGTCAGCTGAAGGTGAGGTGACGGCGAGAGTAAGAGGTAGGCTTTCTGAGAGAGGGCAAAATAAATGGCTGATGGGTAAAGTAGCAGATTAGGGTAGAGGGGAAGACGAAGTAACCATTGGAATGGGGGGGAAAGGGTGCGGAAAGTTAAGTAACGCTGATGTAGTAACAGAGTAGCTGCAGTTCTGGAGGTAAGAATATAGGCTTGCAGTGGCAATAACAAATTGGTGGCAGTTGGTATTTTATTTGAAGAAACGTGCAAAGGGGAGTGACGAGAATTTTGAAGCGGTCGTTGAAATCCTGCCCGAATATACCACGGGGGCAACAGTGAAAACGGAGCCAGACAAAGGCGTGGACCGTCGAAACTGCCAGGACATATAGGAGCACGCATCAAATTAAATTGTACATGCAAAAGAGAGAGGGTGAAAAGCTTAGTGAGCACGGAGAAGACGATCGCGCAGGGAGAACCAACATCTAGCGGGAGGGGGAGGGGCGAAGGTCATAATCGGGGAGGGAGAGTAGGGCTGGGGGATGGCAGCGGGTGTGCCGAGAGCCGTCTGCCAACACCGCAGCGGCGGGAGAGCAAACTTGGCGCTAAGGCCCCGGCACGGCACGGCGCGGCGGCAGCGGGGGCGGCGGCGGCGGCGGCGGGGGCGGGGGCGGGGGCGGCGGCGGCGGGGGCGGGGGCGGGGGGCGGCGGGGGCGGGGGCAGGGGCGGCGGGGGCGGCGGGGGCGGCGGGGCGGCGTGAGGCGCGGCGCGGCGCGGCACCGCCCGGTACTAATGTTAAGCTTCTTAGGGCCTACGTGAAGTTGCACGCCCATTGCTCCCCCTCTCGGCCGCGCAGCCGCCGCCACCGCCGCCGGAAGGAAGTTTTTGACAGTGCTCTTTCTGCGCCTGGCAACTCCCGCCGCCTCGCCGCCTGAGAGCGCCCGCCGCCTAATGCCCTGGAGTGCACGCGATAGTTCCCCAAGCCGGTCAAATACCCATTAGGGGAGCTTCATATTTCCAGATATTTTCGTTTTTTTTCGGGTGGGGGGGCGGAGTTAATGACTTCTTTAGGAGGGCGGAAGAAAGGACCAATAGAAATATAAAGACCTGCAACCTTAACCTACGAAGACCTAAATGTAGCTCACAAAATATACGTACGTTATCAAGTCGTATAGTAAAGTATGAGTGGGTGGGGGTTCAACGTCGCACCCCACAGTAGCTTTTTACCGCTACTTCTTTTGGGTCAGCAGGGGTGGTTTCATTGTTTAGGACTTTCATTGGTAGAATCTTTTAGAACACTCAGTGATAGTTGTGCAATCGGAGGGACACAGTGAATGTTCACTTGGTTTTTCGAAACAAGAACCAGCGCATAAAAATATATATTTGGTAATGATATCGCTGGACTCGAAGCTAAAAGAGCCACGACAAATGTGCACAAAACCATACATCCGAAATAGAGTTCAAGGTATTTGGAAATGCGTTAGGAATTAATTAAATATACAGTGGCACAAAACATGGCTAAATGAAAAATACTACAAACTTCATAAAAATATAACTGCTTTGGACTTGCAATAAATCCCTCAATTAATCGTCAAGAACAAGTTGCTCTGTCAAGAATTCGATCAAACCATTCTCAATTCTCCCGTAAATTTTTAATTGAAAAAGTTCCACAACCCACTTGTACTATCTGCAAACTATTCTATCAATAAAGCACACCCTTCTGCAATGCTCCATCCACAATCAAGAGAGAAAAAAAGTGCCTCAAAAATGAAACTTTCAATGAAATTTTATTACCGCCAAGTTATCAAAAAAAAAGTGATACAATTTTGTAAAAATATTAATATTTCACAGATTTATAATTGCATTTTATTACTGTATTAGTTGCACATGACCTGTGTGGTTTCTGCGACTTAAAATATTTTTTTTAAAATAAGAACAAGGTTACCTATGACCCTGCACACAGATCAGGAAGTACGGAAAATGCTCAAAATATATATGCCCTTGTATACCTCAATAAACGACAAATAACACAAACTTGCAGAAAATTATTGCAATGTATTGCTAAGTGTATTGTTATTGCTTAAATATACAGAATTTTACTCCAACTATATAGCAATTTATTCTGGTCCGCTGTGAACCCTCCTCCTTCCCCTGGGTACCTGAATGACATTGGTACGCGACTGTTAACGCCAGCAAACCTGTTGTGCATACGAAAATATTTTTCTAGCAATATTTTAAATCTTGCGCACACACAAACATTTGCATTGTTTACAATAATATAATACTGCTTTGGTTCAGCGGGCGCCCATTTTAGCTGGTTGTTAGTTTTATAGCCCAAACGATAGCATTACAAACCCAATTATTCATTAAATATCCTTCCACAACATGTCCATTAAAACACGAAATCCACAATTAATACATTCCAGCCAATGCTTGTGGAATAATTGTTATTAACATCACTATCAGTTTAAATATTGCTATCATTAATGGTACAAAGAGTCTGTTTCTTAGTGGCTCATGACTTGTCTGACACTCGACGGATTGAAAAGGAAGAAAAACGTGACATGCAGACACTATTCATAGCTGCATGCGTCATTTTTTTAGCCGGCGCGCGATAACAATCGAGCATCCATCAAAAGCAGTTAACAGAAAATAAACCCGGCTGTCTGGCAGGCGAGAACGCGCCAAGCGCTTTCTTGCTTGGCGCAGGCGCTTGTTCTGGCAAGTAGCAGCTGCCGATCGGGGAAGAGTGTCGATATAGCGATCCGTCTTCACGGGGCGCCGGGAAAAACCCACGAACACACACACACACACACACACACACACACACACACACACACACACACACACACACACATACACATACGCACACGCACACCCATACACACAACGAACGCGAACACAATGAGGAACGGCAGGCGCTGCAGACAGAGAGAGAGAAGCCCAGTATTCGCGCGGCGTTTATAAATCACGGGGAAGTCCCTACCACGTGCCCGGCGTGGCGGGCGGGTCTTCCCCACGCGAGCAACGCGGGCCGCTGCCGAGTAATGAATAAAAGTACGCGAAATCGATGCGGCATTTCGCGACCAATGGTCTCTGAAACGAATTGATGGACTCGGAGCTGGGGCTGCCCTCGGCGAGGAGAGACCACGGTCCCGCTCGGGCTGGGCGCAAGAGGGAGGGAGTGGGAAATATGAGAGAGAGAGAGAATGAGAGAGGGAGAGGGAGGAGAAGGGGAGAGAGAAGACGCACCGGGATGGAGACGTGGTTGTTGTCGATGAAAGAATATAGGAATGCTTTCTGATATTTGAGATGTGTGGGAAAATGGTAGAACGGGATTGCGAGGGGGAAAACGATGGAACTGTACGAGTGGCGCGGGTGGAAAAACGAAAGGCTTGTGAAGGGGTAATGGAGATACGATGACACTGGCAGTGATGACGAGCACGAATTTGCGACGCCAAGGAAGGTCAACGAGAAGCCATCAGCGAGGGCGAGCGAGGGCAACGAGGACTACAAGGAAGGCAGGCGCAGTGAGGACAACGTTGCGGGCAAGGCGATGAGGACCCTGAGGACGCAGGGAGGCGGGGCAGGGGTTGGAGACGCGGGACGCCATTACAACCATGCTGGCAGCGCCCCCGCCCGTTCGCCCGCAGCGAGCACTATATCAGATATCATCAATCAGCCGCGCCCGTATCCCTCGCGCAGGGGTGCCCAGCGCTCGAAGAACCACGCGCCCCGATCACTCTGCGCCTTGGGCTTTGTTTGCGGGAAGGACTTTGCTCTGTTTTCAAGTGGAGCAATAATTGCTCCCAAAAATAGCGTACAATAATCGCATTGAAACCTCGTTTATGCCTGAAATTTTTTTGATCGCCAATCATTACCATTTCATTCGAAATTCAATCGCGTACATTCCAACTCTGTGAAGTAATGGATAAGGAGCCATTTGCAAAATTCCATTGCTATGTCTCAAGTGGTACTCAACGCGTAATTCGAAGCTGTAAGGCAGAGGATTCAGAGTACTGCAGTACCACTTATTATGACTGGTCCATTATAATCATTTACATTACTAGTTTAGAAATAAGTAAATAAAAGCGAGTAAGTGCATTGTAAATTTATCCCAGTATTATTTGTTGAGTCAAATAAACAAACTATGTAGTCAGAAGGATGAAGAGTGTCAAAGGGTCGTAAAAATTCTAACACAGTTGTGTGTATTGCAATTACCAGAACAGGTTTTTTTCTCATTTAAATGAGAGCAATCGTGTATATTTCTCTAACGAAGTTTCTAGCATATCATTTCCATACGCGCCGCAAAATACATCATTGTAAAGGGTGTAAGTGTCCGACATCTGTTCCAAGTAAAAATACAACGCGCCACCAAGTCTCACCGTGGACATCCCCGCGTCGAGCGCCTATCGGCAGCGGGGACGGGGGCGGGGGTGGGGGCGGGGGCGGGGCCGAGATGGGCTGCGCGGCGGACGCCGACAATGCCGGGAAAAAAAATCACCGCTCGCCACTAGGGCGGGCGCGGTGGCCTAGCATGAAATGTAGCCGCGAGCGGGCGGGGCGCCGGGCCGGGCCGGGCCGGGGCGAGCGGCGTGCGCCTCGCCGCCGTAAACATTATGGCAGCAATAACGCCCGGCAAATATAACACAATTGGGTCCTTTGTCCGGCGCCGCGCGTAAACACGGCGTTTAAAGAGGGGGAGCGCCTCTCTGCGCAGCGAGCGCCAGCGCTGCCGAGCACTTCCGGTGGCGGGGGCGGCGGGGGCGGGGACGCCGCAGGCCGACGAGAATGGAGACCGCCGCAGGGGAGACGAGAATGGAGGAGGGGACGGCGGGGGTGGCAGAGGAGGTGATGGGGGTGGCAGAGGAGGTGAGTCGGCGACTGTGCCGAAGGCAATGGCGTTGCGGCATTTGGCGGCGGTCAGCCACACGTTCCCGCCCCTCAATAAAGAAATGAAGAGAGGGTTGGCAACATGAGAACAAGGAGCAGGGAAAGTGGTGGGAAAGGAACGATGCGTGATCGGCGGTGATTAAGGTGGAGAAACGGGGAGTTGGGTGTGATAGATGATGGCGTTGTTGACGGCGAGGGTTTGGAAGGTAGTGATAGAGAGGGCAGCGGCAGGTGGGAAGGTAGGTTGGTTGAGCCAGAGTGCGTTCGGTGGCTGGAAGGTATTCAAGCACACAGCAGAATCGAGGAAACGGTGACATCGATTGCCGGGGACGGGCGACGGACCTTGGGAGCTGGCGTGGGAGGCGACGGGCGCCGGAGACATCGTGATCATGAAGGCGATTGAAACGGGGAGTGGCACGTTCTCTCACAAACACTCTGTTACAACCCCTTCGCTTCGCAAAGAGAGTGCTGAAAGCGGTACACGCGAGCGAGCGGGGAGGCGTGGGGAGGTTAATGCAGGGCGGTGGGCGGAGGGGACGACAGCAGCGGGGGGGAGAAGAACGAAACGGTGACGGAGGGTCGACGAGCGTCACGCGCCGACTGCAGCCACCCCCTTTCAGCGCCGGGAATTTCCGGCGCGACGGGGTGTGGGTGATGGCTCCCGCATATCGAGAGCGCCGGAGGGTAAACACGCGCTTCATTTCGGGCATCAGCGGGTCGCTCGGGGTTTATTCCTTGCCTCTTGCGGCCTCGAGGCGCCACCCTTCCAACGCCTTCAATAGCCGTGTAAAATATGAAATAGCAAATAAAACCGAATACTTGTTCGACGCGTACGACGTTGTGGATTAGGGCCAGATTGTGGATATGCGTGGTGAATGTGATTGAACCATGTTAGTGACTGGATACTGTTGACAGAGCAGGAGGTACGTTCGAGGAAATGGGGTACAGCTCGACGTCTCATGCAGCCAAGGAGGGACAATGCGGGGAGAGGCTGGAGGGGACAAGGACGAGAAGGGGCGGGGGGGCTGGTTTGGGCGGGGTGGGGCGAAGGCGGGGAGGCAATGTCTCAATGAGGCACAGCTCGTCGCCAAACGGAGCCCAAAAGGGGCAGGGCGGGGAAGGGTCGTAGAAAAGCGGTGGGCGGGGTGGGGTTAAGGGTTGGGGGTGGGGGTGGGAGTTGGGGGCGGAAACGGCGGTATCCCCGGCTCGCGTGGCTCCGCGAGACCCTATTACCCCGCTGACAAATTAGGCCGAGGAAAGCGGGGAATCCATCACGGCCCGAGTCATGCGGGCTGCCCCGCTTCGGGCACGCATATTTTCGCATCCGCGATTTATCATTCGCCCAGCCCCCGAGACACGGGGTGCCTAGCGAGGCACGGCACGGCACGGGCGGGCGCAGAGTGGGTGGGTGGGTTGATGGGCGAGCTAGCAGGCAGCAAAAACGACACGTCTCCGCTGAAAGGACAGCGCCCCTAAACGCTTGCACTGAAACGGTTGGGAGTCGCCTCCATTTATACCAGAAGCTCCTCAGGGTCCTGTGCCAGGGACATCATTGATTCAAGTAGATTCGTAGGCTTCCGCGGCCGGAGTCATTATGTTCTTGGCTGTCCGGGATGAGCCGCGTCTCAGTCGGTTTTACTGACGTTTCGGCCATCTTGCTGTGGCCTTCTTCAGAGCTATACTGCTGAAGAAGGCCACAGCAAGATGGCCGAAACGTCAGTAAAACCGACTGAGACGCGGCTCATCCCGGACAGCCAAGAACATCATTGATTCAAGTTCCAGGAAAAGGTAGGGATCCGATAAGCAGTGGAGGCTGACAGATCAGGCAGTGCGAAGCTTCACATTGAAAACAAAATAAATAGTTCATTTTGCTGAACAAGGCAAAACATATATTCCTATCATATCCTCGCCACGTATCTACGTGATTTACCAAGGATATTTGGTTTTATATCCTTGGTTAGCTCTCTAAAATCTACTTTTACGACTGAATACTTTGAAATAGGTAATATCAACAGATAAAATAACAAATAATCCAGATACATTGCCTTGAAAACAACCCGTAATATTTTATAAATATTTTAATTTTATTTATGTTTAAAGGGAGGGGTTATCGTCTGAGAGACAAAATAAAATCAACGATAAATTCATGTAAAATAATGTAAGGTTTTGGACAGAAGAGAAACATTTGGTTCCGTTTCTCAGCATTCAATATCCAGCCAAAAGGAAAAATTTAAAACAGATACATAAAGCGCACAAAATTATAA
Organism: Acheta domesticus; assembly: GCA_031308135.1. Classification (NCBI taxonomy): domain Eukaryota; kingdom Metazoa; phylum Arthropoda; class Insecta; order Orthoptera; family Gryllidae; genus Acheta; species Acheta domesticus. The sequence goes on along the minus strand of JAHLJT010004567.1, from coordinate 202,999,243 downwards.
CTTTCTAGGCAATTTTATTCTGCCACACTATCTTTGCCAATTCAGTAATGACCCTAATTACAAGTACATTTAACATAACTCATAGTACTCTGAGACTGTAGACAGTAGAATGCATACTATCTGCAATAGTCCATGCCGGGGAAGTCTATCATAACATTCAAATTCAAATAGATAAATTCCACATGTTCTCGGGCGCCTATTGTATTGCATTGCAGTTGCGTACTGTCCCCACGTCATGTCGCAGCCCGCAGCATTGATAAATTTTACGAACTGCCTGTCGGTCGCACAAAACATTTGTAAGTACAGCACGTGAGTGAACCTGTTGGCCATTCGTTCACAGCGCGCGTCGTGTTTTCCAAATTTATACCGCAGCTCTCTCTCGAAAACTCGAAGCGAGAGAGGCAGGGTCGCCAACAGTCGGAAACGAACCTTTTTTCCATCTACACAACGTTGGAATCGCATTTTCCGTCTGCAAACGGACTGCGCTTTTCAGTTCGCGTATCTACAAATTTACGAGAATTATAAATGTCGGCGCGCTTGAAGAGCGTATAATAACGGGCAGCGAGAGGTCGCTTTAAAACGGATGGCCAATTACCCCGGGCCTGCTCTGTGACGGCGCGAGCGCCCGCCGTGGCCGGTCGGGCGCGCAGAGCCCAGCTGGGCCGGGTCACGCTACGTGGCGAGGTCGCCAACAGCTCAACTGATGTTCGCGTTTGATTTGAAACGTTGTTCATGAAAGCACTAGCCTTGACAGCCAATACACGCATCTCCGTTACGCACACACACTTCTCCTTGGAGAGTACCAGTACGAAAGTTTTCGTGAACTGATACACTAACGTCTCTAAGAATTGCAGTAGAACGTGCGTATGCGAATCTTTATAACATGAAATTCACCATATCTTGAAATTTACACGCCCTTTCTCCTATCATACACACATGGTAATCGGTAACTTGACGCATTGTAAGTTGCAATATTCGTAAACATTATTACGACATTAATGGTATCCCTGAAATCTCATCCTCAATCTTAAAATGACCCAATATGTACACCCGTAAACCTTAGCTCTCGGTAATCTTCATTTCTAAGGGCTGCCTCTTGTCCTTATCCGACACCTTCCCTCAACCTTCGCACACCCAACGCGGACCCTTACGCCATGTGAGTGACCCCGCGCCAACCCCAGTCCTAATGTCTCGTTGTAAGTACTTACAAGACTCATGGCTCCAGTAATAAAAGAACATATTTCCTCGATTCAATGGCTTCCGCACAGGATTCACTTCGCTTAGGAACTTCTATAACTTAACAATTCAATTTTATTTCATTTTACGTGAGTACGTCATGTATTTAATTCTAATATGTTTACCTCTTATGTGTAGATCGCTTATGTTCGTCGTAAATTTGAAGCTCTGATGATCGCTAGGCGATCGGAAAGTTCCAAAAACATCAAATTATTAGATACGTAAAAACACGAATGTCCCGTTTATCATCATGCCCCCTTTAAATTCGAGTAATAGAAATCAATCCCTATTAGAAATACTCTCTCCATATAATTATTATAAAACTTTCCATATAATGTAATGGGATACGCATTACCCACTATATGTAATAAAATATTATTAGCATAAATAATCGTACTGGTATGTTGTCATTGACTGCCAGGTGATATTTCGTGAAGTTTTGATTCTGGCCAAGACCACTCTCCAATTATGTGTCCAGGTACTGGGCGTAGGTGCTCAAAAAATTATTATTTCCGGCGACTCACGGGTGCCAACCAATCGCCAAAGGCAAAAATCTTTTACACTTGACCAGCAGAATAAGTCACCCACTTGATTTCACAGGAGCTGTTATTGTATATGATACACAAGCAAAGATCCACAGCTCTGAACGTGATCGTATATGATGCACGCGGCCAGTCAAAAAAACCTACTGTGCATCACATGTGATGCACATGGCATTCAAAGTGTTCAACTAATTATCATATCCGAAGCCGAAACTCTGTGGAGAAGGCGCGAGCTTCCCCCGCGCGCCGGCGCAGGCGCCACCGTCGCCGACGGGGGAGGAGCAGGAGGCGGCGGGTCGCCTATAAATCCGATACTTCCGGCGCACTGGTCGCCGTATCAAGCAGCCGCGCCCGAGAGCACTCTGCGCCACTTATCGACCTATCGAAGGTCGGAGCGCCGCGCCGCGCCGGCTGCAATACATCTCGAGGGCGCGGGGCAGCCGTCTACGTCGCTGCGTCGCCCCCCCCCGCTCCCGGATGGCGTACAATACCCACGGCTTCTCCCAAAGGACGTAGGCCGCGCTGACGTGGAAACCCAAAGCGTAGGGAAATACGCCCCTTGGTAGACCCGGTTCTTACACGCTACACTTCTAGTTTGTGATATACGGTAAACTCTTAATTAATTGTTTTAAAATTATTTCATGATATTAATCTTATAATCTTTTTCTCGGCGTTCTTTTCTCTAAAAAACATTACTCTTCGTTTTTCAATTTATCACAACTTTCAAATTAAATTTATGGAGTTCATGTTCGACACTAGGTTCTGTTAGAATCATTCAGCGCTAAATAACTCTTCTCTAGCAAACAAAAACTTTCGACCAAGCAATAAGTCCAGGCAATAAACGGAGTCAATTTAAACAATATACGTAAAGATTTACAGATTAAAAATGTTTCTCTGGATAAAATATAAATATGATTGAACACTGTTCAATCTTACAATTTTATTACAACCTTCAACCACAATTTCCTTAATAATATGTATATTTAAAAAAATAGGATAGTATTTTGTGTCTTAGAAAATTATTCATCCTTAACAAATATTGTTAATGGTGTTGAAGTACAGCCATTATTTAAACACAAAACAAAGTCAATAGGAAGAAAGGCACAATGTTGGAACACAATATTAGTTCATAAACTTGAGACCGTCCCAACCATTAAGAGTGACCCTTGAAGAGGAACCCCCAATTGGATTCCATTCGGCCCGCGCCGAGCCCGTTCATTCGCAAGGCTGGGCTCAGCTCAGCGGACGGGCGGGAGAGGGCGGGGGAGAGCTCCAAGTGCAGACGAGAGTCGACTGCAGCGCCGCGCCGCATCGATTTCCGAACTCTCGACGGCGGCGTCGGCAAGGCGTCGGCGAGGCGTCCTTCGCGAAAGAAAACAAACGAAATCGGCCGAGACTCGAAAGTTGTTCCGTCAACGGACGCCTAAAAGCATCCGCCAATTACCCCCATGGCACGAGAAGAAGAAGAAGAAGAAGAAGACGCGACGACGGAGGAAGTCTGGCTCCGTTGGCGATGTCCACTCTCGGAAGTGCCCCTCCCCGCCTCGTCCCCTCCCCGTCACTCCTTTCTTCGCCCTTCACCCCTGACATCTCTCCTCGTCAATTTCCTTTTCGCTAATTGCGTTCCCAATTTGCTTGACATTATCTACAACTCGGCCGCGCCGTCCCGAAAACAAGTCTGTGAACAAATATTGTCGTTTCTCTTTAAATTGGGGGTGCCAAGTCACATTTATTGACTGGCTACAATGGAAATTCCACAGAAAAAAATGTTTACGACAACAGGGAGTTCAAAGAACTGCAATTAGTTTTGAGTATCAAAGAATCCCAATGGCAAAAACGTGAATATCGGACTGGACGCTCATTTTCACATTCCCAACTCTGTCGTCCGCAGCAACATTCAAAAAGAATGAAACAAATGGCAATTATCGAGTTCATAATTTTGATTCACAAAAACATGAGAGAAAACTAACCAATTTCTCAAATCCAGAGTACAGGCAGATTACATATACCTTACGTTATAAAATTCAATTTGATCCAATTAATATATGATTGGGGTTTGAACTCGATCCAACACTGGTCACTATTATTTCAGAATTAATTATAAGCCGCTGGCAGGGTTCTATAATAGAGAAGCAAGTATTGATGTGATGCGTAACTATACATTATAAAGGTAAATTTCTAAGTAGATTTGTTCGTTTGAAATTTTGGTTTGCTTGGCATTCCTTTAATGCAGTAGTACTAATAATTTCCATGCTTGCGTTATCTTAGACTTAATTCCAGTTAATAGATTTAGCAGAACACCAGAATCACAACCGCCTGACAATCAATTTTATTAGGCAACCTGCCTGACATTTATGCGCTACACGCTATCGGGTTGCATCAACCCCGCAACAGTTAAGTACGTTCAATAACATTGCCAACCCCGAAAAGAACGAGGACGGGAGAAAGAAATAGATCTAGAAGAAGAAAATGAGATCAAAGAAGAAGAAAATGACAGTACGAAAGAGAAGTGGTGGCTTAGCCGAATGCTGCGTGCTTTGTATGCAGTTATCAAGTCAGGTATTTTGCATGATGTCCCAGAGAGAGAGAGAGAGAACTATAGCTAGTAATAATAATTATAGTAATTTATAAGTATAGTTATCGTATCATTATTATCGTTACTATTATTATTATTATTATTATTATTATTATTAAACCTCTAATTCCCGACTTAAGTTATTATGAATCGATTGATTATAAAGTCTACTGCGGGTTGCAACTAGCTTCCTAAGGAGCCGATCTTGGCCCTATCGGTGCCAATTCGTGGCACAATATATGGGCTGTTCCCAAAAAAACACTATTATTATTTTTATTATTACTATTATTATTCCTGCTGTCGTTAACAACTCTAATATTACACCCAAGGCGGTGCGTTTCAAGCTGCAGGAAGCTCGTCCGAAGTATTAAACGCGGCATTTCACGGCCCCCGCGCCCACTTCCTCGCGGAGCGCCCGCCGGCAGCCGCCGCCCCGCGCTCCGTGGCAGATCGGTAGCCGCGCGCCCAGCTGAGGTCTTGTTTGCCTCCGCCGCGCCGCGCAGCGCCGGGGCAGGTTGTCACCGCGAGGTCAACGCCCCGCGAAGCGGCGTTTGACAGGACGGCGCGAAGCGAGGCGAGGCGACGCGAGGCGAGGAGGGGCAAAGCGATGCGGGGAGAGGCGAGGCGAGTCGGAGCGAGGCAGTGCGAGGCGAGGCGAGGAGGTGCTAGGCGGGGCTAGGCGAGGCGGGGAGAGGCGGGGCGAGTCGGAGCGAGGCGATGCGAGGCGAGGCGAGGAGGGGCTAGGCGGGGCAAGGCGAGGCGGGGAAAAGCGAGGCGGGGAGAGGCGAGACGTGGTGGGGCGGGGCAAGGCGTGGAGGGGAGAGGCGGGGCGAGTCGGAGCGAGGCGGGACGAGGCGAGACGAAGCGAGGCTGGGCGAGGCGAGACAGGCAGGGGCTAGGCGGGGCAAGGCGAGGCGGTGCGAGACAGGGAGAGGCGGGGCGAGGCGGGAAGGGGCGGTACGAGCCGGAACGAGGCAAGGCGGGACGAGGGAAGGCGAGGCGGAAAGGGGTGGTACGAGGCGGGACAAGGCGAGGCGGGACGAGGCGAGGCGGGACGAAGGGAGGCGAGGCAAGGCGAGGCGGGGCGAGGCGAGGCGGGGCGAGGCGGGAAGGGGCGGTACGAGGCGGGACGAGGCAAGGCGAGGCGGGGCGGGGCGGGGCGGGGTGGGGCGTGGCGGGGAGTCATCCCGGGGCGGTGCGCGGCGCGGTGACGCACGACCGCAGGCACGTCGTAACGCGCTGGATTCACAGCCTCCGCGGGCGCGCGAGATACACCCGACGGTCGCGTTCGACGCGGCCGCGGCCGCTAATGGACCAAACCGGAAAGCCCCCCCCCCTCGCCGCGGGAAGGATTCACGATCAGCGCGGACTTTTATGCGACAGGTGGAGGCGAGAAACACCTCCAGAGGGCACGGCCGCGATTGCAGAACTTCCATTTCCTGCTTTTAGGAGAAGAACTTGCCGACGTTTAGTCCCCGCTACGATCTACTAAGAATGAATGGTTGTGAAACGATGGCCATGTCAGACAAAACTTTACATTTGGCTCATTTTGTTTATGAGTGAATAAAATGAAATGAGTCGTGAAAACTCGACATGTTTACGGAGAGATACTTTAGGAAATTTCTGTCCAGTCAATCCAGCTCATCAAAATATACTCTGGGCAATCGCACTTTGAATTTTCTTGACTTTCAAAGGGAACGATTTTATGCACTATATGAACGTAGGGCACCAGGCACAGGGCCTTGTTTTCTTTCAAAATCTAAATGTAAATAACATAATGGAAATACATCATTCCGTGATACAAACGTAACCAGCCTAGTCGCACTAAAAATACGTACAGGAAACAACGATAACAGTGAAAGTGCGTTGTTGCGCGTCGTTCACACAATTTAAGGCGCTGATTCCGGCTCAGCCACCACCGTAAATAATAACGCGGCGCCTCCAATCACGCATGCGCGCGCACCGTAATCCGCAAAGCGAAACGACAACGCTCGAGCAGCGTCCAACCTCCGCCCTTCCCTTCCTTTTCAATTACATTTCATCCGGATCACTCCAAGATATGAATATTTATTAACATATCGCATCACGTGATTTGACCGTGTGCGGGAGGAACGAATTACCGAAGAGCAGAGCACGGTGGGGTGGAGAGCAGAGAGGTGGGGTGGGGATGGAGGTGGGGGTGGGGGGGTCAACTGAGCAGAGCTTTGGTCACTCGTCGCCGGTATCGAGGCTTATAACTCGCGCATGAAATATTGACGCGCTAATCGCGGGCGTGTTTTCGCTTTTAAACAATTTCGTGTGTTATCGCGAAATCTCTTATTACGAGTCCATCGCGACGTTAAAAATAGCGTTGGGCGAAATTTTTACGGCGCTTGCGTTGCGCGGAGGAGGCACTCGGTTGAGATGGAGTGAGAAGGCGAGGTAGGGGTGGTGGGGGTTAAACGAAGCACTCGCGCGTTTAAACACGCGCGAAATTTTTACGGCTGCCCCTGAAACAAACGAGGGCCGTTGCCGCGCTGCGTTTTTGTTTTTGTGTTCTTTGCGCGGGCGGCCGCGAAGCCCCTAAATAACCTCGCGATGCGCGAACGAGGGGCGTTAACGCCTTTCCCAGAGGAAGGGGCCTGCGAGGCGGACTCCACCAGTGGCAAAGATGGGTTAAGTAAACGAGCTGAATACAGCGGTAGCCCGGAGAACGCGTTAATCAAATTGCCGTGTAAATGGTGAAATGAAGAATATTGCTTTGCACTGCTAGGTTTCGATCAGTTATGAAGTTTGGTCTTCATTTGTGTGTGTGTGTGTGTGTGTGTGTGTGTGTGTTTAAGCGCTCGCGTGCATTCACATTTTTGCAAATTGCTTTGTGAGATGAGGCAACGAGCAGACGCATTTTCATTACTTTATTCAGGCGTTTTTATTACGTAGCCGAGAATACAAGCCGTTTGATCCCTCTCATTCATTTTATTTCCAACGAGAATTATAATACTGGAATACGACCCGCAGTGATTTGTATAGATGTAGTGATCTCTCCGTTTGTATTTTGGTTTGTAGATAGACGAATAGCATAGACGAGAAAAAATAAAACAAATACGCATTTTGTGAATTAAAACATTATTGGAGCACGATTCATTTGTCCAATTTAATGCAAGTCGAAAAGTGTAAATTAATATGAAGTTAAAAATAATGAGCCGAGGCCATGGCGGCACGAAACAGAATAATGCGGAGACAAACGTCGCAAACGAAATGAACAAAAACCTCCCGTCCACGCGCTTCCAGTGCAGCAGGCAGGAGGGCCAACCCAGACACACTAATGTCGTCCTCGCCGCAACAAGAAACAAAAGATCGCCTCGTTCAACGAGGTGCGTTTTCGAAAACGGCTCCGCCTTTTTGAAGCATTGTTTGCCTTTCTTTATTCATGGCTTCCTTAATTTCAACGCCCCGCCACCAGCTCGTTTTCATTCATACATGGAAGGCGCGTTTTAAAAACAATACGCGTAATCCTAAGCCGGCTAGGAAGAAGGATTTGCGCGGACACCTGCGCGTCAGGCGACGCCAGCTTGGCGCAGGGAGCGCGGCGGCCCGGGCTAAGCCCCGTCTCTTTGTCACCCGCGTCGCGCGGTCTCGCCGCTACCCCTCCGCGCGCCGAAAATTAAAAGAAAATTAAAGGGTCGTTTTCAAACCAACGGGACAATGAAGTCCCGTGATGAGCAGTAGAGAAGAAATGTTGGGACGTGTTTATGTAATTCCGAGTGGAAAAATAATCTGAGTATCTTCCAAGGCCCAGGCAATGAGGAGAATTAGAAATAACGAGGAAAGAGGTCGGATAAAGTTTGTGCATTCACGCAGTGCGAACTAGAATTGTTCACCGCGTCTAATAAGCTCTCTCTGGGAGAGACTTTTACGTGAGGAATAAGGCACATTACGGCACATCGCGTCCTGTCTTTTCCGCAATTTGAGACAAATAGCGCGTAACCTCACGCTAGAAGCGAATGAAACATTTACGGACACTGCTGTATACTCTCGAAGTGCTTCGCGAAGCAGAAGCTAGTAGTAGCGAGACCGAACGTTGATGAGTATGTAAAAAGTACTTCTTATTGCTTACCACAAAAAAAAGGGTTACATTTAGTTCCATATTTAACGACATAAAAATGGTTAGCGATTCGTAAACGTAAAATGAAATTGTTAGTATTGTGCACTAAATTATTATTACTATAATTATATTATTATATTATTGATTTGTACAGATTGCCGAAGTTTGACGATAATTAATTCCATCATATCCAAAAGAAGCCAAGAAGTACTTAGTTACCAAAATAGGTAGGTATAAGGAAAGATCAGAGCTGAAATTCGCGGGATAACACGCATAGGGAGAACCCGTGGCGATGAAGTTGCACGCTGCTTACGAGTGGAATGAGGCGCTTGCTTCCGCGGAACTTCCCGTGGAGCCGTCAAAACTCCCTGACGGCGGCGGCTGCCATTTGACTCCGCGACCGCCCTCGCTCCTCGCCGCTGTCAGAACTCCGGCGCAGCACTTCGCACCCGACAAGTGGCCGAGCTCGCCGCGGGAATGACTTGCGTGGGGATCTTCGCTGGCAGGCCCCGGCGCTGACGAGCTGGGTTTCCGCTCTCGCCCTTGCCACTGGGGCGCACCTCGCGCCAGAGGAGCGAAAGGGGCGGGCTAAGGCAATCGACGAAAATTCTTAGGGCCCGTTTCATACTCGACTTTTAAGGAATAAGGGGATTCTTAAATGTTAAAGGATTGTTTAATATTCATGGTCATTTGTAAAGGTGCGTATTTCACAGGCGTTCCTCAAGAGCGCAAAACAAGTGCTTGCTTAAGTTACTCAATGGACGGAAATTCTTGGCACCGATTTCATACTCGACTTTTAGGGATAAGAGGATGGAGGATAGAGGACGATGGAGGATGGAGAATGGAGGATGGTGGATGGAGGATGGTTGATGGAGGATGGTTGATGGAGGATGGTTGATGGAGGATGGTGGATGGAGGATGGTGGATTCAGGGGCGGGCGCCTTAAACGAGCACCGACGACGCTTCCTTTTGTGCCGTTTAAATAAGCGAGAAATACGGCAGGAGAGCGCAGGAAAGAATGTAAATTACACTAACATGACTGGCAGGAACCTGCAGACTGCGACGCGCGCGGACTTTCTTTTATTTTCAATTTTTTCAGCTCCTTTTTCGTTTCCCTTTCTGAGTCTCCACTCGCGAATCCAGGTGGATAGAAGAAGGAGGGCACAATACAAAGTACATGAGCACCGCGGGAGAGAGCTCGCGCCTTTTTGAAGACTTCCGCCTATCGCGAAGGCTTCATACGTGAATAGGTTCCGCATACTTTTATGTGGGGAAGACAACAATGCTCCCGTTAACGCGCTTCGAGAGGAAGAGTAAATAGTGTCGGGCGGTGTTTCTGTGAGGAGCGACTCGCTGTGAAGCTGTAAGGAAGAAAACGAAAGGGTAAAAATGGCGTTCGGTTTCCCTCTCATTACGTTGTTTGCAGTCAAAAGGGGCATGTTTTTGTATGCACATGACGGTTCATTCTTACGGGTATTCTTATTTTATGAATAGTTACTTGCAGTATGCAAATGACCTTTTCACGCTCTGCACAGCCACAATGTTCTTTTACCCACTGTAAAGAAGATTTATTAACGTGCGGTTACTGTCGTTAATTTTAAAGACCCCGGCTTCACTGCGATATCCAAATCGTTGAAACGAACATTTCGTAATATTGTTATTTCACTTGAAATCCTTTATTTAGAAAACAGTGTATAAAATATTTGGCATCTCATATGTAGGTCAGTTTTATTGTGATTATTTCCCAGAGAGCGAGAAATGGACAGTTAATTTAGTTCCAGAACGTCCTTTTCGATCCGGAATGCGAGTCACTCAGTCATCACAAGAAACCTGTGACTCACAACGTATTCTGCATGTCCAAGTCCCACGAACCCATCTCCCAGGCGTCAAAATTGATCGAACGGTTCTACTTCTTACGACACGCTGGCTGATGACTCGCACGGACAGACAGCCTCATCCATAAATCTTTTTTTTTCCCCTCCAGAACTCTCTCACGTAATGAATGCTTCATAATCACTCCACAGCCTCTCCGAGTCACTCGACCCCGTAGCCCACGGCTCCGAATCAATATGCAGCTCCGTTAATAGACAAGCCCCCCCTCCCTACCCTCTTCGGGGGTCGAGATGCGGGCGGCGGGGAACCTGGAGTAACGACTCCGAATATTGAAATATTGAAAGGCCGGACAATGCGCTAAGTCAACACAGTGGCCCTTCCATCACGCGGACGCTCTCCCCGCCGCTCCCGCTCGTGCGTTAAAAAAACCGTCTCCTCTCGCGCTCGCTCGTCCATTCCGTATGTTCAATGGAACCGCATTCCTGCGTAATGCGCTTCGCGTACAAAAACTTAACAGGAGTAACAAAAAAAGAAGAGAGGAGGCTGGGAGGCAGGGGGTGAGGGAGATCTTTCAGGGCGGTAGTAACAATAATTCAGCTGGCGGCTACGTGCGGGCCCCGGGCGTCGGGGACGGCGCGGTGCGGCGTGGCCGCGTCCAGCCTGCGAGCGGTCGTTGCCTGCGGGTGCGACTGGTCCGGAAGGGCGGGCAGGCAGCGGCCGGCCAGGCGGAGAGGCGGCTCGCCCCAGAAGACACGGCTCTGTGAGCGGCGCGTGGGGGCTCGCGGCCGCCGCCCCCCGCCGAGGGAGCAGCACATGCGCTGGTGGCCGTGGTGGCAAGGGCACTGGTGGCAGCGGTGCGGATGGTGGTGATAGTAATGATGGTGGCGAGGGCTGTGATGGTGGTGGTGGTGGTGGTGGTGATGGTAATGATGGTGTTGGTGGCAGTGGCGGTGGTGAAGATGATGGTAATGATGGTGGCGAGAGCGGTGGTGCTGGTGGTGGTGGTGGTGACGAGGGCTGGCGGTGGTGGTGGTGGTGGAGATAGTAGTGATGCTGGCGAGGGCAGTGGTGGCGGTGGCAAAGATGGTGGTGGTGGGGGTGGTCGTGGTGATGGTAGTGGCGATGGTGGCCGAGTGGTCATAGTGGAAGGTAAAGTAGTGAATGGTAAATCGTGGCTAGCAGGTTGCATAAAGCTGTGACGGCGCAGCAAAAGGAAGTAGAAATCAGTAGTAAAGAGAAGCACAGAATATCGAAGGAGGTAGAGAAGAGAAAAAAAGAGCTCAGGAGAGGAAAGGGGAAAATGTTGCCACGGGAACTAGAGTGAAACATAGGGATGTATAGACACACAGTGGGAATGAAGTTTCGATACACAGATGTGCAAGCAATAAAGAAGGGCAGAAAAAGAGCCGAAAGAAGGAGAATAGGGAGGAGAAAATGAGTAAATGAGGGTATCGATTTATGCATTTCCATACAGAGATTCCTAAATACGAGCGAAGGAGGAGTGATGACATTGTGTATAGGGAAAAACGAGAAAGAGGGGTTGATAAAAGAGAAAACGGATGGCGAGGTGCACAAAACGGGATCGGGGAAGGCATGGGGGAGCTTGCGGTGGGACGAGAGTGGCGGGGGCTGCAGCGGCGGCAGGGGACGTTTTCCGCAGTGCCCTGGATGTAACACAATTTTGCGCGGAGGTCGCCCGCAGAGCGCGCGGCGGCGGGGGCGGCGGGGGCGGGGACGGGGGCAGCGGCGGGGGAGGCGGAGGCGGCGGGAGCGCACAATTTGTGACACCAGGCTGCCGGTGACAGTTGAGTCACGCCTCGCGAAGCGCACGCGGCAGCATAGGCGGACGGGCGGAGGGGATGCGGGGCACAGAGCAGGACTTCTCCCTCCCTCCCCCTCCCCTCCCCTCCCCCTACCTCCTCGTACACAGACGCATCCACCCGCCCACTCTCTCTCCCTCTCTCTCTGTCGCACACACACAGCCCTCGCGCGTCCACTTGGCTGACCAGCGGCGACCGCTCTTTCCGCCCCGCCCTTTCCGCCCCGCCCCCCCCGCGCCCCGCCGCAACATCCCCACGTCGTTTTTGCTCTCCCTCACGTTAATTCTGAGCCGGGTTAAAGCACGCAGGTAACCGGCGGCGGCGGCGGGCCGGGCGGCCCAGACGGCGTCGCCGCTACCGCCACCGCCGGCCGCAAGATTACACTTCCTTCACGGCTTGAAATCCCCTTTATGTAACCGGATAGAGGCGAGAATAAGAACAAGAAAAGCGTCCTTTGTACACTAAAATTATACCATAGAAATTTTCCAGTCGGCGCGCCGCCGCCCAGCCGCTGACAGCGATATCCGCGGGCGAGGAGGCGGGCGCGAGGGCGACGATAAATTGCTGCCTCAAACCGCGCACAATCGCCTTCCGACGACGCGGTGCGACGCGAGCCGCCCGCCGGGGTGGCGCGGGGGAGGGGCAGGAGCACATCAAAGGCGCCCTCGCGCGGGGCGCGGCAGGGCGGGGCACCGCTCGCAGAGAGCGAGATGTGCGCGCGAACCGCTCCACAGAAAACGCGAGAAACCGACTTCGACTCACCTTCCGCACGCGCGTGTCGCGGCGCAGGGCGTGCTTGCGAGCGTGCGAGCGTTGGGAGGGCGGGCGGTCGTTGGGCGGGCGGGCGAGCGTTGGGCGGGCGGGCGAGCGTTGGGCGGGCGAGCGTTGGGCGGGCGGGCGAGCGTTGGGCGGGCGGGCGAGCGTTGGGCGGGCGGGCGGGCGGGCGGGCGGGCGGGCGGGCGAGCGTTGGGCGGGCGGGCGAGCTTTCGGCGGGCGGGCGTTGGGCGGACGGTCGCTGTGTGGGCGGGCGGGCAGTCGTTGGGTGGGCGGGCGGGAGGTCGTTGAGTGGGCGGGTGGGCGGGCGTTGGGCGGGCGGGCGGGCGGGCGGGCGGGCGGGCGGGCGGGTGAACCACTGCTTGGGTTCCGGGAATGACGATAACGCGCACACAAAGACCGTCCGCCGTCAACGGGTTTATCGCTCCTTTGGTGCGAATCGAGCAGAAGAAGACGGAAAATGAAGTAGAAGAAAACGAAGATGTACGAAAAAAAGAAAATGAAGTGTAAGATCTGGAGACAAATAAATCTGGGTAGAATCTGAAGTCGAAGAAAAAGAACGCGAAAGCGATGACAAATTCAAAGTAGAAGTAGTAATGTAGGCGAACCGCGAATGATAATAAAAATGATGACGGGGGAGAATAACTTCAAGGTGAAGAAGAAGAATATAAGGGAAAGACGATAACAAGAAGAAAGACTGTACAAGAAGAAGAAAATGAAAAAAGGGAAAGAGAAGAGGAATAACAAGTTAGGAGTCAGAGCAAAAAACGAAAGCGATGAAATCGATGGCGAAGGTGAAGAAAACGACGTACAACACAATGTGGCGAATGTCTCCTTCATCCGTCTGTTGAACTTCTTCATGGCACGCTCCTGGACGAAGCTGAGCGTGACGTGCATCTCGGGCACAGAATAGACACTATAGTATGTAGTATCTATTCTCTGTCTCGGGCATGGAGGCGGCTGTGACGACAGTGAGCACGGTGATGATGGTGACGAGGGCGACGGCGGTGTGGGCGGAGACGGCGAGGATGGCGGAGACGGCGGGACGGCGGGACGGCGGGGACGGCGGAGACGGCGGAGACGGCGGAGACGGCGGAGACGGCGGAGACGGCGGAGACAGCGGAGACGGGGTGAGATGGCGGAGACGGCGGAGACGGCGGCGGCGGCGGTGGTGGCGGCGGTGGCGGCGGTGGCGGCGGTGGCGGCGGTGGCGGCGGTGGCGGCGGTGGCGGCGGTGGCGGCGGGCGCCTGCAGGAGCGCCCGACTGGAACTAAACGGGCGGCTCGAGATGTTCGATCTCCGCGGTGCGGCGCGGGAGACGTGCGGGCGAATAATGCACTGACCGCGCACGTCTCCATTCCGTCTCGGCGACGCGGCGCGGCGCGCGTATAAGGCGGAGGGCCCCGCGGTGATGGAGGGCGGCGCCGACGGACAATGGCCTTCCGCTCGCGGCGGATTTGTCTCGAAGCAGCCGCGCATTTTTGTGGACGGCGCGTGAGCAGGGGACACGCTTCTGGGAAATCGGGAGGGCTTGTCGCTCCCGATCAAAGGCCTGCGGGTGACGGCTGGAGGTGCTCGTAGCTGTGCGAACGGGCCTCCGCGACTTTCAAGAAGAATACGAGTACTACAAGAATACTACGAAAACTATAGAAATAGGAATGACATGTTAACGCTACTATACAATAGGAATACTAAGCTATTCAGGTGTATTATTTCAAAAAGATTAGGAACAAAAATTGTTTTGCGACAATAGGGATTTGCGTAAAAGATTGTGTTGAGGCCCATCAGGTGCCCACAATTAATGTTATGAACTCAAAATATTTTGAATAAATTCGTGATTTATAATGAAACATACGAGAATGTCATTCATGCTTCCCTCATAACATATTATGTAAGGAACATTTAAACGAAACGTACTAGGTGGCTAATATTTTGCAGAACAGTACAATTTTTAAGTATATTACTGATCCATCGCAATTGAGATGAACAAGAGGTTAAAGATTCCCTTCCACGATGCATCATCACTTCAACGCCCCAGCTACAACCCCTTACCGAAGGGCAGGCGCCTCCCGCAAGAGGCGTTCTCGCGGGGACGTGCGAACACGCGACTAACCAGTAATCACTCCTGTAGAAACACGCCTACCGCCACTTAACCTGCCATGTTAGCATGCGTGTTCCAGTGAGCTAGAGCCGCGTTATTAATGCGCAAACTATTGTTTAATACCGCGATACATGTATTTCCGATTTATTAGACAGGCACTTACAGCAACGAGACAGACGAGACGGGCCACGAAACAATTGAAAGCGCTGATGCGAGACGAGGCGAGGTAAGGTGAGGCGAGACGCGGACGAATCGTCCAAGGAGAAAAAAAGCGGGTTGCCATGGAGACGGCACGTAGCCGCGCGGCAACCGCCGCGTAACCACTGATCGGAACCGCGGAGTGATGGCAGAGTCCGTCTGGACGCAACGCTGCTCTTTTTCCCTTTTTTCATTCAGAGGAGGCCCTGATGCAAGTGACTGCAGACGTGGAAAATTAAAAGGAACATATTTATCATTCATAACACTTTCCGAACGTTGAATTATCGTTAAAACAGTCATGAGTTTCGAGTCTTGAAAATGAACGTTCTTATTTTCTCACGTTCGAATTACATTTATTTTCCATTAAAGGTTTCCAAGAAAATATTTTACTCATTTGAACAGGTTTTGAAAATTATGTAGAACATGACTTTTCTCAATATTTTTATATAGGCCTACTACCCTGAAAATACTTTCAATAATCATGTTGTTTCCCATTTTTTCACACATTTTTCACGAGGTATTTGGGAAACGCTTGTACTTCAGAAGTGAAATATCGTGGTATCCACTTAACACGTAAACTCCAATGAATTGACCATAGTGGTTAGAAGGAAAAGCAGATCTAAAAACATAAGTCATACCACTATATAATAATAATAACAACAACAACAACAACAACAACAACAACAACAACAACAACACTTTGCTAAACCCTAAGGTAATTCAAAAGATTGGGAATTGCAAGAAATTGCTTTAATTGGAACAGCCCACTTTTTGCGCGAAGTACTCTAGAGGCATCGACATTTATTAGAACTACTCCCTAGAAAGCTGGTTGCCACCCCGAGTAGACTTTATAATCAACCGACTCTTAATCTTTAGCCATCAAGTAGAGGAATAATAACAATAACAATAATAATAATAATAATAATAATAATAATAATATAAAACAAAAAGTGAACATGGTTGTTCTTTCGTCTCAGAGCCAGCAGCATTCCATTTGCATCGTTGCCTCGCGCCCGCGGGATCTTCGGCAGCCATCTCAGGATCGGCGGAGAACCACTTACTCGCCGCTTTGCGCCAGAGTGTAAGCAATCGATATATGGAGCTGCTTCTCGACCGCTCGCTCCTCCGCAGCGTGAACGTCGACACCTCTTCATTAACGCCCTCCCCGCCCCCCCCGCCGCCCAAGTCCTCGCGGGAGCCAGCGTTGCATTCCGGTTCGCTTGCGGCTTGACAGCCCGGCCGACGAGGAGAAGGCTGCTGCGGATGCCGCGCTGTCAGTTTGGCCAACACCCACTCGCTCATTGTTATTAATAAAAAGAGATTTCTTGTCAGAGATACTAGCAACGACACGTTCCGGTGGAATTGAGAAGCCCGCAGCAAAGAGTTGCCGTTACTAAGATGTTAATTTACGCCGAACTCGTACTACGGTTGCGGAAAATGGAAATGATATAAATAGAAAAGATTATCACTCTCTGTCACAATACTCAACAGTGACAATGTAATCATGTATTCAAAGTGTTTTATAACGTATATGGTGTTTCGCGGTATATGTGGTAACTTTTTCGATACGTAATAAAAATATTTATTACATATTGTTACACGTCCGGCGCTTCGCCGGCAGATGTGGTCCTTTCATGAGAACTTTACATGAGCTTGACGTAACCCACACAAGCATAACGACACACCGGAACAAATTTTCTGAACAGACAGCTTCATGCGCCTTAGTTGCGGTACACCAAGTGGCTTCTAAGAGCCAGACCCACTAATATCTATGTCACCAGTTCCAACCAGACAGAAAGAGAGGAGCCTGGAGTTCAGGTGCGATACACTTCCCGCGCAGTTGTGGTGATGTTGATTTCTGTAGAAAGATTACCAGTTTCAACCATTTGCGAACATCAACATAAACAAAACGCCGCTATCGCAGCCGTAATGTAGTTTGCGTAGAAACTGGCTTCACTTGCATTCTTCACATGGATTGTTTCCAACACCAAACCCACTCATAATAACTTGTCAACACGTCTCCATTCCAAACCAAAGAAGGGAACCTGACTCCGCACGCACCACTCGGGCATGTGGCGAAAGATGCGCGCCCCGGGGCAGATCACCCGATCACCGCCTCGGCGGCAGCTCCGGTCTTATCGCGCGTCCCCGCGATCGCCAGACAACCCGGTCGTCGCGCGACAGAAACGCCGCCGGCGCGGAGATAGCATCTCCCAATTAGGAGCAGGTAGCGCGTGTCATTCCGAAAATTATCTTGTCCGAGAGCATCGCCGACCGGCCGGCCGGCAAATGCGGCGCCGATGACGCGGTCACGTGACCCGGCGTTCGCGGCTCCGTGCTCGAGAACTGGCCACGGTCTCTGCGACCCTTTCCCCGACGCGCCCTTAACAGCTAAACTGTTATTTCTTAACAGTTAACGTTTTGTAATTATTACGCGAAATATCAGTTGTTTCGTTATCGGTTCCTGCTATCGGCTGTTATCGGT
Source organism: Acheta domesticus (assembly GCA_031308135.1). Lineage (NCBI taxonomy): Eukaryota > Metazoa > Arthropoda > Insecta > Orthoptera > Gryllidae > Acheta > Acheta domesticus. The sequence goes on along the minus strand of JAHLJT010004567.1, from coordinate 202,981,595 downwards.
TGAAATTCATAGTATTGCAATCTATTGGGCCAAACCCGAACTATTATAAGCTTCCGCGGCAACCATTTTGTACGGTAACAGTTTCACTGCAGCTAATCAATTAGTAAGGTTTAGCAAGGTTTCAAATTATAGATTCATTAACAAATAATTCGTCATTATTACACACCATGTGCCATAATATTTTTATATTTTACTGTATACACTACAATAAGAATTAAATCCGTCTAATATGTTTGCGTCACGTTATGCTTCCCACGGCAGCAAACGTGTTAACCTCAACCTTTAGATCACCACTTTCCAATTCAATTTTTCGTTATTACAGTTATATAGGAAATTCGCCTGAAAACTCTGTAAATTTCGAGTATTCAAACTCATTGAAATCACCAATTATAACGATCTACCTATTCGAACAGAAATTCTCAAAAAAACATCTGTTTTTCAATTCATCGTTGTTATTGATTTAACACACAACGGAAACAGTTGGGCGGGCCGCATTTGGTCTGCCGGCCGCCAATTGAGAAGCTATGTGGGTATGGATGATTCTTTGGGTACTACTAATTATAAATGCACTATTTGACAGGAAAGGGAAAAGTGTTTGGTATTCAAATATTTGATAAATTTACGTGACAATTCTATTGTATTAAAAAATCTCGCTTAACTAATTCCAATATATCGGAGAAACGTCTGTCACATTACAGATTATTAAAAGCTGGGCAGTATGTGATATTTTTATAGAGATAAAATGAAATGTTACATCTGAATGTTTAAAATATTCTAATAACTGATGAGAAGTCGACTATGAAGTATTTTTCACCGACTAACTTTTAAAATAAAAGCAGTAGAACAATCATGAAACCTGTATTTTATACATTTCATTCATTTACTAGTTTTCACAAAATCTGTACTATTACAATATCTGTATTATTGTTCAAATAGATGCGAAGAGTTGTTTTCATTGGGTGTTAAAAACGTAAATATTCTACAACAATTTTGGTTTCCATCATACAAAAACAGCGCATATTAAACTTTTGGTTGATACAAGAGAAATTGTCGAAAAGCAAACACGCGCGGTAGACAATAGCCAGTCTAGCTGAGAGCGACACAGCCTGTCCGCAAAACACCGCATGAGCGATCGCACATATGCATCAGCGCAGTATTAGTTGGCGGACAAAAACGAAGGTAAACCGAGGACCGCCTATTTCGCATAACCCCAACCGCCCACCCACCATTAGCCTGTTTCGCACTCGCCCCCGCTGCACTTCCGCTCAGCTCTGCCCCGCCCCAGCCCTCCTCGCCCCTCTCCAGCCCTCCCCGCCCCGCTCCCTCTGCGCTTCCGGTCCGCACCATTACAGCTCTTCCCCGTCCCGCCCCGCCCCCTGCCGCCCATCCCCAACCCAGTTCTCTCACCCTCCCTCAACTTGTCAATCCTCCATCTGTCCCCCCTCCCCCCACTCTCGTCAACCGCTCGGGGAACGATTTCGCGCGTTCGTCGTCAATAATTCGTCAGGGATAAATCGCCCTATTACGCGAGCATTTTTTTTTTATTTTTTCGCGCGCGGTTTGCAAAACTGCGGAATGAGCTGCATAATACGTACGAGGGACGCGCGCGTGCATTCGGCTTGGGGAGGGGTGGGGGGCGGGGCGGGGCGGCGAATTTCGAACCTTTGACCGAATATTTGGACCGCGCGATTTGCATAGAGCTGTGCCATGACGAGTTCATTACCACTCGGCTAACCTCGTTTCCAGGCGTCGGTCGCGTCGATTTCGGCGCCACGTTTCAACGTTTTGACGTGAGCAGCGAGCGCCCGCGGAAACCAACCGGGGCGATGGCCCACATCGCGCTTCCCGTCGATTGCGGGGATGAAAATGGCGTCATTTTTTACAGCCATCTCCCGCGGGAGAGCATTCGCGCTCCAGTAGTTCTGATTCGAGTTGAAATAGCAAACCCAAATGGTGCCCGCTAGCGAAAAAAAAATGACCTCTAGATAGAAAACTCTCGCAATAATGCTATATACTGGATGCTAAATCTCATTTCCTATAAATGAAATGCAGATCTATTTTTCTGTTGGCGTTAACGATCATCTCGAAACGACAAAAGCTGGGAGTTGTTGAAGTGAAATAGCTGTTGGTGTAAAATAGTTCCTTTGAACGGAAATGTTTGGGATGTCTGTAATAGGACAATACAATGATGTGTTTTATATGACAACGATGTGTTTATTTCTACTAATACAACTGAGGAAATTAACAGTGTTAAGTAAGCGTATAGCATCAATTAAGTATCAACCAACTTCATTGTTATTTACTCAGTTTTTTCTACGTAATTACTTATTATGTACTTTTCGTTTCGTAGTTTTTTTAGCAAAATCATATTGCACCTCAGTAAAAAAACGAAGGAAGAGGACAAGTATAAACGCTCTTCTCATCTTTAAGGTGAGGGCCACTCCATTCTATTAATTTTCCTTAATAGAGTAACGGTAATGAACCCTCATCTCCGGACGGCATCAACATATTCCAGAAACGTCTACGCCTCCCGTGAAGCAAGCAGCCTAATCACACGGAAATCCAGCGGGGCTCCCAACGAAGTCATTCGTGTAGCTGTCCCCGTCCTCATCGAAACTACGACGCCATATTAGGACGCGCGGACCTACCGCGCAATTTGAGCGAAACTCATTAATTTTCGAATTTAGAACAAACACGGCGGGACCACACACGTGGCCGACCGTCGTTCGGGCTCGGTGGTCGAGCGGCACGGGGCAAAAACCACGCTGCGACGGTCCCCTCGCAAGAACAGCACGCGGCACTGGAGGAGGACTGTGGGGACAGGCGAGCAGACCACCTTGGAGGAGGCCAAGGAATTATACTGCGATTTTCGTAACTTTGCCCCTGACAGGAATCAGCTGTTGACGGTTTCATGCAATCGGGAGCTTGAACGTCACCATAGTGACCTCACTGTAACGAAATATAAGCTCCCGATTGGTTGGCAGCGGAACAGCTGATTCCTGTCAGGGGCAAATTTAGGAAAATCGCAGTATACCTTTCTGCTTGCTCCCGGGGAGCGTTTTCACACCAGGATGTTCCCGTCTTATTGAGATTTGCTGCGTGTTTTTGTTATCCGAGATTTGTTATTTGCAGCGTGTTTTGCTCATAAGAACTGAGGTTTTAGTTTAGCACGGCACCAAATACTAAATGTATACGAAGCCTCATTAGTCGAAGAAAATGGAGAACAGAAGGAACAAGACGTAAAATAAAATAATTACTCGTATAAGAAGAACAAAAGAAAATATCTAAGTTTCACTGTATTGTAATCAATGCCTTCCACTGAAAGAAAAACTACGGTTTTTCGTAGTTAAGTAGCAACAGAAAAAAAAAGATTTACAAGGCAATTTTATGGATACTAAAAACGGTCTTGAGTACTTTAAAAACTTGATAAAAATATCGAAATTAAACCATAATGGTACAAATTGCTAGTTATTTTTGCACAAGTTTATTCATCACTTTTGGAGAACTCTAATGCCTACTTTCCTTACATATTCATTACATATGATTCAGCCAGCTTCTAATATTCTTTCAACCAGCGTTTTTGTGCGCGTCGCAACCTCAGCAACCGTTAAATTGGGCGACGTCTCCATGTGACGCGGGCATCGCCACCCACGCCGTCCGGTGCCTCTTGTGTCGGTGGAGGTCAACGCCGCTGCCTTCCCAAGACCCGCGCTCTCGCTGCTACGATTTCATTCAGACTGCGCTGCGTCGCGCTGCGTGGGAATGAATGGGGGAAAAGGTGTCTGGGAAAAATTCTGTTCAAAGGGTTGCAATGGAAAATGCAGCGTAAACGACGTCTCTTCTATTACATACCGTACCTGTTGAGATATGATAAGTAAGCTAGTAACTTCCAGATTTTTTGACATATGTATATATAAGGAGATTATTAGGTTGCTGATACGTTCTTTGTCGTAGAAATGTTTCAAAATCCAAGTGTTTTTATATAATTTAGTTTATTTGCTGTTTTACAAGCCAAATGTGGTTTTCATCACTCATATTTAATGAGGTGAGAGTCTCTTGAAACTCTTTGTAATACGAGTAATAATAATATAGCTTTCTTAACGAACAAGTTTCGAATCATAGCTTAATTGTTTTCGGTGTGACACTCCTGTATTATGTGAAATTCATACTTCCATCTTTAATGTAGTCTATTTTGACGTACACCTACTGCAATTATATTCGATTCCTTTTTTGTTATAATTCAAACAAACGTTAATAACATAATCATTTATTTTCTATTGCATCAGTCATTAAATTTCACATTCATACGAAACATTTAAGTGTAACAACAACAAGCACGTTTTTAAAGAAGTTGAACAGTGTATATACATGTAATTACAAGTTACATTCATACTCACAATCATGAAACAAACACGACTTCCCTTTTCCATGCTCTTAAGGATTTCACCTAACAATTTGTTATGTTTCCGTGTCCAACCTCGCTCCAACAACGCTACTACACTTCGATTTTTGTCTAGTGGCCGCTGACATTGTCACTGCCACACCTCCTGCCTTATAAAATAATTCTTTTTACGCACATTTCTGAAGCCACAAGCCCCGTTGGGACGTTCTTGAATTATTTAAAGAGATTCATTTTATAAGGCAGGAGGTGTAACAATGACCAGTCATCGGCCACTGTAGAAAAATCGAAGTGTACTTGCACCGTGGACGACCGCTGCGGTGCAGAGCGGTCTTCCGGCAACGGGCTCGACGCTCCCCTCCCCCGGCGGGCCGCGCCTCTGGCAATTAATCCGGGCAAGAAAGCACGGCGGCCGCGTCAGCGCCCTGCGGGATGAGCGCGTGGGGGGGGGGAGGGGGGGCTGGTCGGCGCGGTGAGGCGCGGCCGTTGACCCCTGGCGGCGGCGCGCGCGACTCCGCGCCTCAGTGTGCGCGAGAGCGATTCAGCGCAGGCGGAGAACGGGTCTGCGACTCCGCGCACGAGCTGCTACGAGCGTGGACGACTTGGTTTACATCGCGCTCTCGGGGCCGTGCGTTCGGTGGGATGGTTGGTGGTGCGGGAATGGGGAAATAATTTGGGAACTTGGATGCGGGCCGCGTTATGTTCTTATGTCAACGAAGTCCACACATGTGGCAGGCGCCCCTTTTTATGAAATTAATTGACATTCACACATTTACAGTAACAGTTCATCAGCAAAATATATACATCGCGACTAATATTACTTCTATGTATTCCAAATGCCACTCAATAAGTTGCTTCGTACACAAATATACGGTATTTTTCTGTCTCAAGTTGTCAAACATATCAGTTTAATATAAGATATAATACCATTAAGTTCATTTACTACTGTGAATTACCACCACACGCATACAGGACTAGCGCATTTCAAAACCTTCTCCAGTGTAAAAAATGTTTCGACCTTGATCATTTTACAAGCTAGAAGACATGCAAATAATTGGTGGAGATTTAGAAGATTTTTGTACCGTATTTTATAAGATTTTACTTGTTTTAAATGTTTGCTTATTAACGATTTTTTAATAGTGTTTTTCTTATACAACTGTTACTGGCCATCTCATAATTGTTGTGAACATGTTACGGTGTTCATGTTTGCAATAAATAATAGAGAATATTATCCTTGATCCGTTAGAGATCTCATTTTATTGGATATGAAATGTCTTGAAAGTTGACACAAGATTCAGACCAATATCGAAAGGCGTTTTAGTCTCTGACAATCAGCACAGCAAACATAGATTCTTAGTTGATGTTTGTGTTCGTTCGATTCTGAGTTTGTATTGCTTTGTCATCAAATCCTGGGAACTTCAAAAGGGACACCCGTTCTTCTGGAATTAACGAAAACAAAACAAAACAAAACAAAAAAAAAACGGCTGTGATAAGTACAATTACGCGATCACAAAAACGCCACTTGATAGAACGGATGACGAGAGGAGACGATAATGATGGTGCAATTATTTCCACATTCCAGCGGCGGAGGCGCGCTCGCGTATTAAGCAATCCATTGAAGCTGTGTAATACTACAAAGGTGAAGAACCTTTGACTTAACGTATGCGTGCCACGACAGACGCGCTGGCGCCGCCGACTCGTCTCCGCCAACAACCGCCAGAAAGCGCTGGCAGTGGCCTGGCATCCCGTCTGCCCCCCGCCCATTGCCCACACCGGACCAAGCACAGCGACCGCCGGCCGGCCGGTTTGGCAAGTTCATTACGCAGCGTCGGCCAGCGCGCGGTCTGCCGGCGGTCGCGAGAAACACCCGAAAACAAAAAAAAAGGAGGGGAAAAAAAGAAGGTCGGAAACAAAAAACAGAGCGGGCCGCGTCGCCGCAGCGGCGGAGCGCCCGTCGACGGGCGCTGACGCAAAAAGCGCCTGCTAAACCTCGGCGATGACAAAAGAATGGCGAGCTAATGAAAATAAGTTCGCGTCCGCAGTTGCGCCCCCAGCCCCCTTCCAGCCTTCCCGCGCCTCTCAGTGTTTCGGTTCTCGAGCCGCGGACCATCCGACGACTCTCAGCAGAACTTTTTGTACGCAGAAGAAGAAAGAGCAGAAGTTTTACTGAGCTTTTTTTGCCGCTAAACTGCGGCCCGACGCGTCCATACGTAGAAAGGAAAATTATTGTAATCGCCCGAAAATTGACTCCCAGATTTCGACGGATATAGACATTTTAGATCGCTGAAAGCTACCGTCGTACGTTTTTCTGCCAGTTGCGGCCGCCCGCGGCAATAATTCTACGCGGACCGGATCCCTAAATTTCCTATTTAGGTCTTCCTTTCGGCGGGGCCCAACTAACAAACGACGCAAGATGCGATATCGCGATTCGGTATTTTTCGAATTTAGACGGCTTCTCGGGATTCCGGAGGGGGCGCGGCGCGCTCGTCGTTTGTTTTTACGGGCCACGAGCATCGGGGAACGCGAGCGGAGGCTGGGAAGCCACACGAGGCCCGGGCAGGAGGGGGAGGGGGAGAGAGGGGCGGGAGAAGGGGAAGCCGATCGCTCGTAACAAAGTAACCTGCAACATCTAGATGGTAGGGATTACCGTCTCCCCGCCGCCTATTACAATAGAAAGGCCTGTATTATGCGCCCCGGCTACCGCCCTATTAGACGGCCCCGGTGCCCGAACGAGCGGCGGGGTCGGCGAGACAGCGTGCCAGTGTGCCAGCCCACGAACAACAGCGCCCTTTCAACAGCGCCACTGGCCACTCAGCGGAATTCGAGAAAATCGCATCTAGAGCGCTTGTTGACAATACCAGCGGCTCGCGCAAGCTCTTTTCCATCGCGGCTCGGCCGACCGGTAATTAAAAGCGTCCACGAGAAGTATTCCGGCACACTCCCCGCCGATGCGAAAGACTTTCTAAATTCTTCGCGGAGCGGACAATAACCTTTACGCGTCTGAATAATTACGCTAGGCGCACTTGCCCTAATAAGGACACCCATTCGGGGCGCCGGCCGGAGGGGCGGGGCGCGATAAAGAATGCCCGCGCTTTCGTAACGAAGACGGGCGGAAGGCGCGGAACGCCGGTTCGGACAACGGCGCCGGAGCGGTGACGGTGCCTTAGCTTCTGCAGAGAGAGCGCGTTCGGTCCTCAGGAGTGATGTGCGTCTACGCGTAAAGAACCACAGTCTACGTCCACACGTAAACAACGCGTAGACAACGGACGCTGCTTAGAGAAAGGTAATCTATGTCGACAACGGTTATGTACCTTTTTTGTGGGGCGAATCTAAGAGGGTCCGGCTCCGCCCTCAAAGCCAAAATGTATTTACAATTATTAGATCACAATTATTGGAAATTGATTGAATCACATCTAAAGGAGTGCAAGTCGGAACAAGTTCCTAGAGGTTTCTTGAGAGTGATACGGATGTTGTAATTTCTTCATCAGGAATGGTATATTTTGTTTGACTTACTGAATCGTAAATATTTTTTTACATTACATTAAAATTTGCTTCTACTATTACTACTTATTATAAACGTTTTTGTGTTATTCGATGTGGAAAAATTAATAATCTTCACAGAATACATTGTCTACGTAGTCTACATGTAAAAAGAGAGACGTAGGCTACACGAAGATGACGCGTAGGAAACACGCGTAGACGTAAAATTATTGTCTACGGCAGAACTCTGGTCCTCAGAAGTCTTTGGGTTTGAAACATTACTTGTTCCTACACACAGAGCTTGATTTATAAAATTTTAGGTCCCGGAACGCGCCCCACATTAATTAGTAATTTAAGAAAAATAGTTATATATTTATAATTTTATTCTCTAGGTACCGGAACGGCGTTCCGTCGCGTTCCGCCAGAAATCAAGACACCTACCGGTGGCAAAAATAAAATTAAAACATACGGGAAAAAACGTGGTACAACATATTTTATAAAACATCCATAATTGGAAGTATTTATTATCTAGAATTTGCTGTCCGTTGTCTTGCGTATACATTTGGATTGGCCATCTCGAATCTCGTTGTGCCAAATATAGATAACTGCAAAATTTGGCTTTGCCCTTCAGATTCTAGCATTAAAGATTACATTGCGGTAAATGTGGTAATACCAGGAAAATACAAATGATGGTACTGTGATGATGCAACCGTATTGTTGGTAATAATGGTGATGAGATAATAACAACGGCAAAGAGGTGAAAATAATGACACGACAGTGGTAGAAGTAACGTGGCCATTGTGTAGGCAGCGATAGTAGAAGTTGCATGCTAAAGTGGCAATGACACCAGAAATCCTGCCGATGGCGCTGCAAAGTAATGGGGAGTTTGGTAGCAGAGGTGCTGCAGATGATGACCGTGACCGCCACGGAGTTGACAAAGATTACAAATCTACAATCGTCACTAAAGCTAGGCATCCACGGGTAGGCATCGCTTCACGAGCCTACCTCCCGTCAGTTGTAAAACTATCGCCGTAGCTCGCTGCTTCAACGGCGGATCAACGCGGCAGCGACAACTTCACATCCGACATAAGCCAGGATAGCGCGCGAACCTTCTTCATGTGCAAGTGGGTTTCCAAGAATGTTCACGTAAAAGGGAGGATACTCGATAAGAAAAGAAAAACGAATCAACACATTTCCTCTTGTAAATATTTAAGAGGACGGTTGGCAAGCTAGATACTCGACAGTGACCGTTACGAAGCGCTGTGGAGCAGTCCGGAGTAGAGTCACTAGATATAGAGAGTAGCGGGTTCCTTTGCGCCGCCGATTCCACCATTTTATGTCCAGTTGAACTGTGCCGTATTGTGAGTGAACTGAGAACCCTCCCCTCAAAAAAACAGTGACAATATGCTGGAAACTCTTCATAATACCTCGAATTGTTACCATTTCTCCTTCACTTCTGAATGCCACCTGGCGAGTCTACAGGGCGAAAGGATAAATCTGTAGTCACGGGGTAAAAATTCTTAAGTCAAAAATGTTAGTTTGGAGGAAAACAAGGGTTAGATTTTTGAGCCACCGCTTGTTTCTACGCTAAACGCTATTTTTTTTTTTCTTTCTTTTTCTTCTTCTCGTGAAGGAGGCAACATTTGAATTCGGGCGTTTTACTAAAATAAAATATAGATACTTACCTTCTAGTTTCAGAACTTAACCCAATTTTGCCAAAAATTGACTTAAGAACTTTTACCCCGTGACCACAGAAATGGCGGCAGCCGTTGAGGTTACGCTACTCTCTGTATCTAGGGACTCCAGCCCGGAGCGGCGCGGCGGGGCGGGCGTCCCGTGCGACAACAGCGCCGTGGCGACGGAGGCTACGACGGCGGTGGTGACGGTGACGGCGACGGCGACGGCGAAAGCGGATCGTAATCGCGGCGCGCCATCACGCTTTCGCCGCGCCGCCCATTTCGCAACGCGCGTCGCCCCGCGCGCCGCCGCCGCCGCCGCCGCCCGCGAGAGATTGCCGCGCCGCGCCAGCAGGTGGACGCCCGGGGCGACCGGGGCGGCGCCACCGTCGCCGCCGCCGCCGCCGCCGCCGCGCTCCGCCTCCGGACCACCATTATCCACACTGTCGCCGACGCCTCTAACGCCATTACAGTCGCCACTCTCGCTTTATGGCTTGCGGGGGTCCATCTCTTTAGCCACGCCTGTTTCGCTTTCGAAATCAAACTCCTTGTGGATCAGCTGATGATGAGACTTAGATTACGTTACAATTAGTTTGGGCAATGAATCCAGTTAAACCATCTACTCCTTGTCTCTAATGGATTAAAATAATTTGAGTTTATTTATAACGAAAAATAATGTTTCTCAAGGTTCAAAAATGAGGGTAAGAAATATTTCAGATTAAGAGAAAGGGTCTTGTTATTTTAGCTATCTTCAAATTATATCTTTTTTAAAATAATATGAGCTGTAAAAATGTAGGGATTTTGAAAATACGACGAAAAAATAAATCTTAAATTGGTTACAAGAAATTTTTAAGTACCTATTGTACGCAGCACATCTGTTGACGATGGAGTCACGCCCAACATGAGTATCCACTTCCCAACAATTGCATCTCATTCCTTTCTATCAAACATATTACTTCATTGGAATTAAAACCACAATGGCTCTCAACTTCAAATTACAGGCTGTGAATATCACTTTCTAGATCTCCATATTCGGCCACCGCATTTTATTGTCGCTTCTCTGAACAACTAAAAGTGTACCTCCCACACAGTTTCTCAACTTCACTGTCGAATTCATGTTCCATCATTTTCTTAAGCAATAACGTTGGCCAGTCCAGAGTGCTGACACTTGCTGGCCCTGAGCAATTACACAATGACAGATTTAGACTAATTAAAGGGAAATGTGATTTCACAGAAAACCCACAGAAACCACCCAACGATTGCCGCCTAAGCCGTGTACGCTATTTAATTCGCCCATAAACTGCCCAATATTCAACGGGACTGTTTCGGCGTCTTCAACATGACCGTCGTCTTCATCGTGTGTTCGTCTCCTGCACTGGCCTCGCCAGCGCCCGCGGGTGCGTCGGTTCAATTCCCGAGCGCGGGCGTGGGAGGAAACGACTGCGCCGCATTTCCTTCGGTTCCGCGCCGTGGCGCCCCGCGCCGCCCCGCGCCCCGGGGCCCGCCGCGGGCGTCGAACGGCGGACAGCGGCACCGGATCTTCGATTCGAGGAGCAGCTCTTTCTCCACCCTCGTTTCGTTCGCTTCCTCCATTTTGGGGTCGCGGGGCGGCGCAAAGAGGATTCTCGGCGCGGAACGACCAATGGGGGTGAAAGCGATTCGTCACGAAAATGAGTCATGCGAATAGGTGCCGACATTGTTACTGACGTTTATATTTTTCGTTATTTGTAGAAAATCCACGGTTCGTGGTCACACCGGTCACCTTCCAGCTCTGGGTACCGGGGATCACATCTAACAATAGGTGGATTCATGAGGAATGAATGGCGGACTGAACTGGTTCTCGGGATTTTCCCACCTTCCTGTGCGTTTCATTCAACGATTGCTCCGTAGACATTCACATCAGACCATCATCTTCCCATCAGTCATCTATCCAACTATCCCACATACGTCTTAGAAGCTGAGAATAAAGATATTCGTAAGTTGTAATTTGTTACTAAGAAACGTGTAGCTTCTTACAATCTAGTGTGGAAATCTGGGAAACCAGAAAACATTGTAAAAATGAAATTTATTGTGAAAACTAGTCTAGTCAATACAAAAGTTAAAAAAAGACACTTATAATTACTTCCAAAATCATTGAGCAAAGTAGGTATTCCTTTATAGTTAAATATATTCCATTTCCTTTATATAGTTACTTCTCTATTCTGTTGTAGGTAAGATTTTTCAAAATATTACCAATAATGTAACTACACTAACGTAACTCCAAACTCGACTTCAAGTTGACGATTCAATGCGCCGCTCCCAAACAATATACGGTAGTCGCAATTTCAATAAGTAGAATTTATATAAAAAATGCAATGAAAAGAAGCTTGACTTCATCCAGACAAGTTTTCGCGGCCTTTGTATTTGATTCGCTTCCTCGGTTTTGAGGTCACGAGGTGGCGCAAATGGCGGTCACGTAGGGCGCCAGGCAGAAGGGGGTTCCCCTCTACAATGTACGCGAAGCGAGAGTATTATCCGTTATTCTTTTACTTGCAGGCAGCTGCATGCGCCTTTTGTTCGGCTTTAGAATCGCCGAACAAAGGCGCTATATTAAGTCGTTTATAATCGCTATGAATACGGGTATAGGAAAGTATAATATGTACCCTGTGTAACATTGAACAACTTAGCAGGTATGAGGATGTGCCCGTACTGCAAAAAACCGTATTTTAAAAGTGAAAAAAGTATTTTCTTAAACTCTTTTATGAAACGAAGCGATCGTAGTTAGGTTTCAAATACATTCGCAATCCCTTCTGTCGATTATACTATTTCTCAATAAATAATTGCAGTGCAAGTCTCAAAATAATTATATTAGTACATCGGGACACCTGCTCAATTAAAAAATCCCAACTTAACTCGTAGTTTTTACAATCTACAATCGCTTGTAAGTGGCAGTCATGCGAATTTGGTGATGGAATGTGATGAGAGTGACGTAATGTAAAAGACAGATAAACGATAGAACATATAATCACGAGAATATATAGAATATAAAATGAAATTCCTACAGAAAGGGCAGGTATAAATTAAATTAATAATAAATAAATTAAAATAATAAATCAAATCACGCCTTCCTAAAGATCAATTCAGAACCTCTGTAACCATCATAAACACGTAATCCTACGCTAACTCCCCCCCTTTTACTACTCCCATCATACCACTGCCTTGAGCATAAAATCCATATAAATGGATTATAAATGAAGTCCCCAGAGGGTATTCCCTCTCACATATAGAATTCGGTTGAGCTCGTTTAATTGCAAGTACCTCGGTGCTTTTGAGATAATATCTTAAAACTTATTATAGTGTTTGTATCTCATTTCAAAGCTGTAAAGTGGTTTATCCCCTGCTCGAGTACAATAAAAACAATTAGTATTAAAAAGATGCACATAACCACATCGAAAACAACAGATCATCAAAACAGGAGTTTCGTCAAAGGATGCACGAAACCAATCACAAGTGGCACGCCAACGCTTTGCATCAATGACGAGGTGTTAAAGCCGCGATTGTGCTCAGAATAAACAAGCGGCTGGCGACAGAGAACATACGACGAGCGAAACAGATGCCGGCGCGCGCGCTACGGGGCCGCGAGAGTACCAGCGCGCCGCCGAGCGCCCTCTAGGGGTAGCAGCAGCGTCATCAGAGAGGGGAAGAGTGAATCCATCGGCGGCAGGCGCCACAGGCGGGGAGTGAGGGGGAGGGGGGAGGGAGGGGGAGGGGGCGGCTTTCACAGAGCGCGCGCGCCGAAACCGCGAGCGCCCGCGGCTTTGTTGACAGGCGCGCGTGGGAGGAGGCGGCGGCGGCGGCGGCCGCGACCCCGCATCTCGCAGATCAAACCGCGCCCGATACGGCGCCGCTACCGCCGACACCCACGCCGCCCACGCCACTTCTGCCGCCGCGGACATCGATACCATCGCCATCGATACAAAGCAACCTCTCCCTCCGCCGCCGCCGCCAACCGCTGCATCCGTCTGCTCCCTGCACCCGCCTCTCTTTCGACTGACGCGTGTAGGTCACCGTTACTTTTGTTCGTCACTCTCCCTCCTCTCTTTCCTCTCTCTCTGACTCCCTGAATAACCTGCCTTCGCATTCACATCTCTCTTCCCCTCCGTTTGCTTCGTATTCTGCATCCTTCCTGCCTTTTGCCTCCTCGCTCTTATCCACAGTCTCCGTCACCGCTTTCGCTTTCCTCTGGCTTATGCCTCGATGATCTCTGCTCCTGCTTAGCTCCCTCTGTCCTCTTACTTCTCTCTCTCACCCCTTTCTCTCTGTCTCTCTCGCCCTACCCCTCTCTCTCTCTCACTCTCTCTGCCAACTTGCCTTCGCCTTTCCTTCTGCCTTCCCTTCCATTACTGCCATATATGCCATCTCTATTCTGCCATTGTTCCGTCCTCTCCACCATCTCGACCGCGTCTACCATCGCCTCGCTCTCCGCCACCTGCCATTACCTCTTCCATCCCCCCCACCGTCTCCTCCGCCACAGCGTTCCCTGACTCCAGCTCTACCATCATTGACGACCCCGTCGCTCTCTCCACCACCATCACCTCTACTCCTCTGCCGGCGTACCGCACAGCGGCGCGGTTCATGTTACTCCGACTGATTAGCAAGCCTTCCCGCCCTTCAGTGTCGCGGCGCCGGTAATTAACCGCCTTTCCGCGGGGATAACACAGATGTTGACCGCCCGCGCGCGCGCGTGGCCCGGCGGGGCGATCGCCTGCCAGCGCCGCCGGTCGCCCGCCTGAAGACCGCCATTATTTATGACGAGACCACGCAGCGATGCGACGATTGCTGGCGGCGGTCGAGTGCTTTCCGCTTCGCATTGGAAAGAAAAGAAACTAAATGGGAAGTTCCTCGAGTTCGTAAAGAAAATTAAGTAGTAACCCATGAATATACAAAATGGTTGCAATTTTTTTCCGTAATTCTAAATCACGCATAAAGACTTGACATATTTTATAGGCACATAACATGGACGCGTAAATATTTTCCTTATAGCATTCCAAATCTCGGCAGGTTATCCGGCACTGTATTTTCATTCAGGGAGCTGTAAAGGCAAAGTTCACTGTATTAAGTACCTAAATATTTAGTACACTACAAGTACATGAAAGAGCCACATCCTGGTGGAACAGAAATGGTGGGTACACTGGTAGTGAGTGGGTTCCCTTGCAGCGATCAATTCACTGAAGTCAGCAAACAAAAGTGGCATAAAAAAAACGAGAGGAAACGTACGATAATATGAATTGAGTCATGCGTGTACGTTTAAGGCTATCTAGTCATATCAATACACAATCGCATAAGTAACGTAATCTTCAAATACATCAAGGAGATCAATGGCGACAATTTAAAAGAAACACAAACATTCATTTTTCCGTCAGAGTGAGGAATAAAACAACATAAAATGTTAAGCCGCGACGTGTTGTGTGCGCTGATGAGGGTGTAAGGCAGCGTGAAAAAGCTGGTCTTGCGTGATAGGACGATTAACTAGCTGTCACGCGGCGGGTGCCAATTACGAACCCCAAACCAGCGATCTCTTGGGCGGGTGGGTTGTATACGGGCAGTATCTGACGATCGAAATCGAAATTGGTAGCGTGGCTTCCATCGCCAGCTTATTACAACCGCCGTTCAAAAAGAGTTCGCAAGGACCTGTCACTGAATACTACTTAAAAGTGTTTAACACGTCTTAATCTTGGGCGATGGACACTGTATTTCTAACGGGATTACACTTACGTTCGATACAGTACATTCGAAATGCATATCAGCACTCCTAAGCTTATTTAAATAGATCGAGCTCAACAAGTCATATTATAGAGGACAATTCATTCTCGTGAATGAAATGGTGAATAGAGGCAACTGGTTTCCATATTTCACATAGTAGCACGAGTAAGCACACAGTGCATATAAGCGCGAGTATACATGATAATATCTACGAAGTGCTACCTGAGTGAGTGATCTCAGGTGTTCTAATTACCCTGTTTTCAATTCACGGAATGTATGCCAGGAATACGAATCCATTGGGAAGGGTAGAACGGGAAGGTTAACAAAGGAGCATCTCCACAAAGACGATCGACCGTCCGTAAAGGAGGGCATCGAAGCAGCAAAGAAATAACAAAATTAGGTGAATCCAGAAGGGCCGCGCGGCCGAATTTCCAACTTCCGCCGACGCCCTCGGGGGGTTCGCCTATCAACCCAACTCCGTGCGCGCCCTTTGGCGCCCGCCTCCTACCCCCTCCCCCTCCCGGTGAAGCACAGGGGCAGGCGGCTTCACCGACTCCGCGCACCACCCACCGCGCATCCGCCCTAACACGGCCCGCGCCACGGGCTGCGCGCGGGCGAGCTCTCCCGCCAAAGACGGAACCGTTTTGCTCGGGGCGCGCGGAACAAGAGGTAGGAGCGACGGCGGCGGTGGCGGAGCGAGGCAGCAGCGAGGCGGTAGCGAGGTGAAGGCGAGACGATGGCGAGACGGTAGCGAGGCGGTAGGGAGGCGGTGACGAGGCGGCGGTGGGGTTGTTGGGAGCGGCGAAGGGAGCGGGGTGAGAGTGGTAGAGACTCCTGAGAGTGGAAACTAAGAGAAGGGTGGAGACTGAGAGAGGTGTGGAGACTGAGAGAGGGGTGGAGACTGAGAGAGGGGTGGAGACTGAGAGCGGGGTGGAGACTGAGAAAGGGGTGGAGACAAAGAGGGATGGAGACAGAGAGGGGTGGAGACTGAGAAAGTGGTGGAGACAGAGAGGGGTGGAGACTGAGAGAGGGGTGGAGACTGAGAGAGGGGTGGAGACTGAGAGAGGAGTGGAGACTGAGAGAGGGGTGGAGACTGTGAGAGGGGGGGTGGCCGAGGGGACGATGGCGGGTTACAATGGCGGCGGATGTGGTGGGCACGGAGGTGGGTGGGTAACGGTGGGAGGCGGCGACAGCGATGGACACGGTTGCGCCAGGAGATGGTGAGAAGGGTTCGGGAGCCGACGGTGGTTTTCCCGATGGGATGAAGGGATGTTGGTGGGGAGGAGGGATCGGTGACGACAGGTCGGCGCGGCTTCGAAAAGGCAGCAATGAGGGGAGGGAGGGAACCAGTGGTGATGGAAAGGGTCGGAGGGAGCAACGGTGATGAGTGGTTGAGTCGGTTGAATGAAGTGAAAGACAGAGGGACGAGGGCGGCAGCGGGTGGACGTGACGTTGGCGTAGGCGTGTGCTTGGGTGACGATGGGAGGAGACTGTTGAACGCGGAGATGGTGAGAGGTATGAAGTTGGCGGCGGTGACTGGCGATGCGGCAGAGGAGGCCGCAACGTAGCGACGAAGTGGGCGGGAGTGGCAATGGGAAGGGAAGGCGGCGCCGGTAGTGGATCGCGGAGCCTGTGGGTGATGCGGGGGCGGCGGCAGCGAGGGGTGAGGCGCTGGAGGCTGTTGCGTCGGGAGGCAGCCGAGGTTTATCTGCGCGCCGAGAAGTTGTAATTTGCTTACAGGTATATACGCGCGCGGGGAGAGGGGTGGGGCGAGGAGGGGCGGGGCGGGGAGGGGAGGGGGAAGGGCGGCGGAGGGCCCGCGAAGGCGCGCGGGCGCTCATGATGAATCGCGCAGCGCCCTCACGGCAACGCCGCCGTAATACACTTATCAAAGTACAAAGAAGGCCCTTAGCGGCGCAGGCCTCAGCGGCGGGGAGGCCGAGGGGCAGGGGGGCGGGGCGGCGGCGCAAGCGGGAAAGGAAGAAATGCGATGGGTTGGTCCGAGTCGGCGGTGGGGGACACCGAAAAAAAAAAGGGCAAACCGATGGAGCGCGGGGGAGAAAACACCCTCTGGAGGAAGATGCCAGGCGACCGAGGACGACTGCGAATGGTGGGGTTAATGTGGGAGGTAATAATGGGAAAGAGGGGAAGATAGAGACGATGGGAATCGATGGAACCACGCAGCGACGGGGAGGGGGATGGCAGTTGGAGCACTATCAAGACGTTATATGGGGATGAAGGCGGGGCAGTTGGTGGAGAGACTTCGGAGTGTTGGAACGGGGGTGACGACGTAGCAGGGGGAGTTGGGGCGGCAAGGTGCAAAAGACGGTTCGTGCTGACGTCGGGACCGCCGTAGTGCGCGGGGGAGGCAGTCAGTAGATGAAGTCGTCGCAAAGTATCGCGGAGGGAGGCGCGCGAAGAGGCCATACAGCGATAGGGAAGGCGTGCGGGTGAAACGAAAGGCACGCACGAGGGCGAAGAGACGGTGAAGGCTGCTGAGACAGGGGTGGAAACGTGAATAACAAACGGGTGGAGACAGTCATAGTGATGGGATTGTAACGATAATAGGGCCAGTGTAAGAGAGGGTGTTGGAGACGAAACTGGGGGCGGGGTTGAAATGATACACGTGATGACGTAGAAAAAGGGGTTGGAGATGGGAAGTAGAGACGGAGATGATCATGGAGGCGGGGACGGGAACTGGAGTGTCTGGGGGGGATAGAAACGTGGCGAGAAAAGAGCGGGGGCGTGGCAACATGGAGCTGTCCACGCTACGGGGTCGGGTGTGGGCGGGGCGGAGGCGCGGAAAGGGGCGGGGAGGAGGCGTGGAAAGGGGCGGGGCGGGGAGGAGAGGCGGGGCGCGGAGACGCGGGGCGGGGGCGGGGAGGAGAGGCAGGGTGGGGGCGGGGCGGCGTGCGAAAGGCACGCACAGGGGCGGGGCGGGGCGCGGAGTGGCGGGGCGGGGCGGCGAAGAGCGTGCGCGGGCGGGTGGGCGCGGCGAGTACTGCCGTGCCGACTTATCAGTGCGACGGCGACGCTATCTGCGCGTGAGTAATTAGACCGCGT
Organism: Acheta domesticus; assembly: GCA_031308135.1. NCBI lineage: Eukaryota > Metazoa > Arthropoda > Insecta > Orthoptera > Gryllidae > Acheta > Acheta domesticus. The sequence continues at coordinate 202,963,235 of JAHLJT010004567.1, read as the reverse complement.
TCCGACTGCGCCGCGCCGCCATGTTGCCCGCCTCCGTTGCCCTGCTCCGTCGAGCGATCTGAGCCGAGCTGTGGAAGCGGTGGAGGACGCATCGGGGGCTTAGGACTGGTTTTGTCGAACGATCGAGTTTACCCCGAGCTCGTTTCTTCGATGGCAGTGAATGGCTCGAATCGCTTAAGAGGTTATTACATCGAAACAATTGATTTTTCACCACGTGAAGTGGGTTAAGAGACCGTTCTGTTCTGTGTAAGTACTTATTGACCGACTGCCCTTTAATAATGAACACTACAGGAAAAAAGGAACTTAAAGAAAGAGCAGAGTAAGACCCACAAATAAAATATTAGTGTTTACAGTTCCGAATGTAAGTAGACTTTACTGAAGTTCTCTTGATCTATTTAGTTTACTGGTAAATTCATTTGAAGTAAGGAACATTACAAATGTGTTCCGCCTACGTAATAAACGCTAGCATGAATCAGGAAATAACAAGCCGAAACAGAAGATGAATGCATTTAAGTATTGGAGCTGTCCACGCTAATATTCTCAGGCAATATTCCCCAGCACATTTACTCAGTTACGAGTTTCTACTACAGCCGAACCATTACATATTGGTACGAAATTACTTGAACGCCGACAAAGAGAAAGCAAACAAATCGAGCGCGCTTTTTCGCAACATATTGCATTGCGAGTATTCGTACTCCAGTTAACTCAAGAAATCAGATTCCCATTAATACTCCTTCGATATGTTTTCAACAAGAATGTGCACCACTTTACCCGCCCGCCAGCTTGCGTACAGCGGAGCGTGGCGAAACCTTCCGACGGGTGAGCCAGCTCAGGGGCTCTCGCAAGAGGTGAGAGAGCAGGCGCCAGGAAAGATTTCCAGATACGAGCAGCCAGCGCGGCACGATTTCTAGACTTCGCTGCTCCGCGCGCCCCAGCCCTTGACGACACAGACCGGGAGACAGGGCTCAGGGCATTCACTGATGTCACTGCAGAGCCTTCAGGAAGTCCTAAGTTCGAGTCCCGACGGTGGCAGGATTTTCGACACTAGCTAGTCAGCTAAGTCAAATTCAGTCGCTGTCTGGAGGACAATTCTAACGGCCGGCTGCTCTGATCGGTGGATTTCCGTGGTTTCTCCGAACAACACCAGGCGAATGCCGAAGCAGTACAAGCGGGCCACGGACCGCGCGCGATCTTTTCTTCCTCTTCCTTGTCCTATCCTCTCCCCTTACACACACTTACACCACCATGCACTACTACCACACATGCCGGGAGAGAGGTCGGGAGCTTAGAGCTTGTCCCGGCTGGGGCGGTGCCACGCTGGTGAGAGATACCTGGTAGCGTAAAAAACACAGCTAGCCGACGGTAGGTCGGCGTCGATCTCGCCATCTAGCGGGGGAGACCACACCCACCTCCAGAGCAAATGTACTACATTTACGGGAATAATGACCCTTGTTGTAGATGCGCCCGAAATCACTAACAATCAATTGACGGCCCAGGCGCCCTTAGTCTTTGCGACATCCCTCCAGCTAGAAGCCGCAGCAGCGAGGGAGGACACTCGACTGACCGTCATGATGCGGGCGCAAGTTTGCGAAAGGGGACTGGAATTTTAAAGCATTTAATCGCGGCGCTCATGGCCAAGTTCACGCGCGTGTTGAAGTCGTTTCAATCACACGCGAATCGGAGCGAAAAGATTGGGCGGCGGATGTATTTGCAACCAAATATTAGTAAATAATTAAAACAGATGTAATACTGTATAACTGATTGCTCGGCCTACATCAAATTTTTGGGTCCACTCACTCTCGCTTTAGACTGAATTTTTCTTTGTGAATTAAGTAAGTAGTATTGTAAGTAGTTAAGTAAGTAATCAATATTGCACTGTGCGGTGAATGGTACATTACTATGCTCATTGATTGCCACTATCACACTGACATAGCTCCGTATATGCGTGGGAATAAAGTAAGGAAAGGGAAATTAAAAAAAACATAGTTGTAACACAAATTAGAATTTTTTAGTACTCTTGAAATATTACTCGTTGTAAAATTTAAGTTCTTTAAAGAAAAAGGTAGGTAAGAATGGAAAATAGAAAAGGCGAAAGTGGGAGTGGAAGAGAAAGAGAAGAGGAAGTTGCAGAAGACGGAGGTCAAAAATGCGTGTGTACGCGCCTGCGTATATATATTTGCGATGAGAAGGAGAAAGAGAGAGAAGGTGTGAAGTTAACGTCAACAACCCCGCCCGAGGAAAAAACAAGTACTCCAAACCATTTTGCAAGTCGACGAGAGTTCGTGGAAGTTCACGCCCGCATGCAATTCACCACATCCCGCCACGGCAGAAAACACTACTATATGCAATTCATTCGTGTCCACTTTTTGCGAACTCGGCCCGTCGGGCGAACGAGGGTGCATCGTTCTTTCAGGCAAACATTTCATGGCGGCGGGAGCACCTGAATCGCCGACAATGAATAATCGAGCTGGCAATTTCACGCCGCATCGTGTGTGCCTTCGGAAAAGGAAACTTTCGTCAGGGCTTTGTTCGCCGACGATGAGTTTCAGATTTCGGCGGAACGCTCCTCCGAGCAAAGAAGACGCAACTACTGTTCTGTGGGGAGGGTGAGCGACATGCAACACCCTTCAAAGACCCCGCTCCACGTCGCGCAAACTAGAACAGCAGTCTGGGTTTCGAGGAAACTCCCATCACGTTCCCGCTTATTCTTCTCTCGGAATTTCATTTCGTGTGGCGGCGAGCTGCTCCGAATGGTAATCAGTTACTGGTCGTGAAAAGCGAGAGTGGAGGATATCGAACCGGAGAGATGACTAGTGAAATTCGAGGTGTCGCGCAGGTAAAACCAGGAGAAACTCCATATTTCAACGGGTTGATTGACGAAGCAAAAAAAAAAAAAAGTGTTTCCAAATGAAAAGAGGCGGCGGCGCGGTGTGAAGATTCATGCAGACGCATGTAGTAGTTGAGGGAGTGATTTCAAATAAGCGCTCCCATCAAACGCTTTTTGTCGAGAGAGCGCCTGACCTGTAAGGCGAAACGATCAGCAGTTACAGCGAACTACATAGCAACGCGGCGACATCCAAACAAAACAAAACAAGCGGTTAACAACCTATAAACCCCGCAAATACGAAACGGAGTGGCGAGACTTCTCTCACACGAGACAGATCGACGGCCGTCTTCCCACCGCCCAGCGCGCCGTCTCCTCGCGCGCGCGCACACACATATGCGCACATGTTCGCGCACACACGCGCGCGTGTTGGCGCGCACAAAGCGGCGTCCCGCGGCGAGGGGGCGTGTCGCGCGACGGGCGGCGCCCGCGGGGGTGAAGCGCACGCCGCCGCCCCCGGCGCGACGCGACACGACACGACACGACACGACGCGGCATTTGGCCACACGATTTGGGCCTGCGGGCTATAACGAGAGATTCCCCCTAAAAAGCTTGTGTGGAAGGGTTTCTAACAAGAATGGACTGTTTGATTGATTTTCACTTTCTCGCCTTACGAATACTTCGTAAGAAGAGAAAGTTACGTAATCGTCCGCCGGAAAACGGGGAATTTTCGCCAGAAAAATCTCCCATAGCAGGGGTTTGGTAACGCAAAAGTGGATAAAACCTGTTGCTAAATTAAGAAAAAAAATCCTCTATCTCGTCGTGTAGTCAAAATCCATGTTCTGTTTTTTTATTTGTGTATCATTTACATTTTCTTTCTTTCGGCGTATTGGCCGTGTGAACTAAACACTGGTCCATGAGCATTACGACTACCCTAGTACTTAGTTCACTTACATTTAATACAATTCACACCATACATAATCACTACATTGTTCGTAATTATTTGTCGTTATTTTTCTATCACACTGCATGATTTTCACCAACACCATATTGTCAATGGTCCCTTCTCCAGGCATTTTCTTTCATTTAATTGATTGATTAATAAGTGATTCCGGGCGCGTTAACTGCTAAGGTCATTAGTCCTGTAAGTGAAGTGTTGCTTTTATCGCGGGAGGAGCCGCTGACGTCCCCCCGCTGGATGGCTAGATTCGATGCCGGCCTATGTTGGCTGTCGGCGATTTTCCTGAACCAGATGTCACCCACCAGCGTGGCACCGCCCCAGCCGCCACAAGTTCTGACGAGTGTGATAGTGTAATGCAGGTGGGTGTGAGTATGTTTTGTACATAAGGGGTGAGAATAGGACAAGAAAGAGGAAGGAAAGATTGCACACGGTCCGTGGCTTGTTTGTTAGGGTCCTGCTCCGGCATTCGCCTGGCGCTGATGGCAGAAACCATGGAAAACTATCGATCAGAGCAGCGGACCACTAGAATTCTCCTCCAGACAGCGGCTGAATTCGACCTAGCTTTGTAGCTAGTGTCGAAAATCCTGCCAACGTCGAGACACGAACCCAAGAACCTCCCGATCAGAGGCACTACAATGACAGACATTGATGCTCTGGGCCACCTAAGCCAGTTAACTGACTAGTATGGAACAATATTTTTCTCATACTTGAGTGGAATAAGGGATTGTATCCAAGTTGGAAACCATGTAAATATTAGGTATGTAATTTAAATTTTGAATTGTCCAATTCGCTCCATTTCATACGAACAATTTGATACGAATTGTGGAATTTGATATAGAATGTACACGAACTGTTTTATACGTGGATGAATGTAAACATAAGGCGTAAATGTGAGTTGTTGGAGGCGATGGAAACGGTCATGGGAGTAACTAAGACAAATTCGCGCCAGTGATAACCCTTGAAGACGCCGGCGGCGCCTCGCGAAGGCGTGAAAGTGCCTCTACGCCGTGGCGCGGCGGCAGCTCCGTCCGAAGGCGGGGCCCGCGCCGCGCGACAACATTGCAGGTCAACGCTTCCCGGGGCTGCGGCCAGCGGCCTCGGCGGCGCTCGCGGGGCGACGGCAGCGGAACCTGTTCCCTTCCTCTCACTTCCCTGCGCCGCCCCGCTCCGTAATACGTCTCGCTCCGACCCCCCCCCCCGCACCTCCCCGCGCCGACCGGACATACGCCCGCCCCACTCTACTCTCTGAATCTGAATCAGTGAAATTGTCACTGATTCAATCAGTGAGAGCCAAAGTCACTGATATCTTCAGTCGAAATGGGTAGTTTCGCTGACAATCAGCGAATACGCGAACCTTTTCATAATGACCGCCAGCATTTCACTGATCGTCAGTGGTAGAAGTGCCGCGCCACCATCGCTCACTGATAGTTCAGTCGTCAGGTTCAATTAGTGTCACACATTTCACTGATTCAAACAGTGAAGTTTCACTGATTCAAAAAGTGGACCCGATTTTCACTGATTTGTTCAGCTCAATTCACTGATTGTCAGTGGCAGGGTTATAACTGACACATCAGTGAATAGTCACTGTCAATCAGTAGTTTTTCACTGATTCAGACAGAGAGTACACTGCCCATCTCGCTCCATTCCTCCCCGCCCCGTCCGATCCGACTCGCCCTCCCCGCTCCGCCGTGCCCTGCGCAGGCCCAACGTATCTCCAGCCCGTTCTACACGCTCCATTCCCTCCCCGCTTCATTCGATCCGACTCGCCCACCCCGTTCCGCCCCGCCCCGCCCCTTTCAATAAATCGCTGGCCCGCTCTGCGCCACCCATCTCGCTCCATTCCTCCCCGCTCTGCTCCGCCCACCCCGCCCACCCGCTCCGCCCCTACATATCCCCGGGCCGCTCTGCGCCACCTCTCTCGTTTCATTCCTCCCGATCCACCATTCGCCTCTTCTCGCATTTCGGTCATTTCGCCTCTCCTTTCCGCACTCCCCGCATCATTCCTATCCACCCCCCGGGCAGCCCATCGCAGCCCCTCAGCGCCCATCTCGCCCCCGCTCCGCCCCGTCACGATCCTCTTCAGCTCCACGCCACGTCGCTGCCCGTTCCTCCCAGCCCCGCACCGTCCGAATTCATTCCCGGCTGGCGTACCGCGCCACCGATCTCACCCCGTTCTCCCGTCCCGCACCATTTCCCGCCGTTCTCACCAAACCCCTCACAGCGCTCCTGCATCCCCGCCCCGCCCCTCCCCGGCTTCGCGCCGCTCTGAGCGTGCGCGCGCACCGCCCCCATCGCCCGCCCGCCCGGCGCCGTCACGGGCCATTCAAACAGGTGGGAAGCCCGCAGCTCTAACGAATTCAAATATTTTCTCCGGCGCCCCGCGGGGAACTGCCAGCGCACGCCGCCTCGTACGATATCGTCATAACGGAGCGCCCGCCCCTCGGGGCCGCACGCGGAACCAAGGGGGAGTCGAGACGAGAGGAGGAGCAGAGGAAGGAAAGGAACCGCGCAGGGCGAGGGCGCAGAGCAAAAAAGAAGAAAAAAGAGGAGTAAGAAAAGAGAAGTTTCATAGGGTGGAATGAGGGAAAAGATGTGAGAATTGGGGGGTGGAGGATGCTGTCGACGTGGTGAAAAGGTACGGTTTCAGAGTTGAGGTGGCCTCACACAGAGGTGAAGTGGGAGATAGCGTGCCGCAAACATTGGATGTGGAGAATGGTGTAGTTTCAGTTGGGTCCGGGGCAAAACTAACGGTATCACCCCCCCCCATAAATTAAAAATAAAAAAAACATTAATGAATAGTTTATACGTTATTTAATTAAAATATTTTTGCACATGACATTGATTTATAAAAGATTAAAAAACTGCATTTAATTCAGAATAACTGAAATATAATTTTTAAGTAAATAATCTAGAACTAAGTATAACAAGTGCATGTTTTTATAAAAGTATAATTAAAAATATAATTAAAATTACATAATTCCAACTAACTTCCCACTTTTCTAATTGGTGTCACCCCTAAAATGGTGTCACCAGGGGCGGACCGCACCCCCTCGCTTCCCGCACCAAACCACTGGTCCGAACAGAGCAGAGAGATGCAGGGTGGATGAGACGAGACCGAGGCGAGGCGACTCAAAGGAAGAGAAGAACCGACGAAGATTTGGTACGCTTGCTGGTCCACAGAGAAGCAGGGTGGACGCGACGGGACCGTGGCGGGGCGACTCAAAGGAAGAGAAGAACCGACGAAGATTTGGTACGCTTGCTGGTCCACAGAGAAGCAGGGTGGACGAGACGGGACCGTGGCGGGGCGACTCAAAGGAAGAGAAGAACCGACGAAGATTTGGTACGCTTGCTGGTCCACAGAGAAGCAGGGTGGACGAGACGGGACCGTGGCGGGGCGACTCAAAGGAAGAGAGGAAGCGACGAAGAGGCGGCGGCGGCGGTGGCGGCGGGGCGAGTAGCCGCAGATCTTGATGGTGTGGTTGCCCTTGAGCGCCGAGTGCAGAAGGAGCGACCGAAGCGGCGGAGTCACGACCGCGGGAAGGAGGAGCGCGCGGGGCGGGGCGGAGAGCAGATCGCAGATACGCCGCCGCCGCCGCCGCCGAGGATATGACGCATCGGCCGGAGGGAGGTTCGCGGAAAGCGAAGACACCAAGAACCGGTAGGACCTGGCGGAGCGACAAGTGGAAACTAGAGTCACGGCTGGGAGAGGAAGTTGAAGATGAATGCATATGGGAACGGAGGAGCGAGCATTAAGATCACCCGCAGTGAAAATAAGGAACACCTAATGGACGTACATACCATGAGATTGCAGAAATCTAAGCCAGCAGACGAGGAAATGAATATACGAAACTAGAATAAAAATATAATTATGACATAACAACAAGGAGGGCACATCGAACTTCTTGAAGGTTACAAACCAAACGCAGAACTCTTAAAATTATGATTACTTTTGAATTATTTATCGGGAAACATTAAATGTATTTAAATCTGAATATATTCACTGGTCACGAATGTAAATGAATCCAAACAAGGAAACAGCATTCTAAACACGTGAGAGCTAGCATAATCGCGTAAATTATCTACAAAAGGACGCAGAAAAACGTTCCAAGGAACATGAAGCGCATGGAGCACCACGCCTGTACAGGCACCGCGAGGATAAGAACCCTGGGGCACTCCGTAAAAGGCGTCTGCGCTGGAGGGGGCGATGCAGGAAGAGCGGGGCGCAACTAATCCCCCGCGCACCTCCGGCGGTGTCGCTCGCGGCTTTGGAAGAGATGGCGGCGGCGATGGCGGCTGTGAAGATGGCAGTGATGGCGGAAATGGAGGGAGTGACGGTGGTTGTGGTGTACCCACGGTGGTGACAGTAGCGGTGGGAGTTCTTTACGATGTTGACGGTTGTAGTGTCCGTGATACTAACGGTGATAGTGAAATCGGCTGTAGTAAAGGAATTTGCAATTAAGAAAAGTCTTGTAAGAAACAGCGTTGACGTTTTGATGATAATAGCTGTACAACTAATAGGTCTGATGAAGTGTACTGATGAAGTGAACTGAAGGTGCCGAAGCCGGCTGCAGTGGAGGCGGCGCATCGCGGCTTCATTGGAGGAAACGGCGGCGTTCCCAACGACTCTGGATGCCGTGGCGGCGACGGCGGCGGTGGCGGAGTCATCGTCCGCTCACTGGCGGTCGCGTCCGGAGTCGAACCAGCGGCGGCGGGCAGATGACCGGAGCCACGGCGGCGGCGGCGGCGGCGGCGGCGGCGGCGGCGAAAGTGGCGTCGTTTCGAGCCAGCCACCTGTTCCCTCGATCGCCGCCGCCATTATCATGACCACTACCCGAGACTTCATACTGATGGATCTCTTAAAGCAAGTACTCATTGAAAGCGGAAAAAAGGAAAGTTATGAAACGCAGATTTTCGAGATTATTTGCTAACCCCTGTATAAGGAAAGACACTTCAGGATGGCGTTCAGCGATACCTTCCGTACACTTCCTCCTTCAACAAAAGCGGAAGGCGAAATAATTAATTCATGGAAAAAGAATGAACTTTTGAAGCCGCAATTGCTGTTCTGGCTATCGTTTTGTCATTTGTAAACAGTAGTTGTATACGTACTTCACGTCACGAGTCGATTACACTCCTCGAAGGTACTGTAATTACGACACGAGCGCGAACTGAAGATCATTCGGACGCCGTGACGCAACCCGTTCCTCCGTTTTCCTGCCGAACACATTCCAATTTGAACAGATTTATCGAATTCATCGATTTTTAATAAACTGCGACTTCACGTCCTTCTAAGTCTCCGTCTTCGTTCGTTCAATATCGATAGGAATCCAAGAGCAGACCCAAACAGTATGTCTCGTAGTATGGCTCTCCACCAAATCGTAATTAGAATAAGTCTATAGAATATCTACAGATTTCTATGTATAACTTTCACAAACCGTGAATCTACTCATTTGCTTCTCTTAAACACTACGTTTGAGCATGTAAGAGCCTTCAGAAACCATGAGCCTACACAATTCACTACGGCCTTCACATGGCCATCGACTACGAAATTAGAAGTGAATAAAAAAAAGCATGCAATCCGCATCGCGACTATCTGCGCGCTGTGAACGATCTTGGCCGTCCGGGTGAGGCTGTGTTGCCGACGTTTCGACCATCTTATCGTGGTCTTCCTCAGGGCTGGTCAGGGCAGGTCTGGTCCGCCTCGCCGCAACGGAAGCCCTGAGGAAGACCACGACAAGATGGTCGAAACGTCGGCAACACAGCCTCACCCGGACGGCCAAGATCGTTCACATGACTCCGGCCGCAGAAGCCTACGACTTCTATCTGCGCGCTGTAGCTTGGGGCGAGATCTTCCACAAGATGGCGCGTGCATCCGCCGGCGGAGGCGGGGCGGGGCGGCCGCACGCGCGGTCCGGTCCGACGACCCGCGCGCGCGCGAGCGTTCGCTTTTTTGCATCGGCGGCCGCCGGCGCCGCCTCAGACGCGCGCGCGCGCGCACCGTTACGCCGCCGCGGAAAGCTGCGCGCGTTCGCGTACGGGTGACGTCACCGCGAGGCAGCGTTTGAGTAGCGGGCCGACCGGATCACAAGTAGTAGTATTCCGAGAGCCGCTCTCGGGCCAATAGGAGGAGGCCGAGGGGAGGTGAGGTGAGGTGTACGGTGCTGCACGAAATTCTCGCCCCCAGAGCATCGGTGGTTGGGAGGCCGACTGATGGGACGTTTCCAATTTTATTTTTACTCGTTGGAGTTTAGGGACCCTTGAGCTACTAAGGTCACTGGCGTCAGTGAGTAATGATCCATGTATATCATTGTGATAATATCGTTGATTAGGGGAATGATGATGGAGAAGTTTTGGATTGAGTGCCAGAGTGAAATGGGCGAACTCTGAGAAAATCTGCTGAGAGTTTGGAGCGGCTCCCAAAAATTCCACATGGAGGCAACGGGGATCGAATTTGGTCCTTGCAAGACCTATGGACTAGCCTTTACGCCATGAAGTTCCTCCAAATTTTAATTCGTAAGAAGTAGAGTGACAGAGAACAATAACTCGGAAAGAAAAAACAAGGTACAAGGATTGCTTTGATTAACAATTACAGATTGGTGTAATTTGCCTGAGCTGTTGCAGTCAGAATATCAAATACAGAAGTATACAAGTAAAATTCAATTCTCTCAATGACATAGGAAGAAGGTAGATTGAAGGATAAAACTCATGAAAGGCTAATAATTAATTCACATTATCTTTTAATGATGAACGTGATCGAAAATTCAAAATCAGAATGCAATGACGATTTCGAAAAATTGAAGAGTAGAAATAGTGAACATATGAGAAAAGATAACTATGTATAATAGATAGGGTGCCACTAATATACAGAACAACCTTTTTCTAACTTTTCAAAAAGTTCTTAGCAGTCTGCTGCCTCATATTACCCTTTTAAAACTCACTAATAATGTACCAGAGCCGTAAAAGGACTAAATGCGGCGCCTTTCATTTTACTCGCCGAATAAAAATGGGTTATTTAATGCCTGATTCCCAGAAAAGGGAATGCATTCAGATCGATAACACTTATCACCTATTAATGAAGAACAGAGAATGCGCTGTACGCTGCTATATTCGATGCTTTCAACGGATTCCAATGTCATTTTCGCGTAATTCCGCGAATTTAACGGACATTCCCCATCCCGCAGAAAATCCACTTCTTCAGTTCGCTTTTTCATGAGCCCCACGTCCTCCGCCAGGGGGGTTAGGGAAAAACTAATTTTTGTAGCCTCAGCGCAACCCACTGAAAGCATTTTTGTGTAAACTCAAGGCAATATAGAAAATCAAATTAATTTTAGACCACTCCCCGGCGCCGCAGTGAAGATAGCGCCCAGTCCGATGCCGGCCCTGCGATTCGCTTTTCGGTCACCCACACGGAAAATCACTCATTACTTTGTCTGCCTGTATTAAACGTGCCCCCCGCGAACTTTCCACAGAGTAGAGAAAAGGTTCCGCCACACGCTCGCTTAATTCGCCCCGCTCCGCCTCTCGGCACTTCCGCGGGAGCGCACCACCGCGCTCCCGGCTTTGTGCGCGCTGAAACCAGCCATTTTTTATTGCCTTGTCCTTCGGGGTGAGCGGTCAACTGCGAAGATTCACTTCACGGATTCACCCTGGCGGAGAGCTCCCGGATGAAATACGCAAGAAAATTTTTGCAACGCGCGAAAATTTCGGGAAAGCGACAGGTAGTTACAGCGAACGAAACCTAATGCCACTGATGTACGATTCCCTTTGAATGCGATGCCCCGTTCGAGTTATGCATTGTGATACCGGGGCTCTCGCGATTGATTCCTTTTGCGGGTCGATGGGGGCCATTGTGCTGAAAGCGGCGGGAGAAAAATTGACAGCAGATACTTCAGAACGTGATCCGCTTCGAAAGCGGGCGCCTTGACCTTTGCAGTACGCGAGGAATCTTTTGTAAACTCGGCGTTTCCACAGAGATGAAGAATAAAGTAACTGGAATAACTTGATCTGAAAGGAACTAGAAACTCATTTCTTATCGGTCTCTCTGACAGGAATATAGGGACGAAAAGGAACAAACACGACATTTCTCCATCTCCATCTATCTCCATCCATCCATCTCTCTCTCTCTCTCTCTCTCTCTCTCTCTCTCTCTCTCTCTCTCTCTCTCTCTCTCAGAAAGTACATTATTGGAAAGGATTATTTAAATGTAAATGAACGGTTTTATATATGCAGCGTACGTATAAAGATGCGCGAATAGCTCTTTCTGCAACAGAATTTTAAACATCACACCTGACATTTCATGAAATGGCCCTACTTAAGTCCTTCAACTGCAAATGAAAAACCGAAAACACCTGACCTTCTGCCCACTTGAACATTCGCACGAACGATTCAATTACAACCACCCACCCACCGGACGAGCCAGAATTTCTGAAGCGCCAATCATCACAGCTGCAGAAAAATCTCCACAGTCGCGGATTAAGAATGCGGTTGGTAGCGAGGGCGCCGCTTCCAATAATCGCGTATGAAGAACGAAAAAAAAGGGGGGAAAAAACTGTACGAAAAAAAAATTCCGAAAAAACAAAAATCTTGTTTATTTCAGTCACGCACCACGCGCGGCAAGTTTCATCCAGTGGACCGCCCACGCGCGGGAGAGATTTCCGCGGAACCCGACCTTTCCGTCGGGGCGAGCCGCCCGCCGCGGATTCAGCGTGGAGTGTGGAGTGTGGAAGGGAGCGGGGAGAGCGCGTCCCCGGGGAACCTGTTCCCGCGCTTGGGAACGGGAGTGCGCGGCCGGGCGACCGCGCCGCGCCGTGGCGCCGAGAGCGCCACGTCACCTGGCTTCTCACGCCGCCAGACACGCGACAGTGAACCCGCGCAAGCTCTTCTGGGACGCCTCATTCGCAATGCGAACTTCAACCAAAAACGTAACGTAGCCGCAAAACCTAGAAATGAGTTACTATACAAGCGAGACCGTTCACAATGCCTTGACGTAACCGTAGACGTAAGCCCGGAAACTTACAAGAGTTCACAAGCTCCAAGCTTCTACGTCAATTTTACGTCGGAATTCTACCGAAGACCAATCAGAGAGCACCATGAAAGGTCGATTTCACATCGTGATCAGGTAGTTTATGGTTATCTCATTGTTATTGTAATGTAGAGAACTAGTTTGCGAACGGTTTTGATGCGTGTAGTGAATTCTAAGCTGTAAGTGTAAGCTAATTATGTTCAACAAATTACTCATAAATTCGGAACAAGAAAATCCTTGTTTATAAGATGAAAACAGTAGAGCTCACATTGTTCATATTCAATTTAATTTTTTTTGAAGCGAAATTTTTATTTTTTAATATTTTTAATTTTTTATGTACAGGAAAGTTATGTGTACATTAAGTTTATTAAAAGAAAAGTAAAATAATTTAAGTTTATTAAAAGAATAGACAAATTAATCAGAAAATGTTGATTCCATTGCCGTCATTACTTCGAAACTTCCTATATTTTGTCGTGCATTTACTCTCTTTTTTGCTTATACATAAGTACTTAATTCATCGACGAAATTTGAAGAGAGTATGTCAACAGGGCAGATAAGGCAGTCTTCTTATTATTTGAAACGTATATAGAATCTACCAGCTTACTGAACTAACAGCTTGTCGGCTGCACGTATCACAGCTCTTCAGACACATCTACATTATATTCAAATTAATTTTATTGCAGTAAAATATTTCAGATACCCTTGTTAAATAGAATCAGTAAACGAGAAAATACATGAGCTGAAACGGACTTTTTCCGAACATATTAATGTGCAAGTCGTCTAAAGTGTAGAACTCTTTTAAAGCGGAAAAGCTTTCCCGTAACGTAGGAGGCGTCCCCGACATCCAGGTGGAACCTATTGACGATTCCAACATTTTAACACCTCTTGTGGCGATCCATTTTATTCACGTTTAAAGCGAGGTGTGGATTTTAAAATTATCCTCAAAAATACCATTGGAACATTAAATCTATACAGATTGCAAATCGTGGCGATTTCTCAAGCCCTACAATTTTTACAGCTTCCGACGGACACCGGTGAAAGTATTGTGACTAATCACATCTGCTGCAGAAGACGAGAAGTCAAGACCTAGGAATGTAATGTGAAAGTTTTTTCACACGGAAATACCAAGTAGCCAGTAGTATAATTTGTCGTAGACGCCCAGTGTCGGAATCTGGAGAATTTATTACTTATGTCCAGATGCCAAGAGATTTCATAAAGATAAAGAAGAAATATTACTGTAAATCCGGAATTTAATGGGTATATTTTTTAATACTATAAATAAGAAAAATGAATGTCACCTTAATATGGCGATTCAAGTAAGTTATATCAAACCTACATTTTTCAGCGATATCAAAAAGTTGGAATTAAACTTTGACAATTCTGCAAAGGATTCATTTTCAGACAAAGCAGCAAAGCAAGGAACTGCACATCTGCACTATTCAATTCTATGGAGTCTAGCGAATCGCCCCTGGCTGCAAAGTACGATCCCACAATTTTCACAGAAAACGAAAAAGCGCGGGTTCGTCACACACGACCGGCCTCAACAGCATAGCGCACGACGCGAGGCTCTCACCTATAGCATTTGAAGGGCGCCGACCTCGCACTCACGGGGACGCCTCCACGGTGCCGATATCCCGGGGCGAGCAGTGCTCTCCGCCTGCCCCCCCCCGCCCCCTCCCACCACCGCCCGCTGCCGCCCCGCCCCCGCTGCTCCGTCAGTATGCGACCCGCTCCGCCCTCGCTCCTTCGTCAGAACGCGAACCTCGCTCCCCAAAGCTTTAAACGGAGACTGGTTTCGCACATCCAATGACAGCTCGAGGAACAATCCCCTTTATTGGATGCCTACGCCAAGCTTGGCAAGCGAGTCGGACTAGTTCATGTGATGATCATTTTGTAAACGAGCTTGTATCCTTCACTTCTTGTATCCTGCGTACTGTGCGTTCTAAATATTTGCGTTTGATAATGACAATTATGAGAATCAAAATCATATATAAAATCATCAATAACAAACCAATAATTTTATACACAGTTATATTATACAAATGGCAACTCAATTTCCTTGATGATGGTTAAAAATATCTTATTATCATTTATTAACGCTCTTGCAATTCTTCTTCCACAATACAATACAGCAATAGGTATTTTATTCACAGCAATTTTTTTTATATACCTTTCAAGTTCATGGAAACGCTTGGGCTGTCTTGGGCTTGGTCTTGGGCTTGGTCGCGATTTAAATGTCGGAGAGGCAAATGCCGCCTGTGGCCGTCGAGGTCCCCCCTCGCGCATATCTCAACCTGGCGTTGAACGACCGCGCCGCTGCGCCGTTCGCGGAGTTGCGGGAAAGCCGCGCTGTATTTTATAGAGGGCGTCTTTCTCAGCGCGTTGAAGACGCGGAAACTTGGGATGCCGGAGTCATGACCGGTTCAGGGAAGGCGTGCTTGTGACAACTTGTCGATAAAAGGTCGCCGAGCGTCACATTCACCGTCCTGGAGTTCGCTGAATGGATACGAAATGGATTTCGAATGTAAAACGATATCGCCTTGACGTTAGTTAGTCGAATCCGCGCCATTTCCAGGAAACATATTTTAGTTCCCGTCAATGTTCACAATTTAGATGCACGCTGATAATAGCGTCTCAAACAGGTGGGCGAATGTCGTAAAAAGTTTATCATTAAAATGAACTTCTAATGTTAATTTGGTTAATTAACCACGACCGTGTTAAAAATCAAGTATTTACCGAAATTATTTATTATTATTACTATTATTATTTTTTATTATTACTCTATATCACGACTAAAGATGTTATGTGTCGGCTGAATATAAAATCTACTTCAGGTTGTAACCAGCTACTTAAGGAAGAAACCTATTATTATTATTATTATTATTATTATTATTATTATTATTATTATTATTATTATTATTATTAAATTCTGCCCCCAGTTTTTGTTAACTATTTGCCGAATAAATCTATCCATCCAGGATCCAAAGCGGGGACCGAGTCCCGCGCCGCGGTCCAGCCGCTCCCAGAGAGAGGAAGCAGGTGGCGACGGCGGCTGCGGATCTGCGTAGGCGGGACGCGTTCCGAGATACGATCTCGGGCCCCTCCCACCTGCCCCCGTGGGAAGCGGCGCGCCGGCGCGCCAGCAAGGAATTCCGGCAGCGCCCCCGCGCATGCCGAGGCCACCGAGCCGAAAAAACGCTCTCGACATTTCTCGCCGGTTTTTAAGCGCGCGTCGATCTGACGGGAGGAGGTGGGCGAGTGGGAAGTTGGGCGCTCGGAGAGAACCGAACCGCTGGAAACTGAAAGTTGAAAACAAAGTCTAGGCGAATAAAGAAAGTGATACCCATTACAATCTAACATCAATTGGAATTCTATATTGAAAACTGCATTGAAATCTATATTGAAATTGAAAACTATTTAGTGTTGTCACTCCTAGATTATTGATCTCGTGTTAGAATCACTACACAATTTTTAGCTGTGACTATCGTACAATTCGTTTTATTGTTATATTTTCTACCTCCGTTTAGTTGTGTAGTTTTGGTGTGTGGCTGAATATTTGATTGGTTCAATTAATACATCGAGAGAAAATTTTGTTAAATGAGCGTGATTCTACCATTTTTATAACCACCGGTTTACTGTATACGGTAGAAGCGCGGAGCTAGAGGGAAAAACCACTCGTTCTAGAACATTTAAAATTCTATTGTTTCTGTAACGGTAGATTCTTTTGTCCTCAGAGGCGTGAAACATTAGTCGTCATTGAAGCGGGAATTTTCTCAGCACAGCGATGCTGCGAAGTGAATTTACAATAAAGCAAGAAATGCGAGCAGCCGCCAGGTTTCAACTGTCTATGAGCGCAAGTAGCCTTTAGAAGACCGAGAATGCCAAGGCCCTGTTGTGACACAAGGCGATGTTTCACAGTTCGTCGACGTGATAGCAAAGAGCACGCTGCCGTCTTGAAATAACAATTAATGGATTACAGCACTGTTTTTCTCAAAAATCGTTCTTTGGAATTACATTGTATTACAAATATGGAGCAGTTTCAAAAATCATTATTTGGCAGAGTAATATTTAAACAAAATATGAGGCACTGAGAGCATAAGTGGACTAACCCACATTCTTTGTGAATGTGAGTTATTGACACTAACTTATAATATAATACAATATTAAAATTGTATTAGGACTAGCATTATGACATATATTATGACATTAATTGATAACGTAATACGATTTTAAATATCGTATTCTGTTATCAGTTAATGTCAATAACTCACATTCACAAAGAATGTGGGTTAGTCCACTTGTTCTCTCAGTCTCATTAGTCGATTTCTTATTTTTGTGATTGTGCCAAGAAATCATTATCAACAAGTCATGGTAGCCCAAAATATCCTTGTTGTCTAGCTTCGAGCATTGATTATAAAAACGCTACAAAAGTACGTAACTATTGAGGTTAACTTTCACGTAACGCTATTACATCATCGCACGAAGGTCTGAAAATGTCATACTGTCAAAAATCATGCTGAGGAAAAGAGTGCTCTTAAAAGCCCAGAAAGTAACAGCAGTAGCGACATATTTTGACATAAGAGTTCCATGTAAACACGACCTGCAGGCAAGAAAATTCGCCGAAAAGCTCCAAGTAATAAAGCGACTTAACATAAATCACGATGTTTACGCCAAAATAAATGGGACTGGGCGAAGAAAACAGCGATAAAACGCCGCGGTAATAATGGAACGTCGCAACTCTCGCTGGGGAGGTCGCGAAGACGGCCGCGTCTGCTCTGTTTGTTATCCGGAACTGTCAAAAGCGACTCGCGGAGAAAATGGAACGAGCCCGGCCGGCGGGGAAGGGCAGAAGCTAATGGAACTCCGGGCCCCCTCTCGCGCCCGTGGCTCTTCGGGGATTCGAACCGCAACCGCCGGGGTGAAAGGTGGGTGTTGGGTGGCGAGCACTTAGCCTGACGAGGAGGTGGAGAAACGCCGGTCACAGTGTGTGTATGTGTGTGTGTGTGTGTGTGTGTGTGTGTGTGTGTGTGTGTGTGTGTGTGTGTGTTAGAACGGGAAAGCGTGCGAGTCTTTGTGTGTGTGAGTCTGAAGCTCTCGTTGTCCGCGCCCTGTCCGTCACGGGCTTCGAACAGCGCCCTTCTCGTCGCCGGCCGCTACGCCTCTCAGCGAGCCGTCGGTGCGTACGAGGCCCGACTCGACGCGACCGCCAATCCCCAAGTAAGCGCGGAGCAGCATTCCCCGGGGACGTCCTGTCCTCGCGAAACCCACAAACCCACGAGACGAGGGGCAACGCTCGCCTCGCATTTTCTGCAAACCTGTGTGGTAGCACGTCTCACTCAACCGACTCTTTATACTGCGATTTTTCAAACTTTGCCCCTGACAGGAATCAGCTGTTTCGCTGCCATCCAATCGGGGGCTTATATGTCGCTAAAGTGACGTCACTATGGTGACGTTCAAGCTCCCGATTGGATGAAAGCGTCAACAGCTGATGCCTGTCAGGGGCAAAGTTAAGAAAATCATACCACCGCGTGTCCTACGAATCGCGATGTCGCTTGGCGGATTCATGTACTTCCTGTAAATACAATATAGAGAATACCCTTAATACCTTAATTTACTACCATACATTTGTGATTGGCACACGTACTACATTATTTATAACTGGGCTTATTAAGCGTTTCAATTAATATTGATGACACGTCTTCAGTGTTTACTAAATCCTTTCGTTATCCATTACTCCAATATGCTCTTAATTTCCAGAAGACGTCCTCAAGAATCTCTTTTATGTTGTTTTCCCTCAGCGGACCAAAATTCTATCATTACGAGTCAGCTCCCTCGTTCTAAATAACCAAACGCAGCTTTCTCATTCAAACTAAAACAAATTTGCTAAGACAAATGAGAGAAAACGAGTGGAGACAAATGGATCGTTTGTTAAGAAGCCCGTTGCTTCAGTCTAGACGGGCCCGAGTCCTTTGCGTTCATTTGTTCACATGCCTCACAGAAGCGAAGCATTACGAAAAGTCCAGAAATTGTACACATTGTTTCTCACATATTCTAAGTAAAATACAGTCGGGGCAGACTGATTGTGTATCCTAATTTGTGCTGTATTATTGACTCATTCCTAGATACATGACAACTAAAGGCATTTAAATAAAAATACGTGAAATGACAATATTAAAATAAGTATTTTACTCAAAGAATCGATTCTTTAAAAAGTGTATAAAAAACCCCTAGAGTTTCACACTGTGCATAGTTTTCTATTCCTTCTTCCTAGCTTCCTTCTTTCCTAGCTTTTAGAAAAAGGATAATAATAAACAAAGAAATTATGCAATTAATCACTGAATTCTACAACATGACATCCATCATTTTGTGAAGAAATTAAATAGAAGTTCAACTACAATTATACTAAATTGAAATTATACTGGAATTAAAAACGATGTCTCTGTTTTCTTTTATGGGTTCCACGGACCGCCGCATTGTCTTGGTGACACCGAGGCCTGCGATGGAAGCATTTCCCAATGTCAGCCTGTTGGTCGCACCCGTGCTAACCACCGCCTCGCTCTGGAACCGGTCGCCCGCCTAGCGCCACACACGCGAACGCGGAGGGCGGAGCCGTCGAGAACTAGGGCGCGCGCGCCAGCCTTTTTCTCGGCCGCCGGAGACACCTCCCGTTCAGAGATAGACGTCTTGATACCTCTGGACGTGGAGCGAAGGGTCTTGGAAGGAGCGCCGCCACTCCGAGGCAGAGAGAGAGAGAGAGACGGAGGATTAATTTAGATGTTCAGGGAGTGGCACAGGTTTGAGAAATGAATATTCTTCGCTACGTAATGGGATACGACCCATACAATGGATAATTCCGCCTAGAAGTATCGATAAAAACGCAACTGAATGTAATCCAACAGGTGAACGTGTGAGGAGAAGAAGAACACAAGATACAATAGTACATATTGATTGTTGAAAATTATTGAAAGCACCGGCATCATGATAAGAATGGAAAACCTTACATGACTGTCACCTTATTTACTCAAAAATGTTAATTGCTAGTTTCAGATAATATCTAACTGAAATATTTTTTAGTACAGGTGTGTTGATGAATAAATATTTCAATATTATATGAAATCCAGATGATAAAATAAAGATAAAAACTCTTTCTTCGTCTAAATTTTGATGGAAAAAATAATAAACTGATTTTGTATCAATGCATTCCTCTCACGAAAAGGATTTGAAGACATGCAACTAAAGTTATAATTCCAACATCGTTGTCTCAAATCAGAGGTTGCAAGATTTCAAAGTCTCCATTCTCTCGAGTTTTCAAATTGCAGGAGGGTATTCAGGATGGTTACCTGCTCTTTCCAGCATTACAATAATATGAACTAATGAAGAGCCCTAAGGGGAACCGTAAATTTGTCTAGGTTACATCTAATTACAGCTAGGAATATATGGCACCACTCACCTGCTCGGTGAACTCGCTCAGGTCCCTCAGGCTGATGTTGTATACGATGTTTCTGAAAAAAAGACAAAGACCAGGTGTGAGTTACACTAACAAAGGTGACCAATTTGAAGGAATAGAAAAGCAAAAACGTTGCACACCGTGTTCAGTTTAACGGTGTTATGATGTGCAATCAAAATAAATATCTCTGAAATTATATATTTTATATTCACGGTGTTTCAATGAGACATAAATTGAGTATATTTTAATTTTTTTCATGTTATATCAAGTCATAAGAAGGTATTGGATTTGTTTATTTTTGTTTGTTTTTTAGAGACAAAATATATTGAACATTTTGCCAATTTTACTGACCTGACGGCAGACACACAAACACATTATATTATCAACTTCGTTCATCATATATTTCCGAAAGAAAATGACTTATTATTATTATAAATAATAATATATTACTATTATTAGTCACTTTTAACTTAGAACGCTCTTCAGACAACTCGTACGTGAATAACGTCGGGCATTATGAACACACCTCCGACAGCCCGAAAATGATTAAGGCCGTCAACCCAAACGCACCCGGGGCAATTGGAAAGTTAATATCGTGGCGGGCGGGCGTTTTCACCTGTCCCGCACGAGCGCACCCTCTTTTCGCGTCGTCGCCTGCGCCAGA
This sequence comes from Acheta domesticus, assembly GCA_031308135.1. NCBI lineage: Eukaryota > Metazoa > Arthropoda > Insecta > Orthoptera > Gryllidae > Acheta > Acheta domesticus. Next base: position 202,942,320 of record JAHLJT010004567.1, on the reverse strand, counting down.
GACACTCAACCGGCTGCAATGGGTTTGCTCCGTCAGGAGGCGTTGGTTTCTTTTAGCTCCTCTGACGAACGCGAGGACACACCTCAATCGTACAATCGATGCCAAGGGCCGTACTCTTTGCATATTAATTCACAAATCTGGTGCCCGCTTTGCGTACGGAATACGTTGGAGTGGGGCATGAACGGAGACGAATTGGAGAAACCGTGGTCTAATTGTTCGAATGAAAGAGGAGAAAGTGGTGAGAGTGACAAGAAACGATCATTTTGACGGGATGGTGATGCAATTTAGAGGAATTAAAGTTAAGTGCAATGGTGAGAGGTACTGTGAAAAATACAGCAAAAAGCTTGGACAATAGGTAAATAAACGAGACAAAATAATGTAGATGGAGTGGCCAGTTACAAAAGAAAGTGATGAGAATTTCCCCTGAGGAAGGTGAATTTAGAACCGTTTGAATATACAGTATCGATAACAGTATATAGAATTTTGGTTTAACTCCAGTATTTAATTATCCGCAGTGTCAATTACTCTGCAAGATATACTGCAGGTAATGAAATAAAGATAAGAGATGTGCTACAAATGACGTCATGTATATCTGAAGAAAGTTCGATTAACTTGTGCTGATAGTATAAAATGAAAAAAAAAAGAATTGAAATTGAGAACGATAAATAGGCTTAGAAATTAATAATCTAATAATATGAAAATTAAAAACGAAAAACCTTTTGAATCCTCAAAATCCCAAAACAAAATGGGAAGGAGAGAAAATTTTCGTATCTTCGATTTCAATCAGAAACGTCAATAGAAAGAGAACTACGTCACTAGAGGTTATTGCTCAGACAACTCGCTTTGCACCTGTCACGTATTTGTGAACGTCTAGCCAACGTTTGGTGCATCAGTCCAGCAAACACAGAACGCTTCCCATGTCCCTCCACGTGTCTCTTTTCAACGTGGCAGTTCCAGGAACGTCATGAAGGTGCCCAGGGCCATCATACGAATCGACACCGGCGAAGCTACCAACCCGCCTCAGACAGATCAGTACGTCGGTATTGGAACACGCCACTATTTAGACACGCCATGTTAACCCATCGAGTGCATTCATCCAGAAAAGTACTAAAACTGTATTACGACCAGAAACTGTTTTGTTCATGTACATATACACCAGGTGATGTATATCTCACAAATATTAAAGTACACAGTTTTATGTTTGCAATGCATTTCTCCCACTCGCTTTTCCAAATAAAGTTGCTCAAATTTGTTTCCGCTTCTGTGGACCAACAGCCTATTATAATTTACTTACGCTACTTCGAATTTTCCATGTGAAACATGTGGAATACGAACGAGCCTCAAAAATTGAGAAAAATGGAGGTGATGGACCACAAAACGGTTTGAAAGCCGCCAGCTTTTGTAACACACAGGAATTCCTTTTATCTCTCCACCTACGTGGTGTTCTTTACGTCACAAACGTCGCTCCCCTTTTGCACCTTCCCCTCGACCGCGTTTATTCGTATTAAACAATATTCCATTAATCAAAGCAAAAATTTGCAATTTGCATACACGAAGGGGGGTGCGCCACCCAACAAAAGAAGGCCGTCGGCCCCCGCCTCCCCTCCCTCCGGCACGATTAGAATGACGCTGCGAAAACAGGGACGTGGCGGACACAAAGGGAAGCTGACCAATTAAATTATGAATCAATTCGCGATCCCCACGAATCGGTCCGGACAGCGGTAGCGGCCTGTCCGAGGTGGCCACGCAAGAGTGAAGGCGGCGGGGGGGGGGGGGGTAAGA